>JAKZAO010000006.1:19278946-19943946 GCA_023053555.1 Branchinecta lindahli | reverse complement strand
TGCCGTCCTCATAGCACAAATTCTACTATGACGCGGAACTTTCGAATCTCAAAAAACGCGGCTTTTCGGTGGGCAGTGGTAACCCGGAAGGTAACTCACTGCGTGAACACTTATTTTTCACAAATCGTTTTCGTCAAGCATACAACACAGGTACAGGCGCATAGAGGTACCTCAAATCGGACAGGGAAATTCCACTGTATGAAAATAGATTATTCGTGAATCGCGGAGCAACAAAGTAACGCATTTTCATTGGGTCTTCAAGCCTCTTTAAGTGAATAAGTATAACTAGATTGTCCTATCTCAGCCCTTTTCAGTTAAACTTTAAACTACTTTCCCTGAATAGTCCCAGGACATATCATGGGGAAACATTGTCCTTCTTTTGTCCTTAGTGCCGGGCACGACGGACATCATCTGGCTTTCGACGAGAAGGGCATCCCAGATGCATCTGACTATTTTATGCCAGACAACTGTTAAATTTAAATGTGATTTTTTAATTCTCCTCTCTAAACTACTTTCCCTGCATGGTACCTTAGAATTGTTGGCTAATCCACACCATTTCTCAATCGTGGTGCCATGGCGTTGCTGCTTAGCACTTAATGAAACTATAATCTCTTATGGCTCTTGTAAACTGCTGGGAATAATTAAAAGAAAATACAGTATTTCTCCAAAGACAATTTTGGACGTTCTGAATGTGTTTTTTCATGAGATCCAATTCAAGCAAGTACCAAGAAAAGAAACAAACAGGTCCATTTTCTGCTTGTCTAGAATCGGACAAACAAAAAACATTTGTGATCACTTCTAATTAAATTTCGTAGAAATGAAGATTTTTCCTTCGGATCATGACTGCCCAGAAGAAAACAAGCGTCGTCAGCTCAATGTCATACACAAAGTTATGTCCTTATGAATAATTTTCTCACACTGTTAATCGGGGGAAATACAATGAGGAAGCGCTTATAAACTCAACTGTAGTTTGACCACCACCACCCCACACACATAAATATAACTCCGCATATCCAAACCCATGTTATCATCTTCATTTACATTCAAATTTGTAAACACAAAATATCTACACCTCAGCGTAAGGTCAACTGGTATGATTTTCACACCGCTACCCTCAGATAGTATTGGGTCTATCTCGAATGAACAAGAGGTGGAGCCAGTGCTCAGGGAGGTACAACAGACACCAGATTTTGCAATACAACGGTCTAAACATATCTTTTAAACTTTTGATCTTAGTAAAATCTCGGCTTCCCTGCAAATACAAGGAAATGTCTCATTTTTGTGTCAATTTTTTAATTTGTATTTTTTTTCCTATTTATCGAACAGTCGAACTCAAAATAAGAATGTAACGACACGAAATTTTAGTTTGGGTCTATCTCAAATGAACAGGAGGTGGAGCCAGTGCTCAGGGAGGTACAACAGACACCAGATTTTGCAATACAACGGTCTAAACATATCTTTTAAACTTTTGATCTTAGTAAAATCTCAGCTTCCCTGCAAATACAAGGAAATGTCTAATTTTTGTGTCAATTTTTGAATTTGTATTTTTTTTTCCTATTTATCGAACAGTCGAACTCAAAATAAGAATGTAACGACACGAAATTTTAGTTTTTAATTTTAGGAAGATTTAGTATCCGTTCCTGAGCAGAAATCAATGCACCACGATGATTCATTACACACTTTACTAACTCGCTATCTTAGCGATCACTCCGAGTTGGCTCTTGCTCCAGCTCAGGATGAGGTTAAGATCATAAGGTATCATTCAACATTAAGACGGTAAGATTCCCTGTATAATATTAAGACAATAATATTTTCGTGTGATTAAGAAAGTAAACCTCATGTGCCTGCGTCCCAACAAACCAAGACAGTCAAGTAACAATAACTAATGTTGAATTAAAGATGTTTCGTTGTAAGCTCTTGTTCACCATAAAACGTAAGTGGTTTCGTAAAACACTGTTTGTTGATTGAGGACCTAGGCCCGTCCGTCCAAACTTCCCTCTTCAATAGCAACGAACAAACCCTTCCAAGATACCGCTCAGGCTACCATTACGGTTATAGCTTGAGTAGTTTCCGATTTAACGCCGCGAGTTCAAATGTCTTTTTGCCGAGATAGGTATCAAACGCTCGGGTACACGCTACACGGACGTAAGATACTTGCTACTGATTAATCGGCTTTAAACTAGTAATAAAGCATTTATGTTCCCGATGATTGATGTTCCTCATCAGTACAACAAATGTAGTGCCCCAGCACCCACCCAATTGCGTGGACTCTCAGGGAAGGCATCCTAAAAGTCCTAGTTCACGATATAATTCACTACGACGCAAATGCTGGAAGCTATGGAACAAATCGAGGATGACATGCCCAGGATACAAGGAAGTGAACCTAAGGTAGATCCAAGAGTCAACAACAGAAACCTACAAGGATCAACAAGCAGAGGCGTCACTACTGGGGGGGAGGGGGGACGCCCCCCCCCCCCAATGTTGTCGGCCAGTCCGTAAAAAATAGCCGAGTCGGCGCGAATAGCCGAGTCGGCGCGAATAGCCGAGTCGGCGCGAAGCGCCGCGATTACTAGTAAAAAACAGTCGATTTTTTTCTAAAAAACGATCGATTTTTCTTAAAAACAATCGTTTTTTCTTAAAAATAGGCGTTTTTCTTAAAATCAGCCGATTTTTCGTCAACACAGTCGTTTTTTTTTCAACAATAGTCGTTTTTATCTGCAAAAACAGTCGGTAAAAATGACCAGCCAGTCGGTAAATACCTTGTCCCCCCCAAAACATTTTGGCTAGAAACGACTCTGTCAACAAGGAAGTAAGAAGTTACAATAGTCTACGCCTTTCACAAGCCTGACCAGAGAAAATGGCAAGCCTTGAGGTTGAGCTGCAGCTTATACCACAATGAAAGCAAGTATACACAGACAAAGAAATGTACCATCTCTCCTACTCGACATGACGGCAAACCCGGACCCACCTTCAGGTCTTCACAGACGAATCAGTAAAAGACAGCCGATTGGCATTTCGTCACAAAAATAGCTTGAAAACGGAGGCGAGAGCAATTTCGAATGTTCTGGAAGTGGATACCACAAAAGAATGACCAAGAAAAATGAGCATCGTCTTCACCCACTCCTGACCATCGCTTGAAGAAACAGAATTGCAGAAACTGCACAAGATGACATGGACCGTGGGGCATCAGAAGGCTATTCAGACAATTTGAAAACCAGGGTATAAGGTGCACATTCCAACACATCAAGGGGATTAAACACTTCGGGCTGAATAGGTCAAAAACGTGTTCGACAATAGGGAAAAAAAGAAGGTCAAAAGGACTGCAAAAAGAGTGATGGGCCGAACTTCGTCATAATACTTTATTACAGCGGAGGAGCACAATGGCTCTAATCCCACAAACAGAGAGATGAAGTTTTGTGATAAACAACATACCCTACAAAACCTCTGTATTGACCTTCCTTTGGGTTTCACCTAATGTCATCCCAAACTGAGAATGGATTGTGCCATAGTTCTAAACGGGTTTTCTAATAATCTAGCCGGGCTGAATAGGTCTAGTCCGGCTGAATAGGTCAAAAACGTGTTCGACAATAGGGATAAAAAGAAGGTCAAAAGGACTGCAAAACGAGTCCTGGGCCGAACTTGGTCATAATACTTTATTACAGCGGAGGAGCACAATGGCTCTAATCCCACAAACAGAGAGATGAAGTTTTGTGATAAACAACATACCCTACAAAGCCTCTGTATTGACCTTCCTTTGGGTTTCACCTAATGTCATCCCAAACTGAGAATGGATTGTGCCATAGTTCTAAACGGGTTTTCTAATAATCTAGCCAAAATCTTTCCTATTTTCGGATCAGCATTTGGCATTGGGCTATGCCAAATAACAACACTGCAAAAAGAATAACATGCTAAAAAAGTGTCTTCAAAACGGTAATGGGCATCCTCTTGAGAACGGAGCAGCCTTGCGCAATCAGGATGGTGGGGATAGTAGGCTCTCAGTATGCTAAATGTTAGGCATACCCAAATAAAGTCAGGTATTAGTGGTAGACTAACACTCACATGATCGACTGAGGATTCAAGCTAAATCAGTAATAGAAGATGTTGCTGCAGAAGCATCATCAGTTAAGATGGTGGTGAACCATGAAAAGTCAATTGTTGTCCCTATTAATTTTTTAAAGTCCCAGCCTCAACATCTCCCTCCCATCCCAGATCTCATTTCAGATAAAATCCAACTTCTCGGTGTAACGATTTCCTCAGACCTTTCTTGGCATGCACACACTTCAAATATAACAAAAAAAGCTAATGCAGCACTTGCCATGATCAAAGTTTTCAAAAGGTTTAAAATGCCTAAAGATAAGCTTGTAAAAATCTACTGTTGTTTCGTGCGCCCCCTTCTTGAATATGCTTGTCCGGCATGGCATTACGGTCTCACCCAAGGGGAGAAGGATCTGATCGAGCGGTTACAAAAACGTGCACTACGTATCATTTATGGTGAAGCCAGATTACCTTACTCTTTTCTGCTAAAGGAACTTCGGCTGCAAACGCTTGCAGAGAGGAGAGAGCACCTTTGCCAGACTTTTGGCCTAAAACTCCTTTCCCACCCCGTGCACCGTTCCCTCCTCCCTAGTCCCCATTTACCCGAGAGACTTCGCCAACCTAGAGCAGCAGCAGTGAAGGTCCCAAAGCTCGCCCCAATTCATTGCCGCACTGACCGGTTCAAGAAAAGTTTCGTGCCTAGTTTCACTGAATGGTATAATGCAAATTGAGTTTGTTTCATGACAACGTTTTATTTTTGATAATTTATATTTCACTCAGTGTATTTTTGACGTTTGACACGAAGAAACGAATTCGGCATTTTGCTGTGATAGTTGTTCTTTTCAATTAAAACGATCATTCATTCATTCATTCAGGATGAATATATAACTTTTGCCAGAGTTCTTTAAAGATAGTTCCCACAACACAATTTGAGAATATTAAGATCCCATTTGTTTATCCCCCATGCTGGCCAAATTATCATAACTCTTATGACTCTGAAAACTATAGACACAGCAGCTAGACTTGATTTGCTATTTTGTTTGCCCCGAGGTTTCGGTGCTTTTTTGTGTGTTATGTTCCTTGTTTCTTGTTTTCTTACTTTTTTTCTTTTTTTAGAGTTTGTTCGTTTGGATTTTCTCGGTTCCTGGTCGTTTAACCCACAGTATTTTTTTTTGTTGGGTATTCGACCAGGAACCGAGTAAGTGCATGAATTTTTCTCTTATTTTTTCTCTTCTTTCTTTTTTCATTTTTTTTCTTTATTAGTAGTGTATGTAGGATAATTTGTCAAAGGGGGTTTGTCAAACCTCTTAACAAGTGAAAACTTCTGAGGGTTTTGTAGTTTATCGTATTTTTGCAATAAAACCCCATATAATCTAATCTAAATCTAATCTAATCTAATCTAATCTAATCATAAAGGACATCAGCTAAGAAGGTCATATGCGAATCTTCAATTTAGAGATATGGTTCAAGGGAAATCTCAACATATCATATCAGGCTGATGAAGTTATTCAAGGAAACTGTATCTCTTAATTATTAGGCAGCTCTTGGGCAGCAGTCCTGGGTCATAACAAATGCAAATAAGGGTAGTCCCTGTTCTCAGATTTAATCTTCCCCTAGCTGTGTCTATTCTTGCTCCAAATGCAATCTGCTTTGCTAGTTTACCCCAGCCAAATCCATCAACCCCTATGTAACGGGCCATGGAGCTTTGTAGGGGTCGAAACTTGTTTTGTTCATTTATTTTTGCATTTAATAAACTGAACTGAACCAAACTGAAAATGCTTGCTTGGATTCCTAAAGACCTGCAAGTGTTTACAAATAGTCAAGCATCAATGTCTTTTCTTTAATAACTTTATACATTCCAGAATGTTGTAATCCACAATTCCTAATGATTACTTTTTGACAGTTGTCCAGAGAGGCGCTCGGAATGCCCAATATGCCAGATAATTCAGTAGATTTGGTATTTTTTGTTGTGTATTTCTTGTTCTGGATTTATTTTTATTTTATTTTTATTGTGTATATTTATTTATTCACAACCAGCTTTTTAGTTATAGCGGAGAAAAAGAAAATAAAGCAAAGTAAGCAGTAATTAATAGAGAAGAAGTATGCTTATCTGAACTCCATACTCTTTTCTACTTGTTTACAAAACAGTCAAATGGAGAGGAAAAATGACAAACTTGGTATCAGCTAATACCCAACTGTGACAGGGTTGTCACGGCACAAACTATGAGTTGAAGTTTGGTACATCAGATTTTATTATGAATTTTATATGTTCTTCTTCTTTTTGAGAGTATCTGGAGGTTTGAGTGCCATCTTTTTGGTTAAGTTATATTCTGCTTAGCAAAATTAAAGGAATACCAGATGTCAGTTAACAGTCAGTTGTCGTTAACAGACAAACTGACAGCCAAGTTTTCAAAAAAAAGGTGCATATATATATTCCTTCAGCCAAAGCTGACGGAGAATCAAATTTGACAGTGCAAAACCAGTCAATAGTTTTCGGCAAGTATTTTGCATCAAAAAGTTGCACTGTAGCCTATGGATTTTGGTTTTTTTTTTCTTTAGTGACCATTCACTGTTAGGCAAAGTTCACAGAAGCATACCTCAAATGTACCCTACTGTACATTAGTACTACACTGTACTGTTCACTAGTAGGCTAGGCACTGTTCAGTATTTAACAGTACTGGGGATCTGTGTTTGATCTGTGCACAGTACCTAGAGGTATGCTTATGTGAATTTTTGTTGACAGTGGACTTTGCCATTTTCATGTACTTGTTGTGTCTAAAACTAACTAACAGTTGGCCAAAGTAGGTAAGAAGGGCATTTGAAAACACCTGTATAGTAGGTATTACTGAATCTTCATTCTGCCATTTAGCCCAAAACTGCACTGTTCGCATTAATTAGCCTAAAGTAACTGTTCACATAAGCATACCTCTACTCGTATGACTGGGCTAAGCTATGCAAAAGCTAGGCTACAAACCATTCTTGGTGGGCGGAAAACGATGCGACTGCAAGTCAGCTAGCTGAGGCTTGGCCATGTACAGAATAATGACACATGGTCATGGACATGAATGAACACAAGCTTAGACTTTTAGAGTGTCCTCCTATAATGCAAGTATCGTCATTTCATCTAGTCTATTCCTCTGTGTCAAGTGTCACAATCAGTCTGCTAGGAAGCTGCCAAAGCCTTGGTCAATCACCTAGTTCAGGAGTTAAAAATGAGATTGGTTGGGTAACACAATACAACACCAGTAACAGCGAGACTTCTGAAAAGTCTAGCAACACAAACATACAGCAAGACCTGTACGTATCAACTGAAAAGCTTGAACCCAAACAGAGCTACTCACTTACAGATAGCTGGGCCAGACAGCAAAGTTTACATCTCTAAAATATCCAAAAGAAAGTTCACTTCACCACGCACGTGCGTTGTTTTCCATCACTATCAGTAACTTATTGAAAAGACTGCCGACGTTAAACACTACTAAACGACAAGAGAATGAGGATGTTCGACCTGTGCGGCTGCGCTCTGCCTTCGTAAATTTTCCTGAGCTCTTTTGGCGCAACTTGGGAACACACGTAGACCCCGAAGCCGCGCCGATTTTTTTTCAGCGGCGGCGCGCCGGAAAACCCTCGGCGTGGCGGCGCGCCTTGGCGCGCCGAAATTTTTTTAGCGGCGCGCCACCGAAAATTTTCGGCGGCGCGCCGCTTTTTGGCGCCGTTTTCCGGACTTTCTTAGCTAAAATTTTGGAACTTTGCGGCCATGATTTGGAGCAATTTCGTGCCTGAATTGGCTGTGGGTGTAAATAATTAGTACGGAATTAAAATATCGGTTGACTGGCCAGCCAGCTAGCCTATCAAGTTTATAGGCTACCTCGCTGGTATCAACATAATTTCAGCTATTCTTGTACAAGGCGTCATCTCCCTGTTCCAGACGGATTCCCACTGCGAGTCCCGGATTTTTTTATTGTACTAGCAACTCCCTTCCCCCCATTTTCACGGGTCCCCGTCGTAAGCCATTGCTTCAACTAGAATAACTAGAAAATAACTCCTTTCGGATTCGATGTGGAGCTTATTTATTGAGGAGTTGCTGGTGTCAGTGGTTTAACTAACGCTTAGAAAATAATAAAACTCTGTTTTACTGATTTTTTTAAACTGTGCAGTTATAAAACTAAGTAAGCAAATCAAATCAAAGAAAAGTGAAATAACGTGGACCATTAGACAGACTAATTTTGTTTCGTCAACCAAATGAGTTTGGCAAGGAAATAGATCAGCAAATTTTCGAACCAACTTGATACAGATACATTATATCTGTTCTCGTTGTTTCCAGTCTCGATAGTCCCCAGAAAGTGACTCCTTCTTTTCTCGTGGCTCCCCTCGACTCGTCAAGGAGTACCCGGGAAACAGCGAAATATGGCAAATAAAAATTAGGTGACGACGTTTATGGATCGATTGCTTCTAAACAAAACAATTATTCTCAAATTCGATTACTACCTGAAACAACAAATAACACAGAAGATACGACCCCCCCCCCCCAACCGACGATGGGATGCTGTGATGAAATGTAAGCATTTTTTCTCGGTCCTTTCTTCGCACGCCTGCTATCGTGGTCTAGCTTATCTGGAAGTGCCCGGATTCGTGAAAGTCCGACTGCCGACAGCAAGACAGACGTTATGGTACTTGAGCAAACCAATGTAAGTCCCAGACAAACTAGTAACATAAAAAAACATCATGGTCGGACAGTGTGCGTGGACGTGCTCAAAGAAACATCAGTGGCATATGACGGTCTTTTGATTACTTTTTCATTGTCAAAAGACACGGTGGGCAACAATGAAAAGTATTTCCGCCGAACAAAAACGGCGGCGGCGCGCCGCCGTTCAAACGGCGTTAGCTATGGCGCGCCATCTGAAAAACGGCGGCGGCGCGCCGAAACTTTTTCGGCGGCGGCGCGCCGATAAACGGCGTGGCTTCGGGGTCTAAACACACGACAGAGTAACTATAGAACTATGACAAAAAATTCATAAACAGGACAAAATAATTATCTACATCAGAAAAAGTGTGACATATCAAGTTGTTTCTATCTTTTTAGTTTTTACCCCATATACTTCTGCTTCTAATTGCATATGCCATCCGCCCTTAATTCCTGTCGGATTCGCTAGATGCGCTAGCATAATGTAAACAGTGACACGTTACTTCTTGGTGTACGTTTAACCAGGTTTGTTTGGCTATTTTCAATTCCTCTTAGGCTTCGCCATGAGTAAAACTGTTTAAAATGCTTCTGCCTCTATGTGTGTTCTACCCAATTCTCTTCTGTCAAACTTCATCAAGTTTGTCAATTCTAGCTTCCTACTTAAGTGCTGACTGCTGGCTGACTTTTCCACGGGGCTATGCACGACTCGGTGTCCGAACTCCGAAACCGAAAGCCTAATCGCTTGTTCACCCTTCAGATAAATTATATCAAGATCTAACGTGTGATTGTTATTGTTTCTCTGGCGGCAATTAGACATTGGATTATATGGAGGGCGTATGTCTACAAAATACCCAGAAAATACCAGAAGCTACCGCCTCCAAAAGATTCGACTATTTTAGTAACATCCTAGGTTTTCCCTTGAAGCAACACAACGCCGGCGGAATCTTCAAAAAGGATTTACGTGTCATACCGGCTCAAGAATAAGCAGAAAGGACCTCAGTCCACGGATACGGGCGATTGATTCGCCCAAACGTCAACCTTCAAACAACAACAACAACCTCAGTCTGACGACGACGGCGACGATATTTCTGCCTTCATTCTTCAATTGGGATTTATACACCCTCCAAAAGAATTTTATGACTATGTTTTGGTGGTCGAGCTTTGAAACAGGGCTCAAAATATCCACAAGAATCTATATTATAATCTGTAACAGAATTGAAAGCTGAGCTACTGCAGGAGGGGTATCCAACCTCGAATTTCTATAACCTCGAACTTGGCCTGAAAATCTAATAAGGAAACTTCAGTGAAGTCTGAAACAGGTCTTAGCTAGGACATTCAGGTTTTCCTTCTTCATTCTTGACAGTGAGGACTGAAATTTTCTTTTTTAATCTTATTATTAGTAGTGTTGTAAAATTACCGTAAAATAAAAACTCGGTAATTAAAATAGGTAAAATTGGTAAAATAAAGTAAAATAGGTAAAATTGGTAAAATAGGGTAAAATAAGGTAGTCAATGGAAAATATAGGGTAAAATTGATGTTTTAGAGTAGCTCACAGGATTCAGACCTGGATTGAGACAAGGTTGACGTATTTAGTGTAATTTCGGTGCTACGAGTTAGATCAATAAAAATATATATCCATTAAATATTTATTTGCATCTAGTGCAATTCGGATGGTTGTGCATTTGCATTATTTGCAGCTGGCAAAATTGATTTTGAGGAACTTCAGAGAATTTAGTTTTCCGTTAAGTTTCAAATACAAATAGAAAAAGTGACATTAACACTTTGATCACAGTCAGATCACAGTAATAAAGTAATAAAATAGCTCAAGGTGTCTTGAAGAGTAACTCGAAGAAATCCCTAATTGTTCCATTCTCTTCTTATTACCCCCTATCGAGCTAAAAAAAAAACTTGCTGTCATGGAATCAGTAACCAAATCAACCAGTTGATCTTCTAATACTGTGTGTCCAGGACTTTCAGTAGTAGTCTAAGGCATATTGGCCTAACCTCTGTGCATTATTTCCTTTTCTTTGGACATGGGCTTCATGTCAGCAAGAATAAATATTTATTCTTGATTATTTATTCTTATTTATTCTTGATGTCAGTGCCTGCATACTGCAGGTAGCAACACAGTAACACATGACAACACTAATTAGGCGACACTAAGTTAAAATACAACATAGCACTTGTCCATAAAACATGTCATAGCAGACCTGCACAATTGGTAGGCTACTACTGTCACTTTCTTCCAAATTCCGCCCTTCTATTCACGGTGTTTTCCCTTTAAAAATCAGATGTCATACTCAGGGGCGTCGCAAGTGCATTTTCGTTGGGGGGGTGCAGAGCCAAAATTTTAACTCTTGTTTTGCTTTTTGATGCCGCCCTGGTCCCTGGAGCCCCTGGGTAGTTTTGCTTTGACACCAAATGTAAAGATGTCAGTGAAATACAGGTAAATTCGTAAAATGATGTTTGAAAACCGGTTTCCTAGTCCTCCCTGCAGGCCCTGGGTGGTTTTTCCCGTCAACATGTGTAAAAATGGCAGTAAAATACGGGTAAATTACGTAAAATACCGGTAAAATACGTAAAATACCGGTAAAATACGTAAATTACGTAAAATAGTTATATTGGTAAAATACCAATTTTACGGGGGTCCGTAAAATTACGGTAAAATACGTAAAATACCGAATTTTACCGTGACCAATTTTACCATTTACAACACTAATTATTAGGCCAGGTTCAAGGTTGTAAAAATTCGAAGTTGGATACCCCTCCTGTACATTAGCAACATCTTTCAGTATCACTAAGAACAAGACCAAAGGTTTCAATGGAATCCCAAAAATGTAATATTTGATCCAGACATTTGGGTCTTGTAGATACTTGGTCTTCGACAGACTTCTTAAACGTTTTTACTATTGAAATTTAGAAACAGATTAAGGCCAATGGTAATCATCTGAGAAGACCAGTTTCAGATATGGATTCAATCATTCAGCATGTGTGTTTACCCTATAGCCTACGCCATATCTACTTTGGCAAAACTGATCAAAACTTACTTCCTTACTTCTGCCAAATTTCCGGTTTTGGCCAGATTCCGGGCAAACTACTTGGCTGGCAAAAACTAAAGCTCAAAAACGAATTCAGCAAATCTCCTTACCCCTACATCAAACCTCTGATCAACTTCAGATAAAACTTTTACTTTTAACAAACTTTCCGGTTTCAGCTGGACTCCGAGCGATCTAATTGTCCGACGAGAAAATAATTTTCATATTCGGACTCAGCACGTCTCCATACCCCTAAATCAAACCTCTCATCAACTTAAGATTAGACTTTTACTTTTCACAAATATTCCATTTTTTGCCGGATTCCGGGTGAACTTCTTGTCTGGCCAGAAAATAATTTGCGTATTCAAATTCAGCATGTCTCCTTACCCCTAAATGGACTATTTCGTTGGCTTCTAAAAAATAATTTTTGTTTCCCTTAATTTCAAACCTCTCCCCTACCCCTAAATATAGGGCACATAACCCATCTTTGAACTTGACCTGTACTTTGACCCATAGAGTCCTCACGCCAGGTTTGATCAAAATATCTCAACCCCTTCGAGAGTTATCGTGCTAACAGACAGACAGACGGACAACTTTTACGAAGTCATAGGTATCACTCCACTTACGTTTTGGGATCCCAAAAAGGTGATGAAAATAATGTTTTGATACCAAGGAAATTTATATAATAGATGACAGACAGTATTGACAGTCTTAGTGTAGAGCAACCAAGTAAAAACAAACTCAAAGACAGCAGCATTTTTTTTAATCCTTTTTTAAACTTTTCTGTGCCATTTTCCGTTTGGATCACAGATTGATTTTGTGGATGAATTTCTGACTCAATCACCGTTGTAACAAAATATCTATAGCACAATTTTTAATTGAAAGGCTACTAGCCCAGAAATTCAGTACAGTACCTGTATACAGTTTTCACCCATCTTTGGGTAACTCAGCAGCAATGGATTACAAAAGCAATTTTACAGTTGCCTACTTCTGTTCCTATAATGTGTTGAAAAGCGATTTTGTAGTAAAAACATGCCAGAAACAGTCAGAAAGAGGACTGATGTTTTTCCCTTTAACTTTTTTCCTTCTTTGTGAGTAGTATTTATCCCGTTTGATGGAGAAAAGATGGATTTTGCACAAGAGGACACATACTCCATGTCCTTGTCATCATTTTCGAAGTCAACCTCCTTCTTAGCATTTTCTGGAACCTTCGTTCCTGAGTCAGTGAATTGAGGGGGGTCTGTTACATGACTCACTTTTTCGAACTTGAGCTTAAGACTTGTTGTGATTGCTTCCGACAGCTTATGATTGCCAGTGGAGGACCCACTTGAATCAGAACTGAGGTTCCTATTCTCTTGCTAATCCAGTAGAATGGCATGAAGAAAGTGTTTAACTCGTTCTACTGTTGGCGAAAAAGGGATAATAGCACTACTGTGTTTTGTAAAAAAAACGGCCTTTAGGAGAATGGGATAGAGAAAGGATATAGAGTTTATTTAAAAAAAATGGCAAAGGTCACATGAGTGATGCGTCCGACCGATCACAGCAGCTGCACCCTAAAGAACATAAAAAAACAGCTTACAGTGTGGATTGCAATCTGAAAATTCTGATATTAAATCCGATGTTCAGCCATAGTAATGGTATGTTACTACGGACGCCGCGTAACCTTGAACTTTAAACGTACCACATATTGCACAGTAATCCATAAAAAGTTAAACTTTAAGAAAAAGTTTAACTTTAAAAAAGTCCATGAGGTTGACTAAAGATATTTTTTAAAGAACAATTTGCTACACAAAATTAGTTAACGCCAAATCCTCATCTGAGCGGCGATAAACTTTACGGAATACACTTTGCGAAAACCTTTACGAACGCTGACTGAGCCGTGCTCAGAAGGAAGATTAGAAGTGACTATTTACAAATTTAGGTTTTGCTCAGTGTTTTTTCTAATCAGTTTTCTCCAAAACGACTTTTAGGGGGAGACATGTCCAAAGCATAATTGTTGTAGCATTAAATTAGTCAAGAATTCGCTTTTGAAATTCGTCATGATGTACTCCTTCTATGGCAGGTGTGTCTTACATCGCGACTTCTTGGTTAAATTTCGCATTTTTGCGTATAGATTTGATCCAAGATCCCACATACAAGGTGTACAATCCTTGACAGTGCGGAAGCCCGCCATCTATCGAACTTAATTTCCGTGATTTAGGATAGGAATTCTCAACAGATGGCTATGCTCCCTATAAAGATGGAGGTACGAAACGAAATAAAGCTCCCAATAGTAAGAAGAATTTCCAGAAATGAGTGATCCAGTCGTTTCTAATTCGACTGTCGGATCAAGGAGTAGTGAACTGCAAAGAAGTCATGTCACCACCTACCTAAAATGTCCCTTTCAGCAACCTGAGTGTGAGTAATGGTCACATGGAGCAGAAGACAGATCCAGAAAATTGGCCGTATTCCTCCGACAGACGATCAGGATCGCGTACTCGCGGAGTGGAATTCCTGCCGGATTTTCGCACCGTTATCAACTCCATACGGAAGTGCTGATATATTTTCAACTTGATGATGAAAGTGCGGAAACTCCCGCAAGGAAACCCTGATCGTCTGTCCGCATCATACCAGTGCAGCTTGTTATGAATATATGTGAATAAGAACAGATGCAATCACACTACGCACTCTCTTCGTTCAGTAATGGCTATATGAGTGGCTTAAGGTCGGGCTTCACTACCCAGACGCCCCAGAATCTGGGGTCCGGATTATGTGAAGACGGTCCCAAACAAAAATCAAATCAAAACAGTCCACTTTTGGGTATTTTTCAGCACTTCTGTCATTTTCTTAATTTTACCACCTCAGCACAATAATTTCTCCAAGTCAAATGAAAACTACTTTCAAATTCCTGTTTCTTTTCACCCAGAATCCGAGAATCTGGTAGATTTTTCTACCAGATTCCCGGACGCGTCCGCAGTGTTTTCAGACCGTTTCAGACCTGTCTTCACTACCCATGCCGATATCGAAGAAAACGGAACCCAGAATCCGGGCGAAAAATCTGGGTAGTGAAGCCCGACCTTTACCGGAGCGCGATTGAATCAGTTTTCTGTTCCCACTTCAGTGTTTTGATAGCTCTATATCTTTTGATGTATTGTTTGTCAAAAATAAAAGCTCTCTGTTTCCTCGCAACATTATCAGCATCCATCATATACACAGTTAGCGCGCGATTGATTCGATTTTGTGTCCAGTGTATTGACTGCTCTTTCTAAAGTAAGGATATATTCTGTGCCTGTAATAAAGGCTCGTTATGACAGAAGGAATCCAACAAAGCACTCAAAGCGGATCTCTGACTCTCAGTGTGTCCCTTCTCGCCTCATCGTCAACCTGCATCACACAGAGATAGTACAGTAAATTCATAACTTTATGAACAGAAAATATAAATCCTGGGATAAATATTCTGGTCTCACTCACGTTCTGCGAAAGAAAGAGATTTAAAAGATAAGACCATGTTATTTTCAAAATGCAAAGCACATGCTCCACTTGTCGTGTGTCATAACCATACATTGACGGAGAAGTTCAAAATTCAAGATGCAAGTGTTGCCCTTTTCGACGTTTCCTCGTCGCTATAAAAAATCATTGGCAACAGAGCCCAATCAGCGCACGACGTTCTCCACTGCTTCCTGGCCGACGAATGAGAAGTGTCTTTTTCTGTGTCTTCATGTCTTTTATTTATTTTCTTTCATTTACTCCGCTTTTTCGAAATGGCGGGTTATAAATAAATTACTTACTTATTACTTACTTATAAGCTTTGATTTATTGAACCGAAAGCCGAAAGGTACTGCTAACCTCTTACGTCAGGGAGGTTCCTATCTGTTTTCTGATGAGTGAATATAACGAAACATATGTCCTAGCAAAGCTTTTGGTAGCGTTCCAGCGACTTATTATTAGTTACGATCGTTACTATTCGTGTTATTTTTGCTGTTCCATAGACCGCTGTAATAAGTAAATAAGCTCCTCCCTCTATTATTTTACTTCCACGACTGTTACGATCGTTACAATTTACTTAGCATCATACGTGATAGTAACTATCGGTCCTGCAGGAACTCTCGTAAGAGTGTGTTCCGCGTTGTTATTATTTTCGTTCCAAAGAGCGTGTTAGCTATCGCAATACGGCGCTCGCCCCTCTTCTTATCATCATAACTTGGAATAACTCAACTGGAACGCTACCTTAGTTAAACGTTGATGATGGTGATGATCACTAAGGAACTAATAGAACTAAACCGCATGGTGGCTCTCAACTGTAATATTATGGAGAATTCCAGAAGAAGAAAACTGTTGAATGCTGGAATTCTGCATTTCAAGCATGTTAAAGCGGACTCCCCTAAAAAGAAGTAACAAGGAGCTTCGTAAAGTAAAAACTTTACTGCATCGCCAGACTAACACACGCATTTAAGAAACAAAAACATGGTAATTTCGCCGTTAAAACATATCTTTGCACAGCAAATTTTCAACAAACATCCACGAGACAAGAGATTGGTCAGACGGCCAAAATATGACCTTGTTTCAAACTTCGTGAACAAATAAAAAAGCTAGGACAAACCTTTCAAAGCAAATGAAAGACTTCGTGCTAATTAGTCACTGGTACAGCTGGTTAAAATCTCGAACCTTACATCTTTTTTTTCTTCAGATTCTTCCAGAACAAATTTGTTTAGGCGTCGACTAAACCTCAGCCAATTAACCGAGGCTCGTGACGTCACACGAGAAGTCTATATTTTCTTTTGCTATAACGGACCTGATTGTCCCTAGAACGGTTTATAAATGTAAATGCGTCCGGCGCCTCGCTGGCCGCTTGGCTGTATATTTATAGATACAAATATATATTCTGCAAGTTCTGTTCTTAATTTAATAGGATTTCCCGATTTTTTTCATGACGTCACAACAACGTCGTGGGCCTCAGATAACAGGCTGAGGTTAAGGTTTACACCATTATTTTGCATTTTGAAACTCATTCCGCTACTTTGATATTGTTTCAAAACGTGCTATGACGCCTCTAAGCATCTAGCGTTGTCGTTTACGGACTAGAACGGTGGTGTACAAAGTTCTATGACCTGTTTATATATCAAGTTTTTTTCTAACGACGCCTGACACAAGTTTGCCGACGCAAGTACGAACGACGGCGAATGCTGTTTTTATTTCGTTAATTTCTGAACTCTATAACAGAAGCTTACTAGTGCTTCATTTCCTTTACGTTTTATTATAGCATGCACCGCAGCGAAAATGGCATCTTTAACTAATAAATTAATAACAAAGAATAAAAGTCACGTGATTTCAACCTTTGACACATTTTCCAGCTTGAGCCTGATGAGGACCCTTGCCAGGAAGGGCCAAAATATAGCTCCAATGAAATGTAGCTGACTTTTCCCTTTTTCTTTGTCAAATATGATTAGCAGTCAGCTGGGGCTGAAGGAATATCTGATTTCAACCGTCAAAAGAAGAAATTTCCAGATTATTTTTTATGACTGCCAAACATGAAGTCACCGTAGGAGAAAAATAAAATAATTTCTGTTTCGTTTAATTTTCGTTTTCGTTTAAATAATTTCCGTTTTCGTTAATGGTAAAGGCATTTTTTGTTGTTTAGGGATAACTGAAATCAAAATATGAATGTCACAAGTAGGGAATCTTAGCCCCAAATTTAACAAATAAGAAAAAAGGCAACGCCGGCTCGAAACATGATTCGCAGTCAGCTTGGGTTGAAGGAATATCTGATTTCAACCGTCAAAAGAAGAAATTTCCGGATTATTTTTTATGACTGCCAAACACGAAGTCACCGTAGGAGAAAAATAAAATAATTTCTGTTTCGTTTAATGTTTAATTTTCGTTAAAATAATTTCTATTTTCGTTAATGGTAACGGCATTTTTTGTTGTTTAGGGATAACTGAAACCGAAATATGAATGTCACAAGTAGGGAATCTTAGCCCCAAATTTAACAAATAAGAAAAAAGGCAACGCGGGCTCGAAAACAAACGAACAAGGAATTTGTCAATTTGTCTACAAAGCCAGGCTAAACTGCAAATTCGTCAAAACTGGCAAGAAAAAAAATCCGGCAGTCTGGCCTAACTGCAAAAATGTGCGCAGACAACTCAGATCTGACCCCGGAAAATACGAAAGAGACCGGACAGTTTATCTCTCCACTACGCGTCTAATCCCAGTTCTTCTAGCAAGTCATCAATAAGCTTTAGTTTTTCATTGGCTTCTTCGATGACCCCATAACTCATATTCTCCAAAGATCCAGTGATGTGATATCGAATATCGTCGATAACGTCGATCGTATCTGTTTCTTGACGGTCTTTTATTGCCTGGGCATCTTCAAGGATTAGAGAACTGAAGTCCGAGTTTTTCGACATCTGCGAAAAAATAAAATAGGTTAAAAACATATGGTCTCACTGTTTGGGGGGTGGGGGTCGATTAAAAAAAGATGGAAACTGGACGGGCTGGTGATGTTGCCGATTTCTAAAGAGTGTCGGTTTTCAGCTGAAAAGTAGAGGTAGGCTATGCTTCTTTTAAAACTTTTCTAAATTTATTTTGGACGATTGTTTTTCGACTCTAAAACAATCAGATGGGAGTGATGGATGAAGAACTTAATACCTGCTAGGAGCCAAGTGTTTCAGGTTTCTTTGAAACAAAAAATGAAATCAGTTTCGTTTAATGCTTCTTTCTATTTCTGAATGTTCCTTTTCTTCTGACGCAATGCTTCAGATGATCATGAAAGTAAGGCAAAACTGTCACAATGCTTCGGACGCCGTAATTTTGCCGTTAGACGGTGCAAAAACAACTGAGCAGAAAATGCCAAAAGACAAACAAAAACTGATGTGTTTAATTATTAATTTGACTTTATTTGACCAATCTGACTTTATCGCACCGTTCAAATTTATGATACCTCTACTGTAAATTCTAGTTTTGTACGCTCTTGAGGCCCCTCGTACTTATTGTCAAGACCGGAATTGAAGTTTCAAGACTTACTGTCTCCAGATGCTTCGCAATATACTCCGTGCACTGATTTTCCAGTCGGGGTAGCTGGAACAATCTCGCAGTTCTGATCAAGGCTATAACGCAGTCATCGTCTACTCGCGGTCCTAAGTAGTTCCCACACAATCTCTTTAAACCAGGCAACAAGTAGACGTCAGCTGCGCAAAGAACGTCATAGACAACGTCATCCGTGAACTAAAAGAGGAAAAGACGTAAGGACTCGCAAAGTGGTATGCAGTTGACTGCCGGATAAACGGTTGCCAGAGCGGCTTATTTTACGTTCAGCCAGCTTATTATGTCGGAGACTTGCCTCTGCAGTAAACCATAACCTGTCACGAAAATTACGATAACGTGCTTGCTGACAAAATCTTCGCTTCAACAAAGATGGTCTGTGCAGACACAAGTTCAAGCTGAGTAGATTGCGGTTCTCAAAAGACAATGGCAGATGGTCTTTCCAAAAAATACTGATGGGCGGTTGGAACCTGAAGTTGTTGTGAGCGATTCTATTAACGCTTTCAACAAATCCTTGGACAATCTGTACGCCCAATATGTCTAGAACGAACAGTGTTTCAGAAAAAAAACATTTTAAGAATGTTTTTTTTCCCTTATTTATTATTATGGTAATTATTAACAAAAATGGCAAACTTTCGCATGCAGGGCATTGAAGGTTTGCGAGTTTTGCGACCGCAGGTGCTAATCTCCTTTCGTCCTCGCTAGGAGTACGAAGCGCGGTTGGGGCAAGCCATTCGACGCTTTCCCCTACATTTCTCTAGGTACTTGCTTTACAGCTGAGTCAGCCTGAGGCTAGATAGATAGATATAAAGTTTATTTTAAACATCTACTTTCGTGGTCACACACCAAATTTGTGATTAACCTACTGTAAAAAAAAAAATTATTTACGATATAGAATGTTTATTTTAGAAATCTACTTTCGTGGTCACACAACCAAATTTGTGATTATTTGATTTGATTTGATTTATTGTATAATTCAGGTACAAAATTTCGTGGTTATCCAACCAAATTGTTTGACCTTTGTCAGGTAATATATACAACAATTGTTAAAATCGAATTCGTGTTCAAAATAAAAACAAACCATTGAAGTCAACACCCAAAAAAAAAAAAAATCTAACAAAATAACTAAAAAAAAACATTATTGTAAAAATCCACAAATTTCGGAATGAAGCTATTACAATATCTTTCCCGTTTACATGCGATCGGCATGAGCTTCGGGACTTTGGTGGAAACTTGCCTAGGTGGCCTTGGGCGTTCAACCTCAAAATCAGGGGGTAAAAGGGATCGGAGAGTTGGGTGTTCAAGGAGTTTTAGTCCAAAATTTTGACACAACTTCTGCCTCCTATTAGACAACGCATCCAGTCCAAATAAAGAAAGGAGGCCAGAGTACGGGATTTTAGGGCCCCTGTGCACAATTCTTAGGGCACGTTTCTGAATATTCTCTATACGATCAGATTCATCCTTCGTAATACCATAGTGCCAAACTGGACAAGCATACTCCACCAGAGGACGAACAAACGTACAATACAGACGCAACATCTTTTTTTCAGGGACCTTAAATTTAGTGAGTGTTTTTAACATAACAATAGACGCATTAGCTTTTCTAATCATGCTATCAGTGTTTTTCTTCCACGACAGATCAGAAGAAACAACCACTCCAAGGAGATTAATTTCCTCCGAGAGGAGGCCATCATCCAACTCAGGGTGAAAACTTGGCTCATCCGATAAAAAAGAAAAAGTCAAAACCGTTGTTTTATCCGCATTTACAACCATATTTGAATTTTTTGCTTCCGTTGCTACATCCTGGACTATTGTCATTGCTTGGCTTTTAAAATATCGATGCAGTACTTCCACAAGCGACAAGTCGTCCACGTACTTCCATCTGTCATCAGCATCAATAGCAACATCATTTATCATAACCAAAAAACAAAGAGGTCCCAACACGGTTCCTTGTGGGACACCACAGTATATAGCACTAGTAGATGGATAAAGACCTTTATATTTTACAACTTGCTGCCTTTCCGTTAGAAAACCTCGCACAATTTTTATAATAAAATCCGGAATATTTTTCTGTCTCAGTTTTTCCAATAAAATATTATGATCAACTAAATCAAAAGCTTTTTTAAAATCTATTGCAATCAAATTTAACCACTTCCCAGGAGAATCCAAATTTTTCAAAATAAAATCAATCAAGCTAACTAGGTAATGCGTTGTGGAAGTTTTTGGTAAATTCCCAAATTGTTTTTTATCAATCATTGAAAGGAGGTGTTTTTTCAGCCATGTTGCAACAAATGATTCATAAATCTTGCTGAAAACTGAAGTCATAGTAATTGGCCTCACTCCCGTAAAATCATTTTGACATCCTTTTTTTGGGATTGGGGTGACAAAACCAAGCTTCCATTTCTTTGGATACTGGCCAGTTTTGGAAATCATATTATAAATGCTCTGAAGAGGTACAGCTAACTCCTCTGGGAAAGCTTTTATGAGTTGAACTGGGATGTCAAAAGGTGTAATTGATGTTTTTTTAATTTTTTTTAATTTTGAAGCAATCTCAGCCTTTGTTAGCTCTGGAACTGACATACCAGAACCTTCACTTTCATCTTCTGGAGTACTTGCAGGTGTCGGTCTTAAAGGTGGGTAAGTTTGTACTATAGCTATCAGATGAGCATTAAGGGCATTTGCCGTTTGTTCTGGGGGCTCATTAACATTAAAATCAATATTTTTATGTGATTTTCCAGTCATGCTTTTTATTTTCTGGTAATATTTTTGAGGTTTTAATTCACATAGATCATCAACTTCACGACCATAATGTTCCTCCGCTCTCTTCAATTTATTTTTTGTTTATTCCGCAGTTTATTAGCTTGTTGTCGGTCACCCGCTCGAAACAAAAATAACCTACTGTAAAAAAAAAATATTTACGATATCTGTGTGAAATGGTGAATGCACTTAATCAATCACGCTTCGTTGAAAAGTTTTACGAATTCTGGAATGACACTTTTTGCATATCTGGCGTGTTTTGTCTTAAAGAACCGCGATTGCCGACCACCTCTGCGAGGTTTCAAGCTCGGGCCTACACCGTCTTAAACGGCTCAATCGCTCGACACTATATCCGAAAACGAAGTCAAAATCTGCCATGAGTTATATGAATCACGATACGAATCTCATGACTTCTGTAGTGGACGGGAAAACCCATAAATACATGGTGATCATGACTGGTGGTGGACTTTGGACTTAAAAGTTTCTTCAATGAACATTTCTGTTGTGACCAGCACCAAGAACAAATGATCAGACAGAACCTCCGTCTTCCTAAATCTGTAATATGACTATGCGGAGTCGAATATTTCACCATACCCTGCCTGCTCCAAATGAGCGGAGCATTCGCTGCAAATCACGTTTCGTTACCTCTACAAATAGCCATATCGCTTTGAAGCCACCTCGAGGAAAAGTAGAAGTCAAAGCCGACTGGTTCTCAGGACGCGCTCAGGAGCAGGTCAGCGCGCCTCCTTCACTTTTTGTTCTGCGATGAGCAACGGCGAAGACGGAAGCAGAGTATACGGGTATCAACATCAGCTCAAAGCTAGGGCAAATACCTCTAGCACCGCTCAGTTTTGTCGGGGTATCCATAGTCGCTGCATGGGACCAAAGACGGAGGTTCTATCAGATTATTTGTTCTTGCCAGCAGGACGTCTGTCTTTCTTGCTATCTGCAAAAGGCACTAACCGCTCGCGCTCGCCGTCATTATTCACTATTATTATGTTAAGGTCGGATCAGAGTAATTCATTCCGGTTTGTTTTAGTCGCGGACCGGCAAGCGATCCGGTCACATAGCCCTGAGGCTCTGTATAAATATGTTGTACTCGCGACTCAAATATTTTGTGTTCACTGTACTGTCAATAACTCGAATGTTTACGCACCCGTTTTGACTAACTAAGGGACCCAAATCTTACAATTTAATTTTACAAACGAAGGGTGAGCCATGATCATTAGTGAGCCGATGTGACAACAACATCTGCCAACCTAGGGGACATTTTCGCGTGAATGGCTGTCGAGCTCGACATCCACGCGAAAATGTCACTGGATGATGCCATCCACACGACAACGGGTTGAGACCGAGGAAGATGTCATCTTCCTCTACCCGTTCAACAGAGCTCGAGAAGCGTCGTTGACCGGGAGAGACACATTCAGCTGGATGGTGAAGTCACACGTCGAGCTTTTCACGCGAAAATGACCATCGAGCTGGATGCCATCAACGCAAAAAAACCCATCATAATGATGGGACGGAACATCCAAGGGAGCCATCCACGCGAAAATGTCCTCCTAGGAATGTCGGATACACTGGAGTGCCAGTGTGCCGACGTAACAACAACCAAGACGCCAACCAGCGAGAGACTCTACAGGAGGATCACACCACCTTGAGCTTGTTCCACCCTACTTACCGTAGTTACTACGCTTCTTGGCGTCAAGGCTGGAACACTTTTTTCTCTTTTCGGTCAAATATCAGGCCGCGGGCTAATCGGACCAATCACGTTGAGCGTGTTCCACCCTCTACCAATAGTAACTATTAGTTACTATTTCCGTTCCAGCCTCACGAAAAGTTAGTACGCTGACCGTTCCAACCTTCTCAAAATAGTAACTATTTGCTTACCATGTTCGGGAGCGTAGTTAGCGTAGTAACTACGCATCTCTGTAACGCGATTGGTCGGATCACCCCGAGCCTGATATTTGACCGAAAAAATTCAAAAAGGCGTTCCAGCCTAGCGTAGTAACCACGGCGAATAGCGTAGTAACTACGGTAAGTAGGGCGGAACACGCTCGTTACAGAGATGCGTAGTTACTACGCTCCCCAGCGCGGTAAGCAAATGGTTAGTATTTTGAGAAGGTTGGAACGGTCAGCGAAGTAACATTTCGTGAGGCTGGAACGGAAATAGTAACTAATAGTTACTAATGATAGAGGGGTGGAACACGCTCCTTATCTCGCTGGAAGTGCGATTTAAGGTAAAGGGAAGAGCTACTCACCTGTACTGAGTTTTCATAAACGTAATGTACAATACATGCGAAGACCTTGGGCTCAACGTCGTGTAAGTTAATGTACAACATTCCTTGGGAGTAGTCGTGTAATGATTCGTCAAAATGATCCGACAGGAGGGCTCTGAAATACTCGCTCCGCCCACTGAAGAACACCTGAAGACAGAATCACGTCATAATATTGACATTTTAACAGAGTAAATTGTATATATTATATATGTTGTATCATTTTGTTCCGATAAAAGTTTTTGTGAAAGTATTATGTAAATTAACAAAAAAATTATATGTACGAATTGAATATTTGCGAGGACCATCACAACGAGACCAAAGGTTTCGATGGGATCCCAAAGGTGACCATTTACAGGACTTCTTCATCCATACGATAGTGGTCTTGTGGATTAAAAAAAAAATCTAGGCAGAAATTACAGAAAAACATCAAAACAAATCATTGAAAGAAACGGAAATTGCCAAATATTCAGCTACATTTTTTTTACTTTCTATTGATATAGCATCCAAATATTTTTCTTTTTGTCTGATTTTCTTGTTCAGACCTATTTGAGCTTGCTCAGTCATTATGCTTCCGAATCGCACCACTAGATGATGCCACTGTCGTACCGTGTCCAAGATCGAACTGGCGACTTGGATGGGTGGCAATCTAGACACTACTGCTTGTTAATGAACTTTGTAAGGAAGTGACCACCCTTTTACGTGGTTATGTCAGCTAACTAAATTAACAGCAGAGAGGGTGGTATTTATATTTAGTGTGTGTATATATTTTCTTTAGTTTCTTTTGTTATTTTTCATTATGTACTCCGCTTTTTCCTTTCTGTAAGAGGGCAAAATAAATAATTCATATAAAGCTTGAACGCGTGCCCCCTATGATGACGGTTAATTCAAAATTTTACTAAATCGGTCCCTTCAAGGTTGCCGTAACTTCCGTTGACTGATCTGAATGCTTCCGAGCTCACTCCTTTCACTTTCCGATGTGCTTGTTAATGAAACTTTGTACGGAATTGACAACGCCTTTTCGCGATATGTCAGCTAACTAAATTAGCAGCAAACAGGGTGGGATAGCGACGAGTTGACAACCCCTCGCAGTTCATAGCTATCAGCCTTACCTTGTGGCACATAAACCTATGCCCTTTGACGAAGAAACAAACATCGACGAAGGTGGTGGGGACTGAAGGCATCAGCGGAAGTTCTGAGCCGACAATCCAGTCACTCATTTCAGGGGGTAAAGCCTGTTCGGCAAGGACGCCGAGGTCTTGCTGTAGTTCTGACGACAACCGCGGGGATTCGACTAGGACTGTGGTTACACGGGTGCCAGGTTTCGTACAAGCTGAAAAAAAAGAATTTGTATCCTTGTTTCTCCTTCGTTGGCATGATAGCCGTGGCCAGTCTAGTACACTAAGCCCTTTTCTTATAACCATGCTCAGACACTAGGGCATGTTGGCAGGGGTGAATGGTACTCACACGTATTTGTACCCCTTATTCCACAGAGGGGTACCAGTATACACCAGTATACAACAACTTCAAGGTCAAAATGAAATACTGCTTTGTTTGGTAACCAAAGTATTAGTTGCGTTCGTTGCACTCCGGGCTGTCTCTTCTTCTTCTTCTTAAGTAGCGGGAGTACTGAAGCTCATCTGTAGCTTCTTTCACTCCTTATCCTTTTGTTGTGTGGTTCTTCCACTAGTTGACTTCGGCGGCACTCAGCACTGAAATGAGTGCCCGGAATAAACTTTCTTCAGATTTTTGGTTCAGCTGTACATCAAGGATGTCTGGGACTTGCTGTGGGAGTTTCAGTTGTCTTATGATTGTCATGAAGGGCTTCCTCTTTTCCTGTAGTTTTCCGCATTCGAATAGTACATGTTGCAGTGTCTGTCTCTATGGTTTTGTCACCAGTGTCCGGTTCTTCTCTTATAACCAGAGGCGCCATTTGGGGGGGGGGGCAGGGGTGGGCAAATGCCCACCCCAGATTTTCCAGGGGGGGCCTAAGCTTCCACCACAAAGGGCCCTTTGCCGGCCATAATAATCCATTATGTCCAACATAATCCATTCTGTCCAATTGATTTGAAATTACTGCACGCCTATTAACCATTAAACTATTAACCAAAGAGCGTAATTACCTGACGAAGAGTCTTCACTCGACTCATTTCCCGTTTCAATAAGTGATCTAGCGATCGTCGGACCGGCTAAAAATGACTTTTTGCCTCTGAAATTTGATACTAGATGGCGCGCTTTGCAATGCTTACGGAGAAGCCTAGATTTTGGTTACAACCCTCAGCATAAACAAAGAAGATTACTTTCACCGACGTATTGTTTACTTAAAGGAACAGAAAACTTGACTCAAACTTGACTCGGGGAGCTAGCTAACATATCAAGAATGTACCCTGAGTCGATATTGAGAGTAAGAAAAATTCTCGTTACGACCATTGCAGTTTCCGGACAGTTTCTGAGAATTCGACTTTGAGCAAAAGGTTTGCAAAAGCAAAAGGTTTGTGTGCCGCGACTAAGAATCGAACCCCGGCCGTCTAGTAGGGGAGGTCGTTTCTCTGTGGTCTACATGTAAAAAGGCGAACATTTACAGTACATAAGTGCATAATT
This sequence comes from Branchinecta lindahli, assembly GCA_023053555.1. Taxonomy (NCBI): domain Eukaryota; kingdom Metazoa; phylum Arthropoda; class Branchiopoda; order Anostraca; family Branchinectidae; genus Branchinecta; species Branchinecta lindahli. The sequence goes on along the minus strand of JAKZAO010000006.1, from coordinate 19,917,547 downwards.
ACAGTGCATAAGGGGCAAGGGCCTGCCAGCTAGCTTTTGGAACACTAAAGTTAAGTTCTCATTGCCCAGAAAATATTTCTGGCCAGATTTTTTTTCTGGCCAGAAAATATCTAATCCAACAGATCGAAAAATCTGGCCAGAAAACACCGAAATCTGGGGAAAAAATCTGGCCAGATTTCTGAAGACGAAAATCTGGCCAGATTTCTGGTTGGTGAGAACAGCAATCTGGGCAATGAGAACTTAGCTTAAGGAGGGGGTTCGAGACGGTTCGAGATAACGAAGAAGGGGGGGCCTGTCGTCAATAAGACCCTGTATATTTATCTAAGCCGCCCCGGGCGATTCGATGACCGAAAGTTGCGTAGTCAAGTTTACTGTTCCTTCAAATAAGAAAGTTTCTCGCTGAGGAAGGCCAGCCTGTAGTCTGGTTGAATTTTCCACTTTGAGTTTAATCACTTAACCTCGTTGATTGTAATCTTCGTTGTTAATGTTGTTATAATTAATCTTAGAGGTCAGTGTGGCTGAGTTCCACATTCGGTTACTGTACATTTCCAAGCAACACACGGGTGCTGAAAATGCGTTTTTACTTAGAATATTCGATCGATGTGCTGCCAAAACCCGCATTTTTTCTTACGCGACACGAAGTGAATCGGGGGGGGGGGGGCAGATGGAGTTCATGCCCACCCCAAGATTTGGCCCAAATGGCGCCTCTGCTTATAACGCCTTTTTTGGTTCACCGGTGAGTTGATGAAAACTTGCTAGCTCCTCGGCAAAGCCGGGCTCCCGAGCAGGGTTCTGGTTAGTCCGCACCGGTGAGGTAAAACCGGACACCGGTTAGTTCAAAACGGGTTATAAGACTGGTGAGTAGTCACCGGTGGATGCAAAAACGCGTTATAAGAAGCACCGGTGGGCAGTCACCGGACAACGAACGCAGCTATTGTATACTGGTACTCTTCTGGGGAGTAAGCGGTACACATACGTATGAGTAGGCTACCATGCTCACCCATGCCAGCATGCCCCAGGGTTTGAGCACGGGTATAATAGAAAGGCAAGGTGTACTAGACTGGCCGTGGCCGCTGAAAGTCCGTATCAAACCTGGGCTTGCTAACCTATTCCAATATTCAGCTTCTCCTTGAAACGAACCGACTCTCTCTTGTGCGTCAGCATCAATACCAGCTAAGATTCCAGGCACGAAACATTCTTCTCCAATACAGCAAAACGTTCTGAGCAAGAACAGAAATAAAAATGAAAGGATCCATTTGAAACATTCGTAGGGTTAAGTTCGTGATTCTTTCTGATGTCCAAATTTATTGGCCATCGAAACCGCGTATTCTTTCTTTCTTTCTTTTTATTACCGAACCATGAAAAGCAGTACGAAAACTACTCACAGGTATTAAATAAACTCAACGGATAAGCGACTAAATGTTTCAATTAGAATAAAGATAGCCTGGGATCATGTTCAATCCATACGAATGTTGGCAAGCTAATACGGCTTCTCCCTTCAAAGTTCCAAAACACGTTTCCACTGTTTAGTATAATTTTTGGAACATCCGGGAAAGACTGAAAAAAATGTGTTCAAATGGATGGATTTCTGTTAGTGAACTGGAACGGCTTGGGCGGCCGGACTCTCCAACAACATCCACACAACTGACTGACTGGTGAGTGATTAAACGTTCGTACACACTAGAGTCCGATTTTTGTATCCGGATGCGAATTTTCTTTTTCGCTCCGAATATGGACGGTTTTCCCATAGTGACGCGAATTTCGCACGCATTTTTGCACGCGAAATTTTATCGGACTGCTTTGTACGTAACTAAAGGAGTATGGTGGTCTTGCGATGCAGATCCAGGCTTATTCATAATATATGAATAAGCCTAGATCTGCACCGCAAGACCACCAAAGACGACGCCAGTTAATACCTAAGTTCTATCTTGCCGTAGAGACAGGCTGCTGAAATCGTTGAAACGCATTGAAATTTGTTTGAAGTCATGTAAAACTAAGTAATAGGTAAGTAATTTTTTCGTAGCCCGCCATTTTTACTTGTAAGTGAAAGAAAAAGAAAGATAAAAAAGACACGCAATTTTGCAACTGTTTCGAGTGTTATTTTTTACGAATCTGAAAACTAATTCTAGGTCTGGCACGGAAAGCGAACTAGCTGACATCAGCAGAACAATACCAGATGTGGGAAGAGAAAGATCATCATCCCCCCGGATAGGTAGGTCAATATAGCACCCGCACCGAGCACTCACCTAATATCGATCCAGCCCAAATACCGCGTTTCAACTAGTTTTCCTCGTTTTCTCTATACCTCTCAAAAGTTCCACCTTACATGCATATATTATACAGGCCTGTGCATATCCTAATTCTGATTTATAACCTGATACGGTACAAACTGAATTGTGAGAAAATATTCGTTGTCATCATAGAGGGACTTTATTATTAATTTTGTATTCCTCCAATCCATGACTGTCCCCAAAGATGACACTATTAGACCCACCCAGTGCCGGAAAATGAGGTCTTCTAATCCTAAGCTCATGCAAGCTACCCTGTTACTGAGCCGTTTCGACGCACGAAAGGCTCAAGTTCAAGTATTTAATTTTTACAGAAAAATACAAATACACTAAACAAGCACTGTGGAGAATAAAAACTCGAACATTCACTGCGTGTTAAACATTTTACCTTAATGACAACAACTACGTATCCTATAAATCTAACAAAACATAATATAACTTACTTTACCGGACGTGTATAAAATGACCTGCTATCTACCAAATAAATAAATAAATACTACCCTCTTGTGAAAACAAAAAAATGACAAACCATGTGACATGAGTAAGCGAGAATGCGTACAGCATAAACCAACCACACACGAAACTATCATCCAATAAACCATCCACACTACTCCATTAAACAAATTCTCAGATAATAATTTTCCTAATAAATTATATTGCAAACATATCAATTATAATTTTTTGAAATTAACAATCAGTAGTCCTTTGAGTCGGGACCTGACAAGAGATGGGCTTCCTTCCAACTATTCTGAAACTACATTTTTATGTTTTCCCACACAGATGGTATTGTGTATCGTAGAGAAAATCTGGATCTTTCAAACTTAATTTTATGGAGCCGAAGGTTAGTGTTAGATCTCGTTGACATTTGACATGATGGCGCTAGAGATATCAGGTCCATGTAAGAAAAATATAATGGAAGTAGATGGCAATCAAAATTTATTTTAAAACCACGATAGAAAGAATAACCTAATATCTGGCAACTGTTTTGGAAAAAAAAACAAATGGTTTCCGCGAGTGTTAATCGGAAATACGGTGTAGCCCATTGGTTTCTGAGGTTCGGGCAAGGTTATAGAGGACTTGGAAAATATGGTAAAGTTATCTCTAGAACCTGTGACCTCTATGCTCTAAGAAACCAGCTCAAATAAAATTAAGGAGGAAGCATCATGATTGGTTCAATGACCCCCTCTAGCAAGGACCGTATTCAAGGAAATAAATGGCCTCATCGTCCCTGACAGTGCAAAACGAATACGTTATAGTTTTTCCACAAGCTTATATTCCAGTTTGAGCGGCTTTAGCCTGAAGAGGACCCTTTCAAGAAGGGCTGAAATATAGCTCTAATAGAATTCAGCTGAAGTATCCGTTTTCCACTGTCCAACTGATTGGCGGTCAGATTGGGCTAAAGGAACCGAAGACACGGTACATGGAAGATTCGAAATATACAAACTCAGTAAAAACTCACCAAACGAATCCACCTTTTTGACTGCTTCTTCCAATTCATGTCTGAAATCGAAAAGTTTGCACTGGTTTGCAAGTCTGATGCAATCTTCCACTTCGTCTAATAGAGAGTCAAGTCTTGCCGTATAGATATATCGCAAAAGCGTTCTGAAAGCATGCGGTTTAACCTAGAAGAAATACTTTGGTCAGTTCCTACATCACACTTGGTCATAGTCAATTTATATGTTGGAGTTGACCATACTAGACGTTGACAATTCCGAGGTGGCATGTACACAACCCGTTCCACAAGGATAAAAACAAAACCAACCGGAAGGCGAAAAGGGTCGGGGTACCACATTTTCCGACGGCAAAACTCAATAGAACAAGAAGAATGCTGCTTCAGCTGTAAATAATTTGGTACGAAGTGTCAATGGAGAGATTCAATAGGCTTAGAAATCTTGATGGAACCACTGGCTCACGGTGTGTTGTTCTCGATAAAATGATGTTCAAAATCAAACGGTGTGTTGTTCTCAATTACTGACAAGGATATTCCGCTGGCATGATTTCTCGGCTACCTTTTCCCCCTCTTCATCGGTTTCCCAAGGATGACGTGCAGCAACGAAATCAGGTATATAGTTCTCTTCGTGCTCTACTTTGGACAGACAGAAAATTTACTTGTTGGGATCCCAAAACGTTAGTGACGGATACCTATGACATCGCAAAAGTTGTCCGTCTGTCCGTCCGTCCGCCCGTCCGTCCGTCTGTCAGCACGATAACTCTCGAAGGGAATGAGATATTTTGATGAAACTTGGTGTGAGGATTCTTTGGGTCAAGAGTAAGGTCAAGTTCGTAGATGGGCACTGTAGCCCTACATTTAGGGGTGGGGGAGGGGGTTTAAATTAAGGGGCAAACAAAATATTTTGAAACAGCTAATGTGATAGTCGATTATGGGGTAAGAAGACATGCTGAACACGATGGTGAAAACCATTTTCTCGCCGGACAAGTAGTTCGTCCGGAATCCGGCCAAAACCGGAAAGTTTGTTAAAAGTAAAAGTTTTATTTGAAGTTAATTAGATGTTCGATTTAGGGGAAGAAGACATGCTGAACACGATGGTGAAACTCATTTTTTGGCCGGACAAGTAGTTAGCCCAGAATCCGGCCGAAACCGGAAAATTTGTTAAAAGAAAAGTTTTATTTGAAGTTGATTAGATGTTCGATTTAGGGGTAAGAAGACATGCTGAACACGACAATGAAAACCATTTTCTCGCCGGACAATTAGTTCGCCTGGAATCCGGCCGAAACCGGAAAATTTGTTAAAAGCAAAAGTTTTATTTGAAGTTGATTAGATGATAGATTTTAGGGTAAGAAGAGACGCTGAATCTGTATATGACAATCATTTTTTACCCGGGCATATAGTTCGTCCGGAATCCGGTTGAAACCGGATTTTGTTATAAGTTAAAGTTTTATTTTAAGTTGATTAGATGTTCTTTATAGGGATAAGGAGATGCGCCGAATTCGTTTCTCAACTATCTTTTTTTGGCTGGACAAGTAGTTCGCTCGGAATTCGGCCGAAACCGGAAATTTGGCAGAAGTAAAGCAGGAAGTTTCGATCAGTTTTGCCGAAATAAATATGGCTTATACAGGTATATCTGAACTTAATTTTCTCAGATGATTAGCCTGGCGAAGACTGGAACTGGCGTAGTCAAGACGTAGTCAAGACGTAAAAATATTAAATTTTTGGGATCCCATCGAAACCTTTGGTCTTGTTTTTACTGAAGTCTTACTAGCTTAGATTTTACTTACTTGGTTTAACTAAATTAAAAATAAAACGAAGTAAAATGATTCAAGGTTATTTTTATTTACGGACGTAAATTATATCATAAAAAAAATTCCGCTGCGAGAGCAGAGGTCGAGCGCACACGAACAAAAATAACAAAAGTAAGTTAAATTGACTTTAACATAACTAAAGAGGACTTTAAAAGGACTTCTATGGACAGAGTATTTTATTCTACTTGATTGAACGTTACCTTTGGCACCACAGCAAAGGTGGGAAAAACTTACGTTTATCAAGGGGGAAGACAATCACCTCAACAATCAACAAACTTTTTTCATGTTTATGCTACAAGTCAATGGGTCTGGAAAAGGCTTAAAACAGCCAAAGCCGTGGGTAGTTTACTGAAAGCAGAGCCTAGTTTTAAAGCTATCTTGGCCCTTTTGAGATGGGAAACTCTAGGTACAAGTATTATAGGAATACACTTACTAAACTGTTGTTCAACTTGATGGTACGTCTTAGTTTCCACTTGCTCTGAAACATTTCCTTAAAATAATCACATCTTGCAGACAGTATAGCGCGATGTACAGGGAATTGTACTTCGTGCACAACAAATACTGTGTCACTGTTTTCACCAGATTCAAGAAGCCTAAAAAAAAATTGGTGAATTTGCAGTCACAATAGACTTTCAATAGCCTAGTCAATGTGAACATGTTAATAAGCTTGTTACAACTGTCCTTTTTGGGATCCCAAAACGTAAGTGGAGGGATACCTATGACATCGCAAAAGTTGTCCGTCTGTCCGTCCGTCCGTCCGTCCGTCTGTCTGTCTGTAAGCACGATAACTCTCGAAGGCAGCGAGATATTTTGATGAAACTTGGTGTGGGGATTCTTTGGGTCAAGAGTAAGGTCGAGTTCGTAGATGGGCCCTGTAGCTTTACATTTGGGGGTGGGGGAGGGGGTTTAAATTAAGGGGCAAGCAAAATTTTTTTAAACAACTAATGTGATAGTCGATTATGGGGTAAGAAGACACGCTGAACACGAATATGATAACCATTTTCTCGCCGGACAAGTAGTTCGTCCGGAATCCGGCCAAAACCGGAAAGTTTGTTAAAAGTAGAAGTCTTATTTGAAGTTGATTTGATGTTCGATATAGGGGTAAGAAGGCATGCTGAACAAGAATATGAAAGCCGTTTTTTCGCCGGACAAGTGGTTCGTCCGGAATCCGGCCAGAACCGGAAAGTTTGTTAAAAGTAGAAATCTTATTTGAAGTTGACTAGATGTTCGATATAGGGGTAAGAAGGCATGCTGAACACGAATATGAACGTTATTTTTCGCCAGACAAGTAGTTCGCCTGGAATCCGGCCGAAACCGGAAAGTTGTTTAAAAGTAAAAGTTTTATTTGAAGTTGATTAGATGTTCGGTCTAGGGGTAAGAAGAGATGCTGAATCCGTATATGACAATCATTTTTTTGCCGGACAAGTAGTTCGTCCGGAATCCGGCCAAAACCGGAAAGTTTGTTAAAAGTAGAAGTTTTATTTGAAGTTGATTAGATGTTTGTTTCAGGGGTAAGAAGACATGCTGAATCCTTATATGAAAAGCATTTTCTACTCGGACAAGTGTTTAGGTCAGAATCCGACTGAAACAGGAAAATTTTTGAAAGCAAAAGTTGTGTTTGTAGTTGATTAGATGTCCGATTTGGGGGCAAGAACAGATGCTGAATTCGTATATGACAATTTTTTTTGCCGGATATATAGTTCGTCTGGAATCCGGCTGAAACCGGGAACTTTTGGATGGTCTAAATAAAGGCTTCGTTTCTAGTCGTGAATATTGTAGCCAAATAGCGTTTGTGGTTTTATCGGATGCAATTCCAGACTTTCATTTGGTCTGTTGGGTCGTCGGGTCACTGGATCTCGCGAAAACAAAACCTGTTTGTCTGGATCAAATATTCAATTTTTGGGATCCCATCGGAACCTTTGGTCTTGTTTAAGAATGCTCTTCTATATCAGCACAGATATACTCGCTCATCTTTGCATGGCAAACATTAAATACTATTATAGGAATCACATCTAGTATTCTAACAAGCTTCACCATAGTGATGTTAAGATTAGTCTGTTTCAAGAAATTTCTGAAAATACTAATTTATTCAAGTGTAGGCTACAATCACACGCTATATTTTATTAATGTTAACATAATCCTTTTTTTTAACACAACTTGCACAGACTTTTACTTGGATTCATTTCCAGACACTAGAACTTTTTTCTATAAACCAAGGTAGAGCAAATAGCAAAAAGTAGACCCTTACTTTCTCAAAAACTCCTCATAACTGTCTCTTCTGATGATACCAGAGGATATAACATTGTATCTCAGAAGAATGTTTCGAATGTCAATTGTCAGAGCACCATAGAGGCACCGCTCTCCATCAAAGGTATTTGCCTCGCATCTGGCTCCATTTTCAAGAAGGTACTCAACCAAGTCTGAATGACCACATAAACATGCATAATATCTATAAGAAACAAGAGCTGTAAGCTCATATGGCACTTGAAAGACTTGGTAAAAGTATGAAAGTAGGAATTCGCCAATTCGTGGGTTTGTTGTAATCATTTGTAAGCAAAACCCTTGAGATTAGAAAATAACGAGAATATATGTTGTTTGGAAAAAAAAGTAAATTTTTTGCACTTGGCTGTGATGATGCGCACTTTAAGGTTGCTAGAAATTCATTTCTAAGCAAAACCCTTGAGGCAAAAATGATCATGGGCTCATGGGTATCATGAAAATATAGATTTGGCTCAAAAGTATTTTTTGTACTTCGCGGTTAAGATGATTACTTTAAGGGATGGTCGAATCGGGGAACTGACTATTTCTAAGCTTGTTAAGTCTCTAATGTTCAAGCCAAGTTTCATCGTCCTAGCACATCTTGAAGTACCTTAAATTTCGATCACCCGAATTCTGGCCCCCTCCAGCCCCCCCAGAGTGACCGAATCCGGTCCGATTCTGTCCCTGATATATCCAGGGCTTACGCTTGTTCTTCCCACCAAGCGTGTCACAAAATCCCCCCCCCCGACTCCCCCACATTGATCGGATCATGTCCTCACTTGGAGTAGGACATCTGAGACATGAGTTCTTTCCGAATATCAAGTTTCATTAAGATCCGATCACCCGTTCAAAAGTTGGCCAACCTCAAGATTCTGGATTCCCCCTCCCTCCACTCCCCCCACAATGGTCAAATCGGAGAAACGACTGTTCTTAAGTTAAAATTGTAAAGTCCCTGATATGCCTGCCAAGTTTCATCGTCCTAGCACATGCGTAAGCATCTTAAGTCGGGATCACTGGATTCCGGAACCCTCCCTCCAACTCCCCCCGCAGTACTCGGATCCGGTCCGGTCTTGTCAACTATGGATCTAGGGCTTGTGCTTGTTCTTCCCACCAAGTTTCATCGCGATCCGTCCACTCTGAACATGTCACACAATTTCCGGTTACCCGTCCAACTCCCCCCAAAGTCACCGGATCCATTCCGGACTTGGTGTGTGACGTCTGAGACACGAGGTCTTTCCAAATATCAAGTTTCATTAAGATCCGATTTCCCGTTCAAAAGTTATAAATACGTCAATATTCCGGATTCCCCCTCCCTCCACTCCCCCACGGTGGTCGGATCGGCGAAGTGACTATTTCCAAATTAGTTTGGTCGGGTCCCTAATATGCCTGCCAAGTTTCATCGTCCTAGCACATCTGCAAGTACCGTAACTCCCGATCACCGGACCGACCGACCGACAGACCGACAGACAGACCGACCGACGGAGAAGTGATCGGTATATGGCACTTGAGCGAAGCTGCAAGTGCCATAAAAATCTTGGTTAAGCGGTGCATTTTTAGGGTGGTGGAAAAGGATCATTACCGCATTGCATATTTTCATTCTGTTTTGTCACAGAATACCAAACCAGTAGGGGAGAGGGGAGCGAAACCGGACGATTGAGGTTTTGAGGTTTTTTACCCCTAAAAATGTTTTTCTAAGGATACAAATTTCGGTTTGATGTGCATGGAAAGGTTATTTATTCACCTTTCTTAGGAATTTTTTCAATGACTCCCATAAACCCGTTTCTTGGTGAGACCCAAGACGTATGACCTCTTCGAGTGTCCGAAGTCGCCCCTGTAGGGGCGACTTCGGACACGTGTGCGGTATTTCCGGAGACCTATTAGTTCATGCTGGAAACAGTGTATTCACATCCTGCATAGGCTAAGTAGCAACCTAAGGCTGTTGGGGCGAAACCCCCCGTAAAAAACAGTGAGAATCATTCTGGGTGATCATAACATTTCATATGAAGAGGCTCTCATTAAACCCGACGTTCCTAAATCAACTGACCTCAGAGATACTCTTTCAAAAAAATTTGGAGCAGAGATAGTGTGTTGTCCCCATCCATTCCCCCACCCCTCCCGTCGTCCGTGCGTCGGTCCGAGAGGAACACTGGCAATCAGTTTGTCCATATTCTGCTAATTCTTCTGTCCAACTTTTACATAGTTTCATCCCATCATTTATTTCTGGTCATTTCTTATAAGTGTATTAGTTAAAGTTTAACTGAAAAGGACTGGGATAGGACAATCTAGTTACCCATCACTTATTCACTTAAATTGGCTTGAAGACCCGCTGAAAACGCGTTACTTGGTTGTTCCACTATTCAGGAATAACCGACTTTCAAATAGTGGAATTTCCGTGTGATTTGTGGTGCCTCTAATTTGTTGTATGCCTTACAAGAAAGATTTATGACTTTTTTTTTGTTCAGGCACTAAGCAATCTTCACCAATATCGCCACTGCCCACTGAAAAGCCTTGTTTGTGTTTAGATAAAAATTTCCCGCGTCATAGTAGAATTTTCGCTGTGGGGACAGCTGCAGATATTTTGAACGTCATAACTAGAGCAGATAGTGGAAAAAAAAAATCCCTTTGCAGAATCCAAATAACTCACTGTATTCAACTAAATGACACAAAAATAAGTGGCTTTTCAGTTAAACTTTAATTTGTTTCGTTTTTGTGTATTTCATAAATATTTTACTCCTCTTCTAGCTTTGACTTTTTATGGAATTCCGATATAATTTATATTACACCATGAATCACAGTAAAGCAGCATTATTTATATTTCCAATTTCACTGCACATCCGCACATCTAGCAGACACCTAGGCCGCTTTTGCTATTAATGACTGGTCAAGACAGTCAAGTGTGAACTGAGAGACCACAGCTAAATCTCATGATTTCAAGAATTTCTCAAGAATTTTTCTTGTGGCATAAGAATCTTTCTTGTCAAGTCCAAGAAGAAAGATTCTTGGACTTGAGATCTCTGGACCTTAACTTTAAGGAAGGATAAACACCTACAATGGGGTACTATCCCATTTGTCCCTCGTGTTCAAATCAATTTCTTTCTGTTCCACAAGGTATTTTACCCTAGGAATATCTCCCCTTCTGCAACACAAAAATAAGTCATGAAAATCCATTTCAAATTTATTGCTTGCAGGTGTGAGGAACATAGAGGTAAGGGTGACAGATCAGCGGAAAGATAAAAAGTAAAAAGAGCAGGAAATCCTGAGCCTGATGCAGGCTTGACGAAAAAATGCACACAGCTCTACGGCAGCCAAAGGAAAATTGTAGGCTAATCTATCAGCTTACCACCCTGACTTATCGACGGTAGGACAAAGGAAGTAAATTTCGGACTTTGATGTCTGGGACACGGGCCCAAGGGCCAAATGTCCCAACAAACCGACGAGGACCAAGGGAGTAGGAGACAAGACAAGGTAAAGCAATTTGAATCGCTTAATTATAAGTTTGCAACGACAAGAAAACAATATTGAGACCACCCAATTTCTCTAAACAACAATAGACTTTGAAAGTTTTTGTTTTCGCGTCACAATTTTTGCGCCGAGTCTTCGCCTGGTTTTAAGCGAATATCAAGAGGGTCGGCATTTTTCGATCTTCTATATTATGTTTTGTAGCCTATTCACACAACTATGAGAAGTCCTTCAAAGTCATCATTGTCGGGGATCCTTCGGTTGGTAAAACTGCTTTCATCCAGCGATATGTTCAGCAAACGCACGACTCGCGACAAAAAGCAACGGTTGGGGTCGACTTCAGTTTGAAAGTCTTACAATGGACTCCTTACTATACGATCAAACTTCAGCTTTGGGATATTGCAGGTAAGTGAGTCTGGGAACAGCCAGCTGTGGTGCTTTGTCGCATGCTTTATCTTGTTTTCAAAAGGCTTTGCAATGGGGCTTCTTAGCGTGCGAGGTCTCAGACCTCTGGTTCCCCACTACCGACCCGGAATACACCTCGGTGCTGGCTCCGGCTGTTGAAATTCCACCGTGCCTCTCTGTCACATTGTGTAGACCGAGTTGGCCAAACCACGACCTAGTCTTATAACTTCAGCCTTTTCACTGCCTGTTTAATTATTGTGTAACATCTGTGAAACTTAGAAAGACCTGATTTGGCAGCTGTAGTAACAGAAGAAATTTGTTTCTGTTTAAGGACAATCGGACCTAAAGGGTTATAGACTACAATACGCCACTTCAATCGACACAAAAGTCTTAACCCACTTTCATCTTTATTCGAGTAAATGTATCTCATGTTTTTATACTCTATTTGATTTAGTCGAAACACGCCAGTGAACCTTGGGAAGAACAAGAAACGTCAACCAAACGAATCCTCAAAGTTGATTCAAATCATATTCAAACCAATCAACAACGTTTGTTGTGGTCAGATTGTAGTGACGTTTCTTGCTTTTTGCTAGGCACACGGCGATTCTTCATCGACACAAAGAACAGTTGAAGAGCTGAGCGCACAAAGGTGATAACTCGCCTTTTTGGGGAATTTAGTTAAGAGCACCATCTGATGCACATTTTTACGCTCTTTTTCCCTGTGCTCTCAGAAACTTCGCGAGATCACTCCCTACAGAGATAATCAGTCGGCAAAGGTGATAACTAGCTTTCGCCTTTCGATATACTAACTTCCCAAACTTTGAACGCGGTTATCTCGAAACTAGCAAAAAGTGAGTTATCAACTTTGTGCGCTCAGCCCTTCAATTAGTCATCAAGAGTATTGTCTTATGGGTATCTGCAAGATATCTGGGAGGTGGATATGAGTGCGAAGCGAACTGAAAACGCCGAGGTAATGTGGACTGGTCTTGGTGTACAATTTCACTTGAATCCCGCTCCCCCTGCCTCCCGAGAAACTTCAGTGCAGTTCTTATTTGTGGATAACCTTTTTCTTCCATTTTTTTCTGCATGTATGACCATCGACAGTAGCCGACTTTTGTTCTACTGTTCATTTACTCACTTCTAACGTTCTCTAGGACAAGCACGATTCGCTTGGGTCACCAGAGTGTATTACAAAGAAGCACACGGCTGCATTATCATGTTCGACCTTGCTAACCCTTCAAGCTTCACTGGCGCCGCGAAGTGGAAAGCGGATCTGGATTCCAAATGTGTCAACGCAGATGGCAGCAGCATACCATGTTTACTTCTAGCCAATAAGGTATGTACTATGCGCGTCCCATAGTTTTTCAAACTACAGAGGGGTGCTTATAAATAATTCGTGCCGTGTAGAAGGTTCACTATATAATAGTTCTTAGAGGCACTACTATACTGAGTAATTTGTTAAATTAGTCATCGGAGGAGGGGACAGAAGATGTCAGCACGCTCTTTGGCTATTTTTGTTAGTATTTTCAAACTAAAACCCAAAATTACAGGATCGACACAAAAGGTGCTTATGCGAGGTTTGAAATGTTGGACAGGGTGGTGAGTATACGTGGAGCAAATCAAACATGGTCGAAACAGAGTGTGGTGACATAGTTCCATGAAAACATGTTACAGCGAGGGTCACTCACTATTTTTGTCTGGTGGCCAGAACGGTCCGAGCGACGCACACGCCATTGCTACTTATTTTAATGCATCCAAGACAAAAGGATAAGACAGACAATACAAGATGATGATATGTAACCAGGGCGAAATTAGCTAAGGGTCACTTACTCGTTTTGTTTTGTTTAGCTGCTTTGACTGATCCTTCCCAATTCTTGTAATAATCGCAGTTGTGCCCGGGTGTCGGAATAGTCGGATGCAAATGGATGCAGAGGAGTACGCGATAGCTAGGATCCAACGCACCTGCATTCAATTTATTTTCCAGTGCGACCTTGTAGCCGCAAGGGCCGTTTGTCAATCAGAAATCGAGGAAATGACAAAAAGAGAAGGATTTGCAGCCTGGACCGAAGTATCTGCAAAAGAGGACCTAATGGTTTCAGATGCAATGAGGTAAAGCCCACTGACTCAAGCCGCGTTCGATTTACCCTTGTCTCGGTCCTGTCTCAGTCCTGTCAGCCAAATGCCGTTTTATTTAACTGCCTTGTCTGATTAATCCCGTTTTATTTGTCCTGTCAGCTGACAATTTTTGACAATTGACGCCGTGAATGATGACATGATCTCCGAGCAAGTTTCGGTCCTGTCTCAGGTAGATTTCTCATTTGCGTTTTATTTGTGATGCTTGTCCGTTGAGTCATTCACCTGACAGGGCTAAATAAAACGGGTTTAAACCGTGACAGGACAGTAACAAGAAGACAAGACCGAGACAAGGAGGGCTCAAATCGAACGCAGCTTCAGAAAATTGTATGTATGTTCCACTTCTTAGAGCGGCCAAATTCGTCAACAGCATTTAAAACAGAAAACTTGACTCGACTCGGGGAGCTAGCTGACATATCAAGAATGTACCCTGAGTCGATACTGAGATTGAGAAAAATTCTCGTTACGACCATTGCAGTTTCCGGCAGTTTCCGAGAATTCGACTTTTGAGTTAGTAGAAAAAAAGCAAAAGGTTTATGTGACGGGAGTAGGAATCGAACATACGAAATCTTGACTACTATCCCCGTGTGTTAGTCAACACGGCCAAAGGCGAACTTTTACAGTGCATAAGTGCATAATTACAGTGCATAAGGGGCAAGGACCTGCCAGCTAGCTGTGGGAACACTAAGGGGGGGGGGGGGGGTTCGAGATAAAAAAGAAGGGGGGTCCTGTCGACAATAAGTCCCTGTATATTTATCTAAGCCCCCCAGGTCGGTTTGATGGCCGAAATTTGCGTATTCAAGTTTTCTGTGCCTTTAATGCCCTGGACACACGATCAGGGTCGGGTGCTCCCGTCACCATCATCACTTCTATATGGAAAAGTTGAAAGATTTTCAACTTTATGATGAAAGTGATGAAAATCCAGCCGGGAAATCCTGATCGTGTGTTCGCTCTTTCGACATTACAGCACTTCACTTGCAGTCTGGATCCCTATCTGACCCAAACAACCAATAGTGGCGTTTTTGGTCGCCGATGAAATTTCCCCGGTAGACGAAGGACGACGTAGACGTAGACGACGACTTTTGAGTTAGTAGAAAAAAAGCAAAAGGTTTATGTGACGGGAGTAGGAATCGAACATACGAAATCTTGACTACTATCCCCGTGTGTTAGTCAACACGGCCAAAGGCGAACTTTTACAGTGCATAAGTGCATAATTACAGTGCATAAGGGGCAAGGACCTGCCAGCTAGCTGTGGGAACACTAAGGGGGGGGGGGGGGGGGTTCGAGATAAAAAAGAAGGGGGGTCCTGTCGACAATAAGTCCCTGTATATTTATCTAGCCCCCCAGGTTGGTTTGATGGCCGAAATTTGCGTATTCAAGTTTTCTGTGCCTTTAATGCCCTGGACACACGATCAGGGTCGGGTGCTCCCGTCACCATCATCACTTCTATATGGAAAAGTTGAAAGATTTTCAACTTTATGATGAAAGTGATGAAAATCCAGCCGGGAAATCCTGATCGTGTGTTCGCTCTTTCGACATTACAGCACTTCACTTGCAGTCTGGATCCCTATCTGACCCAAACAACCAATAGTGGCGTTTTTGGTCGCCGATGAAATTTCCCCGGTAGACGAAGGAAGTTTGCCGATTCGTGATTATTTACTGTTTTCGATAGCCGATAGCCGTTGGAGTTGGAAGCAACGTCCATCCTAGGCCGATAGGCGATGGACAGGAATTTAGGCGATAGACGTTAGCCGTTGAGTACAAAAACAGAAATTAGAAGAAACAGCTACGGCTATCGGCTTCCGGCGAACGTCAAAAACGCCAAAAAGTCAAACGGCTCCGCTATCGCCGAACTAATCGGCGATCAAAAAACGCCACTAATGCGAGTTTTGTACACATTTGTCATCTAGTGTAAAATATGAACAGTATATTTCTTTGACTTGCCACAGGATGGCTCTAACGTCGCTTGTTGGTAACAATGAGTACAAACGAGATGTGTGTCTCCGTGGGCAAAGGGTTTGTAGCTCATTATCCAACAGGACTTCTTTTTAAAGGACCCCTCTTGCTTATTCTGCTTTTTATAAATATATCTAGCTCCCATATAGAATTATAAGCTTCTAAAATCCCCATCTTTCTCCATTGTTTCGTTTTGTGCCTACGATATTTTAGCGCTTTTTTTGCCTTGCCGAGTTTTGCCCGTCACACAACGAAACGTTTGCCGGGATCATCAACGTCTGCTCACAACTCTTTCACACATAAGGATCCGAGAAGCTTTAGTTTATTGCTTCTTTTTTTGCTTAGTTTTCACACTTTTGAACCACGGCGCGATCAGTTTTCAAATGTTCTGCGCCCAGCCGCCGCGTCGGAGAGCAGGAAGGCTGAGCATAGTCGACAGGCGCTAACAAGAAAATCGCTAATTTCAGATGGAAAGTAATGGTATTTTCGAAAATGTTTTTTTCTGATCCATTTCATAAGGAAAATACTATTTCTAGTAAGAGTTGTGCTTTAAAAAATTTACATCATTGCTGAGATTATAGTCTATCCAACTTCTCTCGCAGGTCACTGCAACTTCCCCGAACTTCCCCAGACGCCAAGGTTGAATATGACCCTTCTGACGTTAATATGGGGATTTAATCTTTGGTCGACGGGACTGACAAGCAAGGAGAAGTCCTCTTATTGACATTATCTCATTATTTTTTCTTTGAAGGAGGGGGTTTGAATTTCTTTAATTTGACATCCAGATCACTGGGGAGAATCACAATGCGTCAACACGCGACGACGCCTTCGCAAGGGTTTGTTTTAATTAGACTAGATAGTCGAATTCCCCTGGATCGTGCCAGTTCTGGGTTGGTGAAAATACTTGAAAAAGTGACACACACTCGAATTGCAGCGACACTAGCACCACTAGCGAACGGCCCTACTGAAAGTCAAACAGTCGTGCACAGAGCAAAATAACACTAGGGAGTAGCGCCAAGACTTGAAAAAAGTGTCACATGCTCGAATAGTAGCGACACTAGCACCACCAACGTTAGTGATCGTCCCTAATAACACTAATTCAATCGTTCACCAGCGCTGACTCTGATAACTTCCTATTCTGAAGATAGCCAGAAAATGATACAGCCTCCATTGTTTCCTTGGTGTATGCAGTCCGCACCTTCGTTTTACTAGAAATTTATAAACCTGGAAATTTGTCTCGCTTTAAATGCCGCAAGCGCACTGGGCGCGCTACGAGTATGGTCCGTTTGCAAAGCACGGAAAGCAGAGGTCTTGCCGCTAGTCCCTAGTGTTATTTTGCTCTGGTCGTGCACCCGCTCTGGCTCCGATAAATCCATATCCCGAACACAGCAAAAAAGATAGGCTACAACCTTAACTGTTTCCTCGGTGTGTGCATACCAGCTGTCCTAGAATTTTCTAAACCCGCAAGTTTGTCTCGCTTTGAGTGTCCCGGGCGTAGTAGGCAGCGCTACGAGTAAGGCCCGTTTCCGATGAATGCAAAACACAGGTCTTGGCGCTACTCCCGGCCCGTGTGTTATTTTGCTCTGGTTGGTCGTTCGTCGAAGGCGATGCTCTACCAATAACATTTTTTTGAACTTTGCAGGTACCTTGTAGAAGTTATGCTAGACCAAGACTCGGGGAATTCTAGCGGGAGTTACGCCACACCTCTTGAGGACAGCATTAAGCTGGAGAAGTCAGATCTGATTCCGAAGGAGAAATCCACTTGCAGTTGTTAAATTAGCGAGTCGGTCGCTGGTCATAAGCTAAGCTTTAGAATTCGATTTTAACTTTTGTATATAAACATTACTATATTTGATTGTCACTGTATTATTTATTATTATTATTACTACTTTATTTCAGTCCATAAGACCATAACACAGCTACGCCCACTGAAATTCAGGCATGGGCATTCCTTATGCCGACAATGGCCAAGACGGACTGAAAGATTCACTGAAAAGATTATCGTTCTATTTCCCACCGTCAGTATACAGTTGCTACATTCCCTATGGTTAACGAAGGCTAAAAACAAAAAGTCAGCCACGATGTTCGTCTGCGATATTTTGGCCCTTCTTGGCAAGGGTCCTCGTCAGGATGATGCAGCACAGGAAGAAACGATCATGCAATAATAATTTGGTTCTTCCAGTACAGTAGCAGACTGACGAGGACCCTTGCGAAGAAGGGGCGAAATATCGAAGACGAACATCGCAGCTGACTTTCGATTTTTAAATGTTTGATATATGTTTCCCAGTCAGCTTGAACTCAAGGAGTGTTTACTGCTGCATTCCAGTCTAAATCCCCCAGAATAAAAAAAAAACAAACAGATCGGTTCCAATGCACTGGTAATACCAATTAAATTTATTATCCATTTTCTTACACAATGCAGTAAAGAACTGATCTGATTTCATTGTTTTGTTGTTAATATCATGTGGCGGAAACAGAGGAAAGTTCTAAGAAGGAATGAAGATCGACGATAAATCATAGGCGTTTTTCAGCGACCATCCCGGATTACAATCCTTGATAGCTGATTCATCAGAGAAACAGCGAATCGACAATCCCAGATTGTACAAACGACGATCCGACGATCTTGCTCCGCTGCAAGATTCTCGAAATTGACGTCCAAGCACGAATCCGGATTGTCAGATTGTCACAGGAAACGATTTTTCACAATCTGGATTGTCAGAGAAAACGTATTTTGGAGAATCCGGATTGTGAATTGTCAATCTGGATTGTCACGGAAAAACACCTCATGCTAGCCCCTCTGAAGGACTATGAACAATACATCATGGGCCCTTGCATATATATATAGTACGCGACTTAATTCAAACAAGTAGAAGAAAGAACGTGTATTAAATCGTGAAATCTTATCATAAAAAAGGTAATGCAAGCTATAAGCAAACTAAGAACGGATAATTTAAACTGTTAGCCGCAAAGATGATTGCTTAACATTTTCGTAACCCCAGCGCGGTCGATTCCACTCCTTACAATGTCAAAAGTTTCATAATATTCACACAAGGATTCACAATTTCGACAAATATGCGACACACACTATATGTTGACTTTGCAGAAAAATGTTATAGGTCTTTAAGTGTTATGTTTCTGTAAAATATAACATGTATCATCGTTTGCAACGTTACTTTTGATGAAAAAATAACACTTAAAGTTTAACCGAAAAGGACTGGGATAGGACAATCTAGTTACCCATCACTTATTCACTTAGATTGGCTTGAAGACCCGCTGAAAATGTGTTTCTTGGTTGTTCCGCTATTCAGGAATAATCGATTTTCAAATAGTGGAATTTCCGTGTGATTTGTGGTACCTCTAATTTGTTGTATGCCATACAAGAAAGATTTATGACTTTTTTTTGGTCAGGCACTAAGCAATCTTCACCAATATCGCCACTGCCCATTACTGAAAAGCCTTGTTTGTGTTTAGATGAGAATTTCCCCCCTCATAGTAGAATTTTCGCTGTGGGGACAGCCGTAGATATTCTGAACGTCATAACTAGAGCAGATAGTGGAAAACAAAAAAATCCCTTTGCAGAATCCAAATAATTCAGTGTATGTAACTAAATGACACAAAAATAAGTTGGCTTTTCAGTTAAACTTTAAGAGGTCGTAACGGAAATATTCTTCAATGTCAACAGATGGTGCGTTATGTCAGTAATCTGTTCAAATTGCACATCCTAAATGTTATGAAGCTTTTGACAGTGTAGTGTTTCGATATATCGATATTTTAACTTTTGAGATTCGATAATCAATATATCGATAACGATATTTCGGTAGCATGTTTCGCTAGAATATACGTTTTGCAATGTATACGTTTTGCAAAATTTTAAGCGCAAAAATGGTCGTAAAAAAGCATCTTGCATCATCTCAAAGTTCGAATAAACAAAAAACTGAATTATGAAAAGACTATCGCTCCAGTTTCGGGTGTAAAGGTGTAACTTATGTTAAATTATTTACGCTAATTAGAAATACACAATTATCGTATTCGATATTTACGTTTTATCGATTATATTACGAATATAGAATATCGCTCAACACTATGACAGTGTATCAGTCAGGCGTTTCGACGCTAACAGTTTGTCTTAAAAAAAAGTTTCAGCTTTTGCGTCGACGATCTCTATGAACCTCAATCAACAAGTGTTCTGCGATATTCGATATCGACATATCGGCCAAAAATTTATTTTCTAATAATTGTAAATAATAAAATATAACTCACTCTTATATATCCGAGGGTGAAGGCATAGTCTTTCTTCATTAAATTTTTTACATTAGCAATCCGAAGTTTCTAACAAAAGATGATGCAAAATGCTATTTGACTACAATTTTCGTTCAAACGAAACGAGACATCGAAAAATGATCCTGAAATATCGATATCGATATATCGATTATCGAATATCGAAGGTGAAAATATCGATTTATCGAAAAATCAAAATATCGTGCAACAGTAGCCTACTATCAACTGCTACTGCTATCTTCTCTCTAAAATCACATGGAACGGCTTGCACGATATGGTAATGCCCGGGAGGACGTCATCGGCAGCCGGAGGAGGGAAATCGGGAGAGGGAAGCAGTCTGTATTTCTGAAGGATTGCAGCCGAGAACAGGAATAGAGCCATTCTTGCAAGTGGCTCGCCCATACAGCTTCTCCTACCTAGAAAAAAAGCGAATAATAGAAATAAGAACCGCATTTTCACCATTAACTAGAATCAAGAATAAACCAGATTTACGCTGTCTGGGCATCGTGAAGTGTTGCAGCAGCCTCTGGCGTCTTCGTCGAGGAAAAGGGATGCAGAGCAACACTTTGGTTTAGTTTCTTCGCTACCGTGGATATATATTCCTTGAGCCCAAGCTGACTTAGAGTCATATATTCAGATAATCATATCCGTCATATATTCCATATCAATTTTTGTATATTATATGAATATATTCTTCGCTAACATTTTAACACTGAAGTTGTCAACCCCTCGAGTTGCTATAGGCCGTAGGGTGGGGTGCGGGGGTAGCGAAAACGATTTTTTTCTCTTCAGACTAAGCATGGTTACTCCTTCACCCCAAGATGACTGGGACACATATATTAAACAATGGCTAAAAACGGAAAAGGTCGGCGACGATGGTCGTCAGCGATATTCCGGCCCTTCTTGGCAAGGGTCCTCGTCAGGCTGTTTGATAGTGCAAAGTTTGGTCTGAAGGAATATAAATAAATAGAGCTTCTAGCAACTATAAGGACCCTTGACCCTTTTACAACTTCAGTGAAAGTAAAAGAAATCACTCCAAGCCAAAAGTAGATCGGGAAAGCAGAGCTTACCATATCCAAACGGCAAAAGATGCTCAGTTCTGTGAATTTTTCCCTCCTTCGAAATAAACCGCTCAGGTCGAAATGTTTCTGGGTCCCCCCAGTAGTCTCTGTCCATATGAACGGCAGTCAAATTGCAGTGCACAATGGTTCCCTAAAGAAAGGGAAAAGTTTAGAACATTTTGAGTCAGTTCTTGCAGGATAAAGGCTTGCACCGAGATACGGCGACACGGGGATTCGACAATTTCTACCACCGACTGATAACAAACAGCACCACTGGCACTGCAAGCAAACTTTAGCATGCTAAAAGTGTTACCAAGTGTGACACTTTTGGTGCTTTTTGACACTTTTTGTCTCTGGGTGACCAGAGGCGTCACATATATTCATACAATATATATATAAACGGATTTGTCAGCTGTGATGCTTATGAAGCGATATTTCGGCCCTTCTTGGCAAGGGTTCTCTTCAGAGTCGTCACTACTAGCGGGGGGGGGGGGGACGCCCCCCAATGTTGTCGGCCAGTCGGTAAAAAACAGCCGAGTCGGCGCGAAGCCCCGCGATTTTTAGTAAAAACAGTCGATTTTTTTCTCAGAAATATTTGTTTTTCTTAAAAACAATCAATTTTTCTTAAAAACAGTCGGTTTTTCGTAAAATCAGCCGATTTTTCGTCAACACAGTCGTTTTTTCTCAATAATAGTCGTTTTTATCAGCAGAAACAGTCGGTAAAAATGACCAGCCAGTCGGTAAATACCATGCCCCCCCCCCAAACATTTTGGCTAGTAACGCCTCTGTCGGTGATACCGTGACACTTTTTTTCTGAAAGTGACACCTTTTCTTATGAATGACACTTTTTAGGTCAGAAAAGCACTTTTCCATTTACTTTACTAAAGTGACGTATTACCGCCCCCAAAACACATCCAAAACTTGTATTTTACTTTGATTTAGTACACAAAAACAGTTTGAAGCCTTAAATAAAGCTCATTTCCGATAAAGTTTTGTTACAGAACTGTGATGTAACAGTTAAGGAATGTTTTGAAAAATGTTCTTACAAATTCAATTATTACCAATTATTCGCATTTTGCGCGTTGTGCAGCGAAATGCATAACACAAAAATTCGAGGTGTCAAAAAGCACCTTTTTGTCAGCAATTGTGCCACTTTTATGAATCGAGCTCTTGGCAACCCTGCATGCAAACGATTGAAGGTTCGCATAACCCAGGTTCCCATCTCCAGTTTCACTGCCCTGGGCCGGGAGTACGATGCGTGGTTGGGGGCAAATTAACGGACGCTTCCCGTGGCTTCCGACTGGTTTCGTCGACTGTCGAGCGCCTCGGCGAGGACTCGAACTCGGGGCCCACACCCGTCTTAGCTCTAAGTTCTTTGCCACTCGGCTATCGACGACGAGCCGCAATATATCTTTATTATCCAAAGACAGTTCTTACAGTATTAAAAAAGGAAGATTTGCCGTCTGTCAGACATATACACTGTCACAAGTTTCATAAGAGATAACACAAGGATGCGCGGTTTCAAAAAATGATGCGTAACAGATAACACCTCGGGTGTTATCTGTTGTGTTTCAAAATGTATGCATAATAAGCGTTACCATCAGGAAGACCGAACAACCGCCAAAAAGCATCTGCTGAGTTTTCTGACATCATGACGATAAACAATGAAGTCAGTAGATGCTTTTTTGGCTGTTTTTTTTTGCTTTTCCTAGCAAAGCTTGTTATGCATAACATTTCATGTATAACGTTTTCAAACACAACGGATAAAATCCCAAGTGTTATCTGTTACGCATTCTCTGTTGAAACCGCGCATCCTTGTGTTATCTGTTATGAAACTTCTGAGAGTGTACTATCGAAAGTATACTATTTACGGGTGGATTTTCTCCCATTAGGAAAAGAAGAAGGTTTATAGAGAAAGTTAAGTAATGTTCTGGTCCTCACTTTTGCCCTACGTGCAGGGGGAGGATATATTTCATTTGGTGGTTCGATGACTTTTGGGCGAGAAACGATGGAAGAGGATGATCTGGTTAATATTCTGGGGAAGCAAAATTTTGGCGACCTTCGTCGGCTTGGGAGGTTCCTCAAGCATGCTGTAGCATTGGGAGCGTTTTTTGGAGTAAGGATTTTCTTCTTTTGGTGTTTGAGTTTTTGAATACCTATAAGGCGTATTCTCGCCGTTCCCTGAGGGCTCCACTTGAGAAGTCCCCGCGTTTTTGTTTGTCCCGGGGACTCACTCCCCGTATTCTCGCGAGTCCCCACGGACGGGAATGCTCCGATTATAATCACCCTCATAAAAAAAGGACTCCCTTTCAGATTCGGAGCGGAGTCAATTTTTGCTGGTGTTTTAAAAACATTAACAAATTAATTAAAAACAATGAGAATAAACAAAACCAAAAATAAATTGGATCTAGACTAATTTCGTCAAATGCATATTTTTTTCGAACAAATTCCGTTCTGAAAGCATTCCCCGTGTTCTCGCTGTTTTCTGTACGCGGAGTCCGCGTGGAGTGACTCCCTCTTTATCGCCGTTCCTTTCGATTCATTTCGCCGTTCCTTTCGATTCATTTCGCCGTTCATTTCGAGCGAGAATACGCTTTATAAGGCGTCTTCATATTCAGTGGTGACTGCTCCCCAGCCTTGGAACGCGTTTTCTGACTAACCAGTGTCTGGTTATTCCTCACCGGTGCGGACTCACCAGAACCTGCTCGGGAGATCGGATCTAGTGAGGTCACAGATGAGACGAAAAACGCATTATAAGAGAAGAATCGAACACAAGTGAGAAAAGGCCAGACACAGCCCCGAGTGACGACACACGCACATATTGTCCGAAAATCTGCTGAGCTCAATTATAAACACATGTTCTAGGTCAGGACAGAAGGAGATTGGGACAGGTTGATCTGCCCATTGCACTGTAACTACCCGACGAAAAATTTCCGAGAATTAGTCGTACGGAGTAGTACGAAAAAGTAGCATGCAGTAGTAACTGTTGCTACTACGTGCTACTACTAGCAAACTGTATGCTATTGGATACTACTACACAAGATTAACCCAGTCGGTGTTTATCAAAGTATTCCATACTACTACATATCACTAATCAAACTATTCCATACTACTACATATAATTCCATGCAACTTTTTCGTACAACTACCATACAACTACACAGTCAAAGAATTTTTCATCGGGTAATAGGGGGGGGGGAAGGGGGGGGGGGTATAAAGATCGTCGCCACAACTACTACGGGCACCATGCTGCCCTACCTGGGGAATGTTATAGCCTTGAATTTTTGTGTCATCTGTAGCCATGTGAGGAACCGTCAAAGGCGCGATGTCGCACATCCGCTGAACTTCAAGTATGACCGCCTCTGTATACGGTAAACTAAAAAACAAAATATAAGCATGAGCAAGGAATAAATCGAAGCCATATTCAATACACGATATCTCTCTCGTTGGACATTCATAATGACGAATATCACATTCATTTCCAAGTATGCTCATTCTTAAAACTGAGGGGAAACTGCTTCCTTTATATTTCGTGACAATTATTACCTTAAAGAGGGCCTAATAATATACTGTTTTACTTAATCCAGCTTCAACCTGTATTTCGTGATAACTACAATATTTTCCATCCACGAAAATATCATAAATACTGACGCAACCTGAAAATGCGATGCTACTTGCAAGTGTCTATCCCCTTTGCTTTCCCCTTAAATACAGTCGGTGACGCAAGGATTTTCAAGTTCCTTCCAAGCGCACAACGAATCATAGGTGAATAATTGACACTATCATGATCTGGAGTTTTAAATATCAGCACGTTATAAGTTCATCCTTTCGAGTATTTGGAAAGGGTTTTATTTCTGTTCTTGCTCAAAGCTGTTGCCACTGGTCGCAGAACTCGGCGATCTGTCAAAGATTTTCGCTTCTTCGACAAAGCGAGCCAGGATTCTCCGACCGGTTCCTTACCAGTAAGCTAAAACGAAGCAAAAAAGTTGAAACATATAACTGGGAAGATGATAAAGCGAGATTTTAATAGCTGGCGAAAAGAAGTGGCAACACTGACAGACAGCAGTACAGGGAGCAAATCCATCCGCCTGCGAGGAGATAGATCCCGAGACGATCAACAAGATCAGATGGGACTTAGTTCAAGTCAACTTACCTCACTTTGTCGCTGATGCATGGTAGTCTGTCCCTCCCTACTACGGCATCAAGTTCATCCTGAACCTTCTTCTGAGCCTCTGGGTGGTGCAACATACTGAGAAGAACAAAATCAACTGAACTGGCAGTTGTCTCGGTGCCAGCGGACATCAGGTCGAGAACACTGGTGACTAGTTGACTTTCTGAAATAGGAAACAACTCAAATAGCGAAAATTTCCCCGCAATGGACCCTCAGATTTTTTTACCGAATTTATCGATTGGCTGACATCACTGGGGGAGGGAGGGGTCCCTTTTCCAAACCAAACTTTGCAGTCAAGGCTGAACATGAACCAAATGATAAGGATGGCAAAGACAAGGATGTTATTCTAGCAAAGGGAGTTGTTAGTGTGGGAAATAGGCTACATATACTCAGTAGATCTTAATAAGAACTCGCATCTCAATCAAAACGAATTTGCCACTGAATCGGAGATCTGAGGATGTACATACCAAGCCCCTGATACACTGAAGACCTCGACAAATTTGGATTTTACCACGATAGATTCGAAAAGAATAAATGCGACAACGACAACTAAATAAGGGGAGAATTGAGAACTCTCATAACCTTGATGTCAGCATCTTTCTGTCCGATCCTGCTTTACCGGGGGTGGAGACTGGGTGGAGCTACGGGTGTTGCCTCTTGCAGTAGTCAGTGTTACCTCTAGAGACAAGATGATGAAGCAGTCAAGAAAGGCGGGTAGTTCAAAATGTGCTGATTTCTGCGGGTATGCACAAATGGAAACCACCTTCAATCTTGAGCCAGATTTCTAATAGTAATATCATAAAGACAATGAAGCCAAAGGGAGCATATTCTCAGGGAGCAATTAATCAACTGGTACGCTGAAGCATAGACCGAACACGCATGCGCTTAGTTCAGATTCAATAGGATTGGTGTGAACAACAGTACTTTATTTTGGTCGTCTCAGGACTGTAAAGAATCGCATCTGGACGAGGTATTAAGCTAGGACAATTTAAGGCACTTAGCTGGTCAACTGTTTACAAAGAAATATATTTTTTTTTTCTTTTAGTTTCTGCTCTCTACTCAGAACTTGGTTCAGACCATTTTTTCGTGAAGTTCGGAAAAACAATTTTCTATAAACTGTTTCTTAATTTTAACCTAATCACTGATTATTATAACTGATAATTATAAGATATCATTCAAACGCTTTTATCTGTGATAACAACTTATTATTTTGGTCAAAGTGTATAGGCCTGTCGTAGTATCTCGGGTAGTTGCACTATACATCTGGCTAAATTTTGCACTATCTGTGCTATTGACATTCTGTTTTTCCATCAATGAGAATCTGACACAGAAATTCAATGAATGTTTTCGTCGTCCTTGAATTTCTACTTCTATCATCTCAGTGTACCGTAGCCCCTAGCTCTCATATAGTTTCTTCAAACTGGTTTTGGTTGCGACTCGTTGATGTATATCCGTTTTCACTTATTTTAAATCTGGCGCACTGTTCTTGACGCGATGACCGGGGATCAGAAGAAGTATCGCCAATAATTACTCTGTGGTCGGGACAAGCTCCGTATAGGCTCCACCCCCGGCAAATGAGACTCGGCTGAAAAGAGAGCCAGGATGATTCGAGTCTTCTCAATTCTTCCCTTATTTATTCTTGCTGTAAGTAGCCTAAGTAAGTAAGTAATTTATTTTTGACCCGCCATTGTAAAAGCGAAGTATGTAAAATAAAAGAAAGAAATTAAATAAAACACAAAAAACAAACACAAAAATATATTCAGAATTTGGGAAGACGGCACCTTTCGTCCAGGATTATCAATCCGTGCTAAAAGTTCGTTAGAGGAAATGAAACAGAGCGGAAAACTTAAATTTACCACTAAATCCGTCAGGTTCTCGGTCAACTTGCAGCTCGCGCAACGCCATCTCTTCCAGATACAGATCAATCAAGTCTTTTCCTTCACCAGACGCAGCAAGGCGGTGTTCCCTGATGGTTTCCTGTAATACACCAAGTCAATGAAAATGTTCGGAAATCAGATAGCCTATCCTGAAATTTCCGACAAAGAGAATCGAAGCTTATCTCTAAGGGGAAGGTCTTTACTGAGGAAGGGAGCTGCTTCCGGGAGGGAGGTCTCCGGTTAAGTCGTTTCTAACTCTTAGGGCTTTTAACTTGACAACTCGGGGTGGTATTTACATTTGCTACTTTGACTTTGAGCTAACTTAATTCAACCTCAACCCTCCCAACTTATTTATTCGTTCTTAATCCTCCTGTCTTAGGGCATCACTGCACACTGCACTTGACGTTAAAAAAAATAAAAAAATAACATGTCTAATTATTTTGGTTTGCTTAGTGTTTTCATTCGTGAAATTCTAGTGAAATATTAAATTATTGAAATTCCTTAACGTTTTTGTTAAAACCCTGACATACTAATCAAAAATCAAATTATGGGCTTCTGCTTGACTTTCCTTCTTGTGTCACAATGCATATGAGCCAAGATTTCAGGCTTAAAGTTTAACCGAAAAGGACTGGGATAGGACAATCTAGTTACCCATCACTTATTCACTTAAATTGGCTTGAAGACCCGCTGAAAATGCGTTACTTGGTTGTTCCACTATTCAGGAATAATCGATTTTCAAATAGTGGAATTTCCTTGTGATATGTGGTACCTCTAATTTTTTATATGCCTTACAAGAAAGATTTATGAATTTTCTTGTTCAGGCACTAAGCAATCTTCACCAATATCGCCACTGCCCACTGAAAAGCCTTGTTTGTGTTTAGATAAAAAATTTCCCGCGTCATAGTAGAATTTTCGCTGTGGGAACGGCCGCAGATATTCTGAACGTCATAACTAGAGCAGATAGGCTAGTGGAAAACAAAAAAATCCCTTTGCAGAATCCAAATAATTCAGTGTATTCAACTAAATGACACAAAAAAAAGTTGGCTTTTCAGTTAAACTTTAAAGCATTCTTGTCCGACACAGCGACCAATTTCGATGGTGAACGGAACAGATTATATTTCTCTGAAATAGTGTGTATTTTTGTGTGTGTTTTTGTTTAGTGTTTCTCCTGTTTCTTTACTGTTGTACTTCACTTATGCCCTAGGGCAATGCGCAATAAATTCAATCATTCATTCAGAACTATAACTGAATATTCGCAAGGAGGAAATTGTTACATTCTGATACTTCATACGCTCAAGTATTACACTGGTAATTTTTCAATAATGATTCATTATGCTCAAGGAAGAAAATTAAGAATCCCGGTGTCGCCGACGCGCATCCAAGTGATGGCAGAAAGGGATTGTAGCCGATTGAGAGTAGCAACATGAATATGAAGGAAATTAATGCATATTGGATTTTCCAACTTTCAGGGCACTCTAGAGGAAGTACAAAGTTACTGGTGTTACGACATATAGAAGGGGGTGGGTTTTACACTGAAACGAAAGATTTTGGGGTTCTTTTTAACTTGAACATGGGTACAAAACCGATATACCAAAGAAGACTTACCTGGACGAACTCTCGCAGGTTTTCGATACCGGTCTTATAGGCTGTCCAACCGGATAAACCAGGGATGATATGCCTCAGCTTCGGAAAAGCAATCAGCAAAGCGACGACTGCACCAGAAGCCCGAAATGAATCGTCAACACCGGTAAGCAGCTTCTCAAATCTATAAAAGTCCAAAGAGCTACCTTCAAGGAGCAAATAGTTTGCCTGAAATTAGGGATTAGGTTCCCCGTGATTGGCTGATGGGTTGGAAT
Source organism: Branchinecta lindahli (assembly GCA_023053555.1). NCBI lineage: Eukaryota > Metazoa > Arthropoda > Branchiopoda > Anostraca > Branchinectidae > Branchinecta > Branchinecta lindahli. The sequence goes on along the minus strand of JAKZAO010000006.1, from coordinate 19,888,543 downwards.
TGGCCCCGCCTAGGGGAGGAGCCAAGTGGTGACAAGGGAGGGGTTTTGACACCTTTAAACTGCCAGCTTTTTTTTTTAGCTCAGGATCTAATTGCTCGAGCAATTAGGGATAGATGGAGTACTCAATCAAACTCGGCTGTTGTGTTACGCGCCGCACGGACATGACAGCAAGATGGGGGGTTTCTACCCGGCCAGGGATATTATCAGTTCTTGCTTAAAGCACAACTAGAAATGATCTTTCTACGATTAAATGTCTCAGAAATATCGTTTTTCGAAAAAACCATTACATTCCACGTGAAAGTAGCTATTTTCTTGTTAGCGCTTGTCGACGTGCTTAAAAAATGGGAAAACCAAGAAAAACAGAAGAAGTAAAAAACAAAAGATTTGCCTGATGATCTACCATGTGCTCCAAAATGAGAAACAACACTTTGAAGCTTTTCATATCCTTATGTGTGAAATAGCCGAGGAAATAGCAGTCGGCTGACCTTGAAGTTTAGGCGAATTTTGAGTGCGTGACCGGCAGAACTCGGTTCGGTCGAAAAAGCGCTAAAAAGTCGAAGGTACGAAACGGAACAATGGGGAAACGCGGGGATTTCAGAAGCTTATACTTCCATAATGGAGCTAAGGATAATATAAACGGCAGAATAAACAAGAGGTGTCCTTTAACTCCGAAGTAACCCCAAAATCCTAAAGACCCTGCCAATGCGTTGGACTTGTTTTTTGTGTGCGTGTAGTGGCCACCCGCTGACAAGTTGTGTTTGTGCAGATACCATGATATCCGATACCACGGTAACTTCATCTGCATTTGTCGTTTCTGCATGGCTTCTGACACTACGGTCGCTTTGAAAGATACGACAACTGGCTAATCGGCGCTTTTAGAAGTCCCCCAAAAGAAATACTTGCATCGACTCACATCACAAGTGCTAAACTTCTCTCCCACCAATTTGAAAAAAAGCTACGATGCTCTTGTGTTGATGGTGATGAAAGTGAGATGGCTTTTTTCAGATACCACGGTCAGTTGAATTATTACTGTCGGGAGTGACAACTTTAGACCGTGGTATCACATACCATGGTATCTGCAACAGCGCAACTCATCTTTAGAATCAAATTAAACATAATCAGATAGTTCTCGATTCGGCTTTTGTACAATCAACTACTCACTTTTTGTCTTCTCTTCTGTGCCTCTTCCCGGCAACAACCGCCCATAGAACATTTACCGATGAGACTGCAACTTGCCTATCCACCACAACCTCACGCTTTTCCGATTTTCTCGCGGTTTCTTCCAAATAGTTCAGAAACTCCTCAATTTCTTCTTGGATCAACTGCTCAGCGCGACTCTTTCCAAAACCCAAATCACGCAAGTGACGTAGGAAAAAGCGCCGCTGCTTCAACCATTCAGGACCATACCAGCTGAACAGACCTAAAAGGTGAAAATTTTGATTGACTGATTTATAAACTATTATGACTATATGACTATTTTCAGGGTGTACCCAACCCCTCTAAACTTTCCAACTGTTACATAGCACGCAACCACCTACTCTTTTCCCATATACCAACCCTTTTGACCTTCGATTACACTAGCTCTCTCTCTTATGTACATTGATTAGGCGCTCTGCGCCTCATCCGCGCGCAGAGCTTTACTAGTACTAGAAAAGGGGTAGACGAAAATTGGTCGACAAATTTTGTGTCCGGTTTTTGCCAGATTCCGGGTGAACTACTATTCCGGTGAGAAAATAACTTTCATATTCGGATTCAGCATGTCTCCTTACCCCTAAATCAACTATCTAAATAGATTTCAAAAATATTTTTTGTGCCCTTTAATTTGAAACCCTTCCCCCACCCTCAAATATACGGCTACAGAGCCCATCTTCGAACTTGACTTATACTTTGACCCGAAGAATCCTCCCACCAAGTTTCACCAAAATATCTCAATCCCTTCGAGAGTTATCGTGCTGACAGACGGACAGACAGACGGACAACTTTTGCGATGTCACAGGTATACCGACACTTACGTTTTGGGATCCCAAAAAGTAAATCTGAATTTTAATTTATTATGTTGTTTGACAATAATCGCAAATTTGGTTTATAACCACGATAGTCGATTTTTACAATAAACTTTCTATCTATCTATCTAATATTGATGTGAAGCAGGTGTGGAACGTAGGAACAGTAATAGTAACGTAAATACCATGCTTGTCAGGGTTCAAAAACGTTCCAGTCGATTCCAGATATCCGTTTTCGTATAATAGGCGTGTCCGGAACGTCAAGCTCAGATGTCACTCATCAGTGCCGGTGAGCCTGGCTTTTAGTGAGAGAAGCTAGAAGCCCAGATGAGCTTTCGCACCGGGTGTTCTTGCGACTTCGGCTAAAAGTCGCTTCGCTTTCCAGAGCTGTTCTCGCGCTCCGCTAGTGACCGGCAGCGCTTGGAAAGCGAATCTACTTCGCGAGTGGAAAGTGGTTTCGGCAAGTCAACGAGAAGCTGTAAAGGTGCAACTGGGGCGCAACGACTTTTGCTTGTTCTTGCGCTCGGCGGATTCTCGCTTTACTTTTCGGAAAGCGAATCCAAGAGATCGCCAGAATCGCCCTTACAGTGCGAACACACTATCAGGATTTTCCGGCCGGATTTCCTGCACTTTCATCATTAAATTGAGAAAAACTCAGCTTTTCCATATGGAAGTGATGATGGTGCCGGAAGTCCGGAAAGAAATTCCCGACCGGAAGCCCCCAACCCTCATTGTGTGTTCAGCAAGAACAAATAATCAGATAGAACTTCTGTCTTTAGTCACATGCAGCGACTATGAAAACCCCGACAAATCTGAGCGGGGCTCGAGGTATTTACTCTAGCTTTGAGCTGATGTTGATACCCGTTTACTCCTCTTCCGTCTTCACCGTTGCTTCTCGCACAAGAAATACTGAAAGAGGCGAGCAGGAGGCGTGCTCCGCGAGCTAACCCGCTCTGGAGCGCGCTCATAGAACCAATCAGCGTTGACTTCTAGATTTCCGCTTTAGCGACTTAACAGCGATTTAGCTATTTGTAGAGGTAACGAAACGTGATGTGGTGCGAGGCTAGTAACCCCCGCTCGTTTGCTTCGGGAGTCGGCCGTATTTTACTCGACTCAGCATGCTTGTATGACCGAGATAAGGAGACAGCAGTTCTCTCTCGTTATTTGATCTTGGTTCAGGGCATTACATGAATAAATGGCGACAAGCTAAAAGCAACGCCAAATGTATAAATAAATGACTCACCCTCAATCTTGTTGGTGGGTGAGTGCACCTTAAAGACTTCAGCTTGAAGTCGACCCGCCATCTTATCATCCGACAGCACTTCTCTAACAGAATTATAGGAGGAAACCAGAACAGTCGGCATGGAGCCGAGCCAGAACCCTGCGACAGGACCCCACTCATCAGCAACAGCCTGGAATGCCTTCGCTGGGTTGTTGAAGTCCTTAAATGCCAGGAAAGGGGCATACCCAACTATAGGGGGACCTCTCGGGCCTGTAACATATGCAGAATATAAATGAAAGGCAACAGCAGCTAATGTAACAAGACCAAAGGTTTCGATGGGATCTCAAAAATCTAACATTTGATTCCAACAACTAGGTCATGTCTTCGGGGCGAGAACAGGCAGATGTAGGAAGGACACAGACACGGACACTATAGGGGCAGACAGGGCAAATAGACGGTGAGGCTAGCTAGAATGCCATAGCCTTTGAACACCAATTTGGCGGGACTACCGAAATTATCTACTACCGGAGAGCGGATTTTGATACGGCATCAGTCACAGTTCATAATTCACATATATGATTTTTGCATCCGCTAAGGAAGTATGTCAGGTAGGGTCCAGATGTTTAAGCCTGCTCGTGTATGTAGACCCCCTTTTATTCAGAAGCTGTTGTAATATGGGATAGGCTATTTTTGTTTTCGCTTAAGTTTATGTGCATCGACGGCAGCAAAGTAAGCTTAACGCCAATTGTGCTAATAAGTAAAAGAGAAACAGGACTTATAATTAGAAATGATTATTCCTTCTACTCAAGTTGACTGCGAATCACGTCTCATAGTGTTAAGCAATACTCTTGATGACTACTCTTCGTGCCGATGAAGAATCGCCGTATCACAGCTGTCCCCAGCGAACACCATTGATTGGTTGGCACAGACTCTGAGTCATCGTTCGGGCAACGATTCTTGTTCTTCCCGAGGTTCACTGGCGTGTTTTGGACTTGGTCATATCCAGAACAAATAATCAGATAGAACCTCCGTCCCCCTATCTCTGTAATATTGCCCCGTACCCTGTCCGATGCAAACGAGCGGAGGTTAGGAGCTACGCGGTACATCACGTTTCGTTACCTCTACAAATAGTTATATCGCTGTGAAAGTGAAGCCGCGTGAAGAAACTTTCAAAGTCAAAGCTGATCGGTTCTCTGGACGAGCTCCATAGCGGGTTAGCGTGCCTCCTGCACTTATTGCTCTGCGATGAGCAACGACGAAGACGGAAGTAGACGGGTATTAACTCAAAGCCTAGAACTAGTACCTCTAGCTCCGCTCACTTTTGTCAGGGTACCCATAGTCGCTGTATGGGCTGACCAAAGACGGAGGTTCTATCTGATTATTTATTCTTGGTCACATAGAGTATTCTTGAAGTGAGACTTTCTTTCGAACTTTCTTTGGAAAAGTTCTTCTCATGCCGTTGCTAAGACGACGGATTTGCGATCACGATCAAATCGGAAGTACAATACCTCTAACTCTGGCCGAAAGAGGATCCTTCCCATGAAGGGCCGAAAAATCGCCGAAACAAAACCTAAGCTGACTAACCCGTTCAGTACTACAAGACACTAAGTCGCCATATTCTAGTTCACACATTCAATCGGACTACTTTCTGCAAGTCCCCCGTTGTCTCATTATTAACACTTGTGACGTACATAATAAGATGATTCACAAGCTGATGAGTAGAAAATCTACTTCCAAACTGCAGAGCAATGGATGTCATCTGTCGTGTAGAAAGTGAAAGCTATCATGTTCTGATCATTACCTTATCGATCATTCCACTGTGGACCACTAGTGACCTTATGGATCCACATTTCACTATCTCTCTGTCACAAGTGTTGACAATAAGACAGAAACTAGTCCACTTGAAAGCGCTGAAGTGGAATATGACGAATCGGGAACGGACCAGGAACAAAGAAAACGCGCTTCAGCCTGTAAACAAACTTCGTCGGATGGCAACCCGAATGTTTTAGCTGTTTTAAAACCTCACCGACTACTAACAAACAGAAATACAGAGAACTACTTACCAGGTGGAAAGTTCGATGGTCTTCTCACAATCTTCTGTAGAAAATATCCAAGAACTAAGATTCCGACAGTCTTTATGAGAAGCAATCGCGACGAACTTGAGTCATCCCCCATAAAACCCTCGTACGCCCACTCTAGTTCGCTCAGACAAGCTTCATAAGCAGTTACCAACGACATTACGCAAAACCGTTGAACAACTGGTGGTATTCCTCCTACTGATCACAAGATGGTCAAAAATCTGTTCACACTGCCGGGTTCACACGCAGTGTTGCCACTGTCGACGTAGTGCTAACTTATGATTTTTTTCTCTCAAAAATTAGCATTTTTAGTGGAGTGTTGAACAATCCACTCTTAAGGACCGTTCACGCTTGTGTTGTAACATGTATAAAAATAATTCGCCTTGTAAGCCTTATCCTCCTCTCCCGTTCAACTTGAAAATCAAATTCTACGCCGACGCATGCGCAGAATTTCAAAACGGAGCCTGAAGCCGGACAATGAATCCCAAGGAACATAACCTTTGATGACTTTAGGGATAATGAACATCCTGAAATGTGGGATTTAGATCAGCTTCGACTGGTTTTGTGACATTTCAGTATAATATCTGTTGCTGTGTTTGTTGGACCAATGTAAATTCCTAGATTCAGTTTTGGGCTTACCAGGATTGCTCTAATTATTTCTGATAAGGTAGAAGCTTGTATTTTTCTAAACATAATCAGTAGTATAGTTTAGTATGACTGACTTTCCATTCAAAGAGCTCATTCAGTTTCAATTATTTACAAACATCTATCCTTAAACGTTTCTCTCTTTCTTCCTCAACAGTCACGTGACGGAAACGCACGCTGTGATTGGTCCCGTATAACTTTTAACACACAAAATAGAACCCGTTCCTAATAATTTTTACCACAGCAAGCCTGGCGCGATGTAAGTTTTACCACAGACATTCGCGGATAGCATGTATAATTCAGAAATTCTGCGCCTTAAACGTAAGCTTGAACGGTCCTTTACGGCCGCATAGTAGCCGGTTTCGGTTGTCACCATTTTATTTTCCGAGTTCCGTGAACCACGACTTCAAACTGGTGTGGCCTACATTGTTGGCATAGGCCACTTGCTGTTTTTTTTAGATAGGCCCCCACACTCACCTGGTCAGGGGCAATTGGGCTCAGGTTGCCCAGTGACTTATGTTAGGATCTGGACCAGTACAAAATCGACACCTTGGAGAAACAGCAACTGAACCTACGTCTCGAGGTCGGTAAAAATATTTGACAGTGCAAAACGGATACGTCAGCTAAATTTTATTAGAGCTATATTTCGGCCCTTCTTGGCAAGGGTCCTCTTCAGGCTCAAAACCGCTGTGTCTTTCCACAAGTTCGTTTTTCAAACTTAAACGGTTTTGAGCCTGAAGAGGATCCTTGCCAAGAAGGGCCTAAATATAGCTCTAATAAAATTTAGCTGACGTACCCGTCTTGCACTGTCAAATATGATTCGCAGTCAGCTTGGGCTGAAGGAATATTTGTCGGTAAAATACTTAATTTGCATCCCATCTACGACGAGTTTCTCCCTGCCCCATGTAACAATGTAAGGGAAAGGCAAGAGCGAGCAGTCTCTACAAAGGTCCCAATATTCCAACTAGTAGCGGCCAAACACAGCCGTTACCAAAATAGTTTTATAGCGAAGATTTTTAATAGCCTTAGAACATTTGTACGTACTTCAAATATAACTGTAATATTACAAATCTGTGCACGCCAGTATGCATCAATTTTGGCTTAGTTAACGTGAAAGTACGAGAGAATAAATTACGACGATGAAACTGAAAGGTTTGCCACTCCGAAATTTGATTGAAGCAGCACTGTTTTCAAAAAAGGACACTTATCTGGTCTTTGATAGCCAAACAAAATCAATGGAGCGGCAACCCTGTTCGCACGGCATTACGTAACAAAAGCTTGCTCTGAAAGGACGTCTAATTGCAGACGCCTTTGTCAGGACTGTCAGACTGAATTCCGGGCTCACACGGAGTTACGTAAGTTACGTTAATCAAAATTTGGTCGGACTGGAAGTCTAATTGCAAACGCATTTGTCAGACCTCTCAGACTTTGTCATGTACACATTCATTTTGCAATTATTGTACACGCTTTCCAAGAAACTGAGGGAGTCCTGTTCGTTTTCTACGAAGCCGAGCCCGTGATTATTTTAAGGCTGTAAATAAAAATGGAAAAGTTTAGTTTTTTTTCCAAATTCGAGAAATCCTCTTGGAGCGGAATATTCTTGTTTGTGTAATTAAATTTTTGTAAAAAAGTTTCCTTGGAAGTAAGAGCTTGAAGGCTTCAAAGTTAGAACACAAAAGTCGAATCTTGCATCCTATTGGTCGAATAAGACGTGTCGTGCCAAAACCAACCAATAGCAAGCATGATTCGTTTCTGTAGTAAATGTTTGAAGCCTTCAAGGTCTCATTTCTGATGAAACTTTTCTACAAATTTGTGACTATACAATTAAAAAAGAGCCAGAAAACTTATTGTCTTGACAGTCACTTCGGCTCCGCTAATATGTAAACTCTGCCGATATGTCGATGTAGCCTGCAGGATGTGATATTCGAGCGAACTGTAGTCAGGGGCGTCACGACTAGGGGGGGGGGGTTACGCTTCCCCCCGAATGTTGTCGGCCAGTCGGTAAAAATTAGCCGAGTCGCCGCGAAGCGCCACGATTTTTCGTAAAATCAGTCAATTTTTTTCTTGGCACCAGTCGATTTTTCTTAAAAACAGTCGTTTTTTCGTAAAAATAGTCGATTTTTTTTAACGATAGTCGTTTTTTCTTGAAATCAGCCGATTTTTTGTCAACACGGTCGTTTTTTTCTCGACAATAGTCGTTTTTATCTGCAAAAACAGTCGGTAATAATGACCAGCCAGTCGGTACATACCTTGCCCCCTCCCAAACATTTTGGCTAGTAACGCCTCTGACTGTAGTTGAAGTATATATACGTTGTTTATTTAATTGTTTGTTGTGCAGGCAGCTGCAGTAGGCTACTGTGTATACAGGATCACTTGGTATTTCCATCATGTTTTCAATCTAGTAATAACATTGTCAAACTTTGAATGTTCCTGTGCTACTTCATAGTTGTCCAAAAAATGATAGAAATATCTTGAAAGAAAGATCTACTTTTCTTCTTTTATCCCAATATTTTTCCTTCTGACCTATCTTAATAGTATTCCCAGATTAGTAAAAGTACAATAACAACTCCAATACTTCAGCTGAGATCAATTTCCGTCATGGCAGATCTTCTTACTGAAAATTCTGATTTCTTGTTCAAAACTCTCTAATCCCATTGGCTACTTCAAAAGCTTGAGCCTGATTGGCTGGTTTTCATCTGGGGTCAGCCATTTTTTATACCTCAACAGCAATATCTTCTGCATCATCATCAGTTACCATGTGTTTTCAAATTACGTACGGCACATGTAGGGAATTAAAAACAGACACAGATAGTTGGTGATCCTGTAAATACTTTTGGCAGTTTCTTCTCTATATGGCCATAGGGCTTTTAAAATATAATCGTTATTACTATCGTGCTGAATTTCCAGGCCATTCGATTTCACAGCTGCGTTCGAAAATTCTAAAACTGCTCACACGTTCGCGGCATTCTGCGAAAATTCTGCTCGAGACGACGAATACTGTGCGGAAAGACAGTCAGGTTTTCCTTGCCTGATTTTCTGCACTTACTCCACCGACCAGGCCCGTATCCAGGAATTTATTTCGGGGGGGGGGGGGGGGTGCCCACGGGCCGGACCAAAAAGTACAAAAAAGACATAGATCAGAGGTTAAAGCCTACAAAAAACTATTACTTTTGTGGGTTTAGGGGGGGGGGGTCGAACCCCCTAACCCCCCTGGATACGGCCCTGCCGCCGACAGACCATCAGGGTCGGATGTTCGTGGACATGAGTTCCTGCAGATGTTCGGCACCACCGTCAGTTCCATACGGAAAACCCGGTGAAAAATTTTCGAGAATTAGTCGTATGCAGTTGTACAAAAATGTAGCATGCAGTTGCCACTGCATGCTATCGGGTACTACTACTTAAGATTAGCCCGTCGGAGGCATATTAAATCAAAGTATTCCATACTACTACATATCAATACATGCAACTTTTTCGTACAACTACACAGTCAAAGAATTTTTCATCGGGAAGCTGAGAATTTTTCAACTTCATGATGAAAGTGAAGACAATCCGTCTGGGAAAACCTGATGGCCAATTTGCAAAATACGGTTCACGGCAAAATATTACCTATGCAAACAAACACTATTTATTAAAAACAAACGAAAAATTTAAAAAGTCTTAAACGTCGTAAATATCAGTAGGCTGCAGTCCCGCAAGAACTTTCCCGTTGAAGGCACTCATTTTCGGCTTATCACTCTCTCCCCCCAAAAACGAACCACCTCACGAAAGCTACTCTCAAGCGATTTTGTCCGCATCTTTGGATTATGGATATCTGGATTTCATAGAAGCCAAATTTGACGAGCTGCAACTAATCAGTCGGTCGCAACGTTGTCTCTACAGCACGGATCCGTTTCTTCAAAGCGTGGTTTATTATTTTTCGTCTCAAGTTGTTTCTGTTTTTTTTTTTAGTTTAATCAAATATTTTTATCTCATCGAAGTGTTGACAAAAACATTAATTCATTTTATTCAGAGAGCGCTCCGCGTACAGGGGCGTCATTTGGAGGGGGGGGGGGGGCAGCTGCCCCCTTGGATTACAAAGTGGGCCCCGCAAAACCGAATATGTATAAGTTCTTTATGCAATATTTTGTTCCCATTAGTCTTCGTGAATATGTTGTTAACTTTTCGTTCAGACGTTCTTATTTTACTTACGTATTTTCAGTCTCAACTACGTAAGATAAAAAATACGAACGGGGCCGGGACAGCGCCACTGCCTCCCTTAGGCTTCCGCGAAATGATGCCTCTGTCGCAACGATATCCTAGCATAACCCGGGAGACCCACCATGCATGTTGAAGCTTACAGCTTCTCTCCAAACTGAAAGTTAGGCTCCCCAGATATCTGGGCCGCCGCAGAGTCAAGCCAGCCCTACAAAAATCACGACAGCTAACTTTAATATTCGTTAACATTTCCAAGATGACCAATCACAACTGTCACCCACTTTTACTTTTTCTCCTACCCCATTCATTTATGTATTTATCGTGTCTTTCAAATATGTTGCCTCTATGGCACTCTCCAGATTCCCCAATCTGGGGCGTTCAACAACCCAGACTTCAGGCGTTTTTCCGCAACAATCCCGGATTATAATCCTAGGTAATTGATTCATCAGAGAAACAGAGAATCGACATTTCCCGATTGTATAAACGACGATCCGACGATCTTGCTCTGTTGCAAGATTCTCGAATCGACAATCCAAGCACGAATCCGGATTGTCAGATTGTCACAGAAAACGATTTTTCATAATCTGGATTGTAAGAGAAAACGCATTTTGGAGAATCCGGACTGTGAATCGTCAATCTGGATTGTCACGGAAAAACGCCTTTTCAGACATTTCTGGTCTGGCTTCACCTTCCGGATCCATCTCGAAGAAAACGGATGCTGGAATCCCCCATAAAAATCTGGAAGGTGGAGTCTGACTTTGATATCCTCCAATCCATATGATGACAAAGATGCAAGCAAAACTTCATCCGAATTTCTTGGTTTAAAGTACAGTAGAGGTGTACTTATGTGAACAGTTACTTCAATGTGAACACAGCAGTTTTGGGCTGAATGATAGACTGAAGATCCAAAATACCTTTAATAGGTGTTTTCAGCTGCCCTTCTTACCTATTTTGGCTAACTGATAGTTAGCTTTAGACACAGTAAGTGCATGAAAATGGCAAAATCCGAAGTCAACAAACGTTCACATAACCATACCTCTACTGTAGCACAAGGCGATGGGGGAACAGCTAATAAGCCGGAAAATAAGTGTTTAAGGGATATCTACCTATAACAACTACTAGTAACATCTGACTTGAGCGCCGAAAATGGACCTTAGCTCTAGGGTAGCCTTAGGATCAGTTACGACTGCTATTATTTTCGTTCCACCGCGGCGTGATAAGAAAATTAGCTCCTCTCTTTTATCATTTTCGTTCGACAAGAGTTACGATCATTACAATTTATGGTCGGAGAATCATACGTGATAAAAACTCCCTGTCCAGCAGGAGTTTCCGTCAGAAAGGTGTCGTCTGTCAGCACTGTTATTATTTCGTTACAAAGAGGGTAGTAACTACCACAATAAAGAGTCGGTCTCTTTTCATTATAACTTGTAATAATTTCTTTCGAAACAAACTTCCGTTGAATCCGTAGAATTTTGCCCAAAGCATTTTCAGAATCATCGGAAAATGTCATGTCATTGGTCACATGTCATCGGAAAAGGCACCGTAGCTAAAACGCAAATTGTCCGAAGTTTGATAGCATATAACACATGTTTCCGCATCCTTGAGTTAAAAGTTATGAGAATATATCTGTTAAGACCCATTAAATATTATTTTTCTTCGAGAGTTATAACACGTAAAGGGCAATAACAGAGATTTTGTCTCAAAACATAACACTTAAATTATAAACTGAAAAATATTCTTTACGTTTAACACAAGGATGCGCAAACATGTGTTATCTGTTATCAAACTTCCGAAAGTGCGTGGGAGTCAGGTTGGGAATGAACCTAACTCGAGGCTGGAGGCAAGAATCTTAATATTACTATCTAGTAAAACATACGCGGCATACGCCTTTCCCTTAACGTAATACAACCTTGCTCCCACAGTAGAGTAAATGATTTATTCGGCGCTCAAGTACGCAAGCGCAACACAGTTTCACGGAATATGAACAGTACCCCTAAACGGATTGTACTTGCGGAAAGGCTGGCTAAGAGCCTCAACAACAATCGATTCTCCCACGTACGGAACACTGATCCGGCTGCCGCAAGGATGCCGCGTTAAATCAAAAGGCCTCTGCACGCTGCCACCAATGTAGATGGCGTCAGGTAAGAACAACTTCCCCATACAAATGAGGGAAATGTCAGATGGTTGGACGTTTTCAGGCGTGACGATATAGAAGCAACGAGCTTCAAGGTCAATTCGGGTGACGACGCCTTAAAGATAAAAGGCCAAGTCAGATAAGCAGCTCGCTATCTACCGTTGACCCTCCTGCCTCCTCATTTGAATCAAGGGTGAGAGGGGGTGTTCGGATTATAGAAAGCTGGAACCAAAATGAATAACAATCGATTTCTTAATCATCCTGATTCAAACCAGGACGCGGAAGTCTGCCAACCATTTACAGTTCAGCTGTCTTTGGGCCTTGCGATTGCTGTATTGTGGCGAAGGAAATCGAAAGAAGACGAATAGAAGCACGTTTCTACATCTGACAAGTATCTTTGTATTCACTTGAATCTCGAGAATAAAGTAAAGTAAAAAAAGATATCTGAAAAAAATGCCTCCGTATGGTAGTCCCGACGTTCCACTCCAGAGCAAAATAACACTAAGGAGTAACGCCAAGACCTATGCTTTCTATGCTTCGGAACCGGGCCATACTTGTAGCGTCGCCCACCATACTTGGGGCATTTAAAGCGAGGCAAACTTGCGGGCTTAGAAATTTCCAGTAAAGCTAAGATGCGGTCTGCACACATCGAAGAAACGGGGAGGTTGTATCTTTTTTTTGATGTGTTCAGAATTTTAAGTTACTGAAGCCAGCACTGGTGCACGAATGATTGAGTTTTAGTAGGGACGTTCAGTCCCGCTAGCGGAGCTAGTGTCGCTGCGATTGACTCTGTGTCACTTTTCCAAAGTTTGCGCGGTACTCTCTAGAGTTAGTTTGCTCTGTTCCACTCCGTAGACTCCGCGTGGCATAGTAGCGCAGTCGAGCTTCATCGGACACAAACTACGCGGTGAAATTCGAAAAGGCGTGGTAGCGCCATCAATCGGTAGCGATGTTTCTAATATCGAAGCTTTATTTGTGACAAATGAAGCTTGACCGGGCTCGATGTGGACTACTCCATGCGGACTACTTTCGGTCGGGGGTCGCCATTTTTTTGCCGGGACACGTAGTTTGATGATGATTTGGCTGAACGGTTGGTCGAAATGTTAGCAGAGCGACTACTCTAACGACAGGCCAACCGCTAGAAGGGGCTAATTACCGCAACTTGTGGGAGTCTCCTGTCTTTCCACTGCTAACGTCTTTGGTTACTACTGTTGGTAAACAAACCAAGTATGAAGCCGGGTACTTACCGAATCCAACACAGTCAACGGGGAGGGGTTTGTCCGCGATGCGAAACAAGGAGGGGTCATCAGGTCGTCGCATCCGTACTCGTTTCAAGTTCGCCCTGCAAAGGGCCACTAAGCTGCCATTCAAAGCTGAGAGCATGAACTGCGGTTTGATATCTTCATGCACGCAGCTCACAGCAACAGATGAAAATGGAATCCTGCAAGCAAAATGAAAATGTGAAGGAACTCTTAAAGGAGTGAACTGATATGTCCTAAAATAGGAGAGAAACTATTGCCAGCGGACAGAGATGATTAATAACAATACTGTACCTTCTCTTTCCAAATCATTATTCACAAAAGCAAGAAGTCAGTCAACCCCCTTCGCTCATTAACTATTCAGTAGGCCACATTGCACCGAAGAGCTCAGGGGAAACAATATTTCTTCTTGAAAATGTGGTGATTTTTAAGAACAAATGACAGACAAAACTCAAAACGTTTTCTTTAAAGAAATAGACAGCGCCAGCGCCTCTATTTTTGTTTTACTTTCAATGCACATACCAGCAAAATTTTTACCTTGTCTGTCTTACCATGTTTTACCTTCTTTTTAGGCAAAGACATTTTTTTTTCTGATCTCTTTTTGATGGAAGATCGTTCGCACACGTGTGAAGTTTTTCTTGTTAGTTCGTCCTTCTTGCTCTTTTTCTCCTCTAGTTTGTTTTCTTATCTTTTTTCTTTCCTTTTGCTCTGTCTGATTTGATTCTATGAACAAGCTATGAATTAAAATTGAGCGCCACCCACTGCCAGGCGGGAGCCTTATGGTGAGGCTGGAAGCAAAATGATGTCTATTTTTTTGTTTATTAAACGAATTGAATTGATTTTCTTGTTTCGATTTATTTTGAGCTTGTCCATCTGGTGCTTCCAGATCCCGCCACTAGATGGCCCCACGATCGTACCGAGTCCCAGATCGAAATACCTGGATGGGGGGGGGGAGCTGATATGGACGTCGCAAATGATTCAAGTACAAGTAAGTAAAATTTAATAATAAAAGCGCAGTTCCGAATGCAAAGACCAACAGTGAACCGGTACAAGACTCCCTACGGTAGTGAGGGACAAGAAGGGACCCGGAAGTGGTATCTCCCAAAATAGAGGCTTACCGTATTGGCTTCGCGGTAGCAACAGCCTGGGAGGGTCGGGCTCCACCGGAACACAGCTGACTCAGGTACCCAAGGACAACGTACTCGCGAAGACTCGCCGGCTTATGGCCCCTGAAAAAATGTAAAGTCAACGAGAAAAAAAGAGAACAGCAACTCGAGGACTCCAAAAGCAGTTGGCCTATGGAGGCCATCCAATAAGAACACACTACGCAGGTGTGTACCAGTTGTGAGATTAATTTCGCCAATCAAAGACTAATGTTATATTAGAGACGTGTTGCTTGAGACGGTAAGGACGATACATTTTAGCTAAAGGGAAAAAAAACAACTAAAAACTGAATTGTTTGTTGTAACGAGACGCACCATTAGTTGACTTTTGTCACAGTAAGTGAGTGGAAATGCGACCGTCTGAAATAAAATAAAATACAAAGAAGCATACATTTATTGTACTAGAAACGTATAGGTCTGACTTACGGCCTAATTTTGACAAAGAATACAGTCTGACAGCACGAAGGACGTGAATCACGTGCAATCAGCTTCCACGTCAAGGTTTGGTAAACTTAGAATAGGCTAGTCCTGCTGGCAGAAATGCAGTGTAGCCAGCACCATTCGACATCTACCGATTAAGTGTTTGGAAACTTCGTTCTGGGCCAGGAACGTAGATGTCTCTACACACTTTGTTTCGCGGGATGTTCTTGAGGAACTTTATCTTCTATTTATGTTCAAGATATAGTGTTAAGTCTGCGTGCACCAGCTTCCAGCTATCGATTAGAAGAATAAATGACGTCGGAAAAGGTTGCAGTTGGCAGAGAGCAAAATAACAGTAGGGAGTGGCGCCAAGACTAGAAAAAAGGGACACACACTCGAATAGCAGCGACCCTAGCACCACTTGCGATAGGGAACGTCCCTATTGAAACTCAATCAGTCGTGCACCAGCGCTGGCTCCGATAGCTTCATATTCCGAACACAGCAAAAAAAATAAAAAAAATACAACCTCCTCTGTTTCCTCGATGTGTGCAGACCGCATCTTAGCTGTACTAGGAATTTTCTAAACCCGCAAACTTGTCTCGCTTTAAATGTCGCGAGCGTCATGGGCGGCGCTACGAGTCGTTTTCGCTGCATGGAAAGCATAGGTCTTGGCAGCACCCCCTAGTGTTGTTTTGCTCTGAGTTGGACAAGAGCTGTCAGTATCTACCAGCTAATTGCTCTACCGCTCATTATTTACCAGCTCCGGTCACGAGTCTGTCTATTAGGATTGGAGCTGACCGGATAGTGCATTAGCCGGAGATACGGACGTTTCTCGGAGTATGTGAGTACGCAGTTTCTTTCATCAGGCCTGTAGGTTCCTGGCAACAGGCAACGCTACTATAACATTTTTACTTCCCAATTTTGATAGATGGATCAAAGATCTCAGCTTACGCTTTGTTATACAAATTCAGACAAGAAGGGACAAAAATCTTTGCGACCCTCTGGTGAGCACATTTGATTGGTGTCACTTCTCTGCCGCAGTAGCTACTTTGCGAGGGAGCCTTTTCGCCAGCTTTTCGGAAGGGAAAATACTTCTATGGATTGAGTGATTCAAAGATTTACCAAACTCAATGTAGAGTTTCAGCCTTCGTTCATGTAAGGGAGAAATGCATATTTGCCATACAAGCGCAGCCGCTAATCAGTGCACATTCGAACACTTCTGAACAAGTGGTGAACTTAGCCACCAATTCTACAGCCCCGCCTACTCTAACGAAATTGACAGTCCAGCGCAGTTTGAACTTAACACTTACCACTCATTTACAGGCTGAGCCGCCGTCTCTGAAAAAGACTCGACACGGATGAAGCTGTAGTTCAACAAAAAGTCTCCAGGGGATGGCTTGGTGATTCTTCCGCGGTTTGCAGTTGACACCGTGTAGGCATCAAGGGGAAAGGGGTAGTTTCTGCTTTGCGATTTGCTAGCAATTTCAACAACGTGGGTAACGCCTGAGATCCGAAGGGTGTCCACCAGTATGTCTACGCCAAGTCCTAAAACAACATACGAAATTCATCCAACCAGAAAATCAACAAAAACCGGAGCATAACAAATTCCTCATGGGACTTGTTCGCTCCGGAGTACAAATTAAAGTAATAGGTGCAAAGGGACTGCCAAGTCAAACGGAGGGTTTTCGCAATCGGGCAAAAGAGTTGGAACCACTTTTCTTTGTTTTCCGCGCTGCTACGGAAAGTCACCGAGCTTTTCGCACTGGTTTCCGTTTTCTCGAAACTGTTGTAACCTTCCTGGCAACCAGAAAAAACAAAAACAAAAGTAACTAAGAAAATGGTAATAAACTGAAAATTTACTGCATTCGCATAAGAGGAAACCAGACGGGTGGAAATCTGTTAGAAAGCTTATTTTTTCGGGAAAACTGGAAGAAAACGGCCGACGGCCATGACCTGGGTGAAATTCAATTTAGAGTGTTGAGTGTCCCGAGAAATTTATAGAGGCGAAAGCCTTATTATTGCAATTGTGTTATTACTATTATTATTAAGGCGCAATTATCTCTGGGAAATTTAAAAAGCGTGATAATGCTGACACACTTTTCACAGTTCAATGTGATTTCTGTGGAAAAATAAATACTGAGCAACATAAATTACTAAAAGTCACAAAAAAAGAATTCTCTGTCAGAATTTCGAAAAGCTGGCACATTACGACCGTGTTCGACCCTTCTTACAATAGTAACTGTACGTTACTATTTTTGTTCCAACCTCATGGAAAGTTACTAGGTGGACCGTTCCAACTTTTTCAAAATAGTAACTAACAGTAACTTTATTTCCTTACTATGCTCCGGAGCGTAGTATGCATGGTAACTACGATCACCGTGACGCGATTACCCGTAGAAATGCGTTCCAGCCTTGACGCCAAGAAACCAGAAGCCAAGACATGCGTATTTACTAAGGTAAGTATATAGATAGGGTGGAACACGACCTGCAATCCTTCTGAAGAAATTTCCGAGAAAAAAGAATAATAATCAACAAAAAAGTCGCCAAAAAAGAATTCCACCACACCTTTACTGAATCCCATTGTATTGATAATGCAGGGCTTGCCAATAAATTCAGTTTGTCTAACGAACCAAGTGGTCAGCTGGCTGATTGCAGTCAGGTACGCCGAAAGGGAAGACGACACATCTGTAGTCCCAATGTAAAGGGACTTTTCAGGCTTCTGCAGATGAGAAAAATTTGGACCCAACAGAGCTTCTTTGACAGAAACTACTGAGACACATGTCGGCATTGTGAATTCGCCCTGGCCAGGATCCAAGTCCATCACTAGGACCTCAGGGAAGGTGTTCAGAAGGGTATTGACCAGGTATCTAAGCAGGGTGGATTTGCCAACACCTTTGCCACCACAAAGAGCAACGCGACCTGGAAAAAGTGAGTGTTGTATAAGGTGCTTAACTACTGTGTTATTGGTATTACCAGGGACCCGTAAATTTCCTGTAATGACTCGCAATCGCCATTCAGGGGGCTTGTCAATAAGAGATTTCTGATGCGCTCTTGACCGAGCGTCAGATAGTTCGAGAAATACAAACGGGGATCAAATATTGCCTTAAGGGAGGAGTCTCTTTGGTCTCACGTCCAAGGAGGCCCGGGATTGGGTCTATCTGAGCAAGAACGCCGATTCGACCCAAGTGGAATTTTTGGAAACTAGGTGAGGCTCGGGCAACATAGCAACATAGAAGCATAGGAAATGACAAGCCCCCTCAATGGCGAGTCATTACAGGAAATTTATAGGTCCCTGGTATTACTGCTTTACTTTACGTTTTGCTCTGTCAAATATGATTCGCAGTCAGCTTGGACTGAAGGAATATTTATGAGGTAGGCCTAGATTAAAACTTACAAGACAGATAGTAGCACAACTGGAATTAATGCTTATTATAATCTAATAACAAAACTGGGAATGGAGAAAGATCGATAGTATTTGGCAGCACTCGAGAAATTTCTTGTCCAAAGGGGTAAGCCTAGTCCAAACTTACCAAATAAGTAAGTAGTAGCAGGACCAGGCTCAAATATTTAATCTGATTTAATAATGAAACACAAAACCAAGATAGGCCAATTGCGGGTGGCAGCAAAATTGTATTGGATAGCCTTGCTATAAGATGGCAATTATATGCAGTCTTTACATGGAGAAGTAAAGACTTAAGGACTTTGCTAACACGGTCAACCACTGATGGAGTGTCAAATCCCTCAGCTGGTGGCGACGCTCGTGAGATGTTAATGAATGGGAATACAGTTATTTCAATATTTGTGTCAGTATCTAAATAAACTCTGAAGAGTTACATCGCTCGGAAGTACGCTACAACAAACCACAAACAGGAACATGCATGAGAGGCCGCAGTAAAAAAAAAAAAAATCAACTCACATTCAGAGCCCATCTTTAAGGCATCAAGTAGCCCAGCTGCAACATTTCTCCATGCTGGATTCTCCTCATGGTATCTTGATTTCAAGAAGACTTCTTTAGTTAGAACATTGCAGCATAGTGATTGGTGTAGCTCTCTATGCGGCTGTCTTTCCTCAGCTGGCAAGGTGGTGTCCACAGTCTCATTTCTGAGAAGGTTCAAATCTACATGTTCTTCAAAGTACTTGGTGATATGGTTGTCAATTTTCTCCATAAGTAGACAGACCTGATTTACATCTGGCTGTCTTTCTAAAGAAATCTGTCGTGATTTCAAATAATCTGAAGAACTGAAATCCGAGCTCGCATCAAGGCAGTTAACAACCATCAAACTGTAACCCTTCGGAGAATAAATCTCATAAGACTCTGATGAGGCTTTCAATACTCGTCCAAGGACCTCCACCGCACCCTGCAATATGGTAATCCTTATTCTGCCTTTAATTCCAAATGAGGTGTGCTTCGGCAAGTACACCACAGCACCAACAGGGACCATCTGCCAACTCATATTGGAGACAAATCGGTCACCAGAGACAGGTGGACCCCTTTGTACTGGTGGTGGTTTCTTGAACGGCCTGGGGTCCCTTTTTGCAAACTCAGGGGCTTTCCTGGTTGTCTGACTTTTATTCTGCTTAGCCCTCATTTCCTGTCGCTGATTAGAAGACGGCTTGGATGGAGTACTTGAATCAAGATGCAGATGGGCTACTGAGTCTTCAAAGTAGCTTGTGTCATAAGTAACTGAATCTTCAAAAGATTTGTAGATGGTTGTGTTGTCTGACACTTCAGAAGACTCAAGATGCTGGAAGGATACTTCAGCAGAGTCCAATACAAAGCTCTGTTGGTACCTCTCAATAACAGAAACATCTGAAGATACTGTACTAGTCCTTTTTCGTTTATTTTTTTTGTTTTTCTTCTTGTTATGTTTATCATCTTCTTCATCAATGGAAAAGGATGGAAATTCTGAGTAGACACTTGCTGCTGAAATTTTGTCAGTCACAGAGATCTGTACAGGAGATCCTTTTAAAGGAGTTACAGCTGGGGAGACATATTTTTTCATAAGCTTCTGGTATTTTTTGCTGTTGATATCAATGTCCATTGTGGAAGCTGGATCCTCTTAAACCTAAAACATAAACTGATAACCCTGAATGAAAACCACAAATAGCCTAACCCCAAAATACTGCCACAAGTTTTTTCCTATTTCTTAAGATATATAGCCTACAAACTAGTGACCCCCCAAAATGAATTCTTTTTCTTATAAAATTTTTCAAAAGGAAAAAGCTAAGTTATAACGTTCACTAATGCCAGCTTGTCTTCTTCTTCTATACCTACACTATGCCCACATACGAAAATCAGATCTCCCACGAAAAAGGAGGGACAGCAAATACACACATACATCCAACAAATAACAAGGTGATGACAAATTTGGTGAGCAAGCATTTAATGTAGTTTGGTTATTTGAATTAAACAGGACCTAGATACTAAGCAGTTGGGCATCACACTTTTTGAAAAATTGGGGGGATTATCCTATGCAGGTGAAATGGAAAATTTGTGTGGGAGGAGTTAGGAAGTTTTCTTTTGCATATTACAATTCATGGACCCTAGGCATTAGCTTATTGCTCAACCATACACCTTGAAGGACTAAGGGGTTTGTTAAAGACCCCATCCCGCAAATCATTAACAGCATATTTTTTTCAGACCTATCCTAGAAAATATTTTTTTTTTGACCCTGACCTACCAAAAATTTGGGAGAGCCTTGGAATCCCAATGTACAACTTCAGAATCAGTCAACCACAAATCCGCAGATTTTTGGATCCCTATGCCAAATGCTGGGTATATCTAGCTTTTGACATACCTGCATACCCGATGATTAACACTGGATACCCTATGGCAAATACTTGACAGATGAATTCTGACTGGCTGATTTGTGGGCTTCACTAAAACCATCAATATTTTATATTGTTAGAGTATCCAGCATTTGGCATAGGCTAGTGTATCCAGCATTACTGGATCGAACAATCAGGAGGTCACAGCTAAGCTCTGGAACTGATGCTTTCCCATCCAAATTCTACTACTCCAAAGATCCTTTTTCGCCTGAATAGGACATTGACCCACTTAAGACAACTCTCCTAGAACTGTGGTGTAAAATGAAGGGTCATGTAGGGCTTTCAGATCAATTGTTGTTAGTAGGGTAGCCACAAAAACACCATCGGCAGTGCCACGAATTTGCAGATTTTCTGTAATGTAAGCATGAATTGCTGTGAATTTTCCTTATCTGTTTTTCAGTTTTAACTATCTAAAACATCTTCAAAAAATATTTAAAAAATACCATTGCATTCAGGACAAAATTGTCTATTTTATAAAGCCAACAGTAAGATGTCCTAGATATTTTGTATTATTTCTTAATATTCAATGTAAATTTAGATGTAAAAAAAAGCAACTGAACTTGCCTACAAAAATTTACTGATACCAAGGAGGAAAAGTCAGCACCCAGTGGAGCAGTCTATTGGTCTATTCACTTGATGATCATATTCATATTTTCTCATCTAACTCACTTGCTGGGGTGCCCCATGCACTCAAAACCACCCCAGCTTCATAGAATTTCACTGAAGGACATAGCTCCAAAATGGCCACCATCCAAGATGGCAGCACAAAACAATGTCAATGGCTGCCCACCAGGCATTTCACAATGTAAATTACTGTTTTCTAAAGAAGATTTAAGATGCTCAGAGGCAAGATAGAGAGGTGATTTTGGCCTCAAATCAAAGCTAAAAGTTTTCTTTTCGTTTTTCTTGTTTTTTACTCCGTCTTTTCTGGGCCCCGCCCAGTTTTGTTATAAACAGTTGGGCACCAGATATTTTGGAGAATCCCCTGCTTTAGGAGAATCTCCTACACAGGTGAAAAATAATCCCCTGTAGAGGAGGTGAGAGGGGGGGAATAAGTGGGACAACTTTTATGGCATATTCTAGTATAGTAGACCTAAAAAACTATTTCTATGTCCATCACCCTCCCCCAACCCCCACCCCCCACCCAACTCCTTCATATCCCAAATAACATGTAAAATAACCAAAAAACTAGTGTTATATATATTTCTGTTGTTTCCAGAAAAGCTTTTGAGTCCAGTCTGCATGACTGCTGTACTTGTCACACTACTGAACACAATGCCCTACAATTTTGCTGATTTCTTCTTATCTTGTTGGAGTTTACAAGCACTTTTTTTTTTCAGATGCTTTCACCTACCATAGAGAAAGCCTTGATACCGGAGAAATCATTTGGCCAATAAATAACAATTACACCCAAATTGAGTAACCCCTGGACTGAATTAACTAAATAGAAAGGGAATTTATCTATGAATACCAGCTGTCCAAGGGATCCCTTCCACTCAATTGGCATATACTGAACAAATGATTTCTCCGGTATCAAGGCTTTCTCTACTTGAAGGTAAAACATTGAAATTCGGACACATATTTACGTTCTTTTTCTTCTTCAACGTTCGTGAGGACAGCGTTGCCGGTATCATTTCGCGAATTAGGTTTGTTGAAAGAGCAGAATGTCGGCCGCTTTCTGAGCCTCTCCCGGGGTTTTTATTTCTACGAGAATAAAAGCTTTCTGTCGTGGAAGGGATGCCGCTCTGCTTTTGTTTTCGAACAGGGAGTAACCATCTCGAACAGCTATTGGACATTACGGACATACACTTGTTCGTTATGCTTTTAGTCGCGAACAGACAAAATACAACTGTCTGAATAGCTTCATGTTGTCAAATACGGTGTCTGAATAAATATTTATCGCATAACTATTCGAACAAAGCTAATGACACGATATATCGCAATCAGTGCAACATTTACCAACTCTAGCAACTTAGCTTGTTAGCCACCTTCAACAGAAGCATTGACCTTTTCCCGGCAATTTTTCGCTTTACGGAACCACTTCAAACAATTAAAAAGTAAAATTTGGCAAACCTTTTAGTGGAATTTTCCCTCGCCGAACTGTTACAGCGTTGCCATAAAACAGCGGAGGTCGAGTTTTTGGTTCTCGCAACTAATGGCTATTCCGTTTTGTCTGCAAGTGCTAACACTTCTCCGTGAGAGATTAAAGAAAATGTCCGATTTGAATTGTTCGATCAAGGTGTCCGAATTCCGATGTGTTCGAATTTCAATGTTTTACCTTAGGTAGGGTAGCCACAAAAACACCTAGTGGCAAAAATTGGCGATTTTGTTGTAATGAATGCATGAATTGCTGTGAATTTTCCTTATCAGTTTTACCTATCTAAAACATCTCCAAAAAATATTTTAAAAATAACATTGAATTCAGGACAAAATTGTCTATTTTTTAAGGCTAACAGTACGATGTCCTAGCTATTTAATATTATTTCTTAATATTCAATGTAAATTTAGATGTAAAAAAAAGTAGCTGAACTTGCCTACAAAAATTTGCTAATGCTGATACTAAGGAGGAAAAGTCAGCAGCATATAGCAGCAATAGGTCTATTGGACTATAACCTTGATGATCATATTCATATTTTCTCATCTAACTCACTTACTGGGGCTCCCCATGCACTCAAAACCTGCTCAAAATCACCCAGTTTCATAGAATTTCATTGAAGCACATAGTTCCAAGCTGGTCACTAGATGGACAAAACCCTAAAGTCAATGGATGAACATAGGCATTTTCTTATGTAAAATACTGTTTTCTAAAGAAGATTTAAGATGCTTAGATACAAGATAGAGAGGTGATTTTGGCCTCAAATCAAAGCTAAAAGATAGGAGAATCACATTCTGATCTTCAAAAGCTCAGGTTTGATTATTTTTTTTTTTAGTGGCTACCCTACCTTAAAAAAAAAAAAAAAAAAAAAAAAAAAAAAAAAAAAAAAAAAAAAAAAAAAAAAAAAAAAAAAAAAAAAAAAAAAAAAAAAAAAAAAAAAATTTTTTTTTTTTTTTTTTTTTTTTTTTTTTTTTTTTTTTTTTTTTTTTTTTTTTTTTTTTTTTTTTTTTAGTGGCTACCCTACCTTAGGGGGCGGTGGTAAGTGACGTCCTCGTCGTGCCCCTGGGGGGTTGGGAGCTATGCTTGGTACTTTTGGCTTTTGCTTTGTTGTGTATTCTGTGCTTCATTTTGCTTGCATTTTGTAGCATGGTTTGCACTTAGCTCTAGCCCCCCTGGAAAGGAACGTGAGGTATCCAATGACCCAGGATCGCCCTGCATAATGGTGTTCAAGCCCATGAATGCCGCTCTCAGCCCGCTAACCTAAACTTACCCCCCTCTGGCAGGGGCCGGAGGCCAGGCTGGCAGCTAGGGCAGCTGTCGGTGGCTGGATGTGGTCCGTGATTTGGATGTTTCTGGAGTTGGGGCTGGGTGGTGGTGGGGTCTCTGGACGTGGGCAGGAAGAGGGTACCGGAGATAAAACCCGTTTCCGTGTCGGGGCCGCGTGTTAGTTGAGGGGCCCGAACCTGGTGTTGCCGCCCAGGAGGCTGCCCTATCAGCACGTGAATAATCTTGTCCTACCTTATAATTCTGGTTGGCGACCAGGGGGGAGCTTGTAGGGTAGGGCGGGGGGCTCTCCCGAGGCCACGACTTGTTTCATTCCCAGAGGTAAGCCCCATCATATTTGGCCCCAATAAAAGTTACTGAAAAATCTGGACCTCTTGAGTTGAAGAAAGTTGTTATGGATTTTGAAAATGAGATTGAAGAAAAACTCAACACGGATTTACTTTCCCCAAATCCCCAAGATGTGACGGTTGAAGAGTTGGCCCTCGCAGAGAATTTGCTCGATGAGGATCCCAACCCGCTGTCAACATCGTCATCAGTGATGGAAACAGTTGCTTGCGAGGTTGTTCCAACCCCAAGCAGTGAGGCTCCATCAGCTGTAAATGACAGAAACGCCTACAAGGTCTTACAGATCCAAGGCAATGAAACTCCATCGATGGAGTGTCAATCTATTGACACAGATGAGCTGGCTTCCAGCAAAACGGCAGATAAAAATGCCCAACAAACCCTGCAGGAGGACCCTGCAAAACAAGCAATGATGCTCCTGGAGGGGAAACTCACCAACAAAGGAAGCAACAATAAGAGCAGGGCCGCAGGCCTTTCAGCTAATGATAGACCCGGGGGAAGTGGCGCTGGCGTCCGCGACAGTGTGACCCCCGCGTACAAAGGTAAGAAGCGGAATCGCAAAGCCGCATCAAATAATTCAACACCAGAAGGGTTACCAGCCCCTAAGACAAAGAAAGACTCGAATAGCCCTAAAGAAGGGGGGGCGAAGAGGGATTCGAGCCGTTCTGCAGAGGAGGGGCAACCCTCGAAGCGTAAAAAGATGGCCCTAAATGCTAAGGCAAACAAAAACCGGAGCTACGCAAGGGCCGCCCAGGGTATACCCCTCAAAATTCGTTCACGAAACGAAAACGCTTTAACCGCAGAAGATCTTGACATTATTATGGACGGGATTGATGACGCGATAGTTGGTTACGAAGGCTCAGCGGATACTATACCCACTATCTTTTACACAAAGTTGGTGGGTGACAGTGTGAAGATATCGTGCAATGATAGCACGGTCTCCTGGGCAAAAGAGGTAGTCCAGAAACTATCAGGTAAGGATGGGGTTGGTTACTACGCCCTTGCACCTGGCGATGTACCGCCCTATAAACGGTTCTCCATTTTAGAGAGACGTAAACGAGAACCTGATAAGATCCTTGAGTTGTTGATCAGATGCAATGCTGGTCTGACCAGGGGTAAACTCCGAATTGCATCAACCCAAGTCACCCCTGAGGGCATGGTAATAAAGGTTGATGTGGAACAAGATGTGGCAACAGAAATTGAAAGGTTGGATTTCCGACCCCACTGCGGCCATTCAACGATTTTAATGAAGCCGCTGTACTCAACAGCAGCATCCCCAGATGATGGAAATTAAGGAATTTGAGAATTCCCCCAAGAAGACGCATCTTTTGATTTTTTGTTTTCCTTTTTATTTTGTTCTTAAAAGATGCGTACAAGTTTTTCAGATTGCCAATTGATGATTGAGACGTGTTCTTTAGAAGCATGGCAAATTAATTTACACCACTGTCAAGCAGCGTCCTACAATCTTGGGAAAGTTTTGCAGGATAAGACATGGTACATTGTGATGGTCCAAGAGCCGTGGAATTACCGCGGCAAGATTGGAGGAGCAATAAGAGGAGCGGATCTGCACGTGGCTGATTGCAAAGGTAACGTTCCCAGATCCTGTTTGTATAGTAGCAAAAATTTAAATTCATGGATGCTAAAACAATTCTGTTCAAGGGATGTTGTAGCAATTAGAGTTTCCTGCCCCGGTTCAACTGGGAAAAAGGAAATGGTTTTCGCTTCGGTTTATATGGCCCATGAGGAGGACCCACCACCACATGAGCTAAAACAAATCGTGAAATACTGTAAGCTGGAAAAGCTACCGTTAGTGGTTGGGTGCGATGCGAACGCACACCACCGCCTATGGGGTAGCACTAACACAAATCAAAGAGGTTTAAAACTTTTTGAATATTTAATGAGTGAAGATTTGAGGTGGAGTAATAAAGGGGAGAAGCCTACTTTCGTAGTGGCTAATAGAAGGGAGGTACTCGACCTAACAATTGTTAATGAAGCCATGGCAGACTCTGTTCTGGGATGGCATGTTAGTGATATTCCTTCACTTTCAGATCATTGTTTTGTTCGATTTAGTGTTGGAATAACTCCTAAACAAAATTATACCGTCAAGGATATAAGAAAGACTGATTGGAGAGCGTATTTGAAGCAGCTGAGGGCTGAGCTCAGTGGTTCCAACATAAGGGACCGTGAGATCTCAGATACGAAAGATTTGGATATTTATGCTGAGTGGTTGACGACCTGTTTGAAGAACTCCTTCAATGCGTCGACACCAACTGAATCGAAAGACATGAATGCTAGCCCGAAAGAGTGGTGGGATTCTGAACTCCAAGATGAGAGGAAAGAATTACGCCGACTACTTAGGAGAGCAAAATTTACTGATTGCCGAGAAGATTGGACAAGATACCAAGAAGCCTTTAAGGGATTCAAAAAGGATATAAGACAAAAGAAGAGGCAGTCATGGAGAAATTTCTGTGATTCAATACAGAGTGACTCTGGAACTGCTAACATTCTAAAGATACTGAAGAAGGACAAAACTGTGAGCCTTGGATGTATCGAGAAAGAAGACGGGACTTTCACGAACAGCCCCGAAGAAACATTAGATCACATGCTGGAGATCCACGTTGGTGTTGAGGATCAGACTCCCGCTCCGCCTGCGCGTTACGGTGAGGAGGATCTAGGTGAGGAAGTGGGAGAAAGGATTTTAAAGGAGGAGTGGATCAATAAGGCTGTGAATGAATTTAAACCCTTTAAGTCCCCAGGAGCAGATGGAGTTTATCCAATTATGCTTCAAAAGGGATGGGATCAGATCAGACCACATTACGTGAAGCTTGCAAGAAGGAGCTTAGCTTTAGGCCATGTACCAAAAGCATGGCAAGAGGCAAGAGGGGTTTTCATCCCTAAGCCAGGGAAAGAGAATTACTGCAATGCGCGGTCATTCCGATTAATTACACTGACTTCGTTTCAGTTAAAACTGATGGAAAAAGTAATTCAGTGGTATCTCATGAGCATACCCGAATTAAACGAGAAATTATCTAATAGACAGTTCGGCTTCCGAGCTGGAGGTTCAACAGAGGCTGCAATTCACCAACTCGTGTGGCGGATTGAGCAGGCACTCGAAAATAAGGAATTTGCTCTTGGCATTTTCCTTGATATCGAAGGAGCCTTTGACGGGGCTACCTTTGAATCTATAGAAGAAGCGATGGAGGAAGGAGAAATAGAAATCGCGGTTCAAAGATGGAACTCAGATATGATTAGAAACAGAGAAGTTTGCGTGAATCTAAAAGGAGCAAAACTTAAGCGACTAATTCGTAAAGGATGCCCGCAAGGAGGAGTTAGCTCCCCCTGGATGTGGAATCTTGTAATGAATAGTCTGTTGAAAGAGCTGGCAAAACAACCAGGCTACTCGCAAGCATTCGCAGATGACGGAGCGTCGCTCCTCAGAGGCAGAAATCTGTCCACGCTGTTCGAACTCGGCCAGACAATTCTGAACGTAGTAGAACAGTGGAGCGTCAGACAAAAATTACGATTGAGCCCGAGTAAGACGGAAGCTGTCGTCTTTACAAAGAGACGAAATTGGGCAATCCCTTTTCCGCTGAAGATCTACGATAAAGAAATAAAAATGACCAACCAAGTTAGATATTTGGGGATCACCCTCAATAGTAAACTATGTTGGAAAACACATTGCATTGAAAGAGCACGCAGAGCAACAATCACGCTTATGCAATGCCAAAGGATGGTTGGCAAGACCTGGGGACTTGCACCGCAACGATTGATGTTTATTTACAATGCTATAATCCGGCCCATGATTTCTTATGCTTGCATAATATGGGTGGGAAGCACAAATATTGATTCGCATATGATGCCCCTGATTAGGGTACAACGATTGGCCTGCCTGATGATTAGTGGAGGTTTCCCAGGGACCGCCACAGCGTCACTAGAAATGCTGCTCGGAATAGCTCCCCTTGAGATTTGGATCAGAGGGGAAGCACTAAGGACGAGAGTCCGACTTGAGATCCATGGCACATGGTGCCAAAGAAATCAAGTCAGCAAGAGAAGCCATTTGGATATTTGCAACAAATGGATGAATGAGCTCCCAGTGCTGAATATGCCCAAAGATCAAACTATTACTACGATGAAAAGTGGAAAGAGTTTTGAAGTGAAAATTGAGACGAGGTCCGAGACCTTAAGATTTCTGGAAAGTTTAACTAATCCAGAAGCGATCCGATGCTACACTGACGGCTCGCGATATAATGAGTTGACGGGAGCAGCATCTATACTGTTCGAAACAAATGTAGAGCCAGAGAGGCTGTTCACTCACCTGGGGGGGTTTTCGTCAGTTTACCAGGCTGAGATGTTCGCTATTCTGCAAGTTTTTGATAGACTTCTGGTTAAAGGAGTTGTTGGTAAAGAGATTTTTGTATTTTCGGATAATCAAGCTTGCTTAAAGGCCCTTGAAACCCCGAAAAGCAAACAGCCATTGGAGATGGAATGCTTTAACAAGGTTAATGCACTTGCAAACAATGGAAATCAAATCACTTTGATGTGGGTCCCGGGACACTCTGGTATCCCAGGGAACGAGGAAGCCGATGCGCTAGCAAAGGAAGCTACCAAAAGAATTACGTTTGGACCTGAACCCTTTATTCCCATTTCGGAAAGTAGGTGGAAGACAGAAATCCGGGAATGGATGAATAAACAGGTTGACCAAATTTGGAAAAACCGTGTGGATTGTCGAGCCACGCGAAGTTTATTACCCACGCGCAACGAGGCACTGACAAGAAGGTTAGTCGCCATGAAAAAAGATGAAATCCGGGGAATCATCCAGGTTGTTACTGGAATTGGAAACCTTGGAAAACACAATTCAAATACAGGAAAAATTGAGTCTCCAATATGTACCCATTGCGGAATAGATGAAGAGACAAATAATCACTTTGTTCAAGAGTGCCCAGCATGGACAAGGCAACGACTGGAAGCATTCCACTCTCCGAGTGTCGATTTCCACGAGGTAGTGAGAAAAGCCAGATTAAAGGAACTGTCCAGGTACCTTCAATTGACAGGGAGGTTAGACAGGTTTTAAGGTAAGAACGCGAATTAAAGCGGTAGAATGAGTGATGATTGTATCAATTGTTTTTATAGAGTGATGTTTTTATCAATTGTATCGTAGAGTGATGTTTTACCATCAATTGTGAATCGGGGGATTGAGACAATGGGCCTTTTGTGGCCTGAGTTTCGGCCAGCGTGGTTGGCCTACCCCACAGAATAAATAAATAAATAATACCCTACCTTAGGCTTAGGCTTAGGGGCTTAGCCTTAGGTGAAAGCACCTGAAAAAGTAAAGTGCTTGTAAACTCCAACAAGAAAAGAAGAAATCAGCAAAATTGTAGGGCATTGTGTTCAGTAGTGCTACAAGTACAGCAGTCATGCTGTACTTGTCTTTTTCACCTTTTTCACCTGTGTCGGAGATTAAGCAGGGACATTCTCCAAAATATCTGGTGCCCTACTGATAAATAAAATGATGATGATAGGAAAATCACATTTTGATCTTCAAAAGCTCAGGTTTGATTTTTTTTTTTAGTGGCTACCCTTTGTTCGCCAGAAATCCAGAATTTTTGTTATGATGAGAGGAGGTGGAGTTGTTTTATTAGAAAATAAAAGCAAAAAAAAATAATTAGATACTCAGAAACGAAGAAGAAACTAAATATCTATGTGATTCAACAAGTCGGTACTCGACTACTTTACTTGCTTACTTGAACACTGGCGACTAGTCTCGTCTAGTCACGAGGATTCCAGGCCTTGTGAGTTTCAAATTGTTTGCCAACTCTGGGCTTTGGGTGCTGCAGCTGTTGGTGAATCCCTAATACCCGCTCAAATTCAAAATCAGTCTTCACTCTCGTAACTAGCAAAAAGTCACAAGACATAGTATTGAATCCATATTTCAAGAAACATCTGTTGGATTCACGATTTAATGTGCGTATAAACTTGTTAAATAATTTAATTTAATCTAGTTTAAATAATTTTTTCAAAAGCATAATTATTCTGCTTTTGAAAAAAGGGATTTTTCAAATCCAAGTATTCCACCACAAGCGGCCATCATTGTTTTCACCGCTTTCATCACCGAAGGAATATCCGTCGAATCTCGGCTGAAATTCTCTGAATATAAATATGGATAAGCCAGTCGTTCTTGCTAGAGTAAGTTTATTAAATTCTCCGGATGAACTCTCATTACTCTCTGAAATTTGTTGCTCTTTTTGCCCTTAAATAAAGCATTTGCGTCAAAGCACCCATGACATTCTTGCCCTCTGTGACTTGGTGGAAATCATTAGTTTGTACTTGATGCACACCCATTAGTTGCAGATACCATGGTACATTATACCTTGCTGTTTGCAGCTCCCCTAGTAGACTTGTGTAAATAAAGATTAAATCCCAAGGATGAGTGTGGAACATAAAATTAAAATACAGGAGGGGTATCAAACCTCAGAAAAGATTTCAAATTTCCAGAGAAGTTCTCTTTCAGAATAATCTATCTGGCTTAAAAAGGAACCAACAAATACAGGAGGGGTATCCAACCAGTCATGCACAAATCCTCAATTTTTGGGCATGGTGCCCATACGTTGGGGCACCATGGCACCATGCCCTGGAGCATGGGCATGGAACTAGCATGGCACCTCCATGATATTTGGTTGAACTGATATTGATTACATGCCTAAATAAGGCCTTCTTCCTCTCCTAGACCACAAGATAAGGTAAAACATTGAAATTCGAACACATCGGAATTCGGACACGTTGACCGAACATTTCAAATCGGACGTTTTCTTTCATCTCTCACGGCGAAGTGTTAGCACTTGCAGACAAAACGGAATAGCCATTAGTTACGAGAACCAAAAACTCGACTGCCGCTGTTTTATGGCAACGCTGTAACAGTTCGGCGAGGGAAAATTCGACTAAAAGGTTTGCCAAATTTTACTTCGTAATTGTTTTGAAGTGGTTCCTTAAAGCGAAAAATTGCCGG
Organism: Branchinecta lindahli; assembly: GCA_023053555.1. Classification (NCBI taxonomy): domain Eukaryota; kingdom Metazoa; phylum Arthropoda; class Branchiopoda; order Anostraca; family Branchinectidae; genus Branchinecta; species Branchinecta lindahli. Next base: position 19,856,872 of record JAKZAO010000006.1, on the reverse strand, counting down.
GAAAAGGTCAGTGCTTCTGTTGAAGGTGGCTAACTAGCTAAGTTGCAAGAATTGGTAAATGTTGCACTGATGGCGATATATCGTGTCATTAGTTTTGTTCGAATTGTTATTCGATAAATATTTATTCAGACACCGTATTTGACGACTTAAAGCTATTCGGACAGTTGTATTTTGTCTGTTCGCTACTAAAAGCATAACAAACAAGTGTATGTCCGTAATGTCCGATAGCTGTTCGAGATGGTTACTCCCTGTTCGAACACAGAAGCAGAGGGGCATCCCTTCCACACCAGAAAGCTTTTATTCACGTAGAAATAAAAACCCAGGGAGAGGCCCAGAAAACGTCCAACATTCTGCTCTTTCATTAAACTTAATTCCCGAAACGATACTGGCAACGCTGTCCTCACGATCGTCAAAGAAGAAAAAGAACGTAAATATGTGTCCGAATTTCAATGTTTTACCTTACTTGATCTTATGTTCTATCTAACCTCTTTTTCCAATTTTAAAAATATTCAAGAACTTCCAAGAAATTTAGCCATGAATGAATTCCCCTTTTTCCCTGGAAATGGATAGGTAAACCAATAAGAAAAAGTGGTCTTCATTAAGTGCTAAATTTCTTGGAAGTTCTCTAATATTTTTAAAATTGGAAAAAGAGGTTAGATAGAACATAAGATCAAGTATCTTGTGGTCTAGGAGAGGAAGAAGGCCCTATTTAGGTATGTAATCAATCTCAGTTCAACCAAATATCATGGGGGTGCCATGCTAGTACCATGCCCATGCTCCAGGGCATGGTGCCCCAACGTATGGGCACCATGCCCATACCTTGGGGCATGCCCTGACGTTGGGGCACCATGCCCAAAAATTGAGGATTTGTGCTTGACTGTATCCAACCTCAAGACAAGATTTCAAATTTCCCGAGAAGGCTTTCCTTCAGAATAAAGCTTGCAAAACAAAGCTTAATTGCCTTAATAAAATGCGCTAATACATGCGTCAAAAGAACGCTGCAGCAAATAGTTGACCATTTGGGTTAACCTGGTAGCGTTAAGAAATCTGTTAAAGGTGCTAAAGAAAAATGGAAACAGTAAGTGGTGCTGTTAACGATTCGGCCACTAGTCAGAAGGTGTTTACAATAAAGACATTTGACAACACTGCAACTTCGTTCGATGAAAAATAAATAATATAAAGTTGTAGAGAATAATTAGACCCTTTCAATCAAGGCCCCATCTCTCATCTTTGGTAAGCGCAGAGGCTGGAACAAAACAGTGGGAATTGCATGCATATATTTCATTCATTGGGGTGGCGTAAATAGCAAGGTATCCTGTTCTGTCTGATATCACTGTTCAAAGTTATGTCTAAGTTTCCATGGTATCTAATACCTTAGTGGCTTAGTTCTTTTGTAGTTCGCTAGTGAATGTTGTTTGTGAAAAAGTTGTCTTGCTTTCACCATCATGTAAGATGATAAGTTTTCATCAAATTTGGTGTTAAAAATGTTTGGTATTTGTGATGTAAAGAAATATTAATTTCTTTTGTGGTGACTTCTTAAAGTATGAAAGTCATGGCTGTTGCATTTTCCGTGGCTAATGCATGGCAATAATAATAATGGTCTAAGTTCTATTACCCTTCTTTCCTTACATTTTTTGTTTTCCACATCACCTTCAACAGTGTCAAAGACTGAAAGTTAATGTAACCCAACTTATAGAAGATATTGCATTTTTAGGTAGTGAGGAATATTGCCTTGTCATGGCATGCATATCTTTCTGCTTAACAGTATAACTTAAAAGTATGCTTTTAACTCTCTTAGGGTTGTCAGTGAACTTGTGAATAGATTTTGTCTTCATTCATTAACTCCACAACCTTAAGTCTCATTCCGACAGTGGGATTATACACATTCCCTTCCACAATAAAAAATATGAAAATCCAAACAACTTACAAATTCATTTAAATAAATCAAATTAACCTTTTTTTTCTAAGGTCCCCTGTTGTGAGTACAGAATTGTCAGTGACAGTGGTGTAGAATCTACCATGCTTTGAGCTAGTAGATGTATTAATGATTACTGAATCAAATACCTAAAGTATTACCAAGCAACTGTTCAACAAACTGTTTCACAACTCAAGTTTGACAACATATGCTGCCTTGTAGACTGTCTGGAGATTAACAAAATAATAAATTAAGTGTGTAATCTCATGGGCAGATGGGTTTCCATTGGAAGAAATCACAGCTTGAACTTTTTGAAACTTCAGTGATTTCTTGTGTGAATTATCATCCAAATTTGATTACAAACCACCAGTTATGGCTACCCTGAAGTTCTAAGAGCCAATTCTTCTTCTGTGATTCTAATTAAAAGCATTTGAATTTCATTCAGAATCACCTCATATATTTAGCCTTCCATTGTTGGTAGAACTTTCCTGTGGAAAATAAACATGGAACATAAAATAGCTGATTTTGCTAGGATTTATCTTTTTTTTGTCCTTTCTTGATTTTAGAATATTCATACTCACTGTAGAAGTTAGCAATGAGGCTTGGGAAGAATAAACCTTTTCTAAAGAGCTGCTCTAAACTTGATATGGATCCAACACTGAAAACATTAACAAGCTCAGCAAGAATTTAGACAAACAATAAACTCACAAGAAAAATCCAGAGTTAAATTTTATGTTGTTCCAGTGTTTGGAAACCCTGGTTTTGCCTATGTATGGGAGTGAAGGTCTATGTTGTGTACAAACACTGTTAGCTTTACCCAATGAGAGATGCAACCTTGTAGCAGTTAAAGAATTCTTGAAGGCCACAAATGGAATATATAAAGGAGCTTACTTCTGATTGGAAAAAGACTGCCTGTCTTGGCCATTACACATCTGTCTGGATTCAGTTCTTTAAAACCGTATGGTAGAGAATCGTACCTTATCATAAGCTTCTCCTGCTGATCCCTTTTTGTTTGTAGTGTTGAAAGTAATGGCAGGTTTTCTTTAAATTTTGGGTTCTGCAACCTGTTACGAGGCAGTCTTTGAAGGTATTGTGGTTACTGTTCGTAGTAGCAGAAAAATGGGTAAAAAGTGATTCCATCTGCTTGCTCAACTCTACCATTGTTAGATGTGGGCCAGATGTGTTACAGACATAGAGCTGATAAATTTTTTTTTGGTTGATGCAGTTCAAATAATATAATTTTTGTTCTTTTAAGGTCACCAAGATCCTTGGCCGAACTGGTAGCCAGGGTCAATGTACCCAGGTGAAGGTTGACTTCATTGGAGAACAGAACAGATCCATCATCCGAAATGTGAAGGGACCAGTCAGGGAAGGAGATATCCTCACCCTCCTCGAGTCTGAGAGAGAAGCTAGGAGGTTGCGATAAGCTCTCGTAAGTACCTTGTTTGTTAGTTATTTGTATATATTTATATTGTATCCTTAATCTGATCAGTTTGTGACGATTTAGATGACAAATTTGGTTGTTCTTCTGAAGTAGCAAATTTACTTGTCAACTAAAGAAGAAAATTCAGTAGGCACTCTACCAAACATGATTAGGTAAATCAGTCTCAGCTTTGAAAATTGAAGCATGTCAACATGCTAGAGAAATGGCCAGGTCGACTTGTGAACAGATAGACTCAAACTGACTCGTTCGAGCACCCGTCATAAGTTAATCATGACTTAGGGCCTCTTCTTCGTGTACTATCTGAGCTGACACTGAAGAAAGGGTACCTTTTTTTTGTCATACATGGTCGACAGTAGATAGTACTAATGGAAAGCCTATATGCAGAACTATCAATGCATTGTGGGCTAAGATGAGCAAGATTTGGACATGAGGTCAAACAAGGATGACCTTGAAAATGTTCTAATATCATTTTTTTTTTCTAGGTTGCATCAGAAGCTGAAGACAGCTAAGAATTGTTTTCTGCTTTTGTAAGACGAATAAATAAACAAAAAAAAACAAGAAACATTTGAAAATCAGAGTTTATTTTCCCTTTCTCTTTTCTTGGAGTTTTGTGGCAGCTTTCTTCTTCAGCATCTGAAGTCTTTTGTCTGCATCTTGCAAAAAGGATGAGCCAGTTGCTGATAAAGAAGTACTAGCTGACTTTGAGGAGCTGCTGCTAGAAGAACTGCTTGACTTACCTAGAGCAGAATAACATAGAATCAGAAAATAGTTCAACAAAGCCTGACATCTGACTGGGCTTGTGCGTGGACACTCAGATTTGATTCATGATTTTTAACCTTATCAGCTGCTTGCTAATGGACAAGTCGAACCGTCGGTTTGCATGCTCATCTAAAAGCCAGGCTTCACCTTCCAGATTTTTCTTCCGGATTCCAGACAGCCGTTTTCGTCGAGGGAAGGTAAAGCCAGGCCAAACAAGAGCTAGAGCTCATATGGCACTTGTACGAGTAGGTGGTGTAAGAAAGTAGATGAGAACGTCACAGAATACTCTCATCACCCCCCCCCCCCAGTCTGAGCGTTTCCGGCATCGCCTTGGATCATAAAGGGCAAATGTTTCATCCCACTAGTTTGATCCCTAGGAGTGCTACACTGTTTTCGGTACCCCTCACCCTCAAACTCCTCCTACAGCGGCCGAACCTGGTTCAGACACACAAAACAGATCATCTAAACCATGTTCTCTTACCGGCTAATAAGTTACAATCGAGTCTGAGGATTGTTCGGGAAACTCCTGCCCCCCCCCCCCACCGCGCTCAGATTCAGTCCGCACCCTAAAATCTGTCGTCTAGGGCAGTGGTTCCCAACCTTTTCCGTACCGCGTACCCCTAATCAAGGTTCGAAAATGTTGCGTACCCCCTTTTCCAGAACGTTAAAAAGACGATATTTATTATCATAAATGATAAGGCATACATGAGTAGAAATTTATACAAAATCAATGAGACACTTAAGGCCGCTTTTTAGCTAAAATTTTATGAAATCTCGGCTCTACGTCATTTACGGCAATATTTGTTTCACAGTCAGCCTGTTTCTGTGTGTGGTTTTAATGTCCTCCGTTATTTCATCAAACTGCATCGCAAACGTTTTCGTTAGCTTAATTCGTAGCCTGAATGACAATAATTATCACTTGTTATGTCTTTGGTTCTTCTTGAAACAATATTGTTAGATACAAGAACAGATTTGACGGCAGAAGGCTAGCTGTATTCAGGGGCGTCATGCACTTGTTGGCAACACCTCTTCCCCAAACAGAAACGGGTCGGCGCGAAGCGCCGCGATTTTTCGTAAAAACAGTTATTTTTTTTGAAAAACAGTCTATAAAAATACCTTGCCCCTCAAAATGTTTAGGCTAGTGATGCCTCTGCTGGTAATATTAGACTTTCGGCAGTCAAAAGTGAGTTTGGCGAGATTTTGAAGTTACGAATTTAAACGATTTTGGTTCCTTCGCGTACCCCTTGCAAGGGTCTCGCGTACCCCAAGGGGTACGCGTACCCCCGGTTGGGAAGCACTGGTCTAGGGCATATGGTCTCTCTACTTTCCGAGTTTCATTCAAATCAATCCACTCGTTTGGCCCCTATGCGGGCCACAAAATTTCCGGGACTTACTTCACTTCACATTTACTTCACATCTCTGACATCTCCTCTTTTTGTCCTTCAAGTTTAGAGTCGAATTGACCATATCTGCAAGTTTCCGGTTCCCGCTTCATCCTCCCCCTGCCGTGACCGAATCCGGTCCGGACGCCAAATAACAAATTAGGCCGCATAAACTCGGCACTGTCCAACTCGTATCCCATTCGGCCCATCCGTTTGGTTTTTATGCATGTCAGAAAGTTTCCGCCCCCCCCCCCCCCCCTCCTCCAATTCACCCTTTCATGATTGCCGCCTGTGGTTCGGAGACATGTTTTGATATCAAGGTAATTAATTCTTAACATCCATACAGTTTAACTCGAATCGGACCACCGTTCGCAATCTACGGAAGTCAGTAATTCCCAGATTCCCCTTCCCTTCAATCCCCCAACAATGATTGAATCCAGGAACGGAAGTTTTCCTAGGGCATAGTGTCAGGTCCTGAAGTCTATTTGGTCGGTCACTATACTATGCCACGCACATGCCACGGAAGAACCGAACTCGCGGGACCACCGGAATTCTGGATCCCCCCCAACTTCCTCCACAGTGCCCGAATCCGGTCTTGTTATGTCAATAATGTATCTAGGACTTGTGCTTGCTCTTCATCATCTTCATCTGCGGCACCATCAGAAAATAGTTCAACAAAGCCTGACATCTGACTGGGCTTGTGCGTGGACACTCAGATTTGATTCATGATTTTTAACCTTATCAGCTGCTTGCTAATGGACAAGTCGAACCGTCGGTTTGCATGCTCATCTAAAAGCCAGGCTTCACCTTCCAGATTTTTCTTCCGGATTCCAGACAGCCGTTTTCGTCGAGGGAAGGTAAAGCCAGGCCAAACAAGAGCTAGAGCTCATATGGCACTTGTACGAGTAGGTGGTGTAAGAAAGTAGATGAGAACGTCACAGAATACTCTCATCACCCCCCCCCCCCCAGTCTGAGCGTTTCCGGCATCGCCTTGGATCATAAAGGGCAAATGTTTCATCCCACTAGTTTGATCCCTAGGAGTGCTACACTGTTTTCGGTACCCCTCACCCTCAAACTCCTCCTACAGCGGCCGAACCTGGTTCAGACACACAAAACAGATCATCTAAACCATGTTCTCTTACCGGCTAATAAGTTACAATCGAGTCTGAGGATTGTTCGGGAAACTCCTGCCCCCCCCCCCACCGCGCTCAGATTCAGTCCGCACCCTAAAATCTGTCGTCTAGGGCAGTGGTTCCCAACCTTTTCCGTACCGCGTACCCCTAATCAAGGTTCGAAAATGTTGCGTACCCCCTTTTCCAGAACGTTAAAAAGACGATATTTATTATCATAAATGATAAGGCATACATGAGTAGAAATTTATACAAAATCAATGAGACACTTAAGGCCGCTTTTTAGCTAAAATTTTATGAAATCTCGGCTCTACGTCATTTACGGCAATATTTGTTTCACAGTCAGCCTGTTTCTGTGTGTGGTTTTAATGTCCTCCGTTATTTCATCAAACTGCATCGCAAACGTTTTCGTTAGCTTAATTCGTAGCCTGAATGACAATAATTATCACTTGTTATGTCTTTGGTTCTTCTTGAAACAATATTGTTAGATACAAGAACAGATTTGACGGCAGAAGGCTAGCTGTATTCAGGGGCGTCATGCACTTGTTGGCAACACCTCTTCCCCAAACAGAAACGGGTCGGCGCGAAGCGCCGCGATTTTTCGTAAAAACAGTTATTTTTTTTGAAAAACAGTCTATAAAAATACCTTGCCCCTCAAAATGTTTAGGCTAGTGATGCCTCTGCTGGTAATATTAGACTTTCGGCAGTCAAAAGTGAGTTTGGCGAGATTTTGAAGTTACGAATTTAAACGATTTTGGTTCCTTCGCGTACCCCTTGCAAGGGTCTCGCGTACCCCAAGGGGTACGCGTACCCCCGGTTGGGAAGCACTGGTCTAGGGCATATGGTCTCTCTACTTTCCGAGTTTCATTCAAATCAATCCACTCGTTTGGCCCCTATGCGGGCCACAAAATTTCCGGGACTTACTTCACTTCACATTTACTTCACATCTCTGACATCTCCTCTTTTTGTCCTTCAAGTTTAGAGTCGAATTGACCATATCTGCAAGTTTCCGGTTCCCGCTTCATCCTCCCCCTGCCGTGACCGAATCCGGTCCGGACGCCAAATAACAAATTAGGCCGCATAAACTCGGCACTGTCCAACTCGTATCCCATTCGGCCCATCCGTTTGGTTTTTATGCATGTCAGAAAGTTTCCGCCCCCCCCCCCCCCTCCTCCAATTCACCCTTTCATGATTGCCGCCTGTGGTTCGGAGACATGTTTTGATATCAAGGTAATTAATTCTTAACATCCATACAGTTTAACTCGAATCGGACCACCGTTCGCAATCTACGGAAGTCAGTAATTCCCAGATTCCCCTTCCCTTCAATCCCCCAACAATGATTGAATCCAGGAACGGAAGTTTTCCTAGGGCATAGTGTCAGGTCCTGAAGTCTATTTGGTCGGTCACTATACTATGCCACGCACATGCCACGGAAGAACCGAACTCGCGGGACCACCGGAATTCTGGATCCCCCCCAACTTCCTCCACAGTGCCCGAATCCGGTCTTGTTATGTCAATAATGTATCTAGGACTTGTGCTTGCTCTTCATCATCTTCATCTGCGGCACCATCACATACCCGGCGTTTGGCATAGCCCTTTTTTGCGCCATTCTAGTTTATGAGGCTGAAGGAACTGCGAAGTTCTGAAACGTTAATCGCTTTCCCTGAAGTCATACATGTATCGGGTTTCCGTAGATGATTCGGGAAACAAATTCAAGAGAACGTATCTCTAGTAATAGTTGTGGTCCGGGAGTTCCGCCTGACATCGGATAATCGTATAGGACATTTTTAGGCTAGAAGACGCAAATCTGCGTATCTTCGAACCCCTTCGAAAAAGTCACTACCCCGATCCGACCATCTGGAAGGGAGTGGAGGGAGGGGGAATCCGTCAACTTGAAGTATGTATAACTTTCGAACGGGTGGCAGGATCGTAATGAAACTTGAAATCTGGAAAGACCTAGTGTCTCGGACGAACCAGTTCAATTCCTGACCGGATCCGGTGACTTTGGGGGGAGCTGGAGGGGGGAACCGAAGTCTTGGGGGACGCTTAGAGTAGGGGGATCCGCCTGACTTCGGATAATCGTATAAGACATTTTTTAGGCTAGAAGAAGCAAATCTGCCTGAACACGGAAGGAGACGACAGAACGGAAAATGCGTTCTCTCACTTTTCTGGTAGACCCTCTGTTGGCCGAGCAAATACAGATTATTTTACAGTCCACGGAGATACCCCTTGTTGCCTTCAAAGGGGCCAGTTAAGACTATTGATTGTCCCTAGAACGGTTTATAAGTGCAAAGGCGTCCGGCTCCTCGCTAGCCAATCAAAATTCGTCTAACAGGCCCCTTTGAAGGCAACAAGGGGTATCTCCCTGGATGGTAAGAATAAGGTGAAAAAACATCAGGGTAGTAACAGAGATGGGCGAATCCGGATTCGGATTCGAATCCAGGATTCGTCCTTTTGGGTGGATTCGAATCCGGATTCGAATCTTCTGCTTGTCCGGCTGGATTCGGATTCGGACTCGGATTCCAAACCCTCAGTCTTATGAATCCGCTCAAATTTTTTCCGTTTTCACATTTTTTACACAGTGGGCTTAGGCAATACAACGTTTTACAGACCATCCTCAGTGATCTATCACGTTATCTGACTCCCTTGAATATCAGTGTTTTTTGTCACCTCTGATTTTTAAACTATAGCCTAACGTATGTACATTATACATGATTTGATTTTTGGGATCCCAAAACGTAAGTTGAGGGGTACCTATGACATCGCAAAAGTTGTCCGTCTGTCCGTCTGTCAGTCTGTAAGCACGATAACTCTCGAAGGCAGTGAGATATTTTGATGAAACTTGGTATGGGGATTCTTTGGGTCAAGAGTAAGGTCGAGTTCGTAGATGGGCCCTGTAGCTTTACATTTAGGGGTGGGGGAGGGGGTTTAAATTAAGGGGCAAGCAACATTTTTTTAAACAGCTAATGTGATAGTCGATTATGGGGTAAGAAGACACGCTGAACACGAATATGAAAACCATTTTCTCGCCGGACAAGTAGTTCGTCCGGAATCCGGCCAGAACCGGAAAGTTTGTCAGAAGTAGATGTCTTATTTGAAGTTGACTAGATGTTCGATATAGGGGCAAGAAAGCATGCTGAACACGAATATGAAAGTCATTTGTAGAAGTTTTATTTGAAGTTGATTAGATGTTCGTTTCGGGGGTAAGAAGACATGTTGAATCCTTATATGAAAAGCATTCGGACAAGTGTTTAGGTCGGAATCCGGCTGAAACTGGAAAATTTTTGAAGGCAAAAGTTGTGTTTGTAGTTGATTAGATGTCCGATTTGGGGGCAAGAACAGATGCTGAATTCGTATATTACATTTTTTTTTCCGGATATATAGTTCGTCTGGAATCCGGCTGAAACCGGGAACTTTTGGATGGTCTAAATAAATGCTTCGTTTCTAGTCGTGAATATTGTAGCCAAATAGCCTTTCTGGTTTTATCGGATGCACTACCAGACCTTCATTTGGTCTGTTGGGTCGTCCCCCTCCCTGGCACACTGCTGCATTCTGACACCGAAGCTGCCAACTATTATTACCAACAATCATTGGCCCTTGGTAGCAATCTTATAGTTTGAATGTTCTTTTACATATTTAAGTGACCGATTTGTCTGGATCAAATATTCGGTTTTTGGGATCCCATCGGAACCTTTGGTCTTGTTGTTAAGGTCGGATTCCAATCCGGATTCGAATCCTCAGCATGAAATGGTGGATTCGGATTCGGAATCGGATTCGTACCTAGCCCTGGATTAGGATTCGGATTCGAATCCTTTCATGGTCGGATTCGCCCATCTCTGGGTAGCAACAACCATTCTTTAGGAAAGGTCGGCTAAACCTTCAGAATGGAGCTCGGAAAAAAGAGTACGAAACTCCACGGCTTCACAAACTACTTACTTGACCCTTTGGAGCTATCAGCGTAAGTGCTAGAGCCAGATCTACTGCTTCCACTGCTGCTGCTTTTGGAACTGGAGCTCTGGAAGAAAGGAAAGATGAATTATTATAATTCCAAGGACCAATACACCTATAGGAGAACGGTTGTCACCAGGCTCCAGAGTCCAGACAAATATCCAGGGCTCCAAGGTAGCTAGCAGAGTCGGGGTCCTCTTTATGGTTTTTATGGCACTCGCCCTTCGGCCAAGTGCCATATAGCGATCGCAATTACTCTCCGTCCATAGGTCGGTCAGGGTTTTGCTAGTTCGGGCACTTCCACATAAGCAAGGACGACCAAACTTGGCACACGTATCAAGGACCCGATCGCAATTTCTCTTCGTCCATAGGTCGGTCCGGGTTTTGCTAGTTCGGACTTCGGGCACTTCCACATAAGCAAGGACGACCAAACTTGGCACACGTATCAAGGACCCGATCGCAATTTCTCTCCGTCCATAGATCCGTCAGGGTTTTACTAGTTCGGGCACTTCCACATAAGCAAGGACGACCAAACTTGGCACACGTATCAAGGACCCGATCGCAATTTCTCTCCGTCCATAGGTCGGTCCGGGTTTTGCTAGTTCGGGCACTTCCACATAAGCAAGGACGACCAAACTTGGCACACGTATCAAGGACCCGACCGCTTCGAAAAAGTCACTTCCCCGATCCGACCATCTGGGGGGGTGGAGGGAGGGGGGGGGGAATCCGGAAACTTGAGGTATGTATAACTTTCAAACGGGTGATCGAATCTTAATGAAACTTGCTATTTGGAAAGACCTCGTGTCTCAGACGACCCAGTTCAATTCCGGACCGGATCCGGTGACTCTGGGGGTAGTTGGAGGGGGGAACCGCAAATCTTGGGAGACGCTTAGATTAGAGGGATCGGGATGAAACTTGGTTGGAAGAACAAGTACAAGTTCTGGATATGTCGTTGACATAACCGGACAGGATTCGGGCACTGTGGGGGGAGTTGGAGGGGGGTCCGAAATAATGGCGATCCCGCGAGTTCGGTGTTTCCTGATGTGCTTGACGATGAAACTTGGCAGGCATATCAGGGACCCGAACATACTGCCTTTTGAATAGTCTTCTCTCCGACCCAACCATCGTGGGGGTGGAGGGAAATACATATAACATCGATTTATAGGGACGATAGGCCGACGAGAAAAATGCTTGAATTATAACGTAGTTCCAAGAACAGACAGTCAAGAGGCTTATTCTCGCCGTTCCCCGAGGACTCCTCGGGGAATCGAAGGGAACGGCGAGAATAGAGGGAGTCACTCCACGTGGACTCCGCGTACAGAAAACAGCGAGAACACGGGGAATGCTTCCAGAATGGATTTTGTTCAAAAAAATATTGTAGTTGACGAAATTAATTCAATTTACTTTATTTAACGGTTATTAAAAACCATAAGAAAAAACAAAAATAAGGCACTCAAACAAACAGTACACTAAACTAAAACTTAGTCTGGATCCACTTTATTTTTGGTTTTGTTTATTCTGATTGTTTTTAATTAATTTTACATTGCACAGACACCAGCAAAAATTGATTCCCCCCCCAAATCTGAAAGGGAGTTCTTTTTGATGATGGTGACCATAATCGGAGCATTCCTCGTCCATGGGGACTCGCGAGAATACGGGGAGTCCCCGGGACAAACAAAAAACGCGAGGACTCCTCAAGTGGAGTCCTCGGGGAACGGCGAGAATACGCCTAAGATGAATGACGGTTATTCACATTCGGTGCTGGTCGCTAGAATTTTACGATAAGCTTAAAACGCTGACCCGAGCAAGCTCCTGTACCATATTCATGCAGAAATCGAAAACTCGACAAAGCTGTCGTAGGCTATATGGACGTAGTTGGACACGGCCCAAAGTTTGTGTGCAATCTTGACACTAAGACAGTATACGGATTTGGCTCGGACGAGAAATATGCTTGAGTTCTAAATGTAATCCCAATAACCAATAATCCTAGATCACAGCCCATGCTGGTGTGAATATTTCCGATAACGCGGAAACGGTTAATTTGAGCTAAGCGAGCTCTACCCGATGAAAAATTGTAGCCCGTGTAGTTGTATGGTAGCTGTACGAAAAAGTTGCAAGTATTGATATGCAGTAGTACCTAATACTTTAATTTAATGTGGCTCAGACTGGGCTAATCTTAAGCAGTAGTATTCAGTAGCATCTCGCCTTGCTCCAGTAGCATCCAGTCATGGTTTAGTAGCATGTAGTAGCATCAGTTGGTTCTGCATGCTACTTTTTCGTCCAACTTCATACTACTATTTGCAAAAAAAAATTCCTCGGGTAGTCTCATTCTCATATACATGTAAATTACAATACTGACATGGTTGTATTACGTGATCGTGAATGTGTACACTGTCCGACGTTCGGTAACGCTTTGGTAACAGCTTTGATGTTGAAGACCCCTCTTGCTTATTCTGCCTTTTATATTATCCCTAGCTTATGGAAGTAGAGCTTCCGAAATCCACGCCTTTCGCCGCTGTTTCGTTTTATCCACAGTAAATGACAGTAAATCTTCTATTTTAACTATTTCATTTTTAAATTCTTTTGAACCAACTTTTCTACCAATTATCTCTGATTCTCTCAAGGTCAGTAAGATTAAACTCTTGGGAGTTATTATAACCAGTGATTTAAAATGGGAAGCGAACACAACTAGTCTAGTAAAAAGGGGTAATGCTGGGCTGCAGATGCTCAAGCTTATGTCGAAACATAGCGCCCCCCCCCCCCCAGATCACCTCCTCCGAATATTTACATCTTTTATTCGCCCAATTCTGGAATATGCAGCTCCTGTATGGGATTTTGCACTGACGGCTGAGCAAAGCGCCAGGCTCGAAAGAGTTCAGAAAAGAGCTCTAATGATAGTATCGAAGCAGGCAGAAATGTCGTATGAAGAGCTGCTGACAAAGTTTAAAATGCAAACTCTGGAAAAAAGAAGAGAGAAACTCTGCAAGGATTTCGGAAGAAAATCTCTGATCCACCCAATCCACAAATCCCTTTTCCCCCCTCAATCCACAACAAAACGACTCCCGCGCAGGGTTGCAGTGCCTGTTGAGAAACTTCAGCCGGTACGCTGTGCCCATCAGCGGTTCGCGAAGAGTTTTATACCTAGTTTTGTAAATGTATAACAAAAATCAGAAGGATTGATCGTTTTTTAATGTGACTATACCAAAGAAATTTGGCAGTAATTTTGGCGAAAATAAAAGTTTATCTATCTATCTATCTATCTATCCCTTCAACTTTTTAGCTTTTTTTCGGACGAGCCGAGTTTTCCCAGTCACGCAACGCAAACTTTGTCCTTCACACTTAATAACACGAGAAGCTTCAAAGTGTTGTTTTTCATTTTGGAAGACCAGACAGATATGCCATCCGTTCTATCTTCTGTTTTGAACTTTATTATTTCGCTTCGTTTTCCCACTTTTAACCGCGGCGAGTTCAGTTTTAAATGTTAACAAGAAAATCGCTTATTTCGTGTGGCAAGTTAAGGTATTTTTGTAAAACGATATTTCTGAGCAATATTATTGTGGAAAGATCATTTCTAGTAAGAGTTGTGCTTTAAGTGTTATCAACGAAGCGTAGCGAATTCATCTTATGACGTTGTTAAATCTTTTCATGAAGCATCGGCTAAATCGTATTTATTCTTTACGAACAGATTGCAGCAGTTTGTCAAGGTCAAACCCGAGGACTAAAAAAGTAATTATAGTTTTAAACGCTTTCCCAAACGAGTAATGAGTCGCGACTGTCTGTCGGGCCTACCACTGTTTGCTCCATAAACATCAATACTTATTCATAGTTACCTTTTCCCTATCCGACTTCTTGTAGTCCTTTGATGAAGATGATGAACCGGTTTTCGAGGAGCTTTCAGACTTGCTGGACTTCGACGAACTGCTTGCAGAACCCGAAGTACCGCTGCTCTTCTGGGCCTAAGGATGGCAGAGAAAAAAATAATTATTTTCGTTAGGAGTACGACCAATAAGGTCAAGCGCCTTTTGTTGAGTCTGGAAAGTTGCCAAAAGTTGCCAATCGCTGCTGAAGCTGAAAAAGGACTCCACTTTCCAATTACGGCATGTAGCGACTATAAGATTATTTCTGCGAGGTTCTGGGAATGACTTTCCATCTTCATCAACCGCACAAACTTTCGAATTCCCGCGCTACTTTCCACTAGGCCTTCCGCAATCCGGAAAAGCTGCAAAACTTTTCAGGGCGAAAGCCACTGCGGAAATCTCAGACACAGCGCAGAAACTTGACAGAAAATGATTCCGCCCTTGCTTTCTAGCTCGCGAAAACCTTCCCCCCCCCCCGGTATCACTGAGAGCTTGTACTGTATCCGGTATTCCCGAAATCTTACACCCTCTAGGACAAGGTTTACTACTTGGGTTGGCTGTCAAACGGAATTTTTATTTATTTATTTGTTTACAGTAAACTTATCTCTATCTCAACGTCTACACCCCACATTATCATTACAGAAAAATCCATGTGCGTAGCCTACCATGCGAGTTAGCTCCGGCAACCGCCAGCATTGTTTGGTACTCTTGCTTGCCACACGAGCTGAGGACACCAGTTCTCCAACAATTATGGTTGGAGAACTGGTGTCCTCAGCTCGTTATTATCCGTTGATGGTTGTGACTGATTTCTTCGGAGAAAGGGGGATCACGCGTTCCTTCGAGTTTGAAACTCCTGACAACTGAACCATCATTCCACATTTGAACCACTAAAGTATTGATAGACTTACCAATTTCTTTTTGACACAAGACGAACAAACAAACTCCATTGCCTCTTGATCTGTTATGACAGGCTTGTGGCATTCCTGATGGTACAAAGCAGTACAATCATGGCACTCTACTAGCTGGTTGCCTGACGATACATCCAAACCCCTAGAAAGTTTATTAAACATTTAGAAAGTTACTGTACACTACATCTGTAATCTTGGGATTACTATTTCTCGCGGTTCTCGACTCGACTCTCCAAGTCCCCGGGGGAACAGGTAGAGTACGCCTCTAGTGCTGCATCTTCTTGAAGATGTTTAAGTCATCACTTGCGATTCTCGAAATTCATTACATCTGCTTGGGGTCCCACTCTCTGCCTACCGCTTTCACTCGGCGGGCCTAGGTTGGTGGGAGATTGCTCAGATGGAGCCAAGAATCAGGGTTCAGGTCTTTCTTTTCACGGGTAGGCCTATTTCCCGTTGTTCTGTTTACTTCCTGTATGGAAATAATTAAGTCGCAAACAATTGTTAACAGTTGTTAACTTGTTAACAATTGTTTACAGTTGCTAACTATCGTAAACAGTTGTTAACAACTGGAAACAGATGTTTATGATCGTAATTTTACGATCGTTTTTTTCGGTCCATTCAAAACGATCGTTCATTACATCTGCTTGGGGTCCCACTCTCCGCCTACCGCTTTCATTCGGCGGGCCTAGGTTGGTGGGAGATTGCTCAGATGGAGCCAAGAATCAGGGTTCAGGTCTTTCTTTTCACGGGTAGGCCTATTTCCCGTTGTTCTGTTTACTTATAATGTAGTTTTTTGTTTTCGCATAGCATTTAACAGCGAAGAAACTCAAAGAAATAGAACAAAAACAAAAAGAACATGTGTTATTTCATTTGTGCTTGATGAGCCGTCTGCGGTGAAAAAGAGAATCCTGTGTGGTTCTACGAACAATTCACAGAAGCAGTTCAAAGAAAAGAATAGGAGGATCGCAAGAAAATATCCTTTAGTGAGATGCAAGTAAAGGAGCCAAGCAAAGTCTCAGACGAGAAGTGCCATTAATTGACAACATACTTGCAGACAAGACAAGCGAAGTCTAGGATCTCTGACACCAAATCATCATTTTCTTCTGTTGCTGTTGGTCTTTTTGTTGGCGATTCCGGCTTCAAATCAGATTTCGGGCGCTTGGCATCCCTCATAGACAGGGGTAGATCAAAGAGATCATCGGTCTGAAAAGTAAGTGGTTTGTGAGTTTTTTTTTCCCACTACCTTTTTTAAGTCCCATCGCTTGCCAGCTGTTCAAATCATAAGCAGATATTTTCACAACTGGAGTAAAACTTGATATTGACTGAAATTACTACTTTGGACGAGGAAAAACGATTTCGTCAACAGGTTCGGGTCTCAGTACAACCTAGAACAAATAAGACAAATAAGAATAAGTTCTTCGTTCAACAGATTGTCTCCATGCCCGAATTCGTCACTCCACTTCTTGGAATCTTACGATCTACATCACCAAGAATGATTGTTTCCTTTGGTAATTTTGTGTGTAAAGCACTCGACTTCAGAAGTGCTGTTTCTTAGTTTGTAGTTTTCTATACTAGTTGTTTGTTTATACTCCATATGGCCTTTGGGTGTTTCAATAGAGATATATATATAGGCTACCGCTTGATCTCCCACCACCAGGTCCCCCAGTATGACTAGAGGTAACTGCAGAAATGAGAGCCTATTCTCTGAATGTACTCCATTTGCCCTCAAGCCGTTCCATGGATTGATAAAATTATCATCATTAACAAGACCAAAGGTTTCGACGGGATCCCAAAAATGTAATATTTGATCCAGACAACTGGGTCTTGTCTTCGCCAGACTCAGTCTTCGCCAGGCTAACCATCTGAGAAAACCAAGTTCAGATATACCTCTATAAGCCATATCTATTTTGACGATACTGATCGAAACTTCTTGCTTTACTTCTGCCAAATTTCCGGTTTTGGCCGAATTCCGAGCGAACTACTTGTCTAGCAAAAAAAGAAAGTTCAGAAACGAATTCAGCGTATCTCCTTATCTCTATAAAGAACATCTAATCAACTTCAAATAAAACTTTAACTTATAAGTCCAGGTAAAAAATGATTGTCATATACAGATTCAGCGTCTCTTTTTACCCTTAAATCTGTCATCAGTGTCATCTAATCAACTTCAAATAAAACTTTTGCTTTTAATATATTTTCCGGTTTTGGCCAGATTCCGGTCGAACTACTTGTCCGACGAGAAAATGGTTTTCACCATCGTGTTCAGCATGTCTTCTTACCCCTGAATCAAACATCTAATCAACTTCAAATAAAACTTTTACTTTCAACAAACTTTCCGGTTTTGGCCGGATTCCGGGCGAACTACTTGTCCGGCGAGAAAATGGTTTTCACCATCGTGTTCAGCATGTCTTTTTACCTCATAATCGACTATAACACTGGCTGTTTAAAATTATTTTGTTTGCCCCTTAATTTAAACCCCCTCCCCCACCCTTAAATACAGGGCTACAGAGCCCATCTTCGAACTTGACCTGTATTTGACCCAAAGGATCCTCCCACCAAGTTTCATCAAAATATCTCAATCCCCTCGAGGGTTATCGTGCGGACAGACGGACGGACGGACAACTTTTGCGATGTCATAGGTATCCCTCCACTTACGTTTTGGGATCCCAAAATTCATAACACCCATGGTTTGATATAAGGATGTCCCCCATCTTACTAGTCTTTGCATCCCTAACTTTCGAGTTTTTTGCACGCTGATTTTTAACTTGACTAATGTTTTTCGATACCTTCTTCTTTCGGAAACGGCTTCGGACCATGAGTTTTCCATTTCACCTCTTCACCTCTCGGCGATGCCGCCTGGCTTACTTATCCTGGACTAAAGTAAGTCTAAATAAGATACCTCAAACCCAACTTTGAAATAAAAAACGATACGCTACAAAAGGAACACAAAACAACAAGACCAATACCTTTTCTGCTTTTCGCTTATTCTCCGGTTCAGCAGTAGCACTTGCATACTTGGATCCCTGCAAATAAGATCGCGGTACGGTAAGTGTAGTGGACGGAACCTCGGACATGAACTGATTCGAATACAGACACCCCTAAGTTCGGGTGTTCTACAGTCAATCTAGTCCTACGCTGCGATGAAACCACACTGGCGTGTCGACTTCCTGGACAGTTCCAGACTAAATTTTTCGCATGGAAGCAAATAGGAAGTTTTAGCTTTGAATTTCAAAAATTTTCCTTCCAGTTGACTGAAACAGCAGTCTGCTGGATCTGAACTAATTGGAGCTTTCGCAGTTTCGGTGCAACCTCAAATTCAGGTAAAAAACTAAAGGGTTAGAAGAAAACCACTCACTAGCTTTGTTGGAGGAATGATTGGAAGCTTGATTCTTATGTCTTTTCCGGTTTTGGAGCGTAAATAGTCTTCAACAAGTATTTTCATTTGTTCAGCAGAATCTTTGGCCTTAGAGTGAAGCAACACCAGTGCCTTTTGGAAAGCAGGTTCAAGCTCACTGGATGCCATCATCATAACTGGTAGAGGCTCCCGCTGGGCTATCACAGAATAAACAAAAATTAAAGCTGTATGATAACTGATACCTCTAAAACTGCTGTAATACAGATTATTATACCGGTACTGTAGGAATCCGGCCTTGGTTTTAACAAGGGTGATACAATTATTTTTACCACAAGATGAAGACCTAGGCTGCGGGAGTGTGGGCAGCTGATGTTCTATCAACTACAAAGAAGTCATTTACAAAAAAAGTTGGATTAGCTGAAAACGATATCATACATCCAGCTCCAAAGATACAGACATGACAAAACATTTTGATTACTAAACTGAAGCTGGATTAGGCTATGGCATATCTGGTTAAAATAGGGTTATATGATAAAAAAAGAACATGCTAGTAGGCTATAGGAGATGTAGCTTAGTTCATTGTCTCTGAGTCTCCTCCTGAGAGCTTTCTGCAAGTCTTGCATGGCCTCTCGGACAGGGCTTTGCTCTGACTTTGAGTTTTGTGCCTTTTTGTCTATAACTTATCAGTTTATTCAAAGATCAAAGTTAATACAAATTTAGGGTTCTCGGAGCAAGAATGTAGAGATAAGGAAAACAAGACCAAAGGTTTCGATGGGATCCCAAAAATTTAATATTTGATCCAGACAATCGGGTCTTGTCTTCGCCAGATCCAGTCTTTGCCAGGCTAATCATCTGAGAAAACCAAGTTCAGATATACCCCTATAAGCCATATCTATTTTGACGATACTGATCGAAACTTCCTGCTTTACTTCTGCCAAATTTCCGGTTTTGGCCGG
Source organism: Branchinecta lindahli (assembly GCA_023053555.1). NCBI lineage: Eukaryota > Metazoa > Arthropoda > Branchiopoda > Anostraca > Branchinectidae > Branchinecta > Branchinecta lindahli. The sequence continues at coordinate 19,837,221 of JAKZAO010000006.1, read as the reverse complement.
ATTCCGGGCGAAGAAGTTGTCCGGGTAGAAAATATGTTCTTCTTATCCCTAAATCGAACATCTAATCAACTTCCAATAAAACTGTTACTTTTAACAAACTTTCCAGTTTTGGCCGGATTCCGGGCGAACTACTTGTCCGGCAAGAAAATGGTTTTCACCATCGTGTTCAGCATTTCTTCTTACCCTTACATCGAACCTCTAATTAACTTCAAATAGAACTTTTACTTTTAACAAACTTTCCGGTTTTGGCCGGATTCCGAGCGAACTACTTGTCCGGCGAGAAAATGGTTTTCACCATCGTGTTCGGCATGTCATCTTACCCCTAAATCAACATCTCATCAACTTCAAATAAAACTTTTACTTTTAGCAAACTTTCCGGTTTTGGCCGGATTCCGGGCTAACTACTCGTCCGGTAAGAAAACGGTTTTCACCATCGTGTTCAGCATGTCTTCTTACCCAATAACCGACTATCACATTAGCTGTTTGAAAATATTTTGTTTGCCCCTTAATTTAAACCCCCTCCCCCACCCCTAAATATAGGGCTACAAAGCCCATCTACGAACTTGACCTTACTCTTGACCCAAATAATCCTCACACCAAGTTTCATCAAAATATCTCATACCCTTCGAGAGTTATAGAGCGTACAGACGGACGGACGGACAGACAGACAACTTTTGCGATGTCATCGGTATCCCTATTCCCTCCCTCCACTTACGTTTTGGGATCCCAAAAAAACATAACCCATCCCACTACACAAGTATACAGAACTGATGACACTTTGGTTTGGATACAATGAGTAATAATCAAATAGATGAGACTAAAGACTACATATCTAAAACCCAATACAATATTGATGACTTGGGTGAAGCTTAGAAATCAATCAATCAGAATTCCTTTACAGTGGAGTAGGTTAGGGTTAGGGTACCATCAGGTACACAGTGTTTGGTATAGGGTATGCAAAATGCTAGATACTGTACCCCAGCATTTGGCATAGGCCATATTCCTCCAATAATCCTTTCCTAGTCTAATGAGACTAAGGACCCATCTACAGATTTTACAATAGGCCATGTTCCTTCGACAACGATGACAACCCCCGTCAGCAGTCATCCGCTTGAAGTGTTCGGCCATTTCAGTTACCGGTTCCCGCAGACCGTATTTTCGAACTAGAGGTCTATTTCTTGACCAAGACGGGATTCCAAGGAGATATTTCCCATATTTAAAATAAATTTTTCGGAGGTCAGCTTTATCACTGTCACTTAAGATGTCCCAGAAGGGAACGATATACAGAAAATGGCCCATGACTGAGCTGTTGAATATTCGAGTAAGTAGTTTCCTACCCAAATTTAGCTGGGATACAACTACTGAAACGTAAGAATTACGCACTTTATTCTCAATGTGCTGTACCAGAAGCTTCCGCGTAGCAGCAATAGTCCGACCGATTGGGATACCCAAGTACATGAAGTGATCGACTGGAGTAGCAACAGTATCTCCCAAATTAACCGGAGCTTCAATAGGATCTTTGCAATTAAACAAAAGCACTTGGGATTTATCTGGATTCAAAGACATACCAATCTTATCATAGTTAGTACTTAGATCCCGGAAATACCGTTCAAGACCAGCAACAGTTCGACTTATGTTAAAAAGATCATCCGCATAACAAAACTTCGAAACATCTAAACCGCGGAATATACAAGACGTATCAATGTTACTCTGGGCAGGCAGAAGCGCGTTGTTAAACACAATAGGGGACGTTATCGACCCTTGTTTGATACCCTTTTCTACCGGGATATCAATAGTTAGCTTTTGTGAATGAGGCAATTTAACCTGCACTTTGAGTTGACGATACATGTCGTAAAGTGGGGCTACTACATCTATTTCAACTCCCGATTTTATAAGTTCTAGCATAGCTTGGGGATGTATAATCGAGTCAAAAGCACGTTGCACATCATAAGTACCAATAGCAAGCATTTCATCGCTTTCATGTGCATCTTTCAAAACATTACATAGCGAACGGAGTAATTGTGCGCAACCTAGGCCCTTTATGAAACCAAATTGAAAACCGGGCATTTTACATTTCGCTTTTATCCTTTTATCCTTAGGTTAGGGACTCGCCTAACCTAAAAACCTGAAATTTTCTGTTTTAATTAATGTTCCTGGATTCATCAAAGCAAATGCTTCAAAAGGACTATGCTAGCAACTGACAAGGACCAACATAGATTACCCAGAATATCTACAGTTTTTCACTAAGATCATGGTTCTTTCCTTATCAGTATTTTTGTGTTGTGATTAAAATATGTTTCAAGCCTAACTCTTCATTAGAAAGGTGGTATTTTTCTTTAATCTGAGAAAATAAGTCTATATAGTACAAACAAATACAAATACTATTAGGCATGAAACATATTTTGACCACCAACTGTTAAGTTTAACAAGAACAAATAATCAGAGATGTGAAGATACATTTAGGATAAACAAATATCTTGTTCAAAAACTTACTAAACAAGCTCTATCCTATACTCTCTCTATTTCCAACTAACTCTAACGACCACGCTTTTCTCCAGACTGAAAGAGATTATTACCTTTTCCCCAATCATGGAAAAAAGAACCTAGACAAACTTACCCTGTTGGTCTTTGAACCTTACAGACTGGATAGAGATTTGCTAGGACATTAGACAATTAACCCTATTGGTGGAGGCACTCTATCCCGATGAAAAATTCTTTGACTGGGTAGTAGTATGGTAGTTGTACGAAAAAGTTGCATGGAATTATATGTAGTAGTATGGAATAGTTTGATTAGCGATATGTAGTAGTCTGGAATACTTTGATAAACATGCCTCCGACTGGGCTAATCTTATGTAGTAGTATCAAATAGCATCCAGTTTGCTAGTAGTAGCATGTAGTAGCAACGTTGCTACTACATGCTACTTTTTCGTACTACTCCATGCGACTAATTCTCGGATATTTTTCATCGGGATGGACATTTTAAGTCGGTTTAAAAGGACTGTTTCTGCAGTTGGGAAGTCAGTTCAATCGGGAGCTCAGTGGAGCCCCAAGCTAAGAAACAAGTTCAGTGTTCAGTGTAGTAACCCAATTCCAATGTAAGCAGAAGAGAAATATATGTGCTTTAGTTATTGACCTACAAACTGAGTATCGCCTTTGAAAAGACTCGGTGCATTAACATCACAAACCAGTAGCCAATAGCATGCTCGCCACTCACACTCCTACACACTACAGCATATTCTTCTTTATCATAGATAGAACCTCCGTCTTTGGTCCCATGCAGCGACTATGAATACACCGATAAAATTGAGCAGAGCTAGAGGTATTTGCTTTGAGGTCTGAGTTGATACCCATCTACATCCCTCTTCCCATACCATCTGAAAAACCGTGGGATGCCTGCATGGGTTGAGAACCCGGTCTCCTAGCGAGTTAGACTTGATGTCACAATGGTAGAGACTAAAGAGATGTAAATGACTATTCAAACAACCTTCATATTCTTCTGCAGGGTTCAACTGCATCACAGCTGTGTGTAGAGGTAACAAATTATGATATGCTGCATAGCTCCTCTTCTGCTCATTTGCATGGGGTAGGGTATCAGAATATATTTGACTCCCCATGGTTGTATAACAGAGATAGGGAGATGGAGGTTCTATCAAGGTTCTATCTGATTATTTGTTCTTGCTTTAACTTAAATATTAGCCTAGAAAGTTCAGTCCAGCTTCAGTCAGATTACACTTTCTGAAAGTGAAGTTCACCACAATTCTGCCAATCTCTAAACTATTTTGGCATCAGCCTACCACACTAATCAAACGTGATAAATGTTTATGTCACTTCAACCACACAATCTGATATCTTAGCAACAACCAAAAGAAAGATTTTATCAACCTCGGACTTGCTCGGACAACCGACAAATAAGTACCCTCGTTCAAGTGGTTTAAATCTACGCGCGTCAGCGTAGAAGCATCATAGAGGTAGAACAAATGAAGAATTTGCCGATCCCAATTTCAAAGAAGAAAGAGAAGATCTTCAAAAATATTTGATATTTTAGTTTTTGGAATTTTATTTTTGACTGACTTGTTGTATCCCACTGTGATTTTATCCTGCAAGCAGGTATGAATCCGGACACTCTAGATGACATATTTTAGGACTTACAGCAGTGGTATGCTTATTCGATTGTTGCCTAACTTTTAAATTGAACAAGCCAAGGGCAAGAAGCTAAAACATTGAAATTCAAACACATCAGAATTTGAGCACAGTGATCAAACAGTCCGATCGAACACTTCATTTTATTTTTCACAGCAGAGTCAAGGACCCAAACTCAATTAAGGCTTGCTTTTTTGCAACGCTGTAACAGTCTAACCTTTTCTTTTGATGAGAGAAAATTCTAACCAAGGTTTGGCCAATTTTTTTTTTTTAATTGTTTAGGAAAGATTCCTTAAAGTTTAACCGAAAAGGGCTAGGATAGGACAATCTAGTTACCCATCACTTATTCACTTAAATTGGCTTGAAGACTCGCTGAAAATCAGTTACTTCGTTGTTAAGCTATTCACGAATAATTGATTTTCAAATAGTGGAATTTTCGTGTGATTTGTGGTGCAGCTATGCGCTTGTATTTTTGTTGTATGCCTTAGGAGAAAGATTTGTCATGTTTTTTTGCTCAGGCACTAAGCAAACTTCACCAATTTCACCACTTCTCACTGAAAAGCCGCATCTGTTTTGAGATTAAAATTTCCCGCGTCATAGCAGAATTTACGCTGTGAGGACGGCGGGAGATATTCTGAGCCTCATAACTAGAGCAGATAGTGAAAAATCAAAAGATCCCTTTGCAGAATCCAAATAATTCAGTGTATCCAGTGAAATGACACACAGGTAAGTTGGCTTTTCAGTTAAACTTTAAAGCAAAAAATTGCCAGGAAAAGGTCAATGTTTGTGTTGAAGAGGGCTAACATGTCAAAGTTACTAAAATTAGTACATGTCACACTGGTTGTGAAATAATTGGCAATGAATTTTGTTGTAATACTTGTGCCAAAAAAATTTCTCAGATATGGGATTTTATCAGTATTTGACAACATAAACCTGTTCGAACAACTGGGTTGGGCCTGTTCGTGGCTAAAAGCATAACAAACAAGTATTTGACCATTGTGTTTTACCATTGGTCAATGTCTGATACCTGTCTCAGATGGTTATTCCATGTTCAAATATGAAAACATAGGGGCTCCTTTTCCTTGCCAGAAAGCTTTTATTTATGTAGCAACAAATCTTACTTTCCTAGCCATCCAAAATATCCCAAGAGAAGAAAAAGAATATTAAAAAAAATTACTAAAAGGTTATGGAGTTGATTCTTTACTTTACATCAAAAGAAAGCAAAACACTTTGCTCTTAGTCGATATTAGCCTTATTGGCCTAAGTCCTTAAAATTATCATCCTTATTTAACTGTTTTGGGCGTGGAAAGCAAATTCAACGTGGTATAAAATATGGACAAGTCAAGCAAGTGTTCAAAGAAGTAAATACCTTTACTGCACTTCAAATGCTTGACACCTTTTCCTACATATCCTCACATCACCTATAACTTGATGGGGACAGTCAAAACAGACTGTCCTTGAGTCCCAGCTTGTCTTGAAAATTAAATCCTAACAAAAATCCTGAGTTACTTGTCTTAGGACTCGAAGTATTTCCAGTACACTAGAGGTATGCTTCTTTGAATGTTGTTTTGGTGTAGATGGTAAAATAAACGTAATTACCATAAAACGTATTGTCTAGCAACAAAGGTGCCAATGCTCCTGTACGGTTGCTGGTGGTAATAACAGCCAGTGGATCAAAATGGGAAAGTTAACAATATTCAAAGAAGCAGACTAACTGTGTGTTAATTTGAATGTCACCTAACTTCAAATGTTCATAGAATAAAACAATAACAGCCATACCAATTACCTTTTACTGATATTTCAAAACACTTACCAAAAAATTTTTGTGCCAAATTTATCTGATTCAGCTGGAATAGAAATGTTTGATCCTGTTTGGCCCTTATTCTTTCTATTTTTCCTTTCATTTTTGGCACTGTCTGAAGTATAGTTGAGGTTTACTTCTTGGAACACTAAAGTTTGGACTACCTTGGTGACACTTGGTGTTGCTTTTCATATCTAAAACAGTCAAATGTGAATGATGAACTCACTATCTGCTAAGAGTCAAGCGTTTCAGGTTGATTTTGACAGGAGGAATAATTCTGCAGAAATCAGATTCTTTCAATTACTTTTGCTGTTTATTCTTGACTCTTCTGCTTCCTCTGATGTGATTCTTTGGACGATTAAAAAGATATTGAAAAATAGTTGCAATACTAACAACATCATTTGACAAAAATTAGCAAAAGATTGTAAAAATTGAATTGAATGGCTCTAATTTGATATTTTATTGACATTATTGTTTATGCTCAGTATTGTGCATTAATATTTGTTTCTTTTGAATGTCATCATGTTTTCCCATTTAAAATTTAACGACATTTAAAGAAGCATATCTCTACTTCCACTGTACGGTATCTCAAGAGACTGTTCAAAGTTTAACAACTGATGCTGCCTTACCAACTGCCCGTAGAAAAGACAGAATAAAAAGAAGCATGTAATTTCATGAACAGGTGGCATTCAAGCTAAACTTGCAAACCATCAAAATGTTGCTTGAACAATAAGAAACAAGACCAAAGGTTTCGATGGGATCCCAAAAATTTAATGATTGATCCAGACAATCGGGTCTTGTCTTCGCCAGATCCAGTCTTCGCCAGTCTAATTATCTGAGAAAACCACGTTCAGATATACCGCTATAAGCCATATCTATTTTGACGATACTGATCGAAACTTCCTGCTTTACTTCTGCCAAATTTCCGGTTTTGGCCGGATTCCGGGCGAACAAGTTGTCCGGGTAGAAAAAGTGTTCTTCTTATCCCTTAATCGAACGTCTAATCAACTTCCAATAAAACTGTTACTTTTAACAAACTTTCCGGTTTTGACCGGATTCTGGGCGAACTACTTGCCCGGCAAGAATATGGTTTTCACCATCGTGTTCAGCATTTCATCTTACCCCTAAATCGAACATCTAATCAACTTCAAATAAAACTTTACTTTTAACAGACTTTCCGGTTTTGGCCGGATTCCGGGCGAACTAATCGTCCGGTGAGAAAATGGTTTTCACCATCGTGTTCAGCATGTCTTCTTACCCCATAATCGACTATCACATTAGCTGTTTCAAAATATTTTGTTTGCCCCTTAATTGAAACCCCCTCCCCCACCCCTAAATATAGGGCTAGAGAGCCCATCTACGAACTTGACCTTACTCTTGACCCAAAGAATCCTCACACCAAGTTTCATCAAAATATCTCATTCCCTTCGAAAGTTACAGACCGGACAGACGGACAACTTTTTGCGATGTCATAGGTATCCGTCACTAACGTTTTGGGATCCCAAAAATAGGATTGCAACATACTGTTTATTCCAAAGAAAAGCTGAAAGAGTTGACCGTTAGCTGATATAAAGTTTGTTATTTTTCCTTTCCATCTGACTGTATTGTAGCCTAAGCAAGAACCAAAAACAAGGTGATGAAAAATTGAGAAAGTGTTTGAAGAAGCATAGCCTGCCTCTACTGTATGATGGGAGAGCCTGAGTTTTGAATGCTTAAAATTTGTGATGTGACAGTCGGACTCCTGATCAAAGCAGAAGTAGTTCTGGGCTACTGTAGGCTAAAATACAGTTATTTTTTTCTTCTGAATGAGTCTTGTAAAAGAAAAAAAAGATGTGAAATCAGCTTATACAGTAGCCTAGTGCACTGCAAGTTTTGGAGATTTTTCACTTTCGGGAGGCTGAAAGGAGAGGCTGTAGTAATTTTTGTATTGCTCCACAATATCTCTCACCTCACCGTTCTTGGGGGAAACCTCAAACCCTTAAAAACATGTACATACAGTACACATCCTTTAGTCCGCCTAGAGAGAATAATTTTATGTAGTCTCAAAACTTTTCTGGATTATTTATTCCCTTTTATTTGCTTTCTTCTTTTCTCCTGCCTGATTCAGATAATTCACCTTGAATTGTAGTTTCCCCCAGGAAGGAGAATTCATCTTTCTGTAGAGACCTTGATTGGCTTTATATTCAACTGAGGAAGATTCTTAGTAAGACAACCAAAATGTGAGCTTTTTCAAAGAAGACCAGCTGACTTTAGAGGCTTTTTATCATAGAACTACTCAAATAAACAATGTCCTAGTTTCATTTATTCCCTTCCTTGGGAGAAATCCTACCAGAAAATTAGCCTCCATACTGGAGTTAGGCAAGAAGAAAAGAGGGAGGAAATAGCCTACAGGCATAATAATTAGAAAATTAGCCTACAATTGAAAAATCTTTGGGACCGTCCCAGCTTTCCAGATTTTGGGGCAACCTGAAAAGAGTTTTATACATGTTAAATGTTTTTTGAGGGGACGGACACATAGTGTTGGGGGAAGGGTTTTTGTGGAGCAACCAGGTAATGCTGATGGTCAATAAAAGGGAAATTTGCCTCTTATATTTATAAAGCCTGGGACATTTGAAAATTATCCCATGAGGGTGGCGATTCTCCAGCTCAGGAGAATTCCCCTGTTTACCTGTTGTCTGACAACTGTGACAGCCAATTGCTTCAGTTTCCTTTTGTTGTTTTTATGGCACTTGCAGCCTCTGGCTCAAGTGCCATATACCGATCGCAATTCCGTCCGTCGGTCGGTCGGTCGGTCGGTCGGTCGGTCGGTCCGAATTATTTTGTCCCACATGTTCGAGTTAGGGTACTTCCAGATGTGCTAGGACGATGAAACTTGGCAGGAAAATCAGGGATCCGACCAAACTAACCTGGAAATAATCAGTTTCCCGATCCGACCATCTGGGGGGGAGTGGTGGGCCGGGGAATTCTGAGAATTAAGTAGTTTTTTTCACACTTTTTCGAGTTGGGGTACTTCCAGATGTGCTAGGACGATGAAACTTGGCAGGAGCATAAGGGACCCGACCGGGCTAACCTGGAAATAATCAGTTTCCCAATCCGACCACCTGGGGGGGGAGTGGAGGACTGGGGAATCCGGAAAACTGGAGTAGTTTGTAACTTTTGAACGGGTGATCGGATTGGAATGAAACTTAATAACTGAATAAATGGTATACCTCCGATGTCCCATTTGAAGTCCGGACCGGATTTGACAGCTATGGGGGAGTTGGGGGGGGAGACCGGAAATCTCGAGAAACGGTTAGAATGGAGGGATCGGAGTGAAACTTGCTGGGAAGAACAAGCATCTGCTCCAGATAAATCATTTATACATTTGGACTGGATCCGGACACTGGGGGGGGGGGTGGAGGGGAGTTTCCCGGAATTCCGATAATGGCGGTTTTGGGGATTTTCACGACGAAACTTGGGAGGCGAATCAGGGACCCGATCAAAATGACTTATAAATAAAAATTCACATGATCCGATAGTCGTGGGGGGAGTAGCGGGAGGGGGAATCCGGAATATTGAGTCATGCGTAACTTTGGAACGGTTGATCGGATTTGAGTGAAATTTGATAATTGATCAGAGGACATGTCTCTGGTGATCTTTGTCATGTCCGGACCGGATTCGACAACAATGGGGGGGGGGGAATACGTGACCGGCTCAGACTGGGGAGATCGGGATGGAACTTTGTGGGAATAATAAAGAGATGCTCTGGATAAATCACTTACAGATCCGGATTGGCTCCGGCGACTGTGGGGGAGTTTGAGGGGGGGTCCGGAATTCCGGTGATCGCGATTTAAGGTACTTCCAGATGTGCTAGGACGATGGAACTGGGCTGAAATATTAGAGATTCGATAAGATTGGCTCAGAAATCACCACTCTCCAAATCCGACATTACTTAAAGTACCAATCTTGACCGTAAATTTTGAAAAATACTTTTAAGCAAATTATACATTTTCATTATTCCCATGAGCTCATTATCATTTTTGCCTCAAGGGTTTTGCTTACAAATGAAGTTCTAGCTCCCTTAAAGTGTGAATCTGAACCGCAAGGTCGAAAACTACTTTTTTTTATCAAACGATACATCTCAACCCATGATCATTTGTGCCACAAGGGTTTTGCTTAAAAATTTATGTTATCACCCTTAAAGTGCACATTTTAACCGAAAAGTGAAAAAAAAAACTTTTTACCAAACGGTATATATCAATGATCCCTAAGGGCCTGTGATCGTTTTGTCTCAATAGTTTTTCTTACAGATGAATTTCTAGCGCCTATAAAGTGCGTATCATAATCTTATCATATCTTGGTCGGCTGTATTCAACTTTTTGCGACCATTCTATCTTTTATGTTTCTGGACTATATCCTCTTCTTAAAAAGAAAGACCTTCTTTCTCTTCGAAAAAGTTATTTTCGTTACTGTAAGTTCCTTCTTTACCTCCCCCCTTGGCATCGGAATAGAGTAATTATTCGTAAGTTCGGTGTTCCAGATGTTTCGGAGAAGTTACTAATGTTACACAGGAAGCTGTCGGATTCAGCCTACTCTCGTTTTTCACCACACCACCCCCTTACCCCCCTGTTTATGTGCTAGTGTGTTTGTATGTATAGTTATTTTGGTATTTTCTTCCTTTCTTTTTCTTTATTGTACTCCACTTGTCTTTCCTCTGGAATTTGTGGGTAACAAATAAATTATTATTATTATTATTATTATAACAGCCAAGTTCTAAAACAAAATACGTTTTCTCTAGCTCCCTTAAAGTGCGCATCTGAGCCGCAAAGGTAACCTTAAAAGTACTTTTGATCAAACACTACATCTCAACCCATGCAAGTGCCATATGAGCTTACAGCTCTTGTTGTTGTTTCTCAGTGAAACCTGTTTAACAACTTAGAGTAGTAACAGGTATCCTATTTTCAGAACTTTCAACACATGGTCAGTAAATATGGCTGCAACTTTCGACCCTCTCGACAGAGCAAGGTAAGTTTGTAGCCTATTATTTGTTTCCTACACCTGCCCGCTGTCCCTTGTTTCTCCTAATCGTAGAATTTTATTTTCTGTCTTCTAAAGTTTGGATTGTTAGGCTGGACAATGATTCCTTTATGTCCTACATATCCTTGTGTTGTAGGCACGCCGAACTCGTATTTGGTAACAGATAGGCTACATTTTAGGGGCTCGTTTTCCAGTTGAAACAGAATGTGGGTAAGAAAGAATGATATAAGTTACGTTTTATTGGATTCACTTGTGTTTCGTCGAAGTTTGCAGTTTGGCTCTTGTTTTGTCTTACTTGCGTTTTATTGAGTTCTTGTTTCCGAAACTCAAACTACATGTGCGAGGTAGTTTGCAGTTTGAGCTAAGTAGTTTCAAGTTCGAAACTACAGCCCTTGGAATGGAGAAATAAAACGGCATGAAGCAAAACTTAAAAAAAAAAAAAAACGCTGTCACTACATCCAATAAAACGCAACTATAATTTTTGGAAAGAAGAAGCATCTTGCTAAAACAATCCACTGACTTCGTTTTGAATGGAAGCTCCATACTCGAGGTTCTTTGCAAACCAACAATAACACGTCTCAGTATGAAACCGGGAATGGTCACACACTGTCAGAAGATTGATAACAGATAACACATGTTTGCGCATCCTTTTGTTACAGAATATATCTGTTATGACCCTTTTAAATGTTACCTTTTCGTATTTTGATAATGTTGAACACAAGGATGTGCAAACATGTGTTTAATGTTACAAAACTTATGACAGCGGAGTTCATTGCCAAATGACGAGAAGAAACTGAAAACCCCACGCTCATCATAGTAAAAGGTGAAAATCGGTATTCGACTAGAAAACGGATCGACCAACCCTTTATGACGAGTAATGACGACGGACTTGAAATTGACGCATTGAAGAACGATACAGAGAAGGGGGAGGTACTTCTTAAACGACGTAGCCTGCCTTAGCGTCTGTTCCCTTTCCTTTCGGTGGAACGGGTGTATTTTCAGAGAATCCCTTGCTGTCCTCGTTGCTGTCGCGGCCCGCCTCCTATTCTATTTTGTTTGTTACGGTTTTCTTAAAGCTTAACTGAAAAGCCAGCTTATTTTTTATAGCTTGTATTCGAATACACTAAATTAATTTGACTCTGTAAAGTTTTTTTTCCTTCATCTTGGGCTCTAGTAGTGACGTCCAGAATATACACTGGTGGCCCGACAATCCAGGATCTGAGAATCTGAATATCAACAAAAGCGAGCATTTCAAACGAAGTTCAGGAAATGTTCAATGCAAATCAGAGTTCAGTTCAGTCTGGAAAGTCAGTGGTCACACTGGTCACTGAAGAAAGCTCTCTACTGCGTGTAACCCCAAAAAGATTGATTTTCGGCTATCCTTTGCGTTGTAGTTGCAATGTTTAAAGCATAGAGGTACAGGCACACAGAGGTACCACAAAACCAAAGAAAATTTCATTCGATAAAAATTGGAACAATACAGGAACGCATTTTCATCGGGTCTTGAAGCCTATTTAGCCCTAGTTGGTTAAAGTTTAGGAGTTTCACGAAATCACATAACCTATCGTGTATTCATTTCATTAACCGCCCCCGTCCCACCCCCACAAAATGAACCCTGCAGATTGTAAACAGTGTCGCACGTAGTATTTTGCTAATTACGTCAAATTGTTGACGTTAGCAGTGATGATTCGTCCGGAACTAAACCGGAACTCGGTAAGGAGATTGCGGTTCGCTTGTGGAAACGTCTTCATTAGTCCTATTCAGCGGTATTCGTTTTTTAGCCTTGTACGAAATGGAGTATTTTAATTTTAAAGTTTGGTATCGAGTGTACAGGTAATGGGCTGTTTCTTTAATAATGTTGATCTGAAGGGCTAAACTTCATGGGTTTCTGTGATTTGTCGTTCTATCTATCGTTGTTTGTCAGTAACTTATTCGTTCATCAGCCAATCTAGTCTGACTTTATCTTTCCCAGACCTCTCCGCGAGGTGATTTTAGTCTTTGTCCCCATTTGGCTTAAACGACTTTAAACTTTAAAGGGAGCATAAAATGTTGAGAATACGGTTAAAGGAAAGGGGATGCATTATCTAGAGAAAATTATTAATATCGTTGCCAGAATTTATCTTTCCCATACCTCCCCCCGAGGTGATCTTAGTCTCTCCTGAGATTCGCAGGTGTGGTTCTTGACAGAGAAATCATCCGAGTCTCTCGACTGCTCATTCCTCAGAAGTACCGGCAATAGATAAGGAGGTCAAAAATTGTTCCCAAAATCTACACAAGCCTTGGACCCAGTGGATTAGTGATTGCAGAGGCACAAAGCCACGCGCTGTTTACCCAAATTATTGATTCAAAAATCCTAAGTCCTAATAAAGATCCAAAATTTCACCGAGAGGGCTTAGAAGAAATGCTGTATTCTCCTTCGGCTAGGGTTTTAAACTTTAACCGAAAAAGGGCTGAGATAGGACAATCTAGTTACCCATTACTTATTCACCTAAAGCGGCTTGAAGACCCGATGAAAATGCGTTACTTCGTTGCTCCGCTATTCACGAATAATCAGTTTTCATGTAGTGGAATTTCCCTGTCGGATTTGTGGTACCTACGCGCTAGCGCTAGTACCTGTGTTGTATACTTGACTAAAATGATTTACGAAAAACAAGTTTTCACGCAGTGAGTGAGCTACCTTCCGCAAGCTGATCACTGGCCACTGAAAAGCCGCGTTTGTATTGAGATTCGACTTTTCCGCGTCATAGTAGGATTTTGCGCTATGAAGACGACCGTAGATATTCTGAACGTCATATTAGACCAAATAGTGAAAAAAATGACACAATCCAAATAATGCAGTGTATTCAGTTAAATGATACAAAAATACGTTGGCTTTTCAGTTAAACTTTAACCAGTTGGAAGCCCCTCGTAGTAAACCTTAAAGTTTAACTGAAAAGCCAATTTATTTTTGTATCATTTAACTGACTACACCGCATGATTTTGATTGTGTTAAGGGATTTTTTTTATTTCCACTATTTGCTCTAGTATGATGTTCAGAACATCTACGGCCGTCCTCACAACGCAAAATTCTACTATGACACATAAAAACTGAATCTCAATACAAACGCGGCTTTTCAGTGGTCAGTGATCAGCTCGAGGAAGGGGGCTCACTGCGTGAACACTTATTTTTCGTAAATCGTTTTCGTCAAGCATACAACACAGACACAAGCAGATAGAGGTACTTCAAATCACAAGGAAATTCCACTATTTGAAAATCGATTATTTGTGAATAGCTAAAGAACGAACTAACGCATTTTCATCGGGTCTTCAAGCATCTTTAAGTGAATAAGTCATGGGTACCTAGATTGTGCTATTAGATTCCTTTTCGGTTAAACTTTAAAGGTAATTGTTTCTGATTTCTTCTTTGCTTTAACTTCAACTTCGTATTCTCGAGTACGACTATTTTATTAGTTGTACACTACTGTGAAATAGAAACTTTTGGACTGCCAAGACAAGATATCTTGAACCCACAAAAGTCACTAAAGAAAGAAAGTGCTTATGAAATATTATTAAAAGGTTCGGGATTTGATGATTATTGCGGTTTAGCGCCTCGGAATTTTGTAATGTGTTTAATTTAGCGTTCCCTTACTAAGCAGATGTTCAGTTCATTATGCTTGTATGTGAGAACTAAGATTTTGTGGAGAAAAAAGTACAATTAGGCGACCCGTTCAGTATATTCTTCGATTGTGTTGTTCTGGTGCTAAAAAAAAAGGAAGTAATGACGTTAGATGGATGTACGCAGTGTAATGAGGTACAACAGTTGTATCGTCATGAAAGGTATGGAAAGTATTTGTCCTCTTGAAAGGTGTACGCCATCCTTCTTATATGAAGGGTGATTATAAACATTCCTTTAGCCAAAGTTGACTATAGATCATCTTTCATGAAATTTTAGCTGATTGGTCCGTTTTGGCTGTGTTTAGTGATATTACTAAAGGCCCATTCACAACGGGTTTTAGCTAATACTCGATACCAGCCAGTCCCGAAAATCGCTCTCAGACCGAGAATTAGCTGTGATTCTGCCGTTCGCAATTGATATTAGTGCCAGTTTCGGGTACCAGCTAGTCTCGGACCCAAGTTGAAATCAGTTCAACTTTTGAGGGTACTAGCCAATCACATTACTTTGGGGAATACTGAGGAATATTCCGATTGGCTAATGCTGAACCACGTCATACAGAATAGCAATGACCTAATTCACTTTCGGTTTTCAAGACAGTAAGGAGTGGATGTGATTTTATCTCTTGGGCTTGGTTCGAAACTAGCCAATCAGAATATTCCTCAATACTCAACAAAATAATCTGATTGGCTAGTACCCTCATAAGTTGAACTGATTTCAACTTGGGTGCGAGACTAGCTGGTACCCGAAACTGGCACTAACATCAATTGCGAACGGCAGAATCCCAGCTAATTCTCGGTCTCAGAGCGATTTCAGGAAATGGCTGGTATCGAGTATTAGCTAAAACCCGTTGTGAATGGGCCTTAATTTTGTTGAACCACTGCGTACGTGGGAGCTAGTGCAGTATTATAAGAAGATAAAAATAATACAAATGCAAACGTTGGCAGAACAACAGTAACACTTAAACAAGAACTTCTGCCTGATACGACCTCAATCATACGCTCATCGTATTGCTGTACGTCGAGGTTTATCGCGTGATAAAATCGAATGGTACTTGGATATGGCGTTTTGAGACTACGTTAGGGCTAGTATAGGCCCATTCAAGTAAGGGTATGCTTCTTTGATTAGTATCTTATCGTTGAATGATCCAGTTTTTTCCAAAATGAAAACGCAATACATGGACTCGGAGGTTCTGAGGAGCACTTTAGGAACTATTTTGACTGACCAGTATTTCATTTATACAGCAGTACGTGTTTGAAACGCAACTTTTCGAAGGAACATACCTCTGCTGTAGCTACATTGTTAGCTGCACAAATATTACGACTCAGCTCCAAATTTGTTTCAAACTCAGCAACTTGTTTTAATACTGTTATAATGCTAGTTTCAGATTTGACAGTGTAAAACGATACGTTTATTAGAGCTATATTTCGGCCCTTCTTGACAAGGGTCCCCTTCAGGCTCAAACCGCTCAAACTGGAGTTAATTTTTTCACAAGTTCATTTTCCAGTTTGAGCGGCTTTGGGCCTGAGGAGGACCCTTGCCAAGAAGGGCCGAAATATAGCTCTGATAAAATTCAGCTGACGTATCCGTTTTGCATTGTCAAGTATGATTGTACGTCAGCTTGATCTGAAGGAATATTTTATACTAGGCTAGTTTCAAGTTTTCAGGTTTTATTTTCAAAAGAAAAATCATTGTGTATGAATTATTCGACTTTCCAAATGGTTAGACAAAGTAGCCTACTGGGCAATCTAAGGTCTATAAGTACAACAACTCAAACTGTGGTCAAGTTGCGATCTTCGGTTGCTGGGCAACCTGGATCGAGTTGCCCCTGAAACATGGTGGGTGTGAGGGTGGAACCCCCAAAGCACAACTAGACCCCAATGCCATTATGTACACCAAGTTTCAACTTTCTACCTGTCATGGTTCACAAGTTGTGATCTCCACAAAACAAGACCAAAGGTGTCGATGGGATCCCAAAAATCTAATATATAATGTAGATAAGTCAATCCTTTTTACTTGTAATATTTTGAAACAGATCAAAGTTTCAAGTTTCAAGCCCCTCGCGAAGCCCTTCTAGCAACCGATTCTTACTTACAAGTCCATCTCCCCGTGATAGACATGGTACCGTATCGTTCTTACAATGAAATACACTGGCAAAAAATAAAAGGTATATCAACTAGCAAAAGTTGGCAACCCCTCATCACCAAAGATTCTAGCAACCGGTTCTTGGCAACGGCTGACACCAGTCGGCACCGGTTACCACGTATAGTCAGCACCGGGTACCACGTGTTAGAAACGTGTAAAATGAATCGTCTGATTTTTGGCCAGCACTGCTTGTGCCGGGAAAGGGTGTAAAGCAGGTGCAGGGGAGTGGGTAATCCCTCGGCAGAGACCAGTATAAAACATTCTAGGTTAAGTCGGACGACATTGACAATCGTGAAACATAATTTGAAAGAAAGCACGGGCTTCTTATCCATTTCAAAAATTAGAACCGTTTTCACGAAAAAAAATTAAGTAGATATCCAAAAAATATCCAAAAGATACCCAAATAGATATAAAAAAAATTAAGTAGATATATATTATGTATTTAAATGTAGGATAATGAATTGGCTATTTATTTCTTAGATTGATACCTGGCTGGAAATTTTTTTGTGAAAATATTTAGTGTTCACCGCCTTTCAAAGGTCTTTTATATGAAAACCTTTTTCAGCTGGTACTTCGGACCACTATCCCGGCAAGATGCGACTGATCTTCTTATGTCAGAAAGAGAAGGTGGTGTCTTCCTCGTACGGGACAGCACTTCCATGCAAGGGGACTACGTTCTCTGTGTCAAGTAAGAACCCCCCTCCTTTCTGTATTTTGTAGAGACCCATGGCTTATCTGTTGCAATTTATTATTATTATTATCAAGTTTTAAGTAGTGAACTGACTAAAGTGCTCCTTAGGCTGGATTTGAACCCACGACCTTTCGGCTCATCTCAAGGGCGTGTTCCCCATCAGAATTGAATCTTTGGTTGTCTTCATGTGTCCCCGCCTTGTAGGCAGGGCGTGTTCCCATCAGAATAGGCAGCCTCCCTGTGGCCCGCCTTTTAGGCAGAGGCGTCACGTATTGGGGGAGGTGGTACGTTCCCATAATGTTATCTTCAAACAATGCATAAAACCAAGAACAAATAATGAGACAGAACTGCCGACTCCCGACGCAAATGAGCGGAAGTTACTAGCTTCGCGCCACATCACGTTTCGTTACCTCTACAAATAGCTATAACGCTGTTAAGTTTCTGAAGAGGAAATCTAGCAGTCAGAGCTGATTGGTTCTATCGACGCGCTCCAGAGCAGGTCAGCACGCGGAGTACGCCTCCTGCTTGCCTCCCTCAACATTTCTTGTGCGATAATCAACGGTGAAGACGGAAGAGGAGTAAACAGGTATCAACATCAGCTGACGGAGTATAGGAGTGGTAGACGAGCTGTTTTTTTAATTAAACATTTGGGCCAGGCGGTATGGAATTCACTCCCAGATAGTGTTAAGGCGGCTGAACACCAACAATTGTTTAAAACAAGACTAAAGAAATTTTTGTTGGAGGGGTGAGGAGCCACGATTCAGAGGATGAAGTGATAAGTTAATATTTATTCATTTTTCTTATTACATTTATTTTTTTTTCCTATTAAAAAAAAATTATTTTGATTAATTAGTGTTGAATGAAATAAAGTTAAGTTGAAGTAGTTTGTGGTAGCCGCCCAGTGCCAGTGCATTTATGTCTTCTCATGGGCGGTTACCTATCATGATGGATTATTATGTAATTTAGCAATAAATAAAATCTAATCTAATCTAATCTAATCTCAAAGCTAGAGTAAATACCTCCAGGTCCGCTCAGTTTTGTCGGGGTTTTCATAGTCGCTGCATGCGACTAAAGACATAAGTTCTATCTGATTATTTGTTCTTGATAAAACGGTCAGCTACTGTGCTTTGGCAGCGATATTTCGGCCCTTCTTGGCGTCCTCGTCGGGCTGTCGAACGTCAGGGACAACGGTGGGGGAAAGGAGGGAACTTGCAATTGTTCGGTTGCAGTGGCGAAAAATCGCTGCCAAAGCATAGTAGCTGACGTATCCGTTTTATGCATTGTTTGAAATGTTTGAATATATGTTTCCCAGTCGGCTTGGGCTCAAGGAGCGCGAAGCGATGGAATCTTTCTTTAAAAATAGTCCATTTTTCTGAAAAGCCATTCACAACGGGTTTTAGCTAATACTCGATACCAGCCAGTCCCGGAAATCGCTCTGAGACCGAGAATCAGCTGGGATCCTGCCGTCCGCAATTGATATTAGTGCCAGTTTCGGGTACCAGCTAGTCTCGGACCCAAGTTGAAATCAGTTCAACTTTTGAGGGTACTAGCCAATCACATTACTTTGGGGAATACTGAGGAATATTCCGATTGGCTAATGCTGAACCACGTCATACAGAATAACAATGACCTAATTCACTTTCGGTTTTCAAGACAGCAAGAAGTGGATGTGATTTTATCTATCGGGCTTTCGAAACTAGCCAATCAGAATATTCCTCAATACTCCCCAAAATAATCTGATTGGCTAGTACCCTCATAAATTGAACGGATTTCAACTTGGGTGCGAGACTGCGAGACTAGCTGGTATCCGAAACTGGCACCTGTATCAATTGCGAACGGCAGAATCCCAGCTAATTCTCGGTCTCAGAGCAATTTCAGGAACTGGCTGGTATCGAGTATTAGCTAAAACCCGTTGTGAATGGGCCTTAATCGGTAAAAATTACGAGGTAGGCCGTAAATACTTTAGTCCCCCCCCGAACATTTTGGCTAGTAAGTTTATCTACGGGGCGCCGACACTGGAGTCTAGACTTCTAAATTCTAATTTGTCGGTAGTCCCTTGTATGAGATTTCGTAAGTTCGTGAAGCTGGAGTCCGACGAAAATTCGGATCCGAATATTCGAAGGAGCTTAGTGCTGCTAAGAACGGGTAGTGATGAGAACTTCAGTCTCTTACCCCCTGCGTTGAGCAGTAAAAGCCGTAGTTATGTTCCGTAAATATCAATCGGATGCTTCTTCGTGTTTTTCGTCTCAAAATTCCGTAGATAGCTTTGATTTCTGACACAGAATTTTTCTTTAAATGAACGTATTTTTTTTTTGTTTGTGAAGAAGCCTTGTTTCAGCACTGTATTTTCTTCATTTAGGCTGTGTAACCGAGCCCTTGTTTGTATACCATCGTTTTTGCGTAGTGCCGTAGGGTTAGTGTATTTAAAGTTCCTGTCTCACCTGTAGGCTAATACTAATGCAACCTACTTTGTGAATCTTTCCATCTATTCTTAAACCGAGAGACCCGAATCTCATACGGTACATTGTGACCCCCCTAGCGAAACCTCATTGATGTTCTCACTTGCCGTGTTTTGCTATTTTCGATGCGCATGAAGCTGTCGGCGGTTGTTTGCGAGAAGTTTGTCCATGGGAAAAAAACGGTTATGAGCGTGTCCGAAAGAATTCAGGACTGTAAATGCTGCATTTAATGCTGCATTTTTATTTTTATTTTCGTCCGAAAGCTCTTACCTTATACGCAGCATTAAATGCAGCATTTACAGCACTAAAAGCCTTCTGACACATTCTTTATTTCTTCTCTGACACTTCTAATTCCGAAATTTAGCCTTAATCGCCAGCTCCCCAGTTTCTTCTTGAAAATTCAGCGTAAAATTTAGCATCTTCGCTGAATTTTTCGATGAATTTTATGCTGAATTAATGCTGCATTAACTGAGCGAAAATTTAAGTCCGAAAGCGAAATGCTGCATAAAATGCTGAATTAATTCAGCATTTTGTTCGTTTCCGAGCTTTCGGACACGCTCTGTGTAAATTTCCTTCTGTTCGCTAGAAGTCAATGGTTCTGGAAGAAGGCTTAAAACAGCCGAAGCCGTGGGTAATGTGTTGAAAGCAGAGCCTAGTTTTAAAGTATTAAACTATTTTCAAATACTAGAACTAAAAGAGTAAATAGTGCAAGGGGTCATGACTGTCATGAGACGTGAGAATGCAGAGGTTTCTCATTTGAATCAGGAAATGCATAGTCGAAGCAAGAATGAGAGTGTGCTACGAGAATGAAGGGATGGATGTTCTACGACGCTTTCGTATTATAAGTTCTTGATTCTATTAGTTACCTCGTTAGTTACAGAATAGTAGGCTAACCATTTTTTTGTCTTGAAAACCGTTACCCATCATTAGCAGCATATAGGCTGCGGATCGACAAGAGACACACATCAGAATGAGACATCTGTATATGTGAGATTGTGACGTGTCTATCTTTCTCCAACCCGAAAATCAGTCAGAAATTTGTGAAGTGTTAGATTCGAATGATGCATCTAGAAACTGTGGAAAGGTTTTGTACACGCTGTAGGCGAAACTGACAGCAAAGACTCGGTAAGAAACGCGAAAACTCGCAGTACATGTCCATACAGATTAGAACTCGCGGGAAGTATATAGGTGTCGCATTGAAGCAAAGAAACAATGTGTTATGGAGAACACTTGGCCAAACCTTGCTGCAACGTCGCCGGACTCGAGCCGAACTGCGAGGGATAGTCTTATGGCCTCACCTTGACCTCACTTGCACTTGCTGATGTGGTGTAGACCTGTTTTGAGGTTGTTTTTTAGTCCTGTTCGAAAAAAGGAAAAGTGATTGACTACTGAATCTTTTGAAATGAGCATTGATTGCAAAATTCTGGCGGATCGTGGGATTTGGCTGTGGTAGATAAACGGCTGTAATCGTATAAATTTAGCTCCTACCTACTTTTAAACGAGATGCATGATTAGTGGTTTGGGGACAGACTGGCTACCATATCAGGAAGATGTAATTTTGTGATGCATCTTATGAAGCTTTTACGGTTTTGTACCCGAGCAGTCAAAAAGCATGTGGTATTGTGCCTTTGCAGATATCTTCTAATAGATAAGCCATGCACACCACATTATACGTTGCCTGTAAAAATGTAAAAACGATAAATATTCCTTCAGCCCAAGCTGACACGAATCATGTTTGATAATTGACACTGCAAAACGGATACGTCAGCTACATTTTATTAGAGCGATATTTCGGCCCTTCTTGGCAAGGGTCCTCTTCAGGCTCATGCCGCTCAAGCTGGAAAATGAACAAGAACGGCCGAAATATCGCTCTAATAAAATGTAGCTGACGTAGCCGTTTTGCAGTGTCAATTGTCAAATATGTAACAAGACCAAAGGTTTCGATGGGATCCAAAAAATTTAATATTTGACCCAGACAACTAGGTTTTGTCTACGCCAGATCCAGTCTTCGCCAGGCTAATCATCCGAGAAAATCAAGTTCAGATATACCTGTATAAGCCATATCTATTTTGACGATACTGATCGAAACTTCCTGCTTTACTTCTGCAAAATTTCCTGTTTCGGCCGAATTCCGAGCTAACTACTTGTCCAGCCAAAAAAAGATAGTTCAGAAACGAATTCAGCGCATCTCCTTATCCTTATAAAGAACATCTAATCAACTTCAATGAAACTTTAACTTATAAAAAAAAATCCGGTTTCAACCGGATTCCGGACGAACTATATGTCCGGGTAAAAAAAGATTGTCATATACAGATTCAGCGTCTCCTCTAATCAACTTAAAATACAAAATTTACTTTTAACATTTTTTTTCGGTTTCGGACGGATTCCGGGCGAACTATTTGTCCGGCGCGAAAATGGTTTTCACCATCGTGTTCAGCATGTCTTCTTACCCCTAAATCGAACATCTAATCAACTTCAAATAAAACTTCTGCCCGGTTTCGGCCGGATTCCGGGCTAACTACTTGTCCGGCGAGAAAATGGTTTTCACCATCGTGTTCAGCATGTCTTCTTACACCTAAATCGAACATCTAAGCAACTTCAAATAAAACTTTTACTTTTAACAAACTTTCTGGTTTCGGCCGGATTCCGGGCGAACTACTTCTCCGGCGAGAAAATGGTTTTCACCATCGTGCTCAGCATGTCTTCTTACCCCATAACCCACTATCATATTAGCTGTTCAAAAATATTTGGTTTGCCCCTTAATTTAAACCCCCTCCCCCACCCCTAAATGTAGGGCTACAAAGCCCATCTACGAACTCGACCTTACTCTTGACCCAAACAATCCTCACACCAAGTTTCATCAAAATATCTCATTCCCTTCGAGAGTTATAGTGCGCACAGACGGACGGACAGACGGACAACTTTTGCGATGTCATAGGTATCCGTCACTAATGTTTTGGGATCCCAAAAACGAGAAAGTTAGGATCCCTGTTCTTTTGGGTTTCTTCTTCTTCTCTCGCATTATGTCCCGTATTGTGTCTCGATGTGTGTCCCTTTACGGTAAACGTATACCATTTTGTCGGAGGAATAGCCATTTGACTCTGATTTATATGTCACATAAACTCTTCCCTCATTTTCGCCTGCAAGTTACTATTTACTTAGTTGCACTTTACAAAAAATAATAATGGTAATCACGCCAGTAGCATACAAGCGTCAGACATGCCAGTGGCATAGAAAAATGACTCTTTGTTATTTAAGTAAGATTTATGACAGGAAATAAAAAACCCTAGCCCAAGGCAGTTATATATATAGTAATTATATAATCAGATATATAACGTATATAGCCTAGCTATTATTATGGTGTCCGGTCAATTCTTCACAGGTCAGTTCGTCACAGGACAATTTGTCACAAGGACATTTCGTCACAAGGACAATTCGTCATTAGGACAATTTGTCATACGGACATTTCGTCACAAAGAGCCTAATATCAAGTTCGAATTTCGATATATTTTAAGTTATATATTATTAAATACTCAGTTACGTTAAAATGAGGTGGCTATATAATACATCAAAACATGTAGCTATGAGCAATTCCAAATGTTTGGATGAGCTACTCCAACACGTTTGTTGAATGCCATCCTAACACTATGCCAGGAATGACAACATTGTTGTTGGTCTTAGCAAGGTTTTCTGCGATGCGCTCAAAGAAGTTCCGGACAGGGATGGGAGAGACAGCATTTCTGCTTGTCCAATACCAATACTAGCCTACTGAGATATCAATATCGGAGGTTAATGCAGGAATTAAAAATCATGATTCAAATATGAATTCAAACACCCTCTTGTGAAGGGGTGGCAGCTTTGAATTGATCCAAACTACCTTTCCAGTAGCAAGTTTTCCAAAATATGACGAACTGTCCTAGTGACGAATTGTCCTGTGACGAATAGTCCGTGTGACCAATTGTCATGTGACGAATTGTCCGTGTGACGAATTGTCTTGTGACCAATTGTCCTAGAATCATTATTATTGCATTTGGTACCTATATATGTACTTCACGCAGAATGAATTTGGTAAGAATCGGTCAGGGATCAACACGGGGTTTATAATAATAGTAATAATAGTTTGCGTTTTTGTTCGGCTTTTGCATTTCCCTTTTCGGCTTTAGCTTTTAGCCTTTTTCAGGCCTTTTTTAACATTCTCGCGTTTTTGTAAATCGACATTACTACTGGACTTTTCGCTTTTCTTGGATAAAAACGCAATTTTGACAAATACCATTTGACTTGTATTTTATTTTTACTGCAAATTTTTAATCTTTAAAATCTGACACAGTCTCAAAATACTGATTATCACTTTGAGCCAAATCCATCTTTTGTTGGATTTTTGGGTAAAGTCACAGAAGTCGCAAGGCAAAACGCCAAAAGGAGAGCGCAACTTGGTCACATATCAAGTTTGCCTTTTTGCAAAAAGCCGAGGGAAAAGGCGAAAGTCGGCGTTGGCCTTTTTGACAAAATCGGGAAATTTTCAAACAGTGCTTAGAACCATTTTACGAAAACGCAAAAAAAGTAAAAAGCCGTCGAAAAGGCGAGTGAAAAGTCGAACAAAAACGCAACTAATATTTGATTGTCACCCACTTACATCATTAGATCGGATTTGTGACTCGAAATAGCAAAACTCTAGCCTAAGGCAGTTATATGTATATTAATTATATAACCAAATATACATATATAGCTGCTATCATTGGATTTGTTTTATTCAGTTCAGTTCACTTTTATTTTTCCAGAATTCTTCGTCGAGAAAAATAGCAGAGGAAGTGTCGACAGAAATACACTGACATGAAAGTGCTAAAGCAAATATGTGTTAATTTACATAATATTTTATACAATTTAAATACGGTTTTGCTTTCATAGTAACTTAATCAAAATACAATAATAATAATACTTATTTGTAATTCGCGCGGAATTCGGTCAGAATCGGTCTGGAACCAGCACCAGCATAATAATAATAATTTTTAATTGTCACCCACATACACCAGTGGAATACGGTGGATTGATATCTCCTGAGTGGGCGTTGTTTGTTAATTGTACATGGTGAATTGAAAACAAAACTGATTCCGGGTGTCATTTGCCCTTCAAGCTTGAATTTTGTTTTATCATAAAAATCCTACTTCTTTGGGGAAGTGCTAATCACAATCTCGGTCGTTTCTGGATAAGAAACGATAAGAAATTCTGCCTTGGTGAAAGAACACGGCAATAACGGAAATCGTTGCGTTCGATTAATCCGCAAATTCGTGGCCGAGCCAGATTTTTATTTCTGGGAACGTTAGGAACTATTAACCGCCCTAGAGCTTACTCGTTCGAAAGGATGTAGAGGGAAACGGGAAAAACCAAGAAAGGGTCCTGAAAAATATTCCCAGGAAACAAGAAAATCGAGGGAATTCGCGGAACAGTGAACAAATCCGGACCGGATTCTGTAAGAAATCTGGTAAAGGAAACCAGGTTTATTGATCGGTAGCCTAAAGCAAATGAAAAAAAGGCCTACCATATGTCGTGATTCTGCCAGAAAGTTGCCAAAATGATATTTGATTGATTTTTACTTTTTATTTATTTTTTAAACAACATCACTGGGCACAACGATGAAATAAAGGATATAAAGGGGCATACGAAAACGAAAATTACACAACACTTAAGACATCAAGTTTATATAGTGGCTAGTAAAAGGGTTGTCGATTTAAAATCGTGGGATGTTCCTCTTATTTGCGGAAAACATGAATATCTATGGTATCCAGTAAAAGAGTTGGTGTTTGATTTGGCCGAGTTTATTGCAGACGCATCAGAGGATAGACACCGGCCGGGCTGGACTCGTGTCATTTTGGCTCAGTTAACCCTTTTTTTCTAATCCGGCCTTCTGTCACCGTGGTGGACGTGAGGCAAAAAAGGAAAAATATAGCTTTAAAATCAGTTGAAGCTAGCATATCTCAGGCAGTAAGAGTTTATTTTAAGGAGAAACCTCGGGAGAAACGACTCCGTCTTAGAAACTAAGACCCTGAAGTCTTAGTTTTTTTTTACCAAATAGTAAGGAATATGAATTTAAAGGAACTTGTCTTGCCTATAATACTAAAGCAACATACTTCAACAATCGCTCCTTTGATTCTTGAACCCGGAGTCCCAAATTTCACACGGTACATTCTCGCCCCCAAACGACACCTGTGACTTAACAGAATTTTAACCATGTATGACAAATCCCGTGCATTTTGTTAGATCAGAATTTTGGGAATAAATGATATTGAATTGAATTGAAAAAAAAAAATATTCTCTCAATTGTCTTTTTTCGCTACCCTCGATGCGTATCATGGTGTCGACGGTTGTTTGGGCGAAGTTTATTCATCAGAAAAATTGGTTATGTAAATTTCATCCCTGTTTTTCCTAGAAGTCAACGGGTCTGGAAAAGGCTTAAAAACAGCTAAAGCCGTGGGTAGTTGGTTGAAAGCAGAGCCTATACACTGTCAAGTAAGGATTAACTGCAGTATTTGCTACTGGAATTAATCTTATCTCTACTGGGATAATCTGAGGTATCTCTACTGAGATAAGATTAATACGAATTAGAGATAAGATTAGTCCCAGTAGCAAATACTTCGGTCAACTTTAATCCTTACTCGGAGATTTTTTTTTTACAGTGTAGTTTTTAGTATATAGTGCGTATAATACACATAATAGTGTGAGGGGTCCTTTAATGGACGGCAAAGTGTCATGTGGCTTCGTTATATGATAAAAGCGCTAAAAATGGTTAAATGGCACGTTAAAAAATGGTTTAAAGCGCTACATACTCTATATGACCAAGTCCAAAACACGCCAGTGAACCTCGGAAAGAACGAGAAACGTCGCCCGAACGATGAGTCAAATTCCATGTCAACCAATCAACGGCGTTCCTTGGAGACAGCTGTGGTGACGCTTCCAGCTCTTTGCTAGGCACACGGCGATTCTCGATTGGTACGAAGAGTTAGTCATCAATAGTAGGCTATTGGCCTTATTACAGTTCAGTGCTCCAAGTGGACTAATTTCTATTAGTCCCCCATATTGCCTCATAACCAACCCTTGTATAGACATAGTAAAAGTCGGATCCATTGGGTAATGCGTCCCTTTCACTTTCTGCTGCTGAGACATATGCAAAACCTCCATTACCTGGGACACAGATGGCAGGTTTTCCACTCACTAACCTGTGGATCTATTTTTGCCACGTCTGGTCCTAGTGCTGATGGTGAGGTATAGGGGGATTAACAGAAACTAGTCCGCTTGGAAGCGCTGAACTGATGACCAATTGTTTTCGGGCTGCGGGAGCAGAGGATTCTGTCGAGTTCCCCATCCGAAGCCATGTGGTATATAGCATGCGCCACGGAGTTGGGTGCGGTTCCGCTTTTCTTTTTTTTTTTAAATCGAAACAACTATTATTCAAAACGCACTGTACGTAGATATCTCACTTCAGCTGTTTGGTTAACCCCGACCGGGTGCGGACGCTTCACCTTCTCATAGATTTCCTTCTGGACGATATGTTAAACTTGCCGCAAATTGTCGGAGAGTCCTTAGCTTTTTATACAAAAAGTGGACTAATTTCGAAGAAAATTGAATCGTTGTGCCTGTGGCAACTGAATAACAACCCTAATGCTTGTTATCTGTTTTTCGTTACAGTTAGTGATTTTGAAAGACAAACTAACAAGAAATAACAAACTTAATTTTTTTTCTTTTCACGGAAGAAAACAAATTAAGTAGTAAAGTAATAAAGATTTTAAAGAAAAAATGGAAAAGTAGAAAAAATAAAAAATATCGTATGATAATAAAGTATCGTAGCTGGATTGTTAGTGTTAGTAGAGTTAGGTAGATGAGTGCTTCCCCGGAGGCTTATCTATTCTTCGTTAGAGGTTAGGAAATTGACTTTATACCAACCAAAGATAACCATTTGTTTTATTTTTAGGGAGGATAACAAAGTTAGCCACTACATCATTAACAAAGTACAGCAAGGCGAACAAATCAGATACAAAATCGGCGATCAGATGTTTGCAGACCTTCCGACCTTATTGTCATTTTACAAAATCCACTACCTGGACACGACGCCCCTCATTCGGCCGGCGATTAAGAGGATAGAAAAGGTGGTGGCGAAATATGATTTTGAAGGACGGGTGAGACTTTAATTTCTTTGTTAGCATAGTATGTCTGGCAGCGCTGTCGCAAGTGTAGCTGCTCAAAGCACATATCTACTCCTGACAGGTGTCCTATGTACTGACTTGTGTCAAGAACAAACAACGAGACAGAACTGCTGTCTCCCTATCTCGGTCATACAAACATGCTGAGTCGAGTAAGATACGGCCGACTCCTGACGCAGACAAGCGGATGTTACTAGCTTCGCGCCACATCACGTTTCGTTACCTCTACAAATAGCTAAATCGCTGTTAAGTCGCTAAAGAGGAAATCTAAATGTCAACGCTGATTGGTTCTATGGACGCGCTCCAGAGCGGATCAGCGCGAGGAGTACGTCTCCTGCTAGCCTCTTTCTATATTTCTTGTGCAATAAGCAACGGTGAAGCCGGAAGAGAAGTAAACGGGTATCAACATCAGCTCAAAGCTAGAGTAAATATATCTAGGGTCCGCTCAGATTTGTCGGGGTTTTCATAGTCGCTGCATGCGACTAAAGACAGAAGTTCTTTCTGATTACTTGTTCTTGCTTGTATCTCGAAAATAAAATCACATACGGAAGCGATATTTGAAAAATGTTGCCGCGGTATAACAGCTGCGACGTTCCACTGCGTAGAATCTGCGTGGCATAGTAGTTCGCAAAAAGCTTGGCCGAGCTTCATTTCTTCTTCTAATGATTTATGGCATAGGGACAGCTGAGGAGCGCAACCCTTTCCGCCTTCCGGTTGGTCTTCTTGTAAACTGTTGATGGCTCGGTCTATGGCACCTCAACTGGGATCGCCGCCCAGGAGGAATTACCCTCTTCTTGTGGATGGTGATACAAACGACGCGGCGAAATTCGAAACAGCGTGATAGCGTTCAATCGTTTTTTGTGTCAAATGAGCTCGGCCGTGCTCAGTGCGGATACTGCGTCACGTATACAGTAGAGGTATGCTTATGTGAACGTTTGTTGACTTCGGACTTTGCCATTTTCATGCACTTGTTGTGTCTAAAGCTAACTACCAGGTAGCCAAAGTAGGTAAGATGAAAACACCTGTACAGGTACTTAGTATCTTCAGTCTACCATTTAGCCCAAAACTGCAGTGTTCACATTAAAGTACCACTACTGTAGTCTACGCATCAGAACGTGTTCCACACCTCTCACAATAGCAACTATTAGTTACTTTTTTTTGTTCTAACCTCGTGAAAGTCACTACGCTGAACGTTCCAAGACTTCTCGAAATAGTAACTAACAGTAACTGTTGACTTAACACTCTCGGAAGTGTAGTAAGCGTGAGAACTACGGTCTCTGTGGCGCGATATCTCGCCGAAAGTAGAAAAATGTGTTCCAGCCTTGACGGCAAAAAAGCCAGAAGGCGTGACGTCATGCGTAGTTACTACGGTAAGTAGGGTGGAATACGACCGAAGTGATTCAAGTGGATACATATGCAGCCTGTCAGGACTAGTGACGTGCGTTAAAAGGCTGACAAAATTTTATTGAACATTTTGTCATGCGATAATGTTTTTTTGTCGAACATCTATCTATCTGGTCGGTACTGCTACGTATGGAATATATTTCTGGGCACACTTAAGAAATGTATAGTAGGCCCTGCTTGGTAGGTAGTTTGAGACCTTTCTGTAACGCCCCTAAAAAAATTCGGAGACGGCTTAAGCGTTCCCCTCTATGCGACCGCAAGACAAAAGGCGCCTCAGAAAGCACTTGTCCCTCTGACTGATGGTAACGTCCGTACAGTAGAGGTATGCTTTTTTGAACGTTGGTTAACTTTGAACGGTGCCATTTTCATCCACGTACTGTGACAAAAATCAGTTACAAGGCAGCCAAGTCAGCTAACTCCTAAAAATACCTGAATGGCTGTTTAGCCCCAAATTGAACTGTTCAAAGCAGAGCAAAATAACACTAGGGAGTAGCGCCAAGACCTATGCTTTCTGTTCTTTGCAAACGGGTCATACTTATAGCGCCGCCCATTATGCTTGCGGCATTTGAAGAGAGACAAACTTCCGGGTTTAGAAATTTCTGGTAAAGATAAGATGCGGTCTCAACACATCGTGGAAACAGGGGAGGTTGTATCTTTTTTTTGACGTGTTCAAAATACGAAGTCATTGGAGCAGCGCTGGTGCACGACCGATTGAGTTTCAGTAGGGACGTTCACTATCGCTAGTGGTGCTAGTGGTGCTGCTACTCGAGTGTGTTTCACTTTTTGCAAGTCTTGGCGCTACTTTCTAGTGTTTTATTTTGCTCTGGTTCAAAGTTAACTAACGTTCAAAGAAACCTGCCTTTTCTGTACTTCCCCTCCTGTCTGGAGTTTCGTCCGGATCTCTCGTCCGTTGGTCACTTATAAATCCTAAGGTCAGGCCTCACGTTGCTAAACTACCAACTCCGGGAACTGTCCACACATTTCTTCACTGTCGGTCGGAAACGATCTTCAGTTCTTGTGTGAGCACAAGAATTCCCGATTGGTATGGTCGGCCTCCTAAGAAAAAGAGCCAGTACAGACAGCTGCGGATTTGAAGAAAAACACGATAAAAAAAGTTGGCAATTCGAAAAGGATTACAGCAATCGATAGCCTATGGTTCGCCGAGTATTACGCCATTTCGAGTAGAAAGTTGGCAAACCCGCAATGAGGGTACAACCGAGCCATGTGCACCATAGCTTGCATTGACCGCGTCGTGAAGCTTCTCATGATAATTTCACGTTTGGCAGTTTTATAGTGTTATATGAGACTCTCATGCGTAAAATTGTGGACCCGAATTTCGCTAGATGGATACGCGTCGCGTTTGTAGAACATAGAGAGTACCACGTGCGGGGCCCCCCAAAAAACCGCGTGGCGCGATGTATCTGCCGCCTAAGTACAGAGAGTGTATAAGAACACTTCGATTTCTAATATGGACGTACATATAAATAGGCAAGTTTTTTTTTTTTTTAAGTACAATTCGTGATTTTCCAACTGAGCGCTATAGATAGCCTATTAGATATTAATTGAGCGGATACGATTGGAAACGCTACTCCGACTTGACGCCTGCAACTCTTCGCCCGAAGTGCGGTCTCTGATTCCGACGTTCCGGTTGTTGTTATCTTATTATGATTATTACTATTAGTTTCCCAGAGTTTTCTTTTGTTTAAATACTTTACTAATCGTCTAGGCCGAACTTCACCAATTCTTGAGTTTTACATCTTGTTTTGGCGCAGAGTTTAACGCGCCAGCGCGGCATAGCGTTTCTGGTCGTACTTCAATCCGCTAGGAGTGCTGAATTGGAAGAAGGCCACCTTCAGTTCTTCTATTTAGTCCGCAAAATCTCCTTTGAACAGGGATATAACACTGGATATGTCCGTAATAATCAATTATCACTATTATATACAGTTTACGGTAATTTACAGTTACCAGGGCCTACGCACATTATAATGGCGTTCAAAAACTAGACGCCCTTAAAGATACAAGGGCGATTCTGGCGACCTCTTGGATTCGCTTTCCGAAAAGCAAAGCGAGAATCCGCCGAGCGCAAGAACAAGCAAAAAGTCATTGCACCTTTACAACTTCTCGCTGACTTGCCGAAACCACTTTCCACTCGCGAAGTGGATTCGTTTTCCAAGTGCTGGCGGAAACTAGCGGAGCGCGAGAACAGCTCTGGAAAGCGAAGCGACTTTTAGCCGAAGTCGCAAGAACAGCCGGCGCATAAGCTCGCGGAGCTTTCCAGACCGCCAGAATCGCCCTATACTACAGGATAAGTTGCACTGTTTATTCTGCTGTTAACTTTGATAACTTTACTGTTGAAATCAAAATAAATAATGTTATATTTTAGGATCCAGATGACCTACCCTTCAAAAAAGGAGAAATGTTGACAATTGTTTCAAAAGATGAGGAACAGTGGTGGACGGCGATGAACAGTTTAGGAAAGACAGGATCGATACCGGTGCCCTACGTACAACTGGTAAGGTTATCGGCGGTTTTCGAGGCCCATTTTTGTGCCACACATTTCCGGCTGTACTTCACGGAAACAGGATTGTGTGCCACACAGTCGAGCCATAAGTTGAAACCTTTTTTTTTATATAAAAATAAAATCTCAATAAGTTTAACTCAGTTTCATGTTTATATGCTTGAAAAAGGAGTTGATTTTATTACTAAGACTTTAATTTCAGCTAAAATCGAATGTTCCGCCAAATTCGAGCCGCAAAAATCTTGTTGATCGCGGAACCACACGTGTGGGCTAAACAAACGACTGTAGTAACACTCTTTTTGAGCCACAACCGAGACGCAAACATTTTGTGTGATTGCGGAAAAAAAACCCTTTTGATAAGCAACTTGTAACAACCGACAGTCAGACATCGGGAGTGAGAGGCTGACTCACAAAAATGAGTCAGCCTCACACGAGACTATCAGCACTCTGAGGTGGCTCAAAAATGACTCCACGAACAAAAAAAGAATACTGCTGATTTAATACTTAATAATAATAGTAATATACATGGAGTAGATAGGGCACTGAATTGAATGTCAGAGAAATAATCGCCCAAACCTGCTTTAATTGTAGCTCTTTCGGGAAAATTGTTCCCAACGATAATATTCGATCACAAAGATTTTAGTTTCTGTTGTCAAGCAGCCGTGATTACCATTTTGTGCGTGTCACTTCCCGCTGTAGCCTTTTCGTTGGGATCGTGTTTCATTTTTTTTCTGGAAACTGTTCCCGTTCTCCACAATTCCGTCTTTTGTGTATTTGCGGTTTTGCTCGTGCTGTCCTGTGTAGTCCAACTTTGTGGTTCGGCACAGTCCCGACACTGAGCAAAATTTTTTCTTTCCTCTAGATAAGATTTTCCAATATGCAGGTCGACGAGACTCACACGCCCCCGTTTGAAAGTTTGAAACCAGTTGAGAATGGACGAAAGATGACAGGAGTGAGCCCAGCGAGGATGAACTTACAGGTATGCTTTATTTGTATTGACAGCCAAAAATAAGGCGCAAGCTTCCACAGTAGAGGAGAAAAATCTTAGAATTTTGAAAAATCTTCTGATATTTGTTGCAAAAAGTCAACTGGCCATATCGGCAACACAAAAGAAAACAAACACAGATGAAGAAAAATGAACAAAAACAAAATCCAAAATATAACTTATAACACTTACATTAGATCTTCCTAATGCTTCGCTGCTAACTGACGAACTCTGCCACATTTCTCATTACTGTAAAGCACTGATCTCTAGTCAGTTTGATTAACCCTTCCTCCCCTGAAACAGTCCTCCCAGGCACTTCCTCCTTTATTCCCCCCAATCCGCAACATTTGCACATAAAACGTAAAAGATTCTCATTTCGACAGAGGGCAGAAGTCAGGGCCAACGCTTACCTATTTTTTCTAGATATTTATTTTCCTCAAGTGGAATTGCTTTCCCTCTAAACAGACTATAATACCTCTCAAATTTTCACATCCAACCCTGCCCTAAAATTGTTCCCCCCCCCCCATCCCTGTTTAGCCTTTGCACAAAATTTCAAGGACATAGGTAGATCGGGATATAAGTAAGACAGGATTGAATGAATGAATGAATATTTAAAGGTCATCTGAATGAAGTCTAACACCCTAAATTGCCACTTTTACATACTGCTTACCATTTATCTCTCGAAAACCGGACTAAAATCGGATGAAGTTTCACCGTGCTATAATTTTCAGCCTTTTTTCCGACTTGTCTTGATCTTAACGCTCGCCGCCGTAACAGTTGTAACAGCCCATGCGTAACAGTTCATGTTGTAACAGTCCACGCCGTAACAGTCCATGCGTTTATCCATCCTTGCGCTGTTTATCCATCCATGTGTTATCAACGTACGTTTATCCATGCGATAATGACAGTTTAAATATTGGCGCTAAATTTGTCTTGGGAGGTCGTAACGAATCGCCATAGGGAGACTTAGAACTTCAAGAGTGGATAGCGCCGAAATCACGGAGCGAAAAAATTCGTCTTCTCTGTACCGGTACTGTGAAGGACGATCTGAGGGGTTCATGGAAGTATGGTAGGATCGTTCAGGTGTCCTTTAATAGCGAATTGGCCGTACAAAACACATAGAGCGTGTTCCACCCCTCTACCAATAGTAACTATTAGTTACTATTTCCGTTTCAGCCTCACGAAAAGTTACTACGCTGACCGTTCCAACCTTCTCAAAATAGTAACTATTTGCTTACCACGCTCGGGAGCGTAGTTGGCGTAGTAACTACGCATATCTGTAACGTGATTGGTCGGATCACCCCGCGGCCTGATATGTGACCGAAAAATTCAAAAAGCGTTTCAGCCTAGCGTAGTAACTACGGTAACTAGCGTAGTAACTACGGTAAGTAGGGTGGAACACGCTCATAATGGTAACAATTGTAATACACTTTACATCACTCAGTAATTATCTTATTTAACTAATACGCTCTTTAGAAATTGGCACATTTTTAGTATCTTAGCTTTATTTTTTGTTTCAAGGACATCTGGGAACTTAATAGTATACCCATTCAGAAAATGTCTCCTAGGGTCTGAGAGTTGCTCGCATTTTACCAGAAAATGTCCCGCTTCCTCTGTATTAAAGCACAGGGGGCATTGTCGCTTACTGTTTGGAGTCTTATTGTCCCAATTATTCCGACCACGTACTGGCAGGCAGTTCGCTCGTAGCTGAAACCACAGGCGCTGGCCCTCCGCCGGTAGATATAACTTGAAGTAAAAGTCCATTCCGAAAGTCTGCTTGACTTCTTTGTAATACTTGTGTATATGTGATATACTTGGGTACCTGGTGGATCCGATCTCGATCAGGAGGTCGACCACGATGAAGTTCATGCTGGGCGTCTGACTGGATTCACATGGAAACATGTTTTTGCCTTCGTATCCAGCCATCATTGGGGGAGAATAGGGGAATATGGAAGCTTGCGACACGCCTAGCTCCAAGCTCAAAGGTCTTTAAACCACATGCCAGGGACGTGCCTTTTTTTTTTTTTTTTTTTTTTTTTTTTTTTTTAAAGCAGAACGTTCTAACTATCACAAAAATTTCCTTTTTAAAATCAAAACCACACAACACAACAAAACCCGTGCCTTTTTGAGATCAGGGTTGATGAAGTTTGCGGAGCTGGAAGGAGAGAATCTCGTATCGGTTCCTAGGGGAAGGGCTTTTGGATATTTCTCGGAAACATTGTAACTCCTAACCGGTCGGGCGACCGAGATAAAACTTTGTAGGTAGCTGAACCACATGCCATGATGTACCACTTTCAGGTTTTGGACCTTCGTAACTTCCTCCCTCCCCCCTATACGGTGTAGACCCCAGCGAGAAAAATCCCTAAACTAACACCCGTGGCCCCTTTACATGAAAGATGTAGAAAGAGTTTTGTTCCAGCATTTTTTAAGTTGTACAATAACCGATAAGCTAGTCCTTTTCACACACACACAAAAAAACAGTGAAAAGTAATTTAAGTATACTTTAAAGGTCAAATTCGACGGCTACTTTTGAGTAATACAATTCTATTCTATTCTATCATGGTGGGTGGGAATTCAAGGGGCGACGGAATTAGTTACGTGCCAAATCTCTGAAAAATGACCATGGCCGGGGCATGCCATTTGAGGTCCTGGTAGGCGGACCTGGGTGGAGCTCAGAAGGCAGCAAGAACGCAGGTCCTATATGCATGTCATTTTTGAAGTTCCAAATTCCCAGATAAACACGGTTTTCGGACTCATCACTGTCAATCCCATCCGCACCTTTAGCACCGGTACCCCAAGTCAGTACGTGCGCAGGGACTACACGAGCGCACCTCTGGAAATGACATCTAAAATCTGACTTTTTATTCTCGTCGTACTCGTGGACGAAACCAGCTGTCAACAGAGGCGTTACTAGCCAAAATGTTTGGGGGGGGGGCAAGGTATTTACCGACTGGCTGGTCATTTTTACCGACTGTTTTTTGCAGATAAAAATTACTATTATTGAGAACAAGAGCTGTAAGCTCATATGGCACTTGCATGGGTTGAGATGTAGTGTTTGATCAAACGTAGGCTACTTTTAAGGTTACCTTTGCGGTTCAGATGCGCACTTTAAGGGAGCTACAGAAAAAGTATTTTGTTTTAGAACTTGGCTGTAATGATACGCACTTTATAGGCGCTAGAAATTCATCTGTAAGAAAATCTATTGAGACAAAACGATCACAGGCCCTTAGGGATCATTGATATATACCGTTTGGTAAAAAGTATTTTTTTCACTTTTCGGTTAAAATGTGCACTTTATAAGGGTGATAAAATAAATTTTTAAGCAAAACCCTTGCGGCACAAATGATCATGGGTTGAGATGTATCGTTTGATGAAAAAAAGTAGTTTTCGACCTTGCGGTTCAGATGCGCACTTTCAGGGAGCTAAAACTTCATTTGTAAGCAAAACCCTTGAGGCAAAAATGATAATGTGCTCATGGGGATCATGAAAATGTATAATTTGGTTAAAATTATTTTTCTAAATTTGCGGTCAAGATTGGTACTTTAAGGAATGTCGGATTTGGAAAGTGGCGATTTCTGAGCCAATCTTGTCGAATCTCTAATATTCCAGCCCAGTTCGATCGTCCTAGCACATCTGGAAGTACCTTAAATCGCGATCACCGGAATTCCGGACCCCCCCCCCCCTCAAACTCCCCCACAGTCGCCGGAGCCAATCCGGTTCTGTAAGTGATTTATCCAGAGCATCTCTTTATTATTCCCACAAAGTTCGATCCCGATCTCCCCAGTCTGAGCCGGTCACGTATTCCCCCCCCCCCCCCATTGTTGTCGAATCCGGTCCGGACATGACAAAGGTCACCAGAGACATGTCCTCTGATCAGTTATCAAATTTCACTCAAATCCGATCAACCGTTCCAAAGTTACGCATGACTGAGTATTCCGGATTCCCCCTCCCACTAAACCCCCCACCACTATCGGATCATGTAAATTTTTATTTATAAGTCAGTTTGATCGGGTCCCTGATTCGCCTCCCAAGTTTCGTCGTGAAATTCCCCAAAACCGCCATTACCGGAATTCCGGGAAACTCCCCTCCACCCCCCCCCCTAGTGTCCGGATCCAGTCAAAATGTATAAAGGATTTATCTGGAGCAGATGCTTGTTCTTTCCAGCAAGTTTCACTCCGATCCCTCCATTCTAACCGTTTCTCGAGATTTCCGGTCTCCCCCCCCATCTCCCCCATAGCTGTCGAATCCGGTCCGGACTTCAAATGGGACATCAGAGGTATGCCATTTATTCAGTTATTAAGTTTCATTCCAATCCGATCATCCGTTCGAAAGTTACACACTACTCCAGTTTTCCGGATTCCCCAGCCCTCCACTCCCCCCCAGTTGGTCGGATTGGGAAACTGATTATTTCCATGTTAGTCCGGTCGGGTCCCTGATGTTCCTGCCAAGTTTCATCGTCCTAGCACATCTGGAAGTACCCCAACTCGAAAAAGTGTGACAAAAACTACTTAATTCTCAGAATTCCCCGGCCCACCACTCCCCCCCAGATGGTCGGATCGGGAAACTGATTATTTCCAGGTTAGTTTGGTCGGGTCCCTGATTTTCCTGCCAAGTTTCATCGTCCTAACACATCTGGAAGTAACCTAACTCGAACATGTGGGACAAAAAAATTCGGACAGACAGACCGACCGACCGACAGACGGAATTGCGATCGGTATATGGCACTTGAGCCAGAGGCTGCAAGTGCCATAAAAACCGACTTTGTTGACGAAAAGTCGGCTGATTTTAAGATAAACGACTGTTTTTGAGAAAAATCGACTATTATTATGAAACAAGAGCTGTAAGCTCATATGGCACTTGCATGGGTTGAGATGTAGTGTTTGATCAAACGTACTTTTAAGGTTACCTTTGCGGTTCAGATGCGCACTTTATATTTTGTTTTAGAACTTGGCTGTAATGATACGCACTTTATAGGCGCTAGAAATTCATCTGTAAGAAAAACTATTGAGACAAAACGATCACAGGCCCTTAGGGATCATTTTGATATATACCGTTTGGTAAAAAGTATTTTTTTTTCACTTTTCGGTTAAAATGTGCACTTTAAGGATGATAAAATATATTTTTAAGCAAAACCCTTGCGGCACAAATGATCATGGGTTGAGATGTATCGTTTGATGAAAAAAAGTAGTTTTCGACCTTGCGGTTCAGATGCGCACTTTCAGGGAGCTAAAACTTCATTTGTAAGCAAAACCCTTGAGGCAAAAATGATAATGTGCTCATGGGGATCATGAAAATGTATAATTTGCTTAAAAGTATTTTTCTAAATTTGCGGTCAAGATTGGTAGGCTACTTTAAGGAATGTCGGATTTGGAAAGTGGCAATTTCTGAGCCAATCTTGTCGAATCTCTAATATTCCAGCCCAGTTCGATCGTCCTAGCACATCTGGAAGTACCTTAAATCGCGATCGCCGGAACTCCGGACCCCCCCCCCTCAAACTCCCCCACAGTCGCCGGAGCCAATCCGGTTCTGTAAGTGATTTATCCAGAGCATCTCTTTATTATTCCCACAAAGTTCGATCCCGATCTCCCCAGTCTGAGCCGGTCACGTATTCCCCCCCCCCCCCCCATTGTTGTCGAATCCGGTCCGGACATGACAAAGGTCACCAGAGACATGTCCTCTGATCAATTATCAAATTTCACTCAAATCCGATCAACCGTTCCAAAGTTACGCATGACTCAGTATTCCGGATTCCCCCTCCCGCTACTCCCCCCACGACTATCGGATCATGTAAATTTTTATTTATAAGTCAGTTTGATAGGGTCCCTGATTCGCCTCCCAAGTTTCATCGTGAAAATCCCCAAAACCGCCATTACCGGAATTCCGGGAAACTCCCCTCCACCCCCCCCCCTAGTGTCCGGATCCAGTCCAAATGTATAAAGGATTTATCTGGAGCAGATGCTTGTTCTTCCCAGCAAGTTTCACTCCGATCCCTCCATTCCAACCGTTTCTCAAGATTTCCGGTCTCCCCCCCAACTCCCCCATAGCTGTTGAATCCGGTCCGGACTTCAAATGGGACATCAGAGGTATGCCATTTATTCAGTTATTAAGTTTCATTCAAATCCGATCATCCGTTCGAAAGTTACACACTACTCCAGTTTTCCGGATTCCCCAGCCCTCCACTCCCCCCCCCAGGTGTTCGGATTGGGAAACTGATTATTTCCAGGCTAGTCCGGTCGGGTCCCTGATGCTCGTGCCAAGTTTCATCGTCCTAGCACATCTGGAAGTACCCCAACTCGAAATAGTGTGACAAAAACTACTTAATTCTCAGAATTCCCCGGCCCACCACTCCCCCCAGATGTTCGGATCGGGAAACTGATTATTTCCAGGTTAGTTTGGTCGGGTCCCTGATTTTCCTGCCAAGTTTCATCGTC
Source organism: Branchinecta lindahli (assembly GCA_023053555.1). Lineage (NCBI taxonomy): Eukaryota > Metazoa > Arthropoda > Branchiopoda > Anostraca > Branchinectidae > Branchinecta > Branchinecta lindahli. The sequence goes on along the minus strand of JAKZAO010000006.1, from coordinate 19,797,787 downwards.
CTAACACATCTGGAAGTACCCTAACTCGAACATGTGGGACAAAAAAATTCGGACAGACAGACTGACCGACCGACCGACAGACCGACAGACGGAATTGCGATCGGTATATAGCACTTGAGCCAGAGGCTGCAAGTGCCATAAAAACGACTGTTTTTAAGAAAAATCGACCGTTTCTAAGAAAAAATCGACTGTTTTTAGGACAGATCGCGGCGCTCCCCGCAGATTCGGCTATTTTTTTACCGACTGGCCGAAAACATTCGGGGGGGGGGCGTCCCCCCTTAGTCGTGACGCCCCTGGCTGCCCGATTAAAAATTCTTTGACTGTGTAGTAGTATGGTAGTTGCATGGAATAGTATGTAGTAGTATGGAGTAGTTTGATTAGTGATATGTAGTAGTATGGAATACTTTGATAAACATGCCTCCGACTGGGTTAATCTTATGTAGTAGTATCCGATAGCATCCAGTTTGCTAGTAGTAGCATGTAGTAGCAACAGTTACTACTGCATGCTACTTTTTCGTACTACTCTATACGACTAATTCTCGGATATTTTTCATCGGGTGTCAAACATTGTCATCTTCCTTCACCCAGTGAGATCAGCGAATCGCAATACAGATTTCTGATTACACTCTTCGGAGATTTCTGTTTGGTTCTAGAGAACATCACGGGAATACTCCACCAGTCCTGCATTCTTCTTTTCTTGCAGCGCCGACTGCCAGCATATGCACGGGTGAAACAAGCCCGGACGCCGAACGCCTATGACAAAACTGCCCTCAAATTAGAAGTCGGAAATGTGATCAAAGTGACTAAAATGCACCCCAATGGACAATGGGAGGGTGAGCTTTTCGGTAAAGTCGGATTCTTCCCTTTCAACCATGTTGAATTTATCGACCAGGATCCAAGTGATGACCTTGAGAGTTAGTCCGATACCACCCCGTCCAAGGATCAGTAACTTGGTGAACAGACAAAAATTGCCTGTCATACAGCGCTATTGAACGGAAAATATCTCAGTGTTCAGAAGTTTGCCTGTGCTACCACGCTATTGGCGGTTCGATATTTCAGTAGCCAGGTCTTGGGGGTTACTGTACAACAGTGATTAAGAGTTGCATACGTCAGTGACGTGCCCTCGTAAAACGCAAATAGTGATCCACGAAAATCATGAACCACTATATCGTGGAATGTGAAAGAGAGACCTAAGACTCCGTAAACCTGGGTTACATTCTCAGTAGTACTCTAGCTGAAATTACTGATTGAAGTATTGAAGAAGAGGCCTAGCTGCATTATCGAGAGCAAACGGTCGATAAAAACAGGTGATCCATATTTGCGCATCCTTGTGTTAACGTTATGAGAGTTAATTTGCAATGGCACTTTTAAATGTTATCTTTTCGCGAAACGTAACACTTAGGGATCATAACAGAAGTTTGGTCCAGAAACGTTACCCTTGGTGAGGGTCTGATATGGTTTCGAGGATGGTGCTTAATGCTAGGTCTTGAGTATGGTCACTGGGACCTTGTGATAGCGTGGAAATCCTCTGAAGACCGGCGGGCCTGACATTAATTTCCACTCTCAGAACCAATCAGCAAACCCGGGGTAGGGATGTCCTAGGTAGCCTAGGGCTCAGACGCACTCTTCTCTTTCTCTCTCGATAAAGTAAATGTCTCCATAGGTCAACAGATGATAAGTTAATTTAGTTAATTACCGGAAACGTGATGATGCTGATGAGGTAACAAACTAGGTCGCAATGACGATAAGAAACATACGCCATCTAACGGCAAGAACCCGAACTTCTTGCCTAGATGGCATGTGTGTTTACACCATGGTCGGGAATGACAGCAAAACTGGGTGGGGCCCTCTGAGCCACAACAGGGTCATAACGGATATATTCTCGTAACGTTTAACACAGGATGCTCAAACATGTTTTTAGCAGTTATCGAACTTCTGACAGTGTACAGCAGGATTTGCTTATTACCATGATTAATATGCTTCGTAAAGAATTGCCTATTTGAATTTTTCCTTTCGCAAAATTGCGCTATATTGCATTTGTATCTTTCTCTTATAATGCCACTGATACATGTGATGTTCCAGAGAGTTTTGTTGCTCCGCAGTTGACTCGCGATCGGACAGTCAGGCGCTTCTATACCTGTTTGCTAGACCGATCCGTTATACAACTGTAGTGTCATATTTCCCTGGAACGAAATGACTTTTCTGTACGAAGCATCCATTATTCGATGATAGATGCTGTGGATTATTATCAATCACCATAACGCGTGTTGAACCTGACCTAGAGTATTGCTGATATTCAAATTGAGTGACTACCTCCTGTCTAAGTAGCCCATTTTAGAAAGAGGAGGATGGCTTAGTGCATTTCCTTTGCATAAGTTTGTCGTCCCGGTAATCATATCCCACCACTTGAAGACTTTTGTTATAAACAGCTTTCCGTCTATCCGCGAGACAAACTAGATCCTCTCTAAATGAAGACTGCGGAATGGCAACACAAGACCATTAACAAGGATAAGACCCATATTGTAGGAAAGAGAGAGCGCTTGGTGACAAAAATTTATTGAGCCGATGCATGGAAGAGCCTTTTCTCTTGCCCTTGTCAGACGGCACAGGTAACCTCTAGGCTATCCCCCAGGTGCTTTGATGATTAAGGACTCGAGCGGTGACCACAGAAAACTTGCCGCGTGATAGACGGGGGGTTAGTGACGACCTTAAAACGGAGTTTCAGGATCGTCTTTCAGTGACGGTAAGCACGTTGCAAACCCTGAGTATAAAGACTTCAGGCGTATTCTCGCCGTTCCCCGAGGACTCCTCGGCAAATCGAAGGGAACGGCGAGAACAGAGGGAGTCACTCCACGCGGACTCCGCGTATGGAAAACAGCGAGAACACGGGGAATGCTTCTGGATTTTGTTCGAAAAAAAATATGCAGTTGAAGAAATTAGTCTGGATCCACCTTATTTTTGGTTTTATTTACTCCGATTGTTTTAATCAGTTTTACATTGCACCAACACTCAGAAAAAAATTGATTCCCCTTCGAATCTGAAAGGGAGTCTTTTTGATGATGGTGATGATAACCGGAGCATTCCCCGTCCATGAGGACTCGCGAGAATACGGGAGTGAGTCCCCGGGACAAACAAAAACGCGGGGACTCCTCAAGTGGAGTCCTCAGGGAACGGCGAGAATACGCCTTTCGTGAAGTCTGACGATGTCTCTCCCACTGTCGGTACAGGAGCTGCAATAGTTTTTGGAACTTACCCACAGTCCGACTGCTTTCTTAACCTTACTGTCCAAGATATTCCAGAAATCCTGATATCCTACCCATATTGTCAAGCGACAAACTTACGCAGAGGAAGAACTTACCTACCCGTCCTTCGCTATCCTTGACAAAACTGTATCTGCGTTTAAGTTCACTGTTGTTGATGTGTAGTGGGAGGTGTTTTGTTTTAATTATTTTCTGTTAACCTTTGTTTTAAGTTTTAAAGTTGCATGATCGTAGTCATTGGTTGAGAAAATGGGCACTGAGGAAGGTTCAGTTTCGAGAGAAAATTTGTCAGCCACAGAATGTGAAATGTGTCCTTCGAGAATGTCCTTTAGATCATAGACTGCAAAAGACTACGGTAGTAAGCAGTTGCGGTGGCTCGACTGTCGACGGTAAATTTCTCCTGCAGTGCCCAGATATGCAGTTTATATTTTAGTTCACGAGGGACTATATATAGCAAAGAGCACAGAAACTGTCGTGGCTCTCTCAGTCAACGATTATTACCAAGCGACACTAGTGAGGTTCATGTCAATGGGGGGGGGGGCATAGATGCGAATTGTAAATATTGAGTATTTCCCGATTTGCCATTCGTCGGGCTTTTACAGAATTTGAGGGGGGGGGGGCATGGGACCGCTTAATCGTCAAACCTTAGCTTTAAGTTTGTGATATTTGACGCTTTTCGTTTAAAAAATATCACACGTTTATGCCTTCCAGATTTCAGTTTCTAATGTATTTCAGTTAATGCTTGGACAATGATTAGGGTCGGGTGGTTGCGGACAGGAATTCCTGCCAAGATTTTTCTTACCATCACCAATTCCGTACGGATAAGTTGAGAATTGTTCAGCTCGATGATGAAAATGCGGAAAAACCGGCCAGAAAAGCCTGATCGTACATTCGCACCGCAAGCTAGATTTCCGCGGAGTGCGGTAGGAATTACTATGAGCTCAGTCGTGGTGATATCATAGGCAGGCATCATCCGGTCGGGAATGCCGGGAGCTGGTGGTAAATCTGTACCACTGAGGTTCAGCCGCGAGTTTGAAGCTTGCACTGTCATAAGTTTCATAACAGATCGCGCATAACACTTTCAAGGTAACACCTTTTCACTTAGAAATAAAGTGTTGTGACCAATTAGGTTTATACTATTTCGTGCCTAGATCTCCAACAACACCTTCAATTGGTAAAAATAACTACACTGTCAGAAGTTACGTAACGACAACAGAAGGATGCCCGGTTTCAACAGATAACACTTTGGGATGTTATCTGTTATGTTTCTTTCGTTCCCGTTAGTATTTTTACCAATTGAAGGTGTTGTTCTAGGCACGGAATAATGTAAACTTAATTTGTCATAACACTTTATTTCTAAGTGAAAAGGTGTTATTCTTGGAAGTGTTATGCGCTATCTGTTATGAAACTTCTGACAGTGTGGTTCCCAAGAAATCCGGATTCATAAGTAAGCTGACTGCGAATTGATGGCGTTGAACGGATAAGTCAGCTGAGGTTTATTAAAGCAACGTTTCGGCCCTTCTGGCAAAGGTCTTCTTCAGGCCGTAGCTGGTTGAACGAACAATGAAGTGAAATCTCAGATGTCTTAAGCCCGAGCCCCACTACGGACACACCTCTTCGTAATTCGCCATTTAAAACGTTTTTAAGACTTTTTAGGACCCTCCTCTCTCATTGGTTGTTCATAACAAATTAAAAACGGGAGATGGATTATTCCATCCCCAGATTTTATGAACGGGTTGAGAGAGGAACGTCTAATGCCCGGGCCCCACTACGGACACACCTGTTCGTAATTCGGTATTTAAGACTTTTATAAGACCGGCTTTTAAGACTTTTTAGGACGCTCCTCTCTCATTGGTTGTTCATAACAAATTAGAAACGGGAGATGGATTATTCCATCCCCAGATTTTATGAACGGGTTGAGAGAGGAACGTCTAAACCTGCTAAAAATCGGTCTTCAAAACGTCTAAAAACTGAATTACGAACAGGTGTGTCCGTAGTGGGACGTGGGCTTTATCCTTACCAAACAGTGAGTTCTCAGCCGGGTTCGACAATTCACCGTCGCGTCCGGAATTTCGGCGTCGGTCTGACCGACTTAATTGAGCTAAACTCGCAGTCCGATTTCGCGACTACCACTGTGGGACACACCTTGTGCGGGAAGCGCGCTGAGGTGACAGTACAGGATTTCCGGTGCTCACGTCCCACAGTCGGAACAAACAGACTGCGTCATCGCGTTAAGTTCTGGGGAAGTTGAAAACTGTTTGAACGTAGATGCATTGCGTTAATGCAAAACGCAGGGTTTTAACGTAGAAACGCAGTCTGTGTGACCCGGGGGTAAAGGCACGTGCTCACACAATCCGATAAGGTTCGAACTCGAAAGTCGCATTGCTGTAGTGTATGCGTTGCAGCAAAATTCAGGAGCGAATTCGCATCAAGACTTCGAAAATCGGCTTCGTTAATTTAATGGGACAACAGTTATCCTCGAAGATAATCGGTTCTTTTTTTTATGGTTCAGAGCAGGGTTAGGATAGTGGCCTTGCTTTAAATGTATGTATAGGTTGTTATAAGGGAGTACCCAGTATATTGCATGCCTGGAATTTGTGACTGAATTTGTAAATTTGACTTGAAACATGTATAAATTATGTGACAACTCAAAGCTTGTTCAAGTTCCACGCACGGATTAATAGTAGGCGAGGGGTTACCCACTCTGGATTTTAGCGTACAGCAAGTGATACACCTAACTTATGGTCGGCACCGGTGCTAGCACCGCTGTTTTTGGCCGTTGCCGGGAAAGAGTTTACAGCAGGTGCTGGGGAGTGGGTAACCCCTCAATTGTAGGTAAATGGATGAGCCATATGTATTTTTGCATGATGGAGGCTATTGCGCTATTTTCACTGGAATCCCCATAACTCAGAAATAACGTATCGCCTAAGTTGTTGTAGAAAAGAGTTGGAAACTGCCTATGAGTCTTAGCTCATACAACGTTCGGGAACGGATGCTGATGGCATCTCAGCATGCACACGTTCACTTAAAAAAGTATCTCCGAGTAAGGATTAAAGGTTAACTGCAGTATTTGCTACTCGGATTATTCTTATCACTATTTCGTATCAATCTTGCCTCAGTAGGGATAAGGATTAGCCGAGTAGCAAATACTGCAGTTGTTTAATCCTTACTTGGAGATAGTTTTTACAGTGTTGTCACTTGCCGCTAGCAAATTCGAAAGCGTTTGTACATCCAAAATGCTGAAATTGTGTCGCCTTTTGCTGAAAAAAAAGCTGCTCTGCTATTCCTGCAGCGTTTTGCGCTTTGCCGTAGTGAACAAAACAACTCGACTCGCGATTCCGGTGCAGAGGAAAGAAAATTACTGCAATTCTCAAGTTTACTGCACTGACACATGTTGACATATAAACTTCGTGAAAACAGCGCTCGTCTGATGACATTAAAATAATATTAACGGGGGTTACCGATGCCAAGACAAAATAAACCAGTAGAACCTCCGTCTTTGATCCCATGCACCGACTATGGATACCCGACGAAACTGAGCAGGGCTTAAGTTGACGCCCGTTTACTTCCCTCTTCGCCGCTGCGCATACCAGAGGAAAATACCGTAGCAGGCGTGCATTACCCGCCTCTTCAGCGCGTCACATGTGACGTCACAATGGTAGACAACCAATAATTTGTTACTCTCGACTTTTCTTCTCCGGGGCTGTACTGTGATGCAGCTGTTTGTAGAGGTAACGAATTATGATGTTCTGTATAGCTCCTACCTTCCGCTCGTTCGCATTGAGAATTCTCTATATGACTAAGTCTAAAACACGCCAGTGAATCTAGGGAAGAACGAAATACGTCTCCCGAACGATGACCCAAATCCTGTGTCAACCAATCAACAGCATTCGTTGGGGACAGCTGTGGTGACGCTTGCGGCTCTTCGCTAGGCACACGGCGATTTTTCAGCGGCACGAAGTCGAGAGACGGAGGTTCTTGTGCTTATTTGTTCTTGCCGACAATAACCGGAACCTGTTCCATGCTGACGTACATCAAGTCTAGACCGATAGGCCCTGTATCACCGAACGTGTCCGAAAGCTCCGAAACGAACGAGAATGCTGAATTAATTCAGCATTTCGCTTTCGGACTTAAATTTTCGCTCAGTTAATGCAGCATAAAATTCATCGAAAAATTCAGCGAAGATGCTAAATTTTACGCTGAATTATCAAGAAGAAACTGGGGAGCTGGCGATTAAGGCTAAATTTCGGAATAGGAAGTGTCAGAGAAGAAATAAAGAACGTGTCCGAAAGCTTTTAGTGCTGTAAATGCTGCATTTAATGCTGCATATAAGGTTAGAGCTTTCGGACGAAAAAAATAAATAAAAATGCAGCATTACAGTCCTGAATGCTTTCGGACACGCTCACTAGCGCGATCTCCTAATTGACTTTCTGATATCCGGGTTCATCAAAATATACATTAAAGATGGCGTTAGCAGGTATCCCAGAATATTCAGTATCGCGGAGTAATTCATAACAAATATTTTCACTTGTACGGTAACATGTGGAACTATGAAAGATAACGCTATATTGTTGAAACTGTTACCGATGGCAGACGTAACAATAACGGCCAAGACCTGAGCTTTTGCTGTTGCAAGATTGACCTGTTTGGCTTTACCCATGTGTGGCTTGACGGCATTTTCTGCAGAGCGATCGAATTTCAGTATTACAAGATTCAGAGCCAACGTGAAAACTTGGGTGATGATCGTGATGAAGTAGTACTCTTTAATTGTGCTGGGAATTGCTTCGTTTAGAGTGCTCTCAGTACAGAATCGATAGAAAATCACACCTTTAGGGCTGGAAACGAGGTACATATATGGAACGCTAGAAGTAGTCGTCGCTATGAGTAGCGAAATTGTCAGTAATTTGGAATCCGACCAAGATGCCACTATTTTGGTGAATTTTAAAAGTATGATTCGTACCACAGAGGTGAAAACAAGAGCTAGCTGGGTCAACATGAAGGGTACAATAGCTATTCTAGCTGACAGGACACAAAGCCAAAGTGGTGGGTCAGCTAGTGCCAACTTTATGACGGTAAGCGCCGGACAAACTAAGCAGAACCCTAATGACATAAGACAATGCATTTTGATCGTATTGTTTATGACCGTTTTACGAAGGCTACTTAACGTTAGGTAACGGAGCAGGAAACCATTGGAGAGTAACGTTATAACCAAAACAGACGCTACAACAATCGTCGATACCACATACGGTACTGGAATCTTGTCAATAAACTTTTGACTATTGTCTACTTCGAGAACTAACGAATTACCTGTTGAATCATTCATTTTAACGGTAATTAACAAGGAGTGGCGATCACTTTGCAAAACAGTTCCGTGTCCAACATGGCAGTATTCGTCCTTGTACAGATCCACTTTTCTATCTAGCTGTAGTGTCAACGTCAATCGCTAACTCAGCAATCATATGTCTTTCTGTATTAGAGTATCACCAACGTTGCGTACGGAGTCTCTCGTTCTTTATAAGAATATAGTCAGTTTGGTTAGAAAAGTTTCCGAATCTTAAGCCGCTTTCACATTAACGCGTCGAGCTTTCCACACTGAGCTACGCAACCTCTGCGTCGCACTTGCGGCAACGCAACGCAGAGCTTACGCAGACAAATTAAACGCAACGCAAGATATCTAGTCTTGCGTTGCGTCCGACGCGTACGCATCAGATTTTTCACTGAAAAAGGGAAGTTTTTGAAGAAAAACTGGAGAAAAACGTACTAACAACGAAGAAAAGCTTAATAGTGATGAAAGAAACGAAAATTCAGCATAAGAAACCGACAAAAGAAAACGTAAATACGCATCCAGCGTGAAAAGCTATCGCGCAGGTGTGAAAGATACGCGACGCAACCTGTATGCAACGCAAGATAAACGCATACGCAACACATCGCAACGATGAGTCAATGTGAAAGCGGCTTTATCCAACCGATGAGTGGTGACTCCACCCATCACAAGTACTTTGTCGCTGAAAGACCCCACAGAACTGAGCTTAGTTTACGAAAGTTCCTCATTTTATCGACGAAGTTGAAAGATCAGTTTCAGCCGAGAGACTTTAGTGAGACAATGTCTCAAATTTCCCGGAAATGTTGTGTTGATAGCGTTGCCTAGGAAGAACAAACTTTGGATGGGGTGATGGGGGGACTGAAACCCAATTATCAGCCAGATACGGAGGTGAACTGAAGTCTCGGGTTTCCAACAAATGTTGAGGAAAGAGCGTTGCGTAGGAACACCACAACTTGGAATAGGTTTGGGGTGGCACCTGCTTACACCCTTTTCCGTCATCGCGCAAAAACAACTGAGCCGGCATCGGTGCCGGTCAGAAATTAGGCTGATTTTGAATTTCTAGCACATGGAAACAGGTGCCGGCTGGTGTCAACCGGTTCCAGCACCGGGCCCTGTACACTAAAATCGAGAGTGGGCAACCTCTCAGTCTACAGGCACAGGGTATTCACTGCCTGGAGTAGCATAGAATCACTGCAGTGGTATGCCATCGCAAATCGTAAGCGGTGATCACATCACAGTCCCTAGGATATAGAAATTGAAACGAAGCGTTAAGCGGCTCAGAGTACGACAATATGTTTTCCTTTAAATGCACCTTTCTTCGTGACGCCACAGAACTCATTTTTGCCCGCATGTGTTTTTCCGAACACTTGTGTCTGTTAGTAGTTTTCTAGGACATAAAAAATCAATTTGCGGTCTGTCCCGGATGCGATCAGCACTGTGCTTCTAGTAAGTAAAGGATTATGGCAATTCGTTCTGTGCAGACCTAAGTGGGGTAACAGGTGCGTCACGTTTTCACTGTCTTTCGTTAGTTTGTGTTGCGTTTGTGCAGGAACAGTTAAGGCGTGAGGACAGGTAACCAAAGTGACAAATATGTACCAGAGGGAAATCTAGTGTTGTTGACGGAAGCTGTGACTTTTGCAGAGCAAAATAACACTAGGGAGTAGCGCTAAGACCTATGCTTTCCATCAGAGCAAAATAACACTAGGGGGTAGTGCCAAAACTATAAAAAAGTGACACACACTCAAATAGCAGCGACACTAGCACCACTAGCGATACTGAACGCCCCCACTGAAACTCAATCGATCGTGCACCAGCGCTGGCTCCAATAACTTCATATCCTGGACACACCAAAAAAAAGATACAACCTCCACAGTTTCCTCGATGTGTGCAGACCTCATCTTAGCGTTACTAGAAATTTCTTGACCCGCAACTTTGTTTCGCTTTAAATGTCGCAAGAGTAGTGGGCGGCGACAAAGACAGTAATAGTGGGAAAGACCGGCGACTCGGCCAAAATCGCGTCGTTGAAAATCGATCGTGCTGCTTCCTAGCGTTTGGTCTTTGTCCAATTTCAAACGGCACGTTTGACGTAATCAAGGCAAGATGGCGTTGATTGGCGCTGTGATTATTTGCTGTGAAATTAGTGGTTGCCCGTGAATTCAACACTTTTGTTCCATTAAAAAAAAGTAACTGATTGTGTTTCTGCTTGCTTTTTATTCCAATTAAAGAGGAAATCTGAATGGAGAGTGGACGCTCATGGTATAGTCCGGGATCCCCCCCCGGGACAGGGGGGGGGTAGCAGACGAGCTGCAGAAGGTTTGAAGAACTTTTCTAGAACAACTGTTTGTGCTGAGAACGAAAATCCTACCGCACCACTCCGCACCGATGTACGTCACCGACTTTTTAGCCTATAAAGGCAGATTAGGCCTATAAAGACCAAAACTATAAAAACAATTTTCCTAGCAGGACCGCATCAACTAAATCAAACAAACTATACATATTCTGAATCCTCTTTTTATCATCTATCAAATGGTATATTTTTTATTTTTTTAAACTTACATACTTTTCTTAGAAACGTCTTAGAAACCAAGAAAAAGCGAAAATTATTTAACTTTTTTAACTAAATTGTCATTTATCTCGGAAAAACTTCCAGCAAACTACACATTTTTATTATTCAGTTAGAAAGATAAGCTCTATTCCAAGCTTCTGTATTCTGACAAAAATCAACAAAACGCGCTCTGACGATGATTCTGCTGAAGATGGAGGATAAATGTCAACAGAAAAATTTTTTAACGAAAAACCAACCGCTAAACGGCGCTGATTGTTGCGACTCATGGGGCTTACGGGAGTCGCCGGTCTTTCCCACTATTATTGTCTTTGGGCGGCGATATGAGTACGGCCCGTTTGCAAAGCATGGAAAGCATAGGTCTTGACGCTACTCAGTAGTGTTATTTTGCTCTGGCTTTCCATGCTTCAGAGTCGGGCCATACTTGTAGCGCAGCACACCAAGCTTGTGGCATTTAAAGCGAGACAAACTAGGGGGTTAGAAATTTATAATAAAGGTAAGATGCGGTCTGTACAGATCAAAGAAAAAGGAAAGGTCCTATCTTTTTTTTCGCTTTGTTCAGATTTTAAAGTTATTGGAGCCAGCGCTGGTGCACGACTGATTGAGTTCGCTGCTACTCCAGTTTGTGTAATTTTTTTCAAGTCTTGACGCTACTCCTTAGTGTTATTTTGCTCTGGACTTCTCGCCGGATAAACAGTGACATTCTGGCGCCTATGAAACTAGGTCCTGTTCACCAACTAATCTACTAATCACCTCGACTTTTATGCTTCATTTTGAATTTACTGGTAAGGACCCGGTCGCGGAATTCTGCTCGCTTTGTCGAACACACGAAAATGTACGACCAACACCGGGGAAACCTCGATCCGAAGCAGACCTTCTCCCTTATTTGCGTAAAGTGCACTCACCCTTCATTCTGTCATCATTGTCATCATTATGTCAAATAGTAGTTGACCGGGAACGCTTCAGTCTATCCGGACTTGGACTACCTTACTGAAGTGATTTCATTTATATTTAGTGGCGTCTTTTTTTTACAGCTGTTGACAGTCGTGATTTTGCTTTACCCTTGGTTTTTATGGCACTTGCCTTCCGGCCAAGTGCCATATACCGATCACTTTTCCTTCTGTCGGTCGGTCTGTCGGTCGGTCGCTGGGTCCGCTGATCGCGAGTTAGGGTACTTGCAGATGTGCTAGGACGACGAAACTTGGCAGGCATATCAGGGACCCGACCAAACTAACTTGAAAATAGTCACTTCCCTGATCCGACCTCCGTGGGGGGAGTGGCGGGAGGGGAAATCCGGAATATTGACATATTTATAACTTTTGAACAGGGAATCGGATCTTAATGAAACTTGATATTTGGAAAGATCTCGTGTCTCAGATGCCACACTTCACGTACGGAATAAATTCGGTGACGTTGGGGGGAGTTGGAGGGGGGAACCGGAAATCGTGTGACATGTTCAGAGTGAACGGATCGGGATAAAACTTGGTGGGAAGAAAAGATATTTGTGTTTAGCCATCCCTGGAGTAGCCTACAGTGTTTTGTTTCAAAAAAGTTGAAACAACCTGCCTTTTCTACCGTCTCAATGCGTCAACCCTGCTGCTCAACAAAACCCTGTTTGATTGGGGCCTTCACCACACTCCAAACTGCAGACTCTGCCACCAGCAAGAATAAACGGCGCAGCACATCCTATTTGAGTGCTCAGCCAACACCTTAGCGACCAGAAAACTCCGAAGTATCTGCCACTGTCTCAAATTGCCACCGTCCTTCCAACAAATAGCAGATACCAACAGTCTGAAGATACGAGACGAGGAGCTACTGTACGGCGAGATGATTAAAGTCGTGCAGGCAGCAAAAGCGTCCTAGCATTCAAGAAGGATATCGGATGAGAAGAAAGGCTGAAAGGGACCGACATCAAGTTGGACCCAACGCCAATACAAGTTGAAGGAAGGAAGCCAGGTGCGCCATTTTCGGGGGGGAGGGGGCTTCATTTCAGTATCATCCTCCTTGGCGACAACTGTTGGCCGCTAAATAGGTTTCAAAACGCAAAATGCAAAGCAGTGACTTTATTTATAGGCGTATTCGAAAACTACCATCAATATACCTCAAGTCGAGTAACTGAATTAAGAGTCTATGTGATAAACCTGTGAAAATAAATCAACTAATCTTTGCTTTCTTTCCCATCAAAAGTGCATGCGTTTTGCCTCTTTAAAGTAGCCAATGTTATCTCATCTACCTTAAATCTTTTTTTTTTTTAGGAACTACCATCTGGAATGGATAACTTCGACTAATTTCAGTGCTCACCCAGCCATGTCGTCGCAAGAGTTCAAAGACCTATTCAACCACTTCGACGAAAACGGAGATGGTTACATTCAGCTGCCGGAGTTCCAGAGTATGTGTCTTCGACTGAAGATCGATCCAAGTCTGGCACAAGACATTTTCAATGAGCTTGACCAAGATAGTGATGGAAAGATCAATGCAAGTGAGTTCATGAATAGTTTGAATGAGCATTTGACCGAGAAGAGACAATGCGCTCAGTTGGCTGAGGTTGATTCGAGATGTGTGGACTTCAGCCGAAAGATGTGGGAGGCTGAGAGAGCATGGGAGAAGTTTGTTGAGCGCCTGAGCCCTGAAGCGACTGAACATCTCAAGAAAAGGTAAATTACCATGATAAATGCTTTCGAAATAAAAATTTCCGGGTGAGCAGGAAATATGTCTTAAAACTGCGAACAGATTTCCCAGCCGGGTTTTCTGCACCATCAAGTTGAACTTGCACGACTCTACAAATCTTAACCACCCAAAACACCTTATCGGAGAGCCTTTATCGGGCCTTTATTAACCCAAACGCGGTCAGAACCCTTAGAGCCCAGTCACACTTGGCTCATTTCCTGGCTTTTTGGGTTGCAAAAGTAGAAAAAAGATAAGGAACAAGATACACCTAATTCTGAATGTTGTCGTTTTAAATTCAGGAGATCAATTAGAGCAAAACAGCGTGTATATTTATGTTACAGATACCCTAATTGCAAAAGAGACCACAAGCTGCAACAATGCCCATCAAATCTCACGTCCCCTAGGGATTTTCAGTTGTTTGTGGAATAGGCTGGTTTTTTAGCCCAATGTGACTGGGCCCTTACTTAACTCACAATAGAACCTTACCCGACTTCCACAGAACTCGCGGCAGCAGTCCGGATATCTTCAGCAACCGGCTCCCTTAGCCAATCAAAACTTCAGTCGGCTCCCCGTTCCCACAGCCATCCAGAAACTTTGTTTGGCCTCTCAGTCACACAAAGTACTTTTCGGCTTCTACATCCACCCATTTATCTTATTTGCTTACCCCCACTGCGGAGAATCTTATTCAGCGTCCACAGCCAGCCTAAGGCGTATTCTCGCCGTTCCCTTAACTCTTTGGGGAATCGAAGGAACGGCGAGAATAGAGAGAGTCACTCCACGTGGACTCCGCGACGCGTACGGAAAACAGCGAGAACACGGGGAACGCTTCCAAAATCGATTTTGTTCGGAAAAAAATATGCAGTTGACAAAATTAATATGGATCCACTTTATTTTTGGTTTTGTTTATTCTGATTGTTTTTAATTAATTTTACATTGTACCAACACCAGCAAAAACTGATTCCCCTCCGAATCTGAAAGGGAGTCCCTTTTGATGACGGTGATGATAATCGGAGAATTCCCCGTCCGTGGGGACTCGCGAGAATACGGGGAGCGAGTCCCCGGGACAAACAAAAACGCGGAGACTCCTCAAGTGGAGTCCTCGGGGAACGGCGAGATTACACCTCACCTTTAATCATTTTTGAGTCAGTCTGCAGCGCATCAAAATTTTACTTGGCTCCCCCCAGCCCCCCCCCCAATTTTACTTTTGGCTCCCTCATCCCCTTAGAAATCTTAATTGGCTCGAACTCCCGCTGCATCAAATCCGGGTAGGAAATCCAGTCCACGAGCACCCGATGCTGATCGTCTGTCCAATGCAGAAATAGCAAAGTGCACCACCATTCTTCATCTCCCTATAGTATCGAGGCTTTAAAAGCCTAGATCCGCAAATTCCCTACATAGCGCATCTGCATAAACATTACAATTTATTTTATTTGTAATCCATCGAACAAAACTTACATAACCCTTCCATGAAGTAGTAGTTTGAAATGAGTGAATTCACAAAATGGTCGTCTCTCTTTTCCATAGATATGATGAGTTTCGGGATTTGTATATCGAAGTGAACACGCAGAGTCAACAATGTGAAAGTATAAAAAGTTTCGAGATGGTGCTGGCGTCACTGCTAGAGGAACTGTTCACAGCTGTAAAAGAAAAGAAATTGGCAGAGGAAGCCGTAAGAAAAGAACGACAAGGCCACGCCGAACAACTAAGGGTAAGCTTGCAATACTGCTTCCAGTGGTGTCATTTAGGAAGAGCCCCTCCACCCCATCACCACAAACGGCGCCGGGCAGAAAGAACTGTGTCATGGAATAAAGAAACCTCATTTTTTCCAAATTCCGCAAGAAACGAAGTATGCATATGGTTAATTGTGATGCTTTGTTGTGTCTGCGAAATATCAGATGAAGGAACTGAATACTAGTGGCGTGTTGAAGGAACAATCCACTCTTGCCGGTTCACCAGTTTTCGCTTTTCACTGATCTTGAATGTGTATCCTTGTTATCACTGGGGCCAAGTTTCACCTCTTTAGGGGTACCGCCCCCCACACTTTCCCGGTTTAGGGGCAACTGGCCCTAGATCCCCAATTACTTCGCAGAGACTGGACATAGAAGGATGAAATTTCATGGGCTCATCGATCCCAGGGTCTGATTGTCCCACCCCCCTCCCCCCACCTTCCGTGTTCATGGGAATCTAGGCCCAGATTTTCCAAGAAGTAAGTGGCTTTACTGAAGCTGTTACGGGTCGACAAGGTCCCAAATGCTCCCTTGTTCATCAGAGCAAAATAAGTAGCGCCAAGACCGATGCTTTCCGTGCTTCGCAAACGGGCCATACTCGTAGCCCACCCGTTACGCTTTTGGCATTTAAAGCGAGACAAAGTTGCGGGTTTTGAAATTTCTAGTAAAGCTAAGATGTGGTCTGCACACATTGTGGAAACAAGGGAGGTTATATTTTGTTTTTGCCGAGGTTTTTGCTGTGTTCAGAGTATTAAGTTATTTGAGCCAGCGCTGGTTCAAGACTGATCGAGTTTCAGTAAGAAAGTTCCATATAGTTAGTGGTGCTAGTATCGCTGCTATTCGAGTGTGTGTTACTTTTTTCAAAGTCTTAGCGAGACTCCCTATAGTGTTATTTTGCTCTGCTTGTTCATACTTTCACATCCTGCGTTTGGGTACTTGTTTCCTATCGTTTCGAGACACAAATTGGTTTGGTCACTAGGGCTCTTCCTAACTTCTCGAGCCCTGTGATAAAAAAAAACACACACAATAAAAACAAAAAACAAGAGACGAGCAAGCATAATATAAATTTACCAAATATGACCTTGTCGGAGAGAAACCTGGGTGACGACTGACGAGATACGCGGACCTGAAAGGGTTCGTGACCCGAAGCTGGTTACAGGTCCACAGGGTCCCAACTCCTTCCTTGTCCATAGGTTCAGACTCCGCATTTGGGCCCCTGTGCACTTGTCTCGTGCTTTTTAAGGGATAAATTGGTGTGTCACTAGAGACCTTCCTCCCTTATCGAAACCTGTGAAAAAAAAATCAGAAACACTAGACGAGCAAGCGTAATATAAATTTATCAGATATGACCTTCCAAAGATATACATATAGGTGATGACAAGCTATATACCAAGGCGCTACAGGAAACAGGTGTATGTTACCAGAAGGAGCATTCAAACTCTAGATTCCACGACACACCCTGATATTGGAATATGGTCCTATTGTAAAGGGAACGCAGATGGAAATCTTTCCACAGAATCTTCGGCAATATTTGTTTAACAATGGTCCAATATGCCGAAAATCTTTTTGACCTTTAAAATCGTTTTATCCTTAGAAACTCGAAGAGGAGCTTGAGGCCCACATCTCCCGCGTATCAGAGATGGCAGCACGAGATGCTCAGAGCCGGTTCAGAGAAGAAAACGAACGGATCCGATCAGAGCTAGAGAATGAGATTGCCGAACTGAGGACTCGGGTTACCATCATGACTCGAGTGAGTATTTTCCCACCTTTCTTCATTGACGGACAAGCCTCCGACTAACTAGACTTGCTTCGTATTGCAGAACAAGATCAAAGATTTCGATGGGATCCCAAAAACTTAATATTTGATCCAGACAATTGGGTCTTGTAGATATCCAGCGCCAGACTACATGAACATTTTTAATATTAAAACTTAGAAATAGATTAAGGTCAATGGTGTTGACGAAATTGATCAAAACTTCCTGCCTCAGGCTATACTACTGTCAAATTTCTGGTTTCAGCCGGATTCCGGTCGAAGGATATGTCCAGGTAGAAAATGATTGTCATATACGGACTCAGCAGGTCTGCCTACCCCTCAATCGACTATCTCATTAGCTTTCAAAACCAGATCCAGTCTTCGCCAGGCTAATCATCTGAGAAAATCAAGTTCAGATATACCTTTATAAGCCATATCTATTTTGACGATACTGATCGAAACTTCCTGCTTTACTTCCGCTTTACTTCCTGCTTTACTTCCGCCGAATTCCGAGCGAACTACTTGTCCAGCCAAGAAAAGATAGTTCAGAAACGAATTCAGCGCATCTCCTTATCCCTATACAGAACATCTAATCAACTTCAAATAAAACTTTAACTTATAAAAAAATTTGGTTTCAACCGGATTCCAGACGAGCTATATGTCCGGGTAAAAAATGATCATATACAGATCATATACAGATTCACCGTCTCTTCTTACCCTCAGATCTGTCATCTAATCAACTTCAAATACAAATTTTACTTTTAAAAATTTTTCCGGTTTCGGCCGGATTCCAGGCGAACTACTTGTAGGGCGAGAAAATGGTTTTCACCATCGTGTTCAGCATGTCTTCTTACCCCTAAATCGAACATCTAATCAACTTCAAGTAAAACTTTTGCTTTTAACAAATTTTCCGATTTCGGCCGGATTCTGGGCTAACTACTTGTCCGGCGAGAAAATGGTTGCCACCATCGTGTTCAGCATGTCTTCTTACCCCTAAATGAGCATCTAATCAACTTCAAACACAAATTTTGCTTTTATCAAATTTTCCGGTTTTCGCCGGATTCCGGGCGAACTACTTGTCCGGCAAGAAAATGGTTTTCACCATCTTGTTCAGCATGCCTTCTTACCCCTATATCGAACATCTAATCAACTTTAAATAAGACTTCTACTTTTAACAAACTTTCCGGTTCTGGCCGGATTCCGGGCGAACTAACTGTCCGGCGAGAAAATGGTTTTCATATTCGTGTTCAGCGGGTCTTCTTACCCCATAATCGACTATCACATTAGCTGTTTAAAAATATTTCACTTGCCCCTTAATTTGAACCCCCTCCCCCACCCCTAAATGTAGAGCTAGAGGGCCCATCTACGAACTCGACCTTACTCTTGACCCAAAGAATGGTCACACCAAGTTTCATCAAAATATCTCATTCCCTTCGAGAGTTATCGTGCTTACAGACGGACGGACGGACGGACAGACGGACGGACGGACAGACGGACGGACGGACAGACGGACGGACGGACAGACGGACGGACGGACAGACGGACGGACGGACAGACGGACGGACGGACAGACGGACGGACGGACAGACGGACGGACAACTTTTGCGATGTCATAGGTATCCGTCACTAACGTTTTGGGATCAAAACAAGAGCTGAAAGCTCATATGGCACTTGTAAGAATAAGCGAACTGTAGGCGGGAGTTTTTTGCTTGAGAGTTATATACAGAGCCGAATATCATTTTATTTTACACTTGTTGAAGTAAAAAGAAGTTAAGAAGGCAGGTTTACAACTCCTGTTCTTCCTGGGAAGGTTCGGACCTCTAGGTCCCCCCGGATTTTAGACTGAACATCTGAGACACTTGTTCTTGACACTTGTCAAGTTTCATGCATGTCCGATTACCGGTTTCAAAGTTATTCATGTTACTAGTTTCCGGATTCCGCATCCCTCCACTCCCATCACAGTGGCTGAATCGGGGAAAGAATCCAGGGTTGCCACCGGTAGTACAATTGTGCCCACAATAGCACTTTATTTTTACTTTGGCAGCAGATTTTAAGAAAAAGGTAGTTGTCAGGTTTTTATTTCCAAGGTGACTATGACCCAGCAACACGTTCTGAGTAGGTACTTTTCTTGTTTGGTATTACTTTTTTCCTTTTGCCCAGTGAATTGATTTTAGTAAAGTGGCAACCCTGAAATGATCATATCCAAGTCAATCTGGTGGGGACCCTGATACGCCTGTCAATTTTCCTCGTCCTAGCTTATGTGGAAGCATTTCACGAGATTTTCGGTTCCCCCTCCAGCCCCCCCTCCACCAGTTATCGGATCCGGTCCGGATTTGAAAGGAAACTGAACATCTGAAACACCTGTCCTTGCAACTTGTCAAGTTCCATGCATGTCCGATTCCCCGTTCCAGAGTTATGTATGTTAGTAGTTTCCCGACTCCGCATCCCTCTGCTCCCCCATGATGGCCGGATCGTGGAAGTGATTATTGCTAAGCTAATTTGGTCGGGTCCCTGATACGCCTGCCAAGTTCCATCCTACCTTATGTGGATGTGACAACAGTAGCAAAACCCGGACAGACCGACAGACATTACGATCGCTATATGGCACTTGAAAGCTCAAGTATCATAAAAGACGGCAACTAGAGGAAATCTTCAAACGGGAGTAACTTAAAAAGTAACGACCATCTCTTTTTTTATTCCTCGGAGAAGTCAAGTATAGGTGGAATTGTCGAAGACGCGTAATTCAAAGACTAATTATACCAAAAGATTCTTTAAAACAAGTAAATTTCACGGAACTGCAATTCAAATAATCTCTATTAGAGGTCTTATTTTAATCCTGGTCTTATTTTAATCCTTAAACTGTACCTGTTCCCGCAGTCGGTCGAATCACAAATACGATTAGCCTAGTGGTCTAGGACACGGTCGGGTCCCTGATACGCCTGCCAAGTTTCATCCTCCTAGCGCCCCCTAATCTTCAAAACAACCCCTACCACCATCCAACTACATATCCCAACCCCTTCGACCCATCTTATTAGACACGCTCTCCCCGAACACCCAAACGATTTGAGCAAATAAATGATGCAACCATGCACAGAGCTTTACTAGTGGGGTAGGGGTTTGACACAAACTAGAAAACGCGTTTCAAGAGATTGTGCGGATTCCCGGTAGGATCGGTAAACTGATTATTTCCAGGATGGTTTGGTCGGGTCCCTGATACGCCTGCCAAGTTTCATCCTCCTAGCGCCCCCTAATCTATAACAACCCCTACCACCATCCAACTACATATCCCAACCCCTTCGACCCATCTTATTAGACAAGCTCTCCCCGAACACCCAAACGATTTGAGCAAACAAATGACGCAACGATGCACAGAGCTTTACTAGTGGGGTAGGGGTTTGACACAAACTAGAAAAAGCGTTTCAAGAGATTTCCGGTGTCCACCTCCACCTCCCCCCCAATTATCGGATCCGATCCGAATTTGACAGTGAACATCAAAGACACTTGTTCTTGATACCTGTCAAGTTTAATGCACGCCCGGTTATCCGTTCCAAAGTTATGGATGTTGCTAATTTCCGGATTCCCCATCCCGCCACTCCCCCACTGATGGTGGGATCGGGGAAGTGATTATTTTCAAGTTAATCTGGTTGGGTCCCTGATATGCGTGCCAAGTTTTATCGTCCTAGGTCATGTGGAAGTGCCCAAACTAGCAAAATGCGGACAGACCGACAGACCGACAGACAGACAGACATTACGATCGCTATATGGCACTTGAGTAAGCTCAAGTGCCATAAAAAACAGGTCTCCGGGTTCTTGGACTGAATTTCAGCAATGTTGACTTGGTCAGCGGACAAGTCTCCGCCCTTTGGCCAAATGCACTGGGTCCAAAACCCGCCTAAGGAGCAGTTTTTTGTCCATAATGTTAAATCAAGTCATCGAACAAAGCTCCGAGTAGCTAAACTTGCTTTATACTGTCAAAGAACAAGTCTCCGACTTAATGGACTCGAAAAAGTTCAACAATGTTAAGTTCGTCAACGAATAGGTCTCCGACCTTCAGCCAAAGATTCTGGGTTCAAATCCCAGCTGAATATCACTGTTGTCTTTTAGTTCACTACTTATCTACTTATTCTATTCATTTCTATCTACTTATTGCATTCAAAAGCGTCTTCCCCATCAAATTAAATCTCTGGTTTTATTTGATTTCCACCATGAGGCCCCGCCATGTGCGTCCTGGTCTGTTTACGAGGCTCAGACATTAGAGTCCTACACTTTTAAATTCAATTCAAAAATTTACTTCTGGTTCATTTGTCACGGTACAAAGCCTTTGTATATAGTTCCATCTACGTAATATTTACCGCGGATGTAACCGCCAAATTGAGAAGATGAATGAAATCCTACCTTACCCCAAACAAAAATGAAGTCACTAGGAAGAGTTAAAGGTCCTCGCCTTTTCATTAGCTCCTAGCTCGGTTCTTTGTCTTTGAATTCTTTAAAAGTGTAGTTGTACGAAAAAGTTGCATGACATGCAACTTTTACATGACAATACATTGTATTGATATGTAGTAGTATCCGATAGCATCCAATCTTGCCGCAGTAGCAGTAGCATCCCGTTTGCTAGCAGTAGCATACAGTTACTACTGCATGCTACTTTTTCGACAACTCCATACGACTAATTATCGAAAAATTTTCATCGAGTTGTACTTCTGGGCTCTGGCCCTTATTTCAAACACGTACTAACAAGCCATGCAAGTGCCATTTGAGCTTACTTACAGCTCTTGTTTCAGATGGAGAACTACTGGGACAAAGAAAGCACTTCCCATTTAGAACTTAAGAGGCAGCTAGCAGCAGCTATGCAAGAAAACAGGAAGCTAACAGCTTCGCTAGCGGAAACTGAAGCAACCCTTTCTCTCGTCCAATCCGAAAGCATGCGGATGAAGAATCGACAAAGATACACTGACAGGTAAGAATAAGATGTCAGGTAAGGTCGTGTGAGGTCATTAAGAGAGCAATAAGAGGCCTATCCTGTAAATCACAGGGCGAAAGACCGTCGAATGAATCCCGCGGGATTCTCAGCTCCATTAAGGACTTATCCTTGGGGGAGTCGACACCAAAATTTCCGTATTGACTGAACCTGTTTACTACACCGACTTTTATATTTTTAGTAACGATACATATAACATACGGGAACAGGAATTATTGCGTAAAGAAACTATGAAGAAGAAGAAAGTTTATTTGAGCCCTACGGCCATACACAACATGATGTATTAATACAACACTGCACAGAACACATACTCAATATAAAACAATACTTATTTTCTTCCACTCGGGCTCGACTGAGCCTCTCCCGCCTTTTCCACATATCGAGCCATTTTGCATATGGTTCCAGGCTTCGAAGACCTCAGGATATCATAAAGTAGCACCAACCGATGGTCCCCCCAAATTTCGTCCCTTAGACTTTCAAGCTCCTGGCACTCCATGAGGATATGGGCTAAATTATTAGGTGCATTTTTGTTCATGGTTCTCAGGTCTCAGTTCTCTGGTCTCTGTTCTCTGTTTTGCCAAAAAATGACGTTTTCGTTCGCAGTTCTCTGTTCTCAGTTCTCTGGTGGATGGTCACCAGAGAACTGAGTAGCGAAGTCAGTTCTCCGGTGAGGCTTATCCACCAGAGAACTGAGAACAAAAACGGACTCAGGTCTCTGTTCTCAGTTCTCTGGCGTGCGAAAAAACACAAAAATTACTAACTGGCAGGAGACCAGAGACCAACCAGAGAACAAAAATGCACCTATTATCCTCGTTTCCGCAATACCCACATTTACCATTGTACCCTTACTTTTTTTAAATCTTTGTTCCCTATGCACTGGAAGGCAATTTCCCCTCAACTGAATCCAAGATTTTAAATATTTAAAAGGTAAATTTAACTTAAAATAATATTCTTCCCCAAAAATGTCTTTTACTTTACTATATTCTTTCAGTGTTTCCGACGAACGTACTAAACAGCCCCACTCATGTATCTCTTGGTCTTTCAATCTCTGCATAATTTCTGGAAGGCATTGTGTGTTTCCGGGTCCGTTTCCTTCCATCCAGAAATAAGAAAGGTCTAATTTGTCAAGAGATTTCTTGATTTGTTGAGTCCATTAAACTATGTTCGATACAAGCGGTTTAGTACCCCTAGAGCGGATCCCACGAGCGCGTTCCCATGAGCGCGTTCCCACCAGCGCAATTCCCAGAAGGGCGAATCCCTGGAGCGCGCATTCCCACTAGCGCGTTCCCAGTAGCGCAATTCCCAGCATGGCGAATATCAAGAGCGCGGAATCCCACTAGCGCGCATCCCATTAGAGCGGTATCCCACGAGAGCACGATTCAGTAAGGGCGAAATCCCACTAGCGCGCAACTTCTGAAATTAAGGAGGGGGGGGGGGTATTGTCCTCCGGGGAAATCATTCAGAGGAATTTTTCCTGGGTAGAGACTAGAGACGCAAATTGGGCTTGTTTTAAAGGGGGTCTTGCCCTCTGCCTCTAACTTTAAAGGTACTACTTAAGCGAACGTTTACCCTAATCCACTGGTACTTAGTCTTTCGCACACTGCAAATTGATAAATGAATATGATTGTAAAATCCTGAACGTCGTGAATCCCAAATGTTTTAATATATGTCTCGACTCAGTTTGACTTACAGGTGAACCAATTCATCCGTGTGACCTGACCCTACCGTGGCAAAACTCATGTGATCCAAATTTCGAAGATATCTTGCTGACCATCTCATCTGCACTAGATACTGAAAATCACCAAGTTTCATTTGAAATACGGTTAGGCCTATATATGTTATTGACAGTTTACCTGTCCGTCAGTTATAGTCGTGACTTTGCCAGTTCGAATAAAAAGTTACAAAGCATAGAAAACAATGAAAAATGCAATGTGACAAGTACTGAGGACTGTGAAAATCCTGATCCGATCCTTGGCTTTTGTTCCAAGAAATCTCTACTATAGCGAAGAAGAAAACATAGCTATGTAAAACGAAGCTGTAAAATGTCCATGTGGTAAAACTGCATGATGTTGGTGTAGCGTGCGTAAAACTACCTCAGCGCGCTCGTAAAAAGCCTCGTTTCCCATAGTTCTTTTTTTTTTCGCTGTGTTTACCCAAGGCCAATTTGGCTTCAAGCCATATTTCAGTTTCTAGAATATTATGCGCGCTAATGGGAATCCGCTCTAGTGGGAGTTGCTCTGGGAGGAATTAGCACTAATGGGATCCGCGCTTCTGGGATTCGCTCTTATGGTACTCGCCCTTATGGGACATGCTATTATGGGAATCGCGCTAGTGAGATCCGCTCTCGTGGGACCTCGCACTTGTGGGATCCGCTCTCCTGGGAACACGCTGGTGGGATTCGCGCAAAAAAAATTCGCTCTCGTGGGACGACACCGATACAAGCAATCAAAACACTGATAGTGCTAACAGTTTACAATACACACAATCGGACAAAGAATGATACAAAAGAAAGGTTCTCCGTATGTGATATTCCGTCATCAGCAAAACGAAGACACGAAAAAAGAAAGACAAAAAGTGATGTACGATGATACATACAAAAGCCCTGTGCCTCTTGGTGTACACCAAGCCTTGCACTGAACAACACCTCGATCACTTGGGCCATCTCCAAACTGTCTTTCTGATCTCTTGGTTCATCAAAATATACATCAGAGATGGCGTAAGTATGAATCCCAGAAAACTAATTGACGCGGTATAAGTTATAACAAGAATTTTCACCTTCACGGCAGCATATGGGACTATAAATGATAGCGCGACATTGTTGAAAGTGTTAGTGATGGCAAACGACGTAATGACAGTAAAGACCTGGGATTTTGCTGTTGCTAGGTTGACCAGCTTGGATTTACCGAAGTGGGGCTTTATTGCATTTTCCGCAGAGCGCTCGAATTTTAGTATTAGGAAATTCAAGAAAAGTGTCAGACTTTGGGTTATCACAAGGATGTAGCTGTACGCTTTACTTGCGCTTGGGACAGCTTCATATAGGGTACTTTCAGTACAGTATCGATAGACAACCTGGCCTTTTGGGCTAGCTATGAGGTAGAAATATGGAGCAGTACATACAAAGGATAAGAGAAATGAAGTTGTCACTAATCTCCATTCCGACCAAGTTTTCACTTTTTCTGTGAACTTGAGGAGTATGATCCGCAACATCGAGGTAAGAACGAGACATAGCTGGGTCAACAAGAATGAGAGGACGCCAACCCTTGCTATCAGGTCACAAAGCAAAAGTGGGGGATCGATCCCAAAGGTGGCCAGTGCCATCTTTGCCGCTAACATCGGAAAACAAAGTAAGCAAAACCCGAGTGACATGACACATTGGATTTTGATAGTACTGTTAATGACCGTTTTCCGAAGACTGTTAGCTGCTAGGTAGCGGAGCAGAAAACCGTTCGAAAATAACGCTAGAACAAACAGAATAGACACTACGAAAACGACCACTGACATGTATGTTATTGGAATTTTGTCAATAAGCACTTGATCAGTGACTACGGAGCTAACCGACACATCGGCTGTTGTGTTAACCATTTTCAACGGCAATTAGCAAGAATTAGATTTTGGAAAATGTGTTCCGTTTTCAACACGTTATTATGCAGACCCCTTATAGATGGTTGTGATGTCAGTGTCAATACTAATTGAAGACTACAAATCCTTCGGTAATAAAGGATGACTAGCGCCTTGGGATGGGTCTCGTGTTCAATACATTAACCTACAGTTTGTCATAAATGCAGGCTACACTAACACCAACGGGACTAGAAACTAACGGAATACGTGGGTCAGAAACCTCCAATCTACCCAAGCAGGATGACTATCAAGTTAAATGTTATGACTAGAATTGTTCGAAAGACCACAAAAGAAGAGACTGAACACAGTTTGTGAAACTGTCTCCTTTTATCAATAGAAAACACAAGTATCAGTTTCAGCCCAGATACGTAGGTGAATTATGTATCGGGTTTCTGGGTAATGTTGGGGAACGAGCGTTGCGTAGGAACAAGAAACCTAGAATGGAATAGTGCGGCACGGAGGAGGGGGAAGAATGGATGAAATAAATTAAAGTATCGGCCAGATTTGTAGGTGAGCAAAAGTCTCGGGTTTCTCGGCACTGTTGGGGAAAGAGTGTCGCGTAGGAACAACTCTTTTTGGAATGAGTCTGTGGGGGAGGGGGTAATTGGCAACGGTTGAACCTGAAATCAAAGTATCAGCCAGATATTTATGTGAAATGGAGTCACAAGTTTCCTGAAAACCTTTGAGGAAAGAGCGTCCGCAGGAACATTGTAATTTTCGTTTTTATTTTTCACTTTTATAAAATTTCGTTGTATATGTATACCCACGTATCCTTCAGATTTTATCACCGTTTCGGTTCGTATTTTGACTGCTGTTGGCGTTTTTCGTTTTGAAGTATTTTTGTGACCTGACGAAACGTATGTATTATATTTTTGTTATATCCGTGGTTGACAAGAGACCGAAAATTCGGCAAGTCCGTAAATGGTTTTGAGAATAAATTGAATTGAATTTGAATTGAAATTGAATTTGAACACCGCACTTTAACCCTCAATGCCGAGGTCCTATAATACTTTACTATTATGAATTTCTGATTTCTTTACTATTCTGTTTTCTGGACAGTGCTTCACTTATTTAAAATACTTATTGTGTTGCGAGAGCAACACTTTGGTTTTGTCGTGGTTTTTTTTGTTTTTTGTTCCTAGCACCGGATACCTAGCACATCGGATTTCAGCTTATTACTAGGAAGTGGTAAGGGTCTAATCTGTGCGGTTTTTACGGAAAGTGTGGACCTTAGGCCGGATTGATGAATATGACATTACGTTTCGGAAAGCTCCGTAGAACTCTTGCCTGGGGCCAAAAAGGATGGTTTTTGCTTGTAATTGAGCCAGAGCCTACAGTGTGTGAAGTGAAGTGAAGTTATGTAGCCTATGTCAGAGAGGAGTATCTGAAGTTATGCAGCCAAGCTTTCGTTTCATCGAACCATGTTTCTGCTTTCGAGTGGAAAGCTCCGTTCTAGCAGGCAAGCAGACAGGCACCAGTTTCAAATTGAAGGTGGACTAAAATCTATAAATGCAAAAT
Organism: Branchinecta lindahli; assembly: GCA_023053555.1. NCBI lineage: Eukaryota > Metazoa > Arthropoda > Branchiopoda > Anostraca > Branchinectidae > Branchinecta > Branchinecta lindahli. The sequence goes on along the minus strand of JAKZAO010000006.1, from coordinate 19,770,380 downwards.
ATGTGCGACAGTTCCCCGGCCCAATAGCCAGTATACCTTCTTTGAGTGGTAAATAGAAAAATTTGCAGAAACAAAAAAGTGAGATTTTCCCACGGGTCCGAAAGTGCTGCCATCTATTGTTTCTATCCATTTCTGTTCGTGATTTCTGCTCACTTTATCATTTCATTTCTTACACTTGGGATTGAGGAAGAGAACTGGTATCAGATACACCTCTTATACTTCAAAAGTTCTTTCATTGCTAAGGATATTAGAGCTTTATCCTTTGCTCCTTTCTAAGTGGTGATATTAGAAAGTTGGCCTACGGCAAAAAAAGTCAACTTTTGAACTAATACAGATAGAATTTTTTTTTCAACGGCAATCGATAGACCTTGGTACCTTGGTTTTTGGTACAAAAATTCCTTCATGAGATACAGCAGTTCTAAATTTTAGAGGGGTTGACAACTTCAGTAGTAGGGTACACACTGAAACCAAAAATGGGACGATCCCAATTGTGAGACATGTAGGGACTTGTAAGCAACAACAGGCTACTAGACCATAATCATCTTCGACAATGAGGGGTTAGCAATTTTGGCTACTTGGTGTACCTACAATTTGTTTCCTGTGTTTTATGTAGTACGAACAATTATTATTTGGTACCACATCTATCACCGGGAGATGGACTTGTAAGTAAGAATCGGTTGCTAGAATCTTTGGTGACGAGGGGTTGGCAGCTTTTGCTAGTTGGTATACCTATTATTTTTTGCCAGTGTTTTTTATACACGTTTATCACGGGGAAATGGATTTGTAAGCAAGAATCGGTTGCTAGAAGGGCTTCACGAGGGGCTAGAAACTTGTGCAAATCAATGCACATTTTATTTTATCTCTATACATTTGAGGGTAAGACAGCTGGTCTCTTTGGTCTGTCATTGTCCCTTATGAATCTATATTTAACCGGGTATTAAGTGTTTACGCAACGAATAGAAATGATATTTCGAAAGAATGACTTAGTTTTACAATGATCTGTAAAGCGGCATGTATGATATTTTAATCAGGAAAAGCTACGGGCCGCTTTATGATACCAACTAGGTTATATAAGATAATGTTCCATGTTTTTATGGCACTTGCAGCTTCGCTCAAGTGCCATATACCGATCACTTTTCCGTCAGTCGGTCTGTCGGTCGGTCGGTCGGTCGGACCGGTGATCGCGAGTTAGGGTACTTGCAGATGTGCTAGGACGATGAAACTTGGCAGGCATATCAGGGACCCGACCAAACTAACTTGCAAATTGTCACTTCCGCGATCCGACCACCGTGGAGGGAGTAGAGGGCGGGGGAATCCTGAGAATTTAGTAGTTTTTGTAAAACCCCTACCCCTTTCTACACACTAGTAGGCCTGCGCGCGGCGTGACGTCACTCTTTGCATCGGATCACTCTGTTAACATTGGAAAGAGCTAGTGCATTCGAGGGTCAAAGGGGTTTGTATATGTGGTGCAGTGCGGGGGAATATGGAAAATTGAGTGTTGTGTAACTTTCGAACGGGTGATCGGATTGGGACAAAACTTAATACCTGAACGAATGACATATCTCTGATGTTCCATTTGAAGTTCGAACCGGATTCGACAGCTATGGGGGAGTTGGGGTGGGGGAAGACAGGAAATCTCGAGAAACGGTTATAATGGAGGGATCGGAGTAAAACTTGCTGGGAAGAACAAGAATCTGCTCCAGATAAATCGTTTACACGTTTGGACTGGACCCGGACACTTGGGGGGGGGGGGAGGTAGAGGGGAGTTTCCCGGAATTCTGGTGATGACGGTTTTTGGGATTTTCACGACGAAACTTGGGAGGCGTATCAGGGACCCGATCAAACTGACTTGTAAATAAAAATTCACTCGATCCGATAGTCGTGGGGATATCGGAGGGAGGGGGAATCCGGAATATTTAGCCATGCGTAACTTTGGAACGGGTGATCGGATTCGAGTGAAATTTAATAACTGAACAGAGGGCGTGCATGTGGTGATCTTTTTCATGTCCGGACCGGATCCGACAACAATTGGGGGGGGGGGGAATACGTGACCGGATTGGACTGGAGAGATCGGGATGGAACTTTGTGGGAATAACAAACAAGTCCAAAACTGAACCGGATTGGCTCCGGCGACTGTGGGGGGAGTTTGAGGGGCGGGTCCGGAATTCCGGTGATCGCGAGTTAAGGTACTTCCAGCTGTGCTAGGACGATGAAATTTGGCTGGAATATTAGAAATTCGACAAGATTGGCTTAGAAATCGCCACTTTTCAAATCCGACCATTCCTTGAAGTACCAATCATGACCGCAAATTAAGAAAAATACTTTTAAGCAAAATATGCATTTCCATCATCCAAATGAGCTCATGATCATTTTTGCCTCAAGGGTTTTGCTTACAAATGAAGTTCTAGCTCCCTTAAAGTGTGCATCTTAACCGCAAGGTCAAAAAGTACTTTTTATCAAACGATACATCTCAACCCATGATCAGTTGTCCCACAAGGGTTTTGCAAAAAATAATTTCTTGCACCCTTAAAGTGCGCATTTTACCCGCATTAGTGGAAAAAAAATACTTTTGATCATACGTATATATCAATGATCCCTAAGAGCCTGCTATCGTTTTTGCCTCAAGGGTCTTCCTTACAGATGAATTTCTAGTGCCTTTAAAGTGCGCATCATTACAGCCAAGTTCAACGATAAAATACTTTTTCTCTAGCTCCCTTAAAGTGCGCATCTGAACCGCACAGTCGAAAATTACTTTTGATCAAATAATACATCTCAACCCTTGCAAGTGCCATATGAGCTTACAGCTCTTGTCTTTAGTCCCAAAGTCAACGATTGAAAAGGATAACGTTCAACTGGCTGCAAAGTCAATTTAGTCCCCACTTCCAATAATCGCCAGCCAAATGGTTAGCCAGGAACCTGGTAACGTATTACAGTTACCACAACCCAGTTGTCGTGGCACTAGAGACAAATTAGCACAATATGCACCATGTTTCTTACTATAGTGTACATATCAAAAGGTTAATACTTTGAAGGTTTATTAAGAAGTGACAAGCATTATATGTTACGTAACAACTTCCCAAACCTGGATATTTACGTTCTGTTCTTTCTGTTTTTTGTCTATTATTCATTTACCGTGTAAATATTCTGTGCCTTTCAGTATTACATTTTTTACCACTGTTTCAAAGTATGTTCAGTCATCTCCCAGGTTTACATTTTTCACAATAGAATGTTTACTGTTGATCTTTTTTACCTTCTCATTTTTAGACATCAGTATTGTACTGCCTCGTTTCGTATAGTCAGCGTATATTATTCCGTTTCCGTCTATCTTGGAACTTATTCTTACCTCCTCCTGTGAATGTTACACTTGACGACTCGACACGCAACGGCGAGAGTACAAAATCACCCAAAGTCCCTACCATGTGCGTCGAAAAATAAATTGTACCACTTCTGATCTTGAGACTCTTAAATCAGTCCCTGACATCGTCCACACCCCCAGAACTATTTTTCATGTCGTCCCATACAGGACCTGGGTCCTTCATGGAACATACCATTTTCAAAGTTCGATCGGTTAACAACTTCAGCGTTTAACCATTTGTGACGAAACAAAACCAAAGTGTTGCTCTCGCAACACTTTGGTCGGCGAAGCCGAACAATGGTTGCTGCAACACTTCACGTTGCCCAGGCAACGTAAATCTAGTTTGGTATGCTATTGAAGGCGCATTTAACATCATTATTATTACTGATTACGGGTTGGGTGGGAGTGGGGTAAAGAAAAGAAAAGGATATGTTCAGATGAGAAGTGTCGAGAGTGTGTGCTGTCGGTGTCATAAGTGAAATAAAGATTTACACTCCCGCACAGGACAAGGCTGTGCCCTTTATGGGAGTGGTATATATGTGATTTGTTCAAGGAGTGAAAAATTATGACGATTTTTTACCGTCGATTACAATCCCAACCCGCATCCCAACCCACATTAATCAACAATATATTTTGCCACAGACATTGTATGAGCGAGTGAGTTTTTCGGGAGTGCTTGTTTCTCCGGGATCAGGCCATTTTTTTAATTATGCTGTGATCGAGGAGCGTGTAAGAGAATTAAAACAACGAAGTATATCGCCCTGTGGACGTTTAGATATGTCAGAAGTAGAAATCATCGGCCAGTTTGGCAGTTTTTGGTCTCGGAAGCTGAATATTATTTAGCTCGATTTCATAATCTCTAAGAAATCACTACAACGAATTTAGTATAATTTACGGCGTTTGTTTACTGTGATCTGGTTTACATCCTTAATTCTTTGGACTTACGGGAATTAACAAGAAACAACAAAATACTTAAAGAAATCGATCGTGCAAATAATTAGTTTGATTTTTCCACACATTTTCCATATGACTGCTACAATAAAAACATTTTGTTAGATCCATGGTCAGACTATGATCCCAGCCTCCCCATGTCGGGCAATTCCGACACGCACCACCAGATGACCCAGGGTCGGATCGAGTCGTGGCTTCATCTTGGGTCTTGGGTGGGGGGGGGGGGTTTCTAGACGTTGCAAGTGCGAGAATGCTTATGATTCAACTCCTTTATTGAATCTTGTCATTTTCTCATACATAATTTTTTCAAATGGCTTAGCCGAATTCACACACTGTGGGGGGAGTTTGGGGGGGGGTCCAGAATTCTGGTGATCCGGAGTTAAGTTACTTGACCAGGTTGGCTAAGACAATGAAACTTGGTAGGCATATCAGGGACTCGACCAGATTAACCTGGAAGTAGTCGATTTCCCGATCGGACCATCTTGGGGGGAGTGGAGGGAGGGGGAGCACTGAATCTTGAGGTATGTGTAACTTCTGAGCGGATGATGAATCTTAATGAAACTTTACATTTGGAAAGACCTCGTGTCTCAGATGTCCAATTTCAAGTCCGGACCGCATCCGATGAATATGGGAGGGAGAGTCGGAGGGGGAACCGGAAATCTTGTGTCACGCTTAGAGTGGAGCATCGGGATGAAACTTAGTGAGAAGAACAAGCAAAAGCCCTAGGTACACCATTGACAGAACTGACCGGATTCACGCACTGTGGGGGAGTTTGAGGGGGTTCCGGAATTCCGGTTATCGTGAGTTAAGGTACTTCCAGATGTGCTACAGGACAATGAAACTTGGCTGGAGCATTCAAGACTCGACAACACTGCAGGCTTAGACATTGCAGTCACTTCCCAGATCCATCTTAACCGCTAAGTACAAAAAAATACTTTTAAGCAGAAGTTACATTCTCATGATCCCCACGAGCCCATGATCATTTTTGCCTCAAGGGTTTTGCTTAGAAACGAATTTTTAGCAACCTTAAAGTGTGCATCTTAACCGGAAAGTGAAAAAAAAAAAATTGACCAAAAGATAGCGTATATATTCATGATCCCCAGGGGCCCACAACCATTTTTGTCTCAATAATTTTCCTTACAAGTGAATTCCTTAAAGTACAAAAAATCCTTTTGAGCAAAATTTACATTTAATGATCCCGTTCATCATCATTTTAGCCTCAAGGGTTTTGCTTACAGATGAATTTCTAGCGCCCTTAAAAAGCGCATCACCACAGCCAAGTTAAAAAATAAAATACTTTTTTTGTACCAATCAATACTCGTGATTTCCAAGGGCCCAGATCACTCTTATCTAGAGGGTTTTGCTTACAAATTATCACAACAAACCCATGAATTAGCAAATTCCTACTTTCATCCTCTGACCGAGATCCCCATCCCTACACTGTCAGAAGTTTCATAACAGATAGCGCATAACACTTTCAAGAATAACACCTTTTCACTTCGAAATAAAGTGTTATGACCAATTAAGTTAACACTATTTCGTGCCTAGATCTCCAACAACAACTTCAATTGGTAAAAATACTAATGGGAACGAAAGAAACATAACAGATAACATCCCAAAGTGTTATCTGTTGAAACCGGGCATCCTTCTGTTGTCGTTATGTAACTTCTGACAGTATAATATTTTTACCAATTGATGGTGTTGTTGGAGATCTAGGCAGGAAATAGTGTAAACTTAATTGGTCATAACACTTTATTTCTAAGTGAAAAGGTGTTTTTCTTGAAAGTGTTATGCGCGATCTGTTATGAAACTTCTGACAGTGTAAATTCTAAGTGTTTCACGACATTTCCACTTCCCCACCCCCAACTCCCATCATATTTATCGGATCCCGTCCAGACTTGACAAATCTGAGACACGTTTTCTTGACTGAAGTTTATTCATACCCGACCACCCATTCGAAAGTTATGGATAACACTAGATTCTGGATTACACATCTCCACATTCCCCACGCAATTGTCGGATCGAGGAAGTGACTATTTCTAAGTCAATGGTCGGGTTCAACGTCCTAGCCTAGCACATCTTGAATTACCCTAATTCGCAGTCACCTGACCAACAGACCGACCGGCGGAAAAGTGATTGTAATAAGGCACTTAAGCCGAAGGCCCCTATTGCCATACAAATAATGGAACACAGGCGACACGAAGTGAGAGTACTGCTCGCAAGATTACTGCTGACATTTTCAGAGTTTATTGTAGTGACAAAAGCATTCACATATGCAAGGTAAGATTTGTGAAAACGGTGCTAGTCTAATTATACTATAATAATATAAGCAAAAATAGCATTTACGTTATCCCCTCACCAGCAAGGGGCCCGTTGATGCCTACTGAGATCACGACCAGAAGTGGCAACTTCTTTCTTACTCGCGCCACCTCTGGATCTTCTTTCTGATATCTCGATTCATCAAAATATACGTCAGAGGTGGCGTAAGTAGGAACCCCAAAAGGCTAAGTAGGACAGAATAATTCATAACAAGAATTTTCACACGTACGGCAACGTGTGGAACTATTAAAGACAGCGCGACATTGTTAAAAGTAATACCGATGGCAAACGTAGCAATTACAGTAAAAACTTGGACTTTCGCTGTTGCGAGATTGATCTGTTTAGCTTTACCGAAGTGTGGCTTAACGGCATTTTCCGCAGAGCGCTCGAACTTTAATATAATAAAATTCAGGGCCAACATGAAACCTTGGGTTACAATACTGATGTAGTAGTACACTTTAGTTGCGCTGGGGAGAGGTTCGTATAGGGTACTTTCAGTACAGTATCGATAGATAGTCAACCCTTTTGGGCTAGCTACAAGGTACAAAAAAGGAACACTAAAACCAAATGACAGAAGAAACGACATTGTCAATAATTTGAAATCTGACCAAGACGACACTATTTTGGTGAACTTCAGAAGCATGATCCGCATCACGGAGGTAATAACTAGAGCGAACTGAGTCACCATGAACGGTAAAACGGTAACTCTAGCTGTCAGGTGACACAGCCAAAGTGGTGGGTCTGCCAGTGCCATCTTTGGCACTACAAGCGCGGGACAAACTAAGCAAAGCCAGAACGAAATAACACAATGAATTCTGATCGTACTGTTAATGACCGTTTTGCGAAGGCTATTTAGCGTTAGGTAACGGAGCAGGAAACCATTGGAAAGCAATGTTAGAACAAAAAGAGCAAAAGCTACGAAAATCGTCAACAATACGTACGGCAATGGAATATTGTCAATAAGCCCTTGACTATTGTCCAATTCAACAACCGATACATTGTCGGTTGAACTATTCATCGTTTGCAGATCAGTCCCGTTTCAGTATTTTATAATTTGTTATCGTCAAAGTCCTCTTTTCTATTAAGCTATATTGCATTGCCAATGTCAAAATGAAATTCCGCAGTCAGACGTTCTTCGGTTCTAATGGATCACCAGCGCTCCGCGAGGAGTCCCGTATGACCCGTATTCAACACGTTAGCCCAAAATTCGTCAGAAATGCAGAATATACGAACAGTAGTAAACAGTAAGCACTAACGGAATATGGGGGCACACAGCAAATAGTCAGTTAAGTAAAAAGGCTGCGAACATGATCGCATAAAGAGGTGACTACCATGGGGATCGGCTAAAAAGAGGCACGGCACGGCATGACATGATGCAGGAGGCACGTCTTCAAAAAGAGGCACGCGTACTAAAGAGAGGCAGGGCATGCTATAAGAAAGCATGCCGGCACCAGGAGGCACGCATCGTCTATCCCTTTTTTAAGGACCCGTTTTTTGGCGTGCCTTTTTTTAGTTGTCGGGCTTTTTCGCGTGAAGAGAGGGGCAGGACCCATGTTCTAACATGCACTGTCTATGCCTTTTTTTTTTTAGTAGGCATGCCTTCCTATCGTTCTTGAGCATGTTCGCGTGCCATGGGTCCTGCCTCTTTTTCATGCGAAAAAATCGAGAACTAAAAGAAGGCTTAAAAAACATAGACAGTGCATGCCTCCTGGTGCAGGCATGCCTTCTTTCAGTATGTCCTGCCTGTTTTGAGACGGTGTGCCTCTTTTTAAGTGGGCGTGCCTCCTGCACCATGCTGTGCCTCTTTTTAGTCGGTCCCACTACCAAGTACTATGTCACTGAAAGAGCACAAGGTACTGAGCGTAGTTTACGAAATTCACTCATTTTGTAAACGCAACTCAAATTATCAGTCTCAGTCCAGATACACAGAAGATCAGAAGTATCGGGTTTCTGCACTATGTTCTGTTCCTAACAAAGGAAAGAGCGTTGCATAGGAACGAAACACTTTTGAATGCAAGGCCCCCAAAAAGGGTCCATAACAGTTTGTTAAAGTTTAACCGTATACGGCTGAGATCTGACAGTCTCGATACACTTCATTTCTTTACTTAAACAAGCCTGAAAACCCGATAAAAATGCGTTACTTCGATTGTCCGCTATCCACAGACAATCGATTTCATCGAATGAGCTTGTTCTTTCGGATTTGTGGTACCTCTATGTGCTTGTCCCTTTACGTTGCCTTACGTTACGTTTCTTAAAGCAGAAATATAAAAATGCTATTTCTGCAAGAGATACAGTGCTTACCATCCCTACAGCCTTTCTGATTCTTCCAACACACGAAAAAGACAAGAAAACAACAAGAAAATCCAAAGAGACACGCCAGGTTTCAGTTTGGCCTTATTACAGTTCAGCGCTCCAAGTGGAGTAACAGTCCCCTATTTCCTCAGGCTCAACACTTGTGTAGACATAGTAACAAGTCGGTTCCATAGTGTAATGGGTGACTTTCATTTTCTGCTGCTGAGACATATGTAAAATCTCATTACCCGGGACGCAAATGACAGGTTTTCCACTACTAACCTGTGGATCTATTTTAGCATGTCTGATCCAGGTGCTGACGGTGAGGCAACAGAAACTAGTCCTCTTGGAAGCGGGGAGAGGGAAAAGAAAATTCCGTAAAAAACAAGCTAACTAATCACATTTTCTTTAAAATAAAAAAAGAAAGAGTAGAAGCAACAACTGTAATTGTGAAAAAAATTAGCAGCTACATAGCATATTTTTATATTTTTTAATAGCCGACGCATCCTCTGAGGGATGGACGTTAGGTTTCTGCGCGGTTTTTCTCTCGAACCGAAACAGCAACAATAAAGAAAAAGGCAGTCGTACTTGAGTTGTGGGATCGCGATCACTTTGGAAAGGTAAACTGAAAGTTTATATATCATCTTTAAGTTGAACAAATTTAAGAAGATAAAAGAGAAATTGAAACATAAAGGATTTACCCGATTTGGTTGCCAATTTTTCCAAGAGAGACCTTGGATTTATGATGGAAAAGGTAGTATCCTTGTCACATTAGCTCAAAACAGCACAAATTGGACAAACATTTTAAAACTTGTCTACAACTCTGCGCATAATTTTGAAATGGAGCCATTTGTGTCACGGTAGCGCTTCAAAACTACATCCTAAATACCTAATGACTCTGGGGCAAAGACTCTGGGGACAGTCAGCAGACTGAAATTAGGGTGTCAAATCAAACCAGTTTAGTTTCAAATTCCGTTGGACCAATGTAGACTCCTATGATTTTTTTTCCAAGTTCCCAAGGATTAATCTGAATTACTTCCAAAAAAGGTAGATAGCATTTAGTTGTTGAAATACGTCATTGGCATCTTTTCCTTGTCTTTTTCTTCGTCAAAACTGAGGAAGAGCTGACAAAATAAAATAAATTCTCTAATTTCAGACTGAAACGTAAAATCTTACGCTACGCTTCCGTAATCTCTTACGTTACGTCGACTCTTTCACACTCCAGGTGACCCCCTTCAGACTGACGTAAGAATAAAATTAGAGAATTTATTTAATTTTATCATTTTTTCATCAGTTTTGACGAAGAAAAAGACAAGGAAAAGAGGCCAATGACGTATTTCAACAACTAAATGCTATCTACCTTTTTGGAAGTAATTCAGATTAATCCTTGGGAACTTGGAAAAACAATCATAGGAGTCTACATTGGTCCAACGGAATTTGAAACTAAACTGTCACACAAACTGGTTTGATTTGAAACCCTAATTTCAGTCTGCTGACTGTCCCCAGACTCTTTGCCCCAGAGTCATTAGGATGTATTTTTGAAGCGCTACCATGACACATCTGGCTCCATATCAAAATTATGCGCAGAGTAGTAGACAAGTTTTAAAATGTTTGAGCAATTTGTGTTATTTTGAGCTAATGTGACAAGGATACTACTTTTTCCATCATAAATCCAAGATCTCTCTTGGAAAAATTGGCAACCAAATCGGGTAAATCCTTAATTTTTCAGTTCAACGCGTGGTGTTCCCACGCAACGCTCTTTCCATTTTTGCAAACATTGCCAAGAAATCCGACACCTTGTCCTAACTGAAATTGAATTGATACTCCGGAATTCTTTGATAAAAGCAGACACGCTGATAAACTATGCTCAGTTCCTAAAGTTCTTTTTGTGATGACCTACATGGTAGTTCCAACTGTTCGGTTTGACATTCAGCAAAGACGACTTTGCTTATAAGACTGCCAGTATGCTTCTGTCACCATCATTTCGTTGGTGTTGGTGTATATAGCCTATTACAGACTGTAGTCGAACGTGTTGAAAAATAAACTCTTAAAACGCTGACTATCCTGAATTACCAAGTAAACCTCTACAGGCGGAACTTCTGTTCCAGCTAATAGTTCAACTGGCTAGAAGAGAAAATAGCAAATTAAAAGTCATGACGCTTTTAAAAATGGAAATCCCCTGCAAAAATATAGCCAAAAGTTGTTAATTTCTTTTACAAAATGGACAGTCTAATCGACAATTCGTCAGTTGTCGAATTAGAAAACGATCAAGTGATTTCTCTAGCCGATGTGGCCAACAATAAGTTGCTTATTGACAACATTCCAGTACTATATGTGTCATTGGCCATTTTCGTAGCATTTCTTCTTTTCGTTCTAGCGTTGTTTTCCAATGGTTTCCTGCTTCGTTATCTGACGGTTAACCGCCTTCGGAAAACGGTCATTAACACTACGATCAGGATCCATTGTGTTATGTCATTCGGATTTTGCTTAGTCTATTCCTCGACCATGGTGTTAAAGATGTCACTGGCTAATCCGCCACTTTGGCTTTGTGACGTGATAGCTAGAATTAACGTTTTTCCATTCATGCTGACCCAACTAGCGCTCGTTTGTACTTCCGTGGTGCGGATCATACTTCTGAAATTCGCTGAAAAAGTGACAGCTTGGTCGGATTCGAAGTTATTGACAACATCGTTCGTTTTATCCTTTGTATGTACCGTTCCATATTTCTACCTCATAGCTAGCCCAAAAGGTCAGATTATCTATCGATACTGTACTGAAAGCACTCTATATGAAGCTGTCCCCAGCGCAAGCAAAGTATACTTTTACATCATTGTGGTAACCCAAGGTTTTATGCTGGCCCTGAATCTTCTGATATTAAAATTTGAGCGCTCCGCAGAAAATGCAGTCAAGCCCCACTTGGGCAAATCCAAACAAGTGAATCTTGCAACAGCAAAAGCCCAAGTCTTTACTGTCATTGCTACCTTTGCCATCGGTAACACTTTTAACAATGTCGCGCTATCTTTTATAATTCCTTACGTTACCGTACAGGTGAAAATTCTTGTTATGGATTATTCTGTCTTAGTTACTCTTCTGGGATACCTACTTACTCCATCTCTGATGTATATGTTGATGAATCCTGTTATTAGAAAGTCAATTTTGAAATGGCGCGAGTGATTGGGACATTTTTCTGTCAGATTTTTTATAAATGTCGCCGTGTTATAGTCAAGACGTACGGTCGGTGTCCCTTGTCTTCATGATTTTTTTTCTCTGTATTGCGTACGTAATTTGTGTTTTTTTCATAGCTTTTTATTGAATATCTGTTTATTTACTGATCGTTCCTTTATAAGAGAGTTAGGCTACAAATAAATGATCATCCCTGTTAGTGTATGTAGTTAGTATCGATATACGTGGTAGTTTTTGTCATAACAGCAAACGGTGAACCTCAAATCCAATAGTAATCTGACTTTCTTTCCGTTGCCCATTCTCAATTTTGGTATACACCCGGTTACGGCTGGTGCCAGGTAGGTGCGGGTTGGTGCCGTGAAAAGATGCACAGAGAGCCCATCTACGAACTCGACCTACATTTAGGGGTGGGGGAGGGGGTTTAAATTAAGGGGCAAACAAAATATTTTGAAACAGCTAATGTGATAGTCGATTAAGGGGTAAGAAGACATGCTGAACACGATGGTGAAAAAATTTTCTCGCCGGACAAGTAGTTCGCCCGGAATCCGGCCAAAACCGGAAAGTTTGTTAAAAGTATAAGTTTTATTTGAAGTTGATTAGATGTTGAAGTTAGGGGTAAGATGACATGCTGAACACGATGGTTAAAACCATTGACAATCATTTTTTACCCGGAAATATAGATCGCTCGGAATTCGGCCGAAACCGGAAATTTGGCAGAAGTGAAGCAGGAAGTTTCGATCAGTATCGTCAAAATAGATATGGCTTATACAGGTATATCTGGACTTGGTTTTCTCAGATGACTAGCCTGGCAAAGACTGGATCTGGCGAAGACAAGACCTAGTTGTCTGGATCAAATATTAAATTTTTGGGATCCCAGGGCTGCCACAAGTTTAGAGGCTTGGAAATAGGGACTTAGGGACTTTTTCATAGCCGAAAAAGGGACCTATAGGGACTTAAGGTCACTGCTATTAAACCTGAACAAGAGCTGTAAGCTCATATGGCACTCGCAAGACTTGGTAAAATGATGAAAGTAGGAATTCGCCAATGCGTGTGTTTGCTGTGATCATTTGTAAGCAAAATCCGACTGTTCTTAAATGAAAATTGTTAAGTCCCTGATATGCCTGCCAAGTTTCATCGTCCTAGCACATGTCTAAGCGTCTTGTCAGGATCGCCGGAATTCCGGAACCCTCCCTCCAACTCCCCGACAGTACTCGGATCCGGTCCGGCCTTGTCAATTATGTATTTAGGGCTTGTGCTTATTCTTCCCCCAAAGTTTCATCCCTATCCATCCACTCTGAACATGTCAAACAATTCCCCCCCCCCCACAACTCCCCCCAAAGTCACCGGATCCATCCCGGACTTGAAGTGTGACGTCTGAGTCACGAGATCTTTCCAAATGTCAAGTTTCATTAAGATCCGGTTCCCCGTTCTAAAGTTATAAATACGTAAACATTCCGGATTCCCCTCTCCTTCCATCCCCCCCGGTGGTCGGATCGAGGAAATGACTATTTCCAAGTTAGTTTGGTCGGGTCCCTAATATGCCTGCCAAGTTCCATCGTCCCAACACATGTGTAAGCATCTTAAGTCGGGATCACCGAAATTCTGGAACCCTCCCTCCAACTCCCCCCACAGTGCTCGGATCTGGTCCGGTCTTGTCAACTATGTATCTAGGGCTTGTGCTTGTTCTTCCCACCAAGTTTCATCCCGATCCGTCCACTCTGAATCTGTCACATGATTTCCGACTCCCCCCCTCCAGCTCCCCCCAAAGTCATCGGATCCATTCCGGACTTCAAATGTGATATCTGAGACACGAGATCTTTCCAAACATCAAGTTTCATTAAGATCCGATTCCCCGTTCAAAAGTTATAAATACGTCAATATTCCGGATTCCCCATCCCTCCACTCCCCCCACGGTGGTCGGATCGGGGAAGTGACTATTTCCAGATTAGTTTGGTCGGGTCCCTGATATGCCTGCCAAGTTCCATCGTCCCAACACATGTGTAAGTATCTTAAGTCGTGATCACCGGGATTCCGGAACCCTCCCTCCAACTCCCCCCAGAGTGCTTGGATCCGGTCCGGTCATGTCAACTATGTATCTAGGGCCTGTGCTTGTTCTTCCCACCAAGTTTCATCCCGATCCGTCCACTCTGAATATGTCACATGATTTCCGACTCCCCCCTCCAACTCCCCCCAAAGTCACCGGATCCATTCCGGACTTGAAATGTGACATCTAAAGACACGAGGTCTTTCCAAACATCAAGTTTCATTAAGATCCGATTCCCCGTTCAAAAGATATAAATACGTCAACATTCCAGATTCCCCATCCCTCCACTCCCCCCACGGTGGTCGGATCGGGGAAGTGACTATTTCCAAATTAGTTTGGTTGGGTCCCTGATATGCCTGCCAAGTTTCATCGTCCTAGCTCATCTGGAAGTACCGTAACTCGAGATGAGTGGCCTGACAGACCGACCGACCGACAGACCGACCGACCGACAGACCGAAAAGTGATCGGTATATGGCACTTGAGCGAAGCTGCAAGTGCCATAAAAACACAGCGTTAGGATCCTATTTGCACTTTAATTGCTAGGATCAGAGGACTTGTGGTTCGAAGTTTTGGTACTTCTTTAACGAAATAGGCTATGGCTCTTAGATTTGGGCCGACAAGGAGAAATTTTCACCAGAATTATTCATCTGACAAATGTGGGGAGAGTCGGAGGGGGAACCGGAAATCTTTTGACACGCTTAGAGCCGAGTTATTAGGATTAAACTTGGTGGGAATCATAAGCAAAAGCCCTAATTACACCATTAAAAGAACTGGACCGGATTTGGGCACTAGGGGGGCGGGGGTTCCGTAATTCCGGTGATCCAGAGTTAGTATTGGCTAGGACGACGAAACTTCGCAGGTATATCAGTGATCCGACCAGATTAACTTGGAAATAGCCAGTTCTCCGATACGACCATCGAGGGGGGAGTGGAGAAAGAGGGGAAGTCTGAATCCTGAGCTATGTATAACTTTCGAACGGGTGATCGGATCTTAAACTCGATATTTGGAAAGACCTCATATCTCAGATATCCCGTTTCAAGTCCGGACCGGATCTGATGAATATGGGGGGGGGATACAAGCAAAATGACAGGTCTCGACAACAAGTTCACAGCTTCGAGCCATAATATTAACTTCGAACTTTATCTGCACTTGTAAGTGTTTAAAGCGTCAAGAAAGCGACACAGCATTTCTTTAAGAGAAAATACACCTTTTAATGATCTTAAAAATTGTGCAGCTTCGTAGCAGAGATTTGGTCGGGTCAACGCTCTACAATAAGGGACTGTAAGTATTTCAACTGTAAACGAAAAACTGACAACCTTCGGTATAGCTCCGCAAAATGTTTGGGTTGGTCAGGTCCTCCCCCCACTAGAATTCAAGGTCAGCTACCGGTGCACCTATCGGTAGCATAATATTTCAGATTGCAGAAACAGTTAAAAAAAAAAATAAAGGCTGGATAACTCTGTCTGTGATGGTAAATTTGAATATGCGTTTGTATTCTTGTGATTTCAGTCAGCCTTCCTGGAGCAAAGTAAAGTCACTCTGACTCTTCTTCAAAATAGGAGAAAAAAAAATCTCAGATGACTTCAGAAGCAAATGGTGTCAATCCTTTTCGCTAGTAGTCTCCTTCAACAACTTAGTAATGCTGTAGCCTTGTGAGCCTTAAGGATTATGTTTACAAGCAAGCAAGTTGATAGCTAACCCCACCAACCAAATCTTATACCATACTTTGCATTGTGGCTTCAAGTTGACTGAGCTAAGATATTTAAAATGTAACAATTTTGGTCAGGAAAAACTTTAAAGGGACGTGAGGACTGATTTAGGGACCAAAAGGGACCTAAGACTGATTTAGGGACTTGCAGGACTTTGTGGCAGCCCTGGGATCCCATCGAAACCTTTGGTCTTGTTTCTTTTTGTCCTCTTTTTGGAGACGGTATGAGACAATTGCTTGCACGGTATGTGTGATTTGGTATATGGCTTGATAATAACCCTTCAGTGACAACCAACTATTTTTGGTGGAGACTGAGCAATCCACTCAATTGCGGCCACGGTAGCCGATTTTCGGCTTTAATTTTCGCCGTTTTCTGTGTCATCTTAACTCGTGAACGATGACTGGTATCAAGTTGAAACTTGGTGTACAATGGGCATTTGGGTTTAGTTGCGCCTTTGAGGGCATCCACACGGTCCAGGGACAATTGAGTCCCAAATGACGAGTGATCGAGTTTGTAACTCGGCCACCTGGGGTCGGTCCGACTTCTGGACTTGCTCCTCCCCCACCTTCCCCATTGAAGGGTAACTGGGCCCAGGTTGCCCATGAGTTAAGTAGGCTACTCGAAAAAAAAAAATCACCTTTTGGCATACCTAGGTTTATGTTTTGTAGCGCCCCGACCGACCCCCAACCTTCTCTTCGCGGGCAACTGGAATGGGCCCACTTCGTAATTGCCAGCAATGGCTCGGATCAAGGCTGAAATTGGTATACATGTTGGCATTGGGGTTTATTTATGCGTTTGGGGTCCCACCCCCACACCAACCCGGTGCAAGGGCAACCGGGCCCAGATTGCCCAGAGACTACTATTTGTAACTTTACCACAGCTGGAGATATGACGATGAACTTCATCAAGTTCAAATTTAATTTACTTGCCGGGTTTATGGCCTGAAATGTATTTTTGGGGTCTCACCCCCCCCCCCACACCCTTCCGTTTCAAGGGCGACCGGTTCTTCGCCTTGTCGGTTTTGTTGTCTGATTATGTAGTTTGGGGTTTCATCCCACCACAACCCTCCGGTTCGAGGGCGACTAGTTCTTACGCTGTTCGTAGACAAGATATGCTAAACGTTTAACTCTTACACTCAACGTTTGAGCGCTTGCACACTTGTTCCATTTTTGATGGTTGACCAGTAGCCTACACACTCTGTATGACAATACTCCTGTAAGCTGTACATACTCCGCTGCATCTGACGTGATTCGTTTTAGCAGGTCAATCTCCTGCGGGATGGAAGATCACAGGTACCGACACAGCCAACACATGGCAGCGTCCAGCGCAGTTCTGAGTGGGTGCAGCTCCTATCCGAGCCCTAAAACTCGACCCTATACATTTTCGGCTGGAGACCAACTCCCTGACTTCCGACGTAAGATATGTTTTGGTCATTAAGGTAGTGAAGAAACAGAAGTCTCTAGTCGTGTAGGAAAACGGGTCTCTTCTGCTGAAGCGGAAGGGAGATCCGAATTGGGTTATCGCGGACTTATTTCCGGCCAGGATTTTTGGCACCATCGTCGTTCCATACGGAAAAATTGACAATTTTTCAATGCCATGATTAAGCTGAAGGAAATCCGTCTTCAGGAAAACCTAATCTTTCTTTCAGTACCATTTGCGACTCGAAGAAGCTCCCGACTATTTCCGGTCAGTTTAGATGTTTTTTCTGCATAACGTCTACTAACAAAGTCTCCCCATGGTATAACGTCTCCAAATAGTAAAGCATAGTAATAGTAGCATAGTAAAACAAAATAATAAAACAGTAATAAATATTAAATAGTAAAGCACAGTCCGTATCCGTATTGCTAGAGATGTTTTCAAGCCTAAAAACGTGCGTAATATTTTGTTTATTGTTCGCAGATGACATAGTTCTTCTAGGAAAGACAGCAGATGATCTGCGGAGGCTGCTGGGTATTTTGCAGGATTATTTGGATAAGAAGAAGTTAGTATTAAATACTGAGAAATCTGTTATACTAGTTTTTGGTAAAAATGAGGAATACAATGAAAGATTTTATTTTAAAGGGATAGAACTTAAAATAGTGAAAGAATTTGTATATCTAGGTTGTAAGTTTTCGGCTACGGGGAAGTGGAGTGCACAGTTAGATAGTATAGCGGCGAAAGGTCAGAAAGCTTCATGGATGGTATTGAAAAGTACGATAAATTGTTTAGGCCCAGGAGAAATGAAAATTCAAAAAGTAATATTTAATACAAAAATAAGCCCAATAGGGGGAGGAAATTTATTTAAAGGCAGGGTTAAGTAGGGAAGAGTTGGGTTTGTTAATAAGTTTGAGGGCTGATGGGTTACCGCTCGGTGCAAGAAGAAAATATATGGGTAAAAAAGAGGAAAGATCGGGTCCTTACTACTTCTGCCCAATGTGTGGAGAAATGAATGAGGATGTATGCCACCTTTTGTGTGATTGTATAGAGTTGCGGGAACTAAGGGAGGAGATTTTCGGGGTGGGGGGAAATGATAAGAAATGGATTATTAAAATGATGGGAAGTAAAGATTTTAAAGAAATAAGAAATGTAGGGAAGTTCCTCAAGTTAGCTTTGAAACACCGGAAAGATTTCTTTTGATGAGAAAGTTGTGTTTATAGTGTTTAGTATTTAGTGTAATTATACGTATGCCAGATTGTTGATTTTTTGTATTGTTTTGTTGCATGATGGCCTGATGGCTTTAATGTGCAAATAAATCATTCAAATTCAAATCAAAAATATTATCATATGCAGCAGAAGTGTGGGGACATGAAAAGGGCGAGAAAATTGAGCGAGTGCAGCTAAGCCACTATAAAAGGTTGATCGGGGTAAGTGGTAAGTTTAAGGGATTAGTACTAAGAGGTGACCTAGGTATTCATTCATTGAGAGGTAAGAGACTAGTAAAAATTGTGAAGTACTGGGAAAGGTTAACAAGTTTGCCAGACAATAGACTTGGAAAGGCTGCACTGCTTCAGGACCTTAAGGATAACAGGAAAGATGCTTGGCAGAGTAAGGTAAGGGCAGTCCTGAATAATTGCGGGCTTTCAGGTATGTGGATGTAGGATTGGGAGAAGGTAAGGTAGTTGGAACAGTAAGTAAAGGAGTGCAGAGAATTCTTGAGTGTCAAGAAATCCAAAAGTGGACGTGTGAGGTCTCGGCGTCGCTGTCTCTCAGGTCGTATGCACAGTGGAAGAGAGTGTGGGGTGAAGAAGTTTACTTTAAGGCGGGCCTTAAGAGGGAAGAGCTAAAATCTTATATGGGTTTAAGGGGAAATTTTCTTCCGTTGGGAATAAGGAGGAAATACCTGGGGAGGGAGCGTGCGGTAGATGATCTTTACTCGTGCCCTATGTGCGGGGAACCGGATGAGAATGTGGACCACTTCATGTCATATTGCCAGGAACTGAATGATCTAAGGTTAGAGCTGCTCCAGAGAAATACAGGTGATGAGGAGTGGCTCAACGGTCTCCTTAGAAGTCGATCTTTTGGTACAATTAAAACCTTGCAGTTTTTGTTCAGGTGGGACTGAGGCATAGGTCCCTGTTCACTTAAAATGTTTTAGTTATGTACTTGGTTGTCTTTGTCTTGTATTCAGTGTGTTTAATATGTAGTTAGAATTTGCTTTGTATACCATTTTTGTACCATGGCCCTTTGGGCTTTTACGTACATTACATTACATATAGATACGCTCGTACTTCAAAATATGCATGGATTTGCTCAGTGTGCAGACGCACCATTAGAGGAGACCAATGTTGGTCAGGAAAAATCTTCACGACTGCTTCACCTTCTTTTCTGACACACCAAACATCGTCGTGCGTGACGTGTAGTTCAAAACCCTGTGACCCCGTGTGGCTCAAAACTCCGTGTATTACCTAGACAATGAGCCACAAGTTTAAAGTTTTGTCGACGTTTTTATGGCACTTGCCTTCCGGCCAAGTGCCATATACCGATCACTTTTCCATCGGTCGGTCGGTCTGTCGGTCTGTCTGTCGGTCAGTCCGGTGATCGCGAGTTAGGGTACTTCCAGATGTGCTAGGACGATGAAACTTGGCAGGCATATCAGGGACCCGACCAAACTAATTTAGAAATAGTCACTTCCCCGATCCGACCATCATGGGGGGAGGGAGGGGAGCCGGAATCCGGAGTTTAGGGGCATGCATAACTTTCAAACGGGTGATCGGATCTTAATGAAACTTGATATTTGGAAAGACGTCATTTCTCAGATGTCCAAATTCAGGTCCGGATCGAATCCGATTAATGTGGGGGTGGGAGTCGGAGGGGGGAACCGGAAATCATGTGACACGCTTAGACTGGAGCGATCGGGATGAAACTTGGTGGGAGGAACAAGCACATACCCTAGGTACGTCATTGACAGTACATGTTCGTGATCCCTATGAGCCCATGATCATTTTTGCCTCAAGGGTTTTGCTTACAACTGAATTCCTTAATAATTCCTTATAAAGTACTAATCGCAACCACAACGTACAAAAAATACTTTTTAGCAAAATACACATTTTCGTGATCCCTATGATCCCTCACAAGTGATTTCCTTAAAGTACAAACAATACTTTTGAGCAAAATATACATTTTCGTGCTCCCGATGAGTTCGTCATGTTTTTTACTTCAAGAGTTTTGATTACAAACGATCACAACAAACCCACAAATTGACGAATTCCTACTTTCATTCTCTGACCCAGCCTTGCAAGTGCCATATGAGCTTCCAGCTCTTGTTTTCTTTTTTTTGGAGTAGTTCCTTTCTCAGGGACGTTTCACCACTAGCGGCACTAGCCCTTTTTAAGGGGATCGACTAAAAGCAGGAAGGGAAAGAAGGGCATGGTGCACGAGAAAAGCAGGAAGGCATTCTAAAAAGGAGGAGTTTGGGCCACTAAAATCCTCCGAGTCCAGCGAGGAGTCGGCAACTAAGATATTTCAAGTCCACCATTTCCTTCCTCGTTATAGTACCTTGAGAGTACGAAAACGAGGAAGGAAACTGGAAATGTAAAATTCTTCTTCTTTGAGACGTCGTCCACTATCAAAATTCTTAGTTCACCGTTCCTTTCCTCGTTTTCCTAGCTTGTCAGGTGTAGTACCTTAGCGTACTGAAACGAGGAAGGAAATGGTGGACTTGAAATATCTTAGTCGTCGACCCCTCGCTGGACTGAGAAATCCAGCTGCCGACCCTTCAAAGCACTAAAACGAGGAAGGGAACGGCGAACTAAGAATTCTGATTGTTGCCGACCCCTCAAAGACTAATAAATGAGAATCCATCATTTCTTTCCTGGTTTTAGTACTTTAAGGTACTACCCGTGACAAGCTAGTAAAATGGTGGACTTGAAATATCTTAGCTTCCGACCCCTCGCTGGACTGACAATCCTAATTGCCGACCCCAAAGCACTAAACGAGGAAGGGAACGGTGAACAAAGAATTTTGATAGTTGCTGACCCCTCAAAGAAGAATGATTAAAAATTTATAATTTCCTTCCTCGTTTTAGCATTCTCAAGGTGGTAAAACGAGGAAGGAAATGGTGGACTTGAGATATATTTTAGTCGCCTACCGACAGAACGAGAAATTAAAAGGTGAATTACAATTTTGATAGTTGCCGACCCCTCACTGGACTTAATACCTACCCATGTCAGGACACTAAAACGAGGAAGGGATAGTGAACTTTGAGTTAGAAAAGTTGCCGATCCTCCAAAGAATACTAAACAGAGGAAGGGAACGGTGCAGCTTATTTCAAGTTTTTCGCAGCCTTGAATTCTGATGACATCCTTCCTCGTTTTAGTATGCCGTTCCTGCTTTTAGTCGATCCCTTTTTTAAGCGGGTGTAGAGCGGAGCCAGCTTTCAAATACTTTCAATGTGCGGATTTACACAAGAGAATGTGGATTAATTGACTGGTTTAACCGATTTTATTGGATCAGTACTAATTCAAGTAGTGTTAGGAAGTACTTCAAGTACTACTTAAGTGCAAAATCAAAATACTTGGCTTTTGCTTAAGAACGTAGTACTTCAGACTTATTACTTTAGTAAAATAACTAGAGAAAACTGGTGCCTCAGGTATATTTTCGAGTACTGTCTCAAGTACATTCTGTCTAGATTACATCGAGTCGCAAATTAAAAAGTTCTTTGGGAGACTTTATCCACCAATCGAAAGCCTTCGAAAACAAGAGCTGGAAGCTCATATGGCACTTGCAAGGCTGGGTCAGAGGATGAAAGTAGGAATTCGTCAATTTGTGGGTTTGTTGTGATCATTTGTAATCAAAACTCTTGAAGTAAAAAACATGACGAACTCATCGAGAGCACGAAAATGTATATTTTGCTCAAAAGTATTGTTTGTACTTTAAGGAAATCAGTTGTGAGGGATAATAGGGATCACGAAAATGTGTATTTTGCTAAAAAGTATTTTTTGTACGTTGTGGTTGCGATTAGTACTTTATAAGGAACTATTAAGGAATTCAGTTGTAAGCAAAACCCTTGAGACAAAAATGATCATGGGCTCATAGGGATCACGAAAATGTATATTTTGCTTTAAAATATTTTTTTTGTACTTTGCGGTTAGCATTAGTACTTTAAGGGATGGTCGGATCAGGGAACTGACTATTTCTAAGCCAATCATGTCAAGTCTCTAATTTTCAAGCCAAGTTTTATCGTCATAGCACGTCTGGAAGTACCTTAACTTGCCATCATCGGAATTCCGGACCCCCTCCCTCTAATCCCCCACAGTGCCCGAATCTTGTCCGGTTCTGTCACTTACGTACATAGGGCTTGTGCTTGTTCTTTCCAACAAGTTTCATTCCGATCGCTTCACTCCGAGCGTGTCACAAGTTTTCCGGTTCCCCCCTCCGACCCCCCCACCTTCATCGGATCTGGTCCGGACTTGAAACTGGGCATCCGAGACATGTGATCTTTCTACGTATCAAGTTTCATTATGATCCGATCACCCGTTCGGAAGTTATACATACCTCAAGATTCCGGATTCCCCCTCCCGTCACTCCCCCCACGATGGTCGGATCAGGAAGTTAACTATTTACAGGTTAATCTGGCCGAGTCCCTGATTTGCCTGCCAAATTTCATTGTCCTAGCACACCTGGAAGTAATTTAACTCCGTATCACCGGAATTCCGGAACACCCGTCCAACTCCCCCCACAGTGCACGAATCCGGTCCGGGACTGTCAAACGCCGTACCTAGGGTATGTGCTTGTTCCTCCCACCAAGTTTCATCCCGATCGCTCCAGTCTAAGCGTGTCACATTATTTCCGGTTCCCCCCTCCGACTCCCCCCCACATTAATCGGATTCGATCCGGACCTGAATTGGGACATCTGAGAAATGACGTCTTTCCAAATATCAAGTTTCATTCAGATCCGATCACCCGTTTGAAAGTTATGCATGCCCCTAAATTCCGGATTCCGGCTCCCCTCCCTCCCCTCATGATGGTCGGATCGGGGAAGTGACTATTTCTAAATTAGTTTGGTCGGGTCCCTGATATGCCTGCCAAGTTTCATCGTCCTAGCACATCTGGAAGTACCCTAACTCGCGATCACCGGACTGACCGACCGACAGACCGACCGACCGACCTACCGACGGAAAAGTGATCGGTATATGGCACTTGGCCGGAAGGCAAGTGCCATAAAAAGACTGAACTCGAGCAGTCTGCGAATTACACTGCACCCAAGTCACGCATACTGTTAGATGGCGGGGCTCCATTCAAAGCTGCGACTTTGTTCTTTCAACGTTTAGTGCTGAAGTACTACGCGAGTCCATTGGCAATCAGTGATCTGGGTAACCGAAATACTAGTTTACTACGGTTCTTAGAAAGGTCGCAAACCTTCGACATCCGGAAATGCGATAGCTTTCACAAAACTCTTTGTAATTCGATGCAGCTCAAGTTCATCTGCGACACAAAATTGCAGAGCATATCACTATCCGCATCCTTGCCACAGAAACCATTCTGTATTATGACAACCATAACAGTCCACTTTCGTAGCCTAGGAACGTCATGTTTCAAAGGTGTTATTTTCAAATACATGAATTCCCGAATGGCAGTTCAAGGATATCTGGGAGTTATACATTCATATAATATACAAAAACGGATTCGTCAGCTGTTATGCTTGTGAATCGATATTTCACATCAGCTTGGGCTCAAGGAATAGATATCTGGGAGTTCAGTTCCCCTGTAACGAAATGTTCGTTTTATTGCTCCGCTACAGACTCTCCTTATAAGATTGCACAACAATTCCATCTTTGGTTGTCCTTTAAAGGACCTCTCGTGCTTATTTATTATTAGTGCTTAATAATTATTATTTCCTACACTTTCATCCTCAATCTTTACAAAAATCACTAATTTTCCGTACGAAACTGACCATCGTGACGTAAATCCTGGCAGGAATTATGTTCCGCGACCATCCGCATGACCCTGAATGAATGTCTTAACCATAAGGCAGATAGACAAATAACCAATTAACACAGCAATGTTTGGAACACCAAACCTTAGATGAACAGAGAAGAGAACAGACAAAGATAAACAACTTACATTTTTAAATGTACAGAACTGAGAGGAATATTCATGCCTGAAACTGACATTTGAAGATTACAGTGGAAGTAGCCTGCGCTTCTTTGAAAGGTTACTTAACTTTGAACAGTGCCGTTTTGGACTGAAGGTAACAATAAGCAAAATACATGCACTCAGCTGTTCTAATGAGAACTCAAAGTACAACTCTTACTAGAAATCATCTTTTCCCCATGAAATGGATCAGAAAAAAGTTTTTTCGAAAACGCCATTATTTTCCTCCTGAAATTCGAGATTTTCTTGTTGGCGCTTGTCGACTGTATCCAGCCTTCCGGCTCTCCGACGCGGCTGCTGGGCCCAAACCCTTTGAAAACTGATTGCGCCGTGGTTAAAAAGTTAGAAAACTAACCAAATAGATAGATCGATATTTAATGCATAAACGCCAGCAAGGGCCATCGCACCAAGACAAACAATATATATATATAAGAAACATGAACACTATGCCAATATTTACTACTACATGGATATACAATTTTCCCTGTGTGCTAACCCTATCCGGAGGAACCTTCCAAACAGTCGAATAACCTGGAAACTTTTCTCTTTCATTATCTCAATTATCCACTCACTCCCACACACCCTCACTCCAAACAACTCTAGTATCAACCTATCCAATTCCTCACACTCTCCCACAAACTGACTCATCCTTTCTTTCGCAGCCACACATAGGGCAAGAGTAAGGACCAGTTTTAACCCTAACTTTACCCAAATATTTTCTTCTTTTACCAAGAGGTAAACCATCCCCTCTCAAACCCATAAATAACACAAGTTCCTCGTGAGACAGACCACACTTGAGTCAAGAGGTCAAGAACATAAGATTCTCGTATCCTTATATGTGGACATTGAACATTCCGGCAAACTTTGCGTCGTCTGACGGGCAAAATTCGGCACGACCGAAAAAGCGCTAAAAATTCGTAGGCACAAAACGAAACAATGGAGAAAGGTGGGGATTTTAGAAGCTTATAATTTCCACAAGGGAGCTAGGTATATTATTAAAGGCAGAATAAGCAAGGGGGGGCCTTTAAAGTTTAACTGAAAAGCCAACTTATGTTTGTGTCATTTAGTTGAATACACTGACTCATTTCGATTCTACAAAGGGATTTTTTTGTTTTCCACTATCTGCACTAGTTATGACGTTCAGAATGTCTGCGGCTGTCCCCACAGCGAAAATTCTACTATGACGCGGGAAATGTTTATCTAAACACAAACAAGGCTTTTCAGTGGGCACTGGCGATATTGGTGAAGATTGCTTAGTGCCTGAACAAAAAAAAGTCATAAATCTTTCTTGTAAGGCATACAACAAATTAGAGGTACCACAAATCACACGGAAATTCCACTATTTGAAAATCGATTATTCCTGAATAGCGGAACAACCAAGTAACGTATTTTCAACGGGTCTTCAAGCCAATTTAAGCGAATAAGTGATGGGTAACTAGATTGTCCTATCCCAGTCCTTTTCGGTTAAACTTTAAGGAAGTGCTTGGATGGCCAGTATATAATTCTCATCGCAGCAAACCGATGAAATTGCGCTGTTCAAAGATAACTGTTCCAACTTACTAGCCTATAGCCTACTTACAGGTGAGACAGAACCAACCACTAAACATCGCCTCTCGTGGAATATCAGCCTGGCGAGGGAAAAAATAAAAGCAATTTCAAAGGGAATTCACGGCAAAAAATGCGACCATAAGTCCGTCCCTCACCAAATGCCGGCATTTGTCCACATTAAATCCAACAAACTGAGATTCATCTCTACTGATTTATGCCTCAAATTGGCATCTGAGCCATTATCTTTTAATCTGATTTGTTGTGCGGTATGGAAGTGGCCGTCATTAGTGTAGGGTCTCGTGATTTGTACACAGCGCGCAGAGCCATCTTTTCCGTGAAAGTGCTGTTGCTATCATACTCACACTGTTCTCTTTCAGTATCACCTGATAGTGCGATAGCATCACTGGAATCCGGAGCACGACCATACAATCAAGTGACACCGGACTCGTCACTACTGGATGAGCTAGTAGAGGCAAAGTTTTACGGTTTAGACGAGGTAAAAGCACAGGATTTTTCCTTTCCTGTCGTCATAACCATGAATTTCCCGTCTTCCTTTTCTCCGCTGGTTTCATCCAGTAGCCATTCCTTTAACAGTTTCCCATAGGTGTGCTCAAGTGGCATTGCCGCTAATCGGATAAGTCAGCTGAAATTTATTCCAGCGATGTTTCAGCCATTCCCATTCATTCCAGTTCAATTCACTTGCTTTTTTAAAATGAATCTTCGTTAAGAAAAATACCGTAGAAAACGTCAACAGAAATACCATGACATGCAAATACATGAGTTGCGTTTTTGCAGATACCATGGTATCTCATACCACGGTCGAAAGTCGTTTATGCAGTTACCGTGGTATCTGATACCACGGTCAAAAGGCGTTTTTGCAGTGACCGTTGGTATCTGACAAGGTACCGTGGTGTCTGATATTCAGTACCGTGGTATGTGAGATTCAGATACCACGGTAACTGCGAAAACGACTTTAGACCGTGGTATCCCGATGAAGAATTCTTTGACTGAGTAGTTGTATGGTTGTTGTACGAAAAAGTTGCATGCATTGATATGTAGTAGTATGGAATACTTTGATTTAACATGCCTCCGACTGGGTTAATCTTAAGAAGTAGTATCTGATAGCATCCAATCTTGCTGTCGTAGCATCCAGTTTGCTAGTAGTAGCATGTAGGGGCAACAGTTACTACTCCATAAAAATTTCATCGCGATCAGATACCACTGTAACTGCAGACACGACAAATTGCAGATCACCTACCACGCCTGTCCGTCTATGCGCTGTGCTAGTGCTTCACTAGCGGCCTTTCTACCCAACTCCAAAGCTGAAGGGCCTGAATCTGTGACGTCAAAAACGCAACTATGGTAGTAATTTACAATTACTATACAATTACTATACAATTACGCAACTATGGTAGTAATTTACATAATATTGGCAAAGGACCTCGTCAGACCTGGCGTTAATTATGTAGCGCCATCGAGAGTCATCAAACAATGGATGGAAAAGAAAGCATGATCACCAGTGTCATCAATATTACTTTCAGGCTTTTTGTGATCTTTTTATTTTTATTGACTAATCATTTACCGAGGGCCAATTATTTGCTGTTTATAGCTATTTAAATGGGATGCTCAGGACGATTTCTCCAAGCTTTCTTCCCGCCGTAGAAGTTCTTTGATTTCTTCAATTTTGTGTCTGACGACGTTCTGGTTCTGTTGTTTCGATTTCTTTGCTTTGTTTCTCTATCTATATTTGGAATCTCTCACTGTGTGTCTATCTGTATACTTATCTATCTTCAACTTTTTCTATCTCTTCTTTGTATTACCTTCAAATAAGCCTTGACTATTGTTATGATATATCTTCAAACCTCAAATACAAATGGATCAGTCCACCAAAACAAATATACGTTGCTAAGTTTCACAAGGCTTATTTTCTTTGTTCCAGCCCTCTATTTTTTCGGAGGATTCGTTAGTTAGCTACGGCTCAACCGAAATTAAACGGCCACTGTCACCGGATCGAGTGTTCAAAGTCGTTTTCGCCGGGGACCCGGCCGTCGGAAAATCAAGCTTTATTTCAAGACTGGCGAGCGGAGTGTTCGTACCAAACACGCAATCAACAGTTGGCGTCGATTTCAAAACAAAAAGTTTAGACATTGATGAAAGGAAAGTCTCGTTGCAGTTATGGGACACAGCAGGTACACAGGCGCTTACATTTCCTCATTGCCTCTCCCCCCCCCATCCCTACGGAGCAAGACCTAAATGTGAAAAAATTCTTAGTTTTAAGATAGATTTGGGCGAGTTCAAACGAAAAGTAGGCTGTACAATAGTGCTTCCACTTCTAGGTTGACCCCAAGAGACTTTTCTTCTAAACGAAAGGTATAATAGGCAGAAGAGGGCTTTTTAAACCCGCATGTCTTCGTCTAGAAGGAATCGTATGGCAGAAATCCTGCAAAAACCGAACTTCTAATTTAAAGACGGTACAAAAACATTTAATCAGACAGACTTGCATTTGAGCTGAGAGCATGCTGAAAGAGGAAATGCTATTAGTATTTGCTAATAATCGGCAAGAAACGGGAACTTCACGAACGACCACCTTGCGCGATGAAGACTGTTTTAAAGGAGAAACGCGGTAGAAACAGAAATATCCTAGGCTTATCGAATTCGGCTTGCATCTTATTTTCGCAGCTCACAACTTGTCTGGTACTGGTCATAGAAACGGCAGTTTAAACACAAAACATTTATCCGGCCACACTCTTCATTTGGCTGGACTTCTCAAGTCACAGTTATTCCGTTTGTCTAAAGTCAGTCAACTTAACGTGAACGAACAAGGCTCCATCTTTCTTGCGGTCCTAGGCTGCGCTGACAGCTTTGGTGCTAGGCTGTTTGTAGTGATTTGTAATTTGACTTTTAGGTCAAGAGCGTTTTCGATCGATGACTCAGACCTACTTTCGTCGGGCAGACGGAGTCGTCCTCCTATTCGACGTCACCAACGAGAAATCATTTCTCGCGGTTCGGCAGTGGGTGTCCTTAGTTGAGGTATATTTTTATTACTTCACTCCATATCCCTAGTCATTCCATCGGTTCTTTTTTCCGACATTTAGAATTTCCTATGTTTCTTTATTACGCCGATTTTTTTCCACGTTTGGCTCTTTCGAGGCGAATCAGCTCCCGCGTACTGTTTTCGGAGCTCATTGGTCAGAAATACCGGCTATGCGAGTTTTTTCGGGTTTCTTCGCAAAACCAAGCGGGTCAAGCGAGTCTGAAAACAGCCAACTCTTATAATCTTTGAGAAACACAACAGATTTTTAAAGTCATCTATACTGGAATAAAAACTGTAAAAATCTGCAGCATAGAATAATGGACTTGTTTAACAGGCCTGCTACTTCCCTCCTGTCACTTCACATCTGCCAGTACATAGGCTTTGTCTCTATCATGAATCGTCAGTAAGTTCAAGTCCGACAATGATTTGTATAGTAGGAGCATTCTTGGTAAAAGATAATGTGAATGGCATAGTGGTTTTAACAGCATTTATCTTTTTTTTGTTAGTGGACGAACATGTTACGAAGAAAAAGCTAATCTACGGGGCTAATTACTTCCGTATCTTGTGTCCATTTGGACATTTTTTCCCTATTTTCCAGGAAAACATAGTTCGGGAAGTTCCAATGGTCCTGTGCGGCAACAAAGTAGACCTGCGCGACTTCGCACGGGAAGATGGCAGGAGGTGTGTTTCGTCAGAAGAAGGAAGAAAATTGGCGGATAACTCAAAATTGACCTACTTTGAGACGAGCTCCAAAACTGGAACGCATCTAATGGATAGTCTGGTTCACCTCTCGAGGTAAACAAAAGAAACTTGAATATGCATTATTGCCCATGAATAAGAGATATCCCGAGTTTCTGGCGTTATCTTCCTGGCTCAAATTTAGTGTTATTTTGGATAAGAATGTAATGCCCGGGATTTAAATGAAAACCTTGGAAGATTGACCATAACAGAGGGTTGGTTTGTAGGAGAAACAACAGCGGAAGGTAAGATTAACCTTAGTCCAGGTTTTGACAAAAAAATTAAAGACATAGGAACTATTGAACTAGGAATCAGTTACGGCGTGAAGTGGATTGCTCGGTGGATTGTCACCGGACAATCCCCCAGCTTAGTGTTAACCGAATGCTGAGATATTATTAAGGCGAAAGTCTGTTTACTGCAATTGTATTTTTAATTATAGCAATTCTAGGCTCATGATAGCAGCTGAAGACCAAGAAATGTTTGCCTCAACTTTTGCTCTGACGACAACAAAACAGAAGACGGCGTGCTGTGGTCTGCGAAGTAGTCAAGAGAAGGAGCATGTCACGTGAGTTCGTCTTTACCCAGAAATGCTATTTCACGTTGCACAAAATTCGTTAACCGGTGATTTCTACTAGATCTGTCTCAATTACACGTCGTGACTATCATATAATATAAGACATGTGACAGTGGAAATTCCTTGTTGAAACTGATAACTATTTTCAAGTGAAAAAGTACAATCTCCATCATGTTCCCTCTCTGTCAGAAGTTTCATAACAGATAGCGCATAACACTTTCAAGAATAACACCTTTTCACTTAGAAATAAAGTGTTATGAGCAATTAAGTTTGCACTATTTCATGCCTAGATCTCCAACAGCACCTTCAGTTGGTAAAAATACTAACGGGAACGAAAGAATCATAACAGATAACATCCCAAAGTGTTATCTGTTGAAACCGGGCATCCTTCTGTTGTCTTTATCTAACTTCTGACAGTGTAGTATTTTTACCAATTGAAGGTGTTGTTAGAGATCTAGGCACCAAATAGTGTAAACTTAATTGGTCATAACACTTTATTTCTAAATGAAAAAGTGTTATTCTTGAAAGTGTTATACGCAATCTGTTATGAAACTTCTGACAGTGCTGTGTTTATAGTATTGTTTATAGTATTACGAGTATAGTTACATATTATGATTTCTATATATTATTGTTATATATTAATAGAATAGTATAGCGTATATATCGTATATTTCTGAGTTAATATGGGTTTCTTCACATTCCTTATAATGGCAGAACGCATGTTTATATGCAACTGTACTAGAATATTCATTCACTCGTTCCCTCCAAGTTGTATTGACTGCATGAGAACTTCCTCTACATATACTTTTTTTTAATATATTGGATTTTATTAACACTGGTCGGGGAAATTTTGGTAGCGGAAGGGGAGTTGGTACAGGGGCGGGGATGACCGTGGGGTAGCCATTTGCCGGAAACCCCCTACCAAACTCACAAGGAAAGATCTCCATCGCTGGACGAACTCGTCAAACAGACTCTGTGGTTTGTGCCAACGTAATAACAAGAATGGAGTTCAACCCGGAGTTCAAAGGGATAGTTGTCACGAAAACCACGGATTAATCTCTATCTGGAAGCATTCTGAGGAACAAGTGACCTGAAGAAGACTGCTTGATCCGTCAATTTAGCCTGAACACGATTTTAAACGCTGTTTTCGCTGACGTTGCTGGCCCGGTCAAAATGCGGAAGCAGACAAAAGTGAACTTTGAAATTCTATTTACTCTCACTGAACTTTCATCGTTTACAGTAATGACAAGCACCAACAGATACATCAGCAAGCTTCGCAAATGAAATGCTTGTCTGAAAACATTACAATGACTGACAAGCACCAACAGATACATCAGCAAGCTTCGCAAATGCAATCCTTGTCTGAAAACATTACAATAAGTACAAGAAACAACAATATCAACGAACCATGTATAAAACGATGAATTCAACTCAAGCAATCGAAACTTTGACAGTGAGACCAGGGGCGGTTCGAGGGGCGACATGGCGGGTTGAAGCACCCCTCCCATGCTTCACAGAATCCTACTCTCAGTCGATTTTCCTTCAGCCCAAGCTGACTGCGAAACATATTTTACAACGCAAAACGGATACGTCAGACGGATGCGTCAGACGGATACACAAAACGGATACGTCAGCTACATTTTATTAAGGCTATATACCGACGCTTCTTGGCAAGGGTCCTCTTCAGGCTCAAGCTACTCTCAGTCGTATGTTTAAAGCTTGCCTGCAACATGACACTCGTACGTTTTGAGCTTGCCAGAATGAAACAAGGCAGTTACCAAACATGAATTTTGCCCGTTAATGACCTGTTTCTAGTGGTATGGATACAAAGAGATTTTCTAGTCGTATGTTTTGAGCTTGTCATCGCAGTTTTATATTACGAGTTTGCCAGAATGACGGTCAGAGTGAAACCAGATCTTGTGAAGTTTGCCTGCGAATCGCCAGTTTCTTCGTATTTTGCGAAGAGATTCTCTAGTCGTGTATTACGAGACAAGTTTTGAGCTTGTCAGAATGACAGACCCATATTTGGAGCTTGTCTACCGCAAATTTGCCTGGAATCTTGTCGTATGGTTACGCAACTTACATAGAGATTTTCTGTAAGTCATATCTTACGAGACAATCGTATGTTTGATGCTTGTTAGAGTGACAATCTGCGTACATTTCAAAGTGACAAAATGCAGTTACCGAATCGTGATTTTCACCATGTGGTGCACAGTTTGAACGCAGCTGGTTTTGCAACGCAGCTTCGGTATTTTAGCAGCAAACAGGCTGATTTCTACTATCTGGTTTTGGACAGAATCTCCTTATTCTAGCATAAGTTAATTTTCTGTTTGAACGGCTTTGTAAGGACTGTGATGGGGCCTGATGTTTCCACATTTTTTGTTTGTTCAGGCAATTCAGACCAAATCTACTTTGCATCTATTTTATTCTTATTTTAAAACTTGTTTGGGAAGCAATCGAAGCCAGAAAAAAGGCGCGTTTAAAGGCTTCGCCTGCGGCGCTCAGTTTAAATTTGTACTGAGTGCAAAATCTGCTACCGAGGCTTCATGAACGGCATGCTGAAATCCCTGTTTTTTATGGTTTTATTATTTTATTTCTGCTCTGACCTTTTAACTACCATTTTCAGCCCCTGTATAACTTACGGTAAAACTAATAATCGAGATAGACAAAATAGACAAATGAAACAAGAAAAATGAACTGAATAAATAACGAAAAATATGAAACTTAAAACTACGAAAACTATGGTTTTACTATGGTTACATGCGTGTGTACATCGAATCTGGTAGCAAAAACTCCTTCCTCATTCGCGCCACCTCCAAACAGACTTTCTGATCTTTGGGTTCATTAAACTATACATCAAGGATGGCGTAAGCAAGTATCCCAGAAGACTCAGCAGGATCGAATAGTTCATAACAAGAATTTTCACACGTACTGTAACGTGTGGAACTATCAAAGAAAGTGCGACGCTGGTAAAAGTGTTACCGATGGTAAAGGTAGTAATCACAGTCATGACCTGCGCCTTCGCTGTAGCGACATTGACTTGTTTGGATTTACCGAAGTGGGGCTTGACGGCATTTTCCGCAGAGCGCTCAAACTTTAATATTAAAAGATTCAAAGCCACCATGAAACATTGGGTTAAAATGGTGATGTAGTAGTAAACTTTACTTGCACTAGGGGCAGCTTCGTATAGGGTAGTTTCAGTACAGTATCGATAGACAACCTGACCTTTTGGGCTAGCTATGATGTAGAAATACGGGACGGTACATCCAAAGGACAAGACAAACGATGTAGTCAATAATTTCCCATCGGACCATGTTGTCACTTTTTCAGTGAACTTCAAAACTATGATTCGCACCACGGAAGTAAAAACGAGCGCTAGTTGGGTCAGCATGAAGGGAAAAACGTTCATTCTAGCTGTCAGCTCACAATACCATAGTGGCGGGTTAGCCAGTGCCATCTTGGAAACCATGGTTGAGGAATATATTAAGCAAAACCCGAATGACATAACACAATGGATCTTGACTGTACTGTTAATGACAGTTTTTCGAAGGATGTTTACAGTTAGGTAACGAAGCAAGACACCGTTGGACAATAACGCTAGAACGAAACAAACAAATGCTAAGAAAATGGCCAATGACACATAAAATACTGGAATGTTGTCGATAAGAAATGTATCGTTGCCTACTTCGGCTACAATAAGCGCTTGTTGGCTGTCTACTTTGCTAACCGACGAATTGTCAACCGAACTCTCCATTTTTAGACGAAATTAAAAACGTAAAGCCATTCCGTTTTTGACTATGTCATGCTTTGTTAATATGCAATTTCTTCTTCTAGCCAGTTCATTGTCAGATTCAACAGTAAACTGAATTTGTAGAAGTTTACTTCGGTAATAAAGGATAATCAGGGTTTTGAAAATTTCCTTTTCAACGTGTTAGCCTCTAGTTTGTAATATATACACTAACACCAAACAAATATTGGTATCAACAGCATGTAGTCAGTTTAATCTAAGCAATGCCTTCTTTGCTGAATATCACCCCAAAGTTGGGACTACCATTTAGGTTGTCACAGAAAGATCACAATGAACTGGGCGTAGTTCATTGAAGTGTCAGCTTTTAAAGAGTTCCGGAGTACGAATTTCAGCTAGGACGAAGGAAAGAGCATTGCGCAGGAAAACACTCACTTTGAAACAGGGAGAGGGCTTGAGGGCATGGCAAAAGTAACAAAATAAACCGCAAAATAAATCTACCATAATATAATCCTAAGTTCCTACAATAAATTGTAATAACTTTGCTATCCCCTAGGCCTCCGTCTTCCCAGTCATAAGCTAATTTGACGTTTTTCCTTTTTATTTTTAATTTGTCAGGTACTGGCTCTTTATTATAATCTGAATGAAATTTCTATATTTCCAAAGCAGAACGCGCAATGCACTATCCTTGATGTTGACGAAAAATGTTTAGTAAGGGAACTAGTATCGCGTCAAAGTGAGAAGATAACAGATAGATGCCTGGACTGCCGCTAGATAGCATTAGATTGCTCTTCGTGCATGGCGGACGACTGTGATGCTTCTTGAGAAGATAAAAGAGCGGTTCTGGCGGATGGAAAGCGAATCCACGTCGTGAGAGGAAAGTGATTTCAGCAAGTTAGAGAGAAGTTGTAAAGGTGCAATTGAGGCGCGACAACTTTCCGCTTGTTCTTTTGCTCGGCGGGTTCTCGCGTTGCTTTTGGGAAAGCGAGTCCAAGAGATCACCAGAATCGCCCTAAAATTGTAGCTGAACAACCATAGAAACCCAAATCTGCACGATCGTCCGTCTTACCGACTACAGAACCCTGAATGTCAAAAGCACTGAAAAATCTTTTATTCTTCACGAGAGTGGTGTTAAGTTCGAGGATGGGTGTGCCCTTCAGTGGCGCGGTCGAGTTCATTTTATACCGCTGCTACTGACGCTACGATGCTGTTTCGAATTTGCCACGTCATTTGTTTCAAACAAAGCAGACTTTCAAATATGTGAATACGAAAAAAACAAGACATGCTTATAATGTAATAACGGTAGTGCATCACATGATAATCAGCGCTACTTCTGCAGGACTGACGCGCACAAACCTCGCTGCGAAAAGCGATATGAGAGAGTTGATCTCCAAACCTTACTTTTCAAACCTTGTTACCTTGTAACACTTAAGTTTCTCAGATCTTTCCATTTTCCCTGCCCATTCGTGGATTTCGTATCCCTCAATTGTTCTCCAACTTTGCTTACCATATCTTTGGGCATCATCAAGAGCTTAGACCTCAATTCCAAATGTATTACAAATCTACTTGATGAATTATTATCTCCCTAAGTTACTGGGATCCTTTTACTCATCTTTAGCGACTCTTCGCATGCA
This sequence comes from Branchinecta lindahli, assembly GCA_023053555.1. Classification (NCBI taxonomy): domain Eukaryota; kingdom Metazoa; phylum Arthropoda; class Branchiopoda; order Anostraca; family Branchinectidae; genus Branchinecta; species Branchinecta lindahli. The sequence goes on along the minus strand of JAKZAO010000006.1, from coordinate 19,734,683 downwards.
TCCTTATTATTCTTTCCCTTGGCTACTAATTACTTGCAACCATAATTTTATCATCTTTACCTATTCGCGCTTAACTAACGAAGAATGTGCCTATTATACATCTCCTTGCAAGTCATGGGTTGTTGCATGACTTGCATGTAGTCCCAGTGATCTTTTACAATACTGCAGTCCGGAGCTGAAGCGACTTAAGTTGCCTGGCAGGATTGTGCCCCATATCGTTTCTTCGAAATGCATCACCGGTTTCTTCAAAATTCTTGTGTGCATTTTTATCTATTTTCTTCCCATCAGTGTTGGATTTATCACAGCAAATTGCAGCTTTTCGTCTTTTACACATCTCTTTTACGTGATCTTTCCAACTTCCTTTACTTTTGAACATACAAGCTAGGTTTTTTCTTTGATCACTGAATTTTATTTAAATGTCACTAAAAATATCTTACTGCCACGGTTAGCCTACTTATATTTCCTTTTTCAAATATCAGAACTTCTGTTTAATTTATACTAATTCCAAACTACTTACACTGTCGTGCACTTTTTTCTAATCAATAGAAGCCGAACACAGTTTATTTTCACAACCAGCATACTCTTCTATCAATGTCTTTAGCAAAAATCCTATCTGCCGTTATATGCCCCTGACAAAACTCTGCCTGCTCCTCCTTCAATACCAGCTCTTCAATTGCACCCAGTGCGTTAATCTCGTATCTTACTTTCTCGAAAATTTTCTATGTTGACGGTACTACTGCTATTAGTCTAAAGGATTTCCTCTTTTCAACAGTGGAAGAAGTAGTTATGTATTCCACGCTTTAAAACATATTTCTTGATCTATGATCCTATCAAAAATCCCTAGATCCATAGGCATAAACATAGATAGAAGCTTCTTAAATAAGACTATAGGTATCCTGTCAATACCCGGTACTGACCCTCCCCTCGTTTTTCCCACCACCAAGGTTTTCCCAACCTCTTCACATGATATACCATTTGTCAGTGAGCTATATATCATTTAGCCAGCGTCTAGCGGTAAATGCTACTTCTATTATTAGGTCTATTTCAAATTCTAATACTCTACCATTTCCTGTCTTTGCTCTTTTATAAAAGTAGGCCATGAATCCGCCTGATGGCCTCGCTGCACATGTTTTCCGGTTTTCTTTAATTTTAAACTTAAAAATTACACTTTAATTTTTACACATTTTACACTTTACTCCTTTGTTTTCTTCTCCTTAAACATTTTCACTTTTTTCATTCATCGCAACACCAGTTTTCTTACTTTTATCTTCTGTTTATACTCCCTTCTCAGTTTCTATACTCCTCCAAACATTGCCCAGTCACCTCTCCCATATTCGGCACATTCTTCTCCAAAGCTTTCCAAGGTTTAGTCTTTGTAAAGCAAACTCTGTGATAACAGAATATCAACACTCTTACCTTCTCTAGATCCTTCGGACACTCTGTTTTTACAAACTGATCCAGCTCACTAACAGTAATATCCACATACCGATTCACTGTACTGCATCAATTCAAGTGCCACTAGGCTTTCTTTTGAGTTAAAACACCTTGTTCAAATTTGATCCTTCCAATTTCCCTCACATGTTATTTCTCTCGATCCTCTTTTCAGCATATCATGCATTCTAGCGTTTTGGGCAAAGTTAAGTAGTACTGATTCTCAACAAAAGCGTCGACAGTTAAGTTGTTTAACAGTATTCAAAAAGATTAATGGCGTACTACATTTAAGAGGAAACATAATTTAAAAAAAAAATGCATTTTATAATAGTTAAATAATCAATGATATGTACAGATACCACAAAGACTGAATTCGAAGAATAAATTCATAAAGATACAAAGATTGATTATTGCACTTCCAGGGTCTCTGAATTTGTACTTATTCATGCTTTTAAATAGTAGTCAATAAACGCTGTCTAACGTTGGACCACTTAACGTGCCAGCTAGGATCTTCCCAACATTAACCTTTACCCAAAAAGTTATCACCGCAGTTTACTGAATCACGTGGTCCATACAGAACTAGTTCGCGTAGCCTATATGATTCATAATAGGTCTTACCCACGAAAATTCATTCTGAATTCACAGCTTAATATTTGTAATTGTTTTTTTCTTTCAATAAATTATTTTGTGGCCGTTTAACATAAAACCCACCGCTTTATCATAGTACAGTCAATCTAGCATCAAATATGACTTGACCGCAAACAAATTGCAACAGAAATGATTTTCACACCATCTTGTAGAGAAAAAAAAACTGTACAACATATCAAAAGTTGAGAAACCTACCGGGGTGCAAAATTTGTGTTTTTTAGCGTTTTACATATTAATTTTTTTGTTTTTCAGCTGAAATTTTCTATTTTGTTAAGGCTTACTGTTTACTTCATGGGAAACACGTTTCTGGTGTAGTTTCATGTGCTGAACTCGAATATCACATCAGATTTAAGATACAGTCAACCGAAAATGTTTCACATTCATCACCATCCAATAAATTCGTGATTCTATTATAGCACAGTCGTTTTACCGCAGTCAAATCGCAACAGAAATGATTAAACCGTCGTGTAGAGAAAATGAAACTGTTCGACTTGTCTAAAGCTGGAAACCTATCTCAAGTAAAAGCTCGTGTTTTATAGCGTTTTCTCTTTTTCTTTTTCTTTTCCAGCTGGTATTTTCGATTTTCTAACAGCTTACCGTTTGTTTCATAGGATACATGTTTTGAAGGTAATTTTTTGCGGTGAATCTGAATATCGCCTCAGATTCAAGATATGTTCAACTTTAAAATATTTCGTATTCATAGCCTAACCATACAAGAAGTTTCCTTGGAAGTCTTAATATTTATCGTTTGGAAAATAACATGTCAAGTAGAATTCTTCAAATTGTAGTGTTCATCACCTCTCAGTTATTAATAAAACTTGATTCACAGGTAACAAAAATCACACTGGTAAAAGGCCGAGCAGGTTTAGGCCTATCCCTTCCAGTCCAGTGCAAAGATATGCACATTTTGTTCCCCCACTTTACTTACACATCATCTAGCTAGAGTGCTATCAGAGGGTTTTCGCGAGATTCCGGAATCACCTTCCGGCAAGCGAACCGCATCTCGAAAACACTGGGAAAGCGATTCCTGGAATCACTGTCCAGTTTCCCGCTGGACCGATTGCAAAAACGCATGGAAAGCTGAAATCGCCGGGAAATCGTTGAATTCTGGATTTCAATAGTTTCAAAATTCCCGCCGGAGCATTCAATTTCCCGTGGAGCTTTCACTAACTTTCTGAATCACTATCCAAGAAGGTGCTTCGGTTTCCAAGCAGCGCGAAAACCTTTGGAAAGTGATTCTAGCTTTTCTTTCCAGCTCGCGAAAACCCTCCTTATATTTGGTCTCGTTGGAGTCGAGAGTCGTCAATGCTCCAGGCAAATATTTTCGATGGAGCGGCTCAAGCCTAGAATCCTAACCTTAGAATCCCTAGACGACAGGCAGGTTAGCAAAACCATCCGTCGTCTCGGACCATTCGAAATTAAACCATCACGATGATGAGACGATGAACACATCGAAAAATCGGCCTACACCAAGAAGCCAAGGAAAAAAATGTTCTGATGTAGCGAAGAGGATACCGACATACAAAGACGGAGAAGCAAGAGCTGACTGGGAGGTACCGAGGTAGACGGCGCAACATTGCGGAATCTGTTTCAGCTCCAAAAATTCCACGCGGAGAGACCGCACAGTACCAGCAAGTACCGTCCAGACTCACCAACGAATGGAAACCGATGGCGCTAGATCCCTGCAGAAAGCAACGACGGACACCGAGGCCCTAACCAACATCGCCAACCAGTCACCATGAAGCCCCAAATGGCTAATCGCCGTAACGACTAAATTCCAGGACAACCCACGACCTGTCCCTAAGAAGTATCTTGAGCCCCTTAAGACTATGAACGATATGAAAATAATATTTGAACTTAGCCAACATGAAAAACACCACATATATTCCTGTCAAGGGACCAAGACAACCAGGACTCAGCTCCTTAGAGCTTGAAACAACTAGAGGCCCGTAATTGCAGGATCGAAAGGGAAGCTGAGACTAAGATGGACGCAGCTTTCATACTACTTCTACAAAATAAATTTTTTCACAAATCTGGCAGAGCACGAAAAGGCTGGACCATGGATTAAGGGTATATATGTGCGACTGATCCCGCCAGTGGAAACAGTCATCTTAAAGTTCACTAATAAAGTAGTCTCAAAAGACGTCTGTAGGTTTCTGAACCTACTTGCTACAGGCAACCGCAGGCTGAAAGTAGTCGCTAGATAAATATTCCTTGAGCCCAAGCTGACTTAGAGTCATATATTATATGAATATAGTCGCTAGAAGAGATGCCGCAGGGTAACATGGCCCGACGAGAACATCGGCAAACACTGAACGAGGACGGATTTAACTATTTTAATAAATACGTACATGTAGGCTATAATATACGTGTATTACAGGTTTAATTGTATGATATAACGATTAATAATTGCTGCTACCGAAAAAACTTGGTATTATATTGATTTATATCCTTGGATAACTACGATACCAGTTCAGGCTTAAGCTTGACTCACCCCATACATAGGGTTGAGTAGCCAATAAAACACAGCACGTTTTGTCTTAGAGTCGAAAACTGGCCTACATGAAAACAGATGGATTAGCCTGCTTATATCGCAATTAAAATTCACCCCAAGCTATAGCCTACCAAAGTATCTGCCTTCTCATGGTCCTATCTAAAAACAGTGCGAGGGACAAATACGGTAATGAATTTAAAATTAATGACGTCAACTAAATATAGAATAATTAAATGATTTGTAATGATTTGTAATTATTAATAATAAATACAGCACATTTATTAATTAGCCATTCAACACATCCATTTGGGTCTGTATTCGGTCCTTAGTGCGAACAACGGGATAATGTAATATAGATATGTATTTCTTGAATAGTGATGAATGTGAAACACTTCCGGTTGACCGTATCTTTAATCTGATGTGATATTCGAGTTCAGCACATAAAACTACATGAGAATGCATTTTTCCGATGAAGAAAACACAAAGCCATAAGAAAATCGAAAATATCAGCTGAAAAATAATAAATAAAATATAAAACGCTAAAAAACACGAATTTTGCACCCCGCTAGGTTTATCAACTTTTGATATGTTGTACAGTTTTTTTTTCTCTACAAGATGGTGTAAAAATCATTTCTGTTGCAATTTGTTTGCGGTCAAACCTTATATTGACTGTACTATCAAGAAGAACGCTGTTTGGGATATGGTCAGTTGACACGTGACGTCTCGATGCGAGGTTGAACAGGTGCCAAGTCGTTCCAAAAACTTACTGATGACTTCCGAGAACCAAGTGATAGTTTACTCCTTAGGACTTACTGGTAGGAATTGTTGTAAACACTATCAAGGGGTCATCAAAGTGTAAAAGTAGGCTACCATCTTCCTTTTTAAATATGCGTGTTTTCACTTTTTTTTACTAAAGTATTGACTGTCCTTCCTCATGTCAAATATGAGGTGGTATTGAAGCATTTTATGTCTGGGTGCGAAAGCTTGAGTGAATACAGAACAAAAATATTTGGAGGGAACACAAAGGTTTCGATGGGATACTAAAATTTAATATTTGATCTAGACAATTTTGTCTTCGCCAGATCCAGTCTTCGCCAGACTCCCTGAACATTTTTATTATCGTAATTTAGAGACAGTTTACGGCAAAATAGCTAATCATTTGAGAAAACCAAGTTCAGATATGGATTCAGCATGTGTGTTTACCCCTATACGTCATATCTATTCTGACGAAATATCGAAGCCAAATTTCCGGTTTCGGCCGAATTCCGGGTGAACTACTTGTCCGGCAAAAAAAAAAACTCAAAAACGAATTCAGCGTATCTCCTTACCCCTATATCGAACATCTAATCAAACTTTAACTTAGAACAAATTTTCCGGTTTCAACCGGATTCCGGGCAAACTATATTTTCGGGTAAAAAATTATTGTCATATCCGACTCAGCATCTCTTCTTAACCCTAAATCGAATGTCTAATCAACTTAAAAAAAAATCACTTTTAACAAATTTTCCGGTTTTAGCCGGATTCCGGGCGAACTACTTGTCCGGATGCAAAATGATTTTCACACAAGTGTTCAGCATGTCTTCTCACCCCCAAATCTAACATCTAATCAACTTCAAATAAAACTTTTACTTTTAACACACTTTCCGGTTTCTGCCGGATTCCGGGCGAACTACTTGTCCGGCGAGATAATGGTTTTCAAATCGTGTTCAGCATGTCTTCTTACCCGTTAATCGACTATCTCATTAGCTGCTTAAACATATTTTGTTTGTCATGTAATTTAAACCCCCACCCCTAAATGTAGGGCTACAGAATCTACGAACTCGACCTTTCCCTTGACCCAAGGAATCTTCACACCAAGTTTCATCAAAATATCTCATTCCCTTCGACAGTTATCGTGCTGACAGACAGACAGCCGGATAGACGGACAACTTTTGCGATGACACGGTATCCCTCCACTTACGTTTTGGGATCCCAAAAACGGATGTGTAGTGAAGGGGGAGAGATACTTCGTTAACAATAAACAGTTGACGAGGTTCCTCAGGGTAGCAGTGGTTCATCTGGACAGGTGGCGCGATGGCTAACAGGTAATGATTTTGTATATTTGTATTTATTCTGATGTAGCCAGCCATGGCCTTATTTTATTTGTAAACTAGTCGGATTACAGTTCACCATCCGATTTGATGAAAAAGTGATAATTCAACCATCTTGCAGCAACCAAATCTTATCCATCTTATACTGTGTTACACATATATTGGCTTATTTTATTTGTAAACTAGTCGGATTACAGTTCACCATTCAATTTGATGAAAAAGTGATAAAAATTATAAATTTTGTTAGGGTTGCAAAGCAAAATTAAACTACGTGCTTTTATTTGAAAAACGAATTTATTGCAATCGATTTTAGCGTACAAGAAATTTATCTAGTGGTAAAATTTATCGACGGAAAAGAAAACTAAAGCAACTGAAGCCACTATAGACGTAGTAACAGATGCACCGCTTGTAGGAATGTGACATTTTTCAGTTTTCTCCTAAAAGATAAAACATAATTATGTATTTATTATATTATTATAAACATAATAATTTTCTTATCATACCAACAATTTTTTGTCAAAGCAAATAAACGGTAATAAACAGTAAGTGCAATAAATCATTCAAAAGAAGAATAAGTGCAATAAATCATTCGAAAAAGAAAGCCGAAAGCATTAATGGATCAACGGCAATTTCGCTCCGATAAATGAAATAAACGGTGAATGTTAGTGAAAGAATCATGCGAAAAATAAACTGAAAAGCAAAGACGAAAAGATACAGTAAAAATATTCAAGTAATATCAAACTAGAATGCAGAAACATAACAAGTGATTTCACGATTTTTACTTAATCGATCAAAAGTGTACTAGGACTAGACACATTCAATACCAGTTTCACACTATACCCAAGGATGCCATTCAGGAGGATCAGTGTTCCTAGAAATGCCCTATGGACGCCCACCAATATGAGGATTTCCTAACAGTTCGAGATGGTACCCCCCCCCAAACAAAGGGTGACACAAGGGCCAAACCCAAGCTTTCAGGGAAATTAAACCTCTTCAGTTGAGAACCGATAATCGCGTAGGGGGTTCCTACTTCTACTTGGGAACGTCCGTGCAACGCTCATGCATAACTGCCGACGTTGCAGAATAGGAGCTGGCTCAGTGATTTCCCAGACCTAAAAAGTCATTTCTACTTCAAGAGCGATGCGCCGGACCGTTCCCAAAAGAGCGCGTTCTTAGAAAAAATTCTTAGACAAAAATGTTACGAAGCTAATCACTTATCTCTATTCTATTTTCCAGGCATGTCTTATTTTATTATTCTATCAGGCTTAAAGCGCGTTCTTAGAAAAAATTTGAAACAAAAATGTTACGAAGTTAATCACTTATCTTTATTCAATTTTCCAGGCATGTCTTAGTTTATTATTCTGTCAGGCTTCTGTTCTTTTCTTGCATCTGAAACATGATTTACTCTAACATCTGGTACATTTCCCAAAGGCCGTCTATTCAGATACAATAGAAGTGCTAGTTGTGACGATGCCCGCTAGAGGTTCTGGGCCAAATTGACTGTCATAAAGACATAACTCAACGGAAGAATATCAAAATTTGTCAATGTTTATTTTATTATAGCAAGTCTGTACGTTTTTAGATATTTGGTGGGCGTGGCCGGTGCTGAAGTGTGGGCGGTCCCTCGTGCCACTCTTGTAGGCGTACACGATTTGTGCTGTTTCGTACCCTCGTGGTGAATACCCGAACTGCAAAAAAAGACGCTTACCTTGGTATTTGTAGCGTAGCAGAGTGCGAGCCGTCGTCGGTATCTCCCCGTTGAATTGCAGACCTTACTCTCCGTGTCTAGAAAAACAACAACTGTTTACGGCAGGTATTTCCAGTTTGCCGGCAATAAGCCATCTCTTTCAACTGTTTTAAAAGAGATAATCACGGCAAAGTTACTTTCTCCTTTGGCCAGCTCCTTAGCAATGAAAAAGACAGGCAACTCCAATGAAAGCGTGTCGTGGAAAATTCGAGCAACTCGAGCATGTTACGAATGGTATGTCAGAATATTAAATATCAAAGTTAACTTTCTCCGTAACCAAAAGTAATCTGACCTTTTGGGTTGGGAGAATAGGAACTCCAAATAAGGGAATCTCTCTCTTCTCCCGGAGTTTTCAGTCGCATGTTATCGGGACTTTGGTTTAACCTTAATGTGTAACTGAGTACGGTTAAGCAAAATAAAATTTAGATTCGAAGCCCAGGGCGGGCAGACGATTTTAAGTGCTGACTAAAGACAGACATATATTATATTGTATCGAGAGTTTAGCTGAAGGAAATAAAGTAAGTGTCAAAGAAAAAGAACCGACCTCCCTAAACGAAAGACTACGATCCCTATACACCTTCGAAGAGTTGCGTTCTTACTGAATGCTCGACGCTATCAAGATTTAGGCAGCCTAAGGGCTTCGGATCAGAACCCCAAGTAGGGGGATAATAAAGTCATCGGTTCAAGCAACCCACTGCCTAGAGTCTGGACCTTGAACTGCAAACACCAGACAACGCATATTCAAACAATGCATAAAACGGATACGTCAGCTACGATGCTCTGGTAGCGATGTTTCGGCCCTTCTTGGCAAGGGTCCTCGTCAGGCTGTCGAACGTCAGGGACTAAGTTGGGAGAGGAACGAATCTGCAATTCTGTCCCAACATTTTCCCTGACGTTCGACATAGTCGCAGCGGCAAGTATCAGAGACGACTGGAGACTAATCTTGGACGCCCTGAGCGCCTCTGCACGCTCAGGAGGATCTAAGGTCTACGGTAAGGTAAGATCATAACATGCATATTTAAGCCAGACGTCACAAACACAAGGATGCGCATCCATGTGTTAAATGTTATCGAACTTCTTAGTGTGATATACGAATCGATGGGACCCCTCCGGCATTCCCTTACCTTCAATTGGCGCATGGAGCAATGGAGCCGACTTTGTCGCACACTGGCACTCCGGTTTCGCCACGACCAATACCAAATTCGAACCACTGAGTCTCTTCACTTGGAACTCCCTCGTACACTCGCCCTTCAACACCTTCGGTATTGCATTCTCACCCCGCAAACTACCGTCATCGCTAACGGAGCGTTTGATAATTTTTGGTTCGGAGTGGTCTGTTTCAGGGCAGCTGAAAAAGCCATTGATTGCTGTCGAGTTCGGTTTGAGTAGAAGGCGGTAGTAGGCTGAACGGGTGGAGCAAAGGCGAGTTTTAATTTTCGGGGGTCGTAAGAAGTCCAACCCAATTTCGGTTAAAGCGTTTCCAGCCTCGACCGGTGGTGTGACGGCTGGAAGAATCCAGGCGAATATACTGAAAGAAAAAAAAAATCTGTCTTAGAATTATCCATACCTACGCCTAAAGTCAAAGGCGTATCAAACTGCTTTCCTGTAATGGGCAAATAAATCATAGAACTAGTATTTTACTTATTATGTACATTTTTATACGCAGTATTGCGTATGGCCGTCTCTGTCCAAACCGAAGTCGGTGTAACCGAAAGGCGCTTGGTAGAATCTATAATGCATTTTGCGCTCCCTATATCCTTTATTGTTCTGGTGTGTACCACATTCTGCGGAAAAAAAGATCTGAAAGTTTTAAAAACATCCTACTTTAATCATTGTAAATTTTTAATGTATCTTCCTCGTTCGTGTCGTAACCGTAAACTAATTCAGAAATTCGGGGTGCAAGATGTCATTCGGTCACTGGAGAGGACGTCGGAGTCTCTGTTAAGAACATCTAACCATCCAGCTCATAGTGTACATGATGTTTTCCATGTTTTTTTTAGGCCTGATTAGAAACTTTGTCCAAATTGTCGTCATTAATGTTGATTGTTATTTGTGCTTGTTTTTCTTTATTTCCATTTACTCCACTGTCGCCATGTGCATTTGGTGGGTTATAAATTAAATATATATATATATTTTCTAACCCGCTAAAAGAGACAATCTCCCATAGGGATAGGTACGTCGGAGGCCATATTTTATTCATTTTTGTCTATTAGTGTCTATTATTTATATTTTTTTTATGGCCCTTGTCTCTGCAAGCAAATAAATCTGACCTCATCTTCTATAAACAAGACCAAAGCTTTCGATGGGATCCCAAAAATGTAATATCCGATTCCGACTCCAGACTCTTTAAACATGTTTACTCTTATAATTTAGAAACAGATTAAGGCCAATGGTAATCATCTGAGAAGACTAAGTTCAGATATGGATTCAGCATGTGTGTTTACCTCTATAACCTACGTCGTATCTACTTTGTCGAAACTGATCAAAACTTCTTAAACTGATCATTACGTCCTGCCTTACTTTTGCCAAATTTCCGGTTTCGGACGGAATCTGGACGAAATACTTGTCTAGCAAAAAAAATAAAGCTCAAAAACGAATTGAGTATGTCTCCTGCACTTGCCACTTAATCCTTTCCTCTAATCCACTTCAGATAAAACTTTTACTTTTAACAAATTTTCCCGTTTCAGCCGGATTCCGGGCGAACTAAACGTCCGGAGAGAAAATGGTTATCATATACGGATTTAGCATGTCTTCTTACCCCTAAATCAAACATCTAATCAAATTCAAATAAAACTTTAGATTTTTGCAAATTTTGTCTTGTCCGGATTCCGGGCTAACTACTTGTCCGGGGAGAAAGTAATTTTCATACTCGGATTCAGCATGTCTCCTTAGCCCTAGCTCGAACCTCTGATCAACTTCAGATTGAACTTTTTATTTTTACAAACTTTCCGGTTTTTGCCGGATACCGGGTGAACTACTTGTCTGACGAGAAAATAATTTTCACATTCAGATTCAGCAATCTCATTGGCTTTTATAAAAAAAATCGCCTCTTAATTTGAAACCCCTCTCCCACCCCTAAATATACAGCTATGGGGCCCACCTACGAACTTGACCTGTATCTTAATTTGACCCAAAGTATCCTCACACCAAGTTTGGACAAAACATCTCAACCCCTTCGCGAGTGATCGTGCTAACAGACAGATGGACAGACGGACGGACGGACAACTTTACAAAGTCATAGGTATCCCGTCACTTGCGTTCTGGGATCCCAAAAAGCCTTACCTTAAGAGCCAGTACTGTAGAACTATTAGTGAATTCTGGAAAAGAGATCCGACGACCTTTCCAACAGATTGACTGGTGAAACTAAAAGCTGATGATGAACATTTTTCTGAGCTAACCCATTTGGGACAAGCTGATAATGGGCGGTGGCGGATGACTTGCTGGAAGACGCCGGCGGTCGGTGACACCAGTGCTGACATAAGCTGTAATACGATAAATATTGTATCATCTCGTACCAAAAGTCATTAATTTTAGCGCAAGGATTGATTGGAATGCTATCAAGGATGCACGTAAGGATTTATTTATTTGTTATTATTATTTACAGCAAAAAAGGGCGAAATCCTTTGCAAAATCCTACGAAGATTATCAACTCAGTACTCGTCTCCAACATGTTGTTCAAATGCCCTTTCGAAGGAGTCGACTGATGGCCTAGCAACGACGTTGCACGGAAGCTGGTTCCAAGTCTCCACAATGCGAATTTATTATAACATTTGGCGGTAAGCTTCTAGTCGCCATCACTACACAAATACAACCAGACCTTATTAAAGTCAATATAAAAGGCCTATAAGCAGGCCAGCTGGCAGTGCTGATCTCCGAGTCTCAGCCCTCAGCCAGGAAGTGCAATGGGCGGTCAGGAAGTCAGCCATCCTGGTGATTTCGCACCCCCTTCCGTCTCCTCCCCCTAGATTTCTCCAGGTACCCATCTGATGCTGGTGGACTTTCGCTTATCTTACAGGGTTACGCCACAAACCCCCGCCCCAAACCAAACTGTCGGCACAGCCGAGACTCGATCCAGCGACCCTTCGCTTGGGAGTTCGGCTTGCTAACCATTCGGCCGTGGACGGAAAGTCAATATCAAAATCTGGAAATGCTAGTCTGCTTGACACAAAACTCTCTTTTGTGGTTCAGCCAAGATTTCAGACATGAAACATTCTTGTCTTACATAGCTACCAATTTCGTGAAAGAACATAAATAAAACTAAAACTAAGTGAAAATATCAGCAAGGATGAACTACATGCTGATATTGCCCCAAAAAATGATTTTTCAGTACGCTGAGGGAAAGAAAGTAAGAATCTCGGCGTCACCGAACGGCATCAAGATGGTGAGCAAAGGGGTTATCCGAATGCCAATAGCAGCCCGAAAGAAGTGAATGCTTGCGCGGTTTTCAATGTTTATGGCACCTTCTAAAAAGAAAAGGTTGATGGTACCATGATACACAGCGAGGCGTTTTTGTTTTTAGCAGAGCAGTCATCTTTAAGTGTCATCTTTACGAAAAAAGTAAAATCGGTTTGCCAGCATACAACAAATGATACAGTACAGTCAATCTAACGTCAAATATGACCTGATCGCAAACAAATCATAACAGAAATGATTTTTACACCATCTTCTAGAGAAAAAAAAAACTGTACAACAAACGAAAAGTTGAGAAACCTAACGGGGTAAAAAATTCGTATTTTTAGTGTTTTATATTTTATTTTTTATTTTTCAACTGAAAAATCTGATTTTCTTAGGCTTGGTGTTTACTTCATGAGAAACACTTTTCAGATGTAGTTTTATGTGCTGAACAAGATACGGTCAACCGAAAAGATAAGGTCAGCGGTTACTACTATTTCTGTTATGTGACTGGCCCGATGAGCCCGCGGCACGATATTTTGCCGAAAATAGGAAATTCGTTCAAGCATTAACGCTAAGGATCCAGGATTCGTGACGTCATCAACTACGGTAAGTAGGGTTGAAAACGCTCTAAGAGTATACCAGACATCTTGGCCAGGCTTCGCCTTGAGATCTACCTCGACGAAAACGAAAGTCTGAAATTCGGTAGAAAAACCTGGAAGGTGAAGCCTGTCTTCAACTCTGGGCTGCATGGCACACTAATGCAACAGGAAGTTTCAATCTACCTGCGCGTCTCCGTATGGTGATCCAAGGAACGTTCCCAGTGGCATGTTTTGTTGATTCGTTGCTATTACATGCCCACCTTCGTCGAGTAGTATGCAAACCAAGTCTTCGTGGTTGGCGCAGTTCGTTTTCTCCGATTTGGATGTCTCATCCATCAGGAGCTTTCGGAAATATTCGGTCGATAGCTCGATCCCAGCAGCTGTAAGAATTATAAATCAGCGTCAGAGAGTTCGCGTGTAAGCTTACAACGAAATTTTCTACTTACTATAAATATAGTTTTTTTTTTCACGGGGGGGGGGGGGGGGACAATCCGCCTGAGAGCACAATTTATCCTGGGAGTGCCTCCTTTCCCCAAACCAACAGGCGTATTTCTAGAGCTAATGCCGAATCGGCTACAGCCGACAGCAACACGCCTTAGGACGAAGTGGGACGAGATGATCCATCTAGCCAACCTCATTCTTCACTCAATCGACCTTGTGTCTCCGGCTTGACCTATGTATTATAATTTTATAATGAAGCGTAAATTAAAACCTTGAACCTTGAACCTAAACCTTGAACTCATCCCAACGCAATTACTATCGTAAGTAAGTGTAGACGACTGCACAAAACTTGGCTCCCATAATGGGTACGAATTTCACAACTGGACCCGAAAATTCGGCATCGCATCGGAACGATCCGGTTCCCTGCCATCAGAACAGCACTTACCTCATCCAAATACTCGCATGGGATTCCGTACCAGGGTAAAGTCAAGTCAGTCAAGTACAGTAGAGGTATGCTTATGTGAACAGTTACTTTAATGTGAACACTGCAGTTTTGGGCTAAATGGTAGACTGAAGATCCAAAATATCTGTACAGGTGTCTTCAGCTGCCCTTCTTACCTACTTTGGCTAAGTTTAGACACAGCAAGTGCATGGAAATGGCAAAGTCCGAAGTCAACAAACGTTCACATAAGCATACCTCTACTGTAAGTAAAAGCATAACTTAAAGCTAAGTTTCAAACCAGTTGTTTACAGCTATACCGGCCGGATTTCACCTCACCCCCAGAAACGTAGCAGTCCTCTCGGCCTTGGATTACATTCCTTTAAACTGGACCTCAAACCCATAGGCGATTTTTGCCGGGAGAGCTGAACGTCTTGCGTCCTGCACCAGGTAGAAGTAATTTTCCAGCCATGGCTGCCAGTTTTTCCGTCGGTCCGGGATCGGGCAAGACAGGAAACCGATTACGGCTGAGGTCTCAAGAGGCGGTTTGTCAATCCCTTCCGATAATTGTACTTGTGCGAGGGGTCAAACCGTATCCTTGTTCAACTTGATTTATTTCGATTGTTTTCTGTGAAAATTCCGGAGCGGCCCTCGTGGCCCTACACGACAGAAGACTTCCAAACCAACCATCGTTACTAAACATGGAATCCAAATAGTTCCACTGATGAAGATCATATTCTTTTTCTACTGCGGATCGAGAATACAGTTTCCTTTCTGTGTAAAAAAAAAAAGAAGAAAATATCAGCCTATGCCTGTAAAATACAAGCAATTTTAGGGTAGTCCAAGCCATACCATTTTCCTCCATTTTTCCTTCTTTTCGTAATGTACGACGTTATAACACCGGCCGTCCGGCACTAACGTAGCTTAGTTATTAAGATTATTTATTATCAAATTATGGAACGCAACTTGAGTAGCACTGTCAGGAATAATTTAAATAATTCACTATATATTTTATTTATTTGCTTATGATGACAAAAAAATATAGGCTGCGTCCGGCTTCGGGTTTAGAAAACAAATATTGACAATGATTGGTACAAAAAAAAAAATCTAAAAAACCCTTCATCACAAACTGACAGCGAGTCATAGTCAGGGGCGTCCCAAGGGGGGGGGGGGGGGGGCAGCCCCCCTACGTTTTGGGTATTCGGACAAAACGGGCATCGCGGCGAAGCCGTGATGCCCGTTTCGTAAATCTTTTGTTCCCAATTTTCCAAATCGGGTGATTTAACATGTTTATTGGTTCCCATTCTTTATCGAATTTGGTAATTCATCCAACTTTTGTACAGTCCGCATTGATTTCGCATTGATTTTCCTTCCATAATTTCGGTGATTTAACGTATTTATTTGGTCTCATTCGTTACCGAATTCGGTAATTCACAGGACTATTCTCAAGTCCGTGTCTGTTCTATTGCATTCGGTCAGCCCAGTCATAATTTGGTGATTCATCAGATTCATTTGGTTCTGATTCGTTACCGAATTCGGTTGATTTCACCCGAGAACCGGATTTTTGTTTAGTACGTATCTATTACCAGGCTTGCCACTTTCGGTTGTTTAGGTGGTTCTAACACGAGTTTTATTCCATTACGAAATTCGGTTGTTCTATACCACTCCCGATCTGTTCCTTACTTTTTTTGGTTAGTTTTATGAATTCATTCTTTGGTTCAGCCGAGTTACTGAGTTCGGTAATTTAAGTGGCATTTATTTAGCTCTTGTTCTTTACCATTTAACGGTAGCTTCAGCTGTTTGCCATTCATTACTTAACTTTTACTTCTAATGATTGCAGTACTTCAGGAACAAGCACGTCTCTTGACGTGAAAACTAGCCTACTTTTGTTTGCTGTGAGAATAAATGTACTTTGTATCTACTTTACCCTGGGTGGCCCCTTTTTTCGCCAGACAGCTCTGGGGTTTAATAGGTAGTCTTAGGATCGCAAAAAGGCACTTTATCATCAGTGTTTCCAAAAAAAATCGCCTGCGGCGTATTTCGCAGTATTCGCTATTTAGAAGAAGGTTGCGTCATTATAGTTGGCGTTTGAGGCTTAGAATTTTTGGGGGCTTGAACCACATTAAAGGCTAGCATTTGCATGGAAAGTAGTTAGATGTTGCCAGAATAAAGGCGGATTCAAAAAGTTTTGCCTGCGGCGCTTTAATTTGTTCTGGCTACAGCCGTTACCGACGTTTTCGCTTTGCAGCAACGGCGTTTTTTGTCGGCACATTTTCAAGTCCTTTTGGCAAACTGGACGTCCCCCGAAGGTAAAAGGCTAGTGACGGCATATCCCTTAAAAACAGGAGTGGATGAGCGTGAAAACGCGCCAAATATTTTCTTTTGACTTGATTTTGTATATACTATGCAACTTTTACATTGTAGCTTTTTGAAGGAACTCGCTGTGTGTTCAGAAGAAAAAAAAATATAAATTCGGTCAAAATCAGGTAGGCTGTCAATAAATCAATCGTCAATAAAAATTGACGATTCGGTCAATTTTTATCAGCTCCCCCCCCCCCCCCCAATGAAGAAAGGCTCGGGACGCCCCTGGTCATAGTTGACTGCTATAAATACGTACGTCAATTGAATTCATTCGAGCGATATTTCGGCCCTTCTTGGCAAGGGCCCTCCTCAGGCTCAATGCTACAAAAGTGAACCTGTAAACCTGTGTTGACTGATCGATTAATATAGAAAAAATTACTACTTAAGCTGACACATCAAAGCTTACCGGCCACCTGCGCAGAAGCTGAATCATCTCGTCTTAACGCTGCACGCGAAACAAGGACAATTCTAGACTTGAGTTTTCCATTTTCAATCTTCGAAGCAATCCCGATGACAACGTCACTATCGGACCGGGTTAGCCGCTGATAGAATGCATTCTTATGGACGTCACTTAGCGATGTTGAGACGAATGACGATCTAAAATACAAAATGAGTTCTGGATAACAAGGTTTCATACTTCTACTCGGGTTGTATAGAAACGTCTACACTCTTCCTGTACCAATTCAGGAATGGTACTATATCGATGGATCCAGCTGCGTGGGCATTGTCTCCCATTCTGTCACAAGTTTGATAACAGATAACACATGTTTGCGCATCCTTGTGTTAAATGTTATGAGAAGATATCTGTGATGACCATCTTAAGTGTTGTGTTCCGACACAAAACTTTTGTTGCGACCCTTTCAAGTGTTCTATTTCGCGAAATGATAACATTTAAAAGGGTTATAACAGATATATTCTCACAACAGTTAACACAAAGATGCGCAAACATGATTTATCTGTTATCGGACTTCTGACAGGGCAACACATAGTGGAAACGGTTTTTCATAGAAACAAGGAAGGTGTTCCGTAGTTACTACGCATGACGTCACGGATCCTGGCTGGAACGAATTTTTCTATTTCCATCGAAATATCGTGCCGCAGGCTGATTGGGCCAATCACGTCACAGAGATCGTAGTTACCACGCTAACTATACGCTCCTGACCATGGTAAGCAAATACTTACTAGTTACTATTCTGAGAAGGTTGGAACGGTCAGCGTAGTAACTTTTCACGAGGCTGGAAGGAAAATAGTAACTAATAGTTACTATTGATAGAAGGGTGGAATACGCTCAGGGTAATCCCGGATGGACGGTGTACCTGTCCTCTCTGTCACGGTGGACAGGAAGATGTCAATTCAATTCAATTTATTTATAAAACGGAAAGCGGACCAGCCGAATATTCGTTCAGTCGTCAATTAATACATATACATACAATTTATAATCAGCACTTATGAATTAATTTAAAATGAAAGTAATCGTCTAATACATTTAATAAAGAGATTTAACCTCAGGTACACAATGACTGACGAGTTCAGTCAATAACAATACGAAAACTCAAATACAAAATACTGCAGTCTAATATATAGCTGTAGCTATAGCTGTTACCCATGTGATCGCTAACTAATGCTGCGGACAGACAATAGTTTAGACGAAGTACAGACGGAGTACAGCAGCAAAAATGAAAAAAATAAACAACACACGTACAAGCAGTAAATGATGCTACCTACCTCTGATTTTGTACGAGAGCTATCCCGCCATCTGTGGCAATAAATCTAGACAGGATACCATTCCGCTGCTTGCTCGACCAAGCGGTGCTAATAGTGTCAACTGCATTTCCAAGATCCCAGAATAGATGCTGGACCACTTCCGGCTTGCCTGAAAAACACTTCTTTTTTTAAAGGACCTGTAGTTGAAATTTTCCAACTACAGCGATTCTCCGACAACGAATCCGGCAACGAATCTGTAGGCGCTTTTTTTGTGGCGAACGAAAAAACGGGCTATTTTGCAAATATTCGCGTCAGTGTGAACCCACAGGAAAAATTAGGGTGAAATGACGGAGCGATGTCACTATGTGCTCATTATCGCCACTGTTTGGCTATTTCATTCCATTGGTCAACTGTCATTTGCCCGTCTTATAATAATGCGTAGTAACTACGGAGTAATAAACTTGTACTTCAACGAGTAAATCAGAATTGTTTCAGGGTAACTTAACCCCGTCTGACCTGGCTAGCTCCGACGATGAAAATCGAAAAAAGATCTTCGAAATCTGAAGATACACCGTCAGAAGTTTGATAACAGATAACACAAGTTTGAGCATCTTTGTGTAAAACATTACGAGAATATATCTGTTGTGACCATTTTAAATGCCAAATTTTCCCGAAACATAACACTTAAAAGGGTCATAAAAGAAGTCTTGTCCCGAAACTAACACTTAAAAGGGTAATGATCGATATATTGACGTTCAGTAACGTTAAAATGTAAAAAATAACTCAAAATTGTATTATATGTTATCAGCTAATTTGACTATATAGGCACAATGGGGCCACCCTCACCCCCGACTCTTGAACGTCATTCAGTGCTAGAATGCTCGCTACAAAATATATACACTCACATTTATTAATCGTCTTGTCGAATGTATGAGCCAGTACATCCAGCGAATCAATCGTCGCCACTTTCACAGCGTCTCCAGGATAGCACTGAGTCCGGGGAACCACGAGGAAAGTTGCGTTCTGATATCTCAAAATATGTTTAGTCTTCGGGTATAACAGGGTCTCAAATGCGCAAAAATGTGTTATATGTTATCAGCTACTCTAGGCACAATGGGGCTCCCCCCCCCCTTCCCTTTGAACCCTATAGCTACGCCCTGAAGTGAAACTCGCCATAAAATATATCCACTCACATTTATTAATCGTCCTGTCGAAAGTATGAGCCAGTCCATCTAGCGAATCAATCGTCGCCACTTTCACAGTGTCCCCAAGAGAGCACTGAGCCCAGGGAACCACGAGGAGAGTTGCGTTCTGATCTCTCAAAATCTGTTTAGTCTTCGGGTCTAACAAGGTCTGGTTGTAGAGTTGGTGGTCCTCGCTCAGGGTCATTCTGACCTGCTCGCCTCTTGTTACAATGGCAAAACTGCAACAAGTAGAAACCTTTGATGATTTTTTATCATCGTAATAATAACATGTTGCAATAAAAAGGCGGAGTTAATGTTTAACTAAAAAGCCAACTTATTTCTAATCCTGGATTAAAATACACTGAATTATTTTGACTATTCTAAGAGATTTTATTTCTTCACCTCAGTCTCTAGTAGTGATGTTCAGAATATGCGCTGATTGCACGACATGCCGAAATTCATTAACCCGCGGCGAACTTGAATGTCAGCAAAAGCATGGATATCAATGGTCAACAAAGCGAAGCTTATTATCACTTCTGAGAGATGATCACGTGGCGCAAGATCACGTCTAAGGATGGCCCTCTATTTCGAGGACTCACAGTTGCTAAATATTCCAAGCATAGAGGTACAATCACGCCAGTAAGAACAAGTACATTCGATCGAATCGATTACTTGGAAACAGCAAAGTAACGCATTTTCATCGGGACTTCAAGACTATCTTAGTGAACTGGACGATGTATATCTGGAATGTGGTATCTCAGCCCTATCGGTTAAACCAAGAACAAATAATCTGACAGAACCCCCGTCTCCCTATCTCTGTAATTTGACTACGCGGATTGCGGAGTCAAATATTTCCCCATACCTTGTCAGCTACGAACGAGCGGAGGTTAGCAGCTTCGCGCCACATCACGTTTCGTTATCTCTACAAACGGCTAAATCGCTGTGAAGCCGCCGTGAGGAAAAATAGAAGTCAAAGCTGATTGGTTCTATGGACGCGCTCCAGCGCGGGTCAGCGCGGAGTACGCCTCCTGCACTATTTTTCTGCGATGAAAGATGAGTAAACGGGTATCAACATCAGCTCAAAGCTAGAGTAAATACGTCTAGGTCCGCTCAGTTTTGTCGGGGTATTCATAGTCTCGGAGGTTCTATCTGATTATTTGTTCTTGGTTAAACTTTAAAAGTCTTGTCCACAATACACCAGAAACTTTCGAGTCCTCATTAACCACATCATCGGTATGGGCTACGTGCACACACAGTCCGATAAAATTCGTATGCGAAAATACGCATGCCGGTATCTCAAACTTCCTATGTAATGTTTATCCACCCCAACGACGCCAAACGGGTTCATGCATTTTCCGTGTTTGGCGCTTTTCAACGCCCCTGCTAACTGCTTCCGAGGAGCTCATTGCTCAAAAATACCGGTTATGAAATTTTCGGTGTATCTCATACAAACCAAGGGGCCCGAGTGAGGCTGAACACGGCCGGGAGGGTCGCATGTTAGAATATTAGAACAGAAACTGTTTCTACTGCGATCTGTTCTCTAAGGAAGTCATAGACCTTGCAGAACCTGAATATCTCTTAGGGATGAACCTACCTGTACGTCGAGTTTCCGATCGGCCTGTAATAGTAAGTCCTCTCTTCTTCGTAAGCATATTCCCCGGAAAAGACTGGAACTCGGACTGTTTTCGACCCAGGGATTCGGTCGATCATGTCCTTCCTGATGTCCTGAATCTCAGGTGTATCCGATTCCAAGTCCAATATGTCAATCAGCATTGGATCCTAAGAAGAGATGTGAATGAATGAATTTATGACCGAAAAAGTCCGAAGGACATGGACACCAAAACTGTAAAAATACAGTAACGTATTTAACTAAAAATAATACCCGAAGACCTATCTTGTAAGTTTGGGAAGGAGGTGGAGCTACACTGATGAGGCTAGTGGCGACGAGGCCAGACGTCAGTACCGGCAGTACAGACAGGGCGAGTGCACGCACGGCAGGCCCTTATTGTTCCTGCTAGCTTTTGCAGTCCTGAATATCCTCGCTTTTGCCCGAAAAGAACTTCTACCTAACTAGACGGGTTACAAATAAAATTCAATTTGATTAAATCAAGAATGAAATCGATCCCCCCCCCCCCTTTAAAAAGTTAACAGGCAGCTTCTGAACCTACTCTTCAATCTGCTTGGTGGGCTATCTTACCTCTAAAACATTGACGTGGCTCATAAGGTCTGGGTGATACAAGACCATTCCGTTCTGAGTCAATGCGAAAGAGTACAAATTCCTTCCCAAGGATTTCTTCGCAATCTTTTCTTCGATTGCAGAGATTGGGATGTCAACTCCAGCGACACCAAGCACTTGCTGATCCTGTTAAGATAATAGTATTTAAAACTTTTTCGCCCTCCCGTAAAATCTATAAAATAGGCAGATTTGCCTATCTGTGATTATGTCTGGCGGCCCCTGCGCCGATAAAATCCGCTGTCCCGTTCCGTAAATACTGAGCATATGCTGCTACCCGATACCTTGTTTACCATCTGTTTTGCGTAGCGCCATAGCACTAGCGTATCGAGCCCTACGGAGAAGTGAGAATGAAGACATTTCGGGTTCTCAATCGAGTTGAGAAACTCAAAGCCGGATCAAGGATTCACTGTGAGAACGGGGAGATTAAAATGACTTCGCAAGCCGTTTCAGAAATTCTTGGTACACTTATCTTCCAAATGAGCACGATTCAGTACCTGGGTATCTGCGCCAGCGCCCCAGAATTGTAGCGGGGAAGCTAGGAAATGTTGTACTTAGAAAGACTACTTCAACGAGGGGTATAATGCATAGACAGTCCAATTTTCGCATCCGGGCCGGATGCGAATTTTCTGATTCTCTCCAAAATTTTGATCCATCACATTTCCTAATTGTGGCTCGAATTTCACACAAAAAATTATTATACCCTCCCCCCCCCCCGCCCCAATGCAAAAATATAGGACATTAGAAAATCCTGAGAACTGCAATTGTCTTTCCCTAGGAACGCGAGTTAGATGTAAACATGTGACGGCGGCTGCTGGCCGCTAGCCTAGGTTTTTGAGAGAGGTAGTGCGGTTTCTGACGGGAGGTATGCTTGCCCGCTCTGTAAGGAGGAGGAAGAGGATCTGCATCATTTTGTCCGTAGATGCCCGAAGCTTTATGTTCTAAGACAAATTTATTTAGATGGTGTTATTTTGTCACTTCCTGACATTCTAAATAATGTTAACCCACCGTTGTGGGTGTGTTTATAGATAAAGGTTTGGAATTAAGAAGAAGTCTGAGCGTTTAAGATGAATCTTTGATGTTATTTTGTGTATATGGCCCTTGCCGTAGAAGAAAATGTCCGCCATTTGGCCTCGAGCTTTCTCCCTGACAAATTGGCTCTTTATGCTGCATTTAGTTTAAAATAGACCGAATTTGAACTTGAATTCGAGCTTGGGCCTTTGAAATACACTGATCTACCTATCTATCTATTCGTGAATTATATTTGTATTTCGTTTCCAAAATTTTATCATCATGTCTAGACATGTCCGATAAGAGACTGACGGTGTGGACGGGGGTTCACCGGGGGGAAGGGGGGTTGCCCGAGTTTCCAAATGGCACACGCCATCGCTTCCGAAACTGTGGTTTCATACGTGCAAAAATAAACCGATTTTTGCAGTCGGGTGCGAATTTCCACGTTAGCTATCACCTACACTCATAGCATGCAGGTTTCCCTGTACTGATGCGAATATTGCATGCGTTTCTTTGCATGCGAAATCTCATCGAATTGTGCTTAAGCCGTAGCCGTCCCAAGCGCCAGCAAATAAGGAAAATAGTGTGGGAGTAAAAATATCCTACAGTCTATTACATATAATATAAATCAGAGCAAAATAACACTAGGGAGTAGCGCCAAGACATATGCTTTTCATAAACCTTACTCGTAGCGCCACCCGCTATGCTCGCGACATTCAAAGCGAGACAAACTTTCGGTTTTAGAAAACTCTAGTACATCCAAGATGCGTTCTGCACACACCGAGAAAACAGGGGAGGTTTTATCTTTTTTGCTGGGTTCGGAATAGGGCATTATCGAAGCCAGCGCTGGTACACGACTGACAGAATTTCAGTTGGGAAGTTACCCATCGCTTGTGGTGCTAGTGTCGCTGCTATTCGAGTGTGTGTCACTTTTTTCAAGTCTTGGCGCTACTCCTTAGTGTTATTTTGCTCTGATAAACATGCACTAACTCTACGGACGAGAGAAATCACTGCTACTTACATCAATACTTCCACGAAGCGTGTTGAAAACTGGTCTTGTGATGGAAACCGTTGGACCGAGACCCTGCAAGATGGCGTGTTAACCCAGAAATGAGATACCGGGAGGCGCGAGATAATCTTCTGCCATCATTTCCCTACTGATGGAAGTTATAACCTCTAGGACCTACGAGTCAGACGACATCTCAGAAAATTTTCGCATTTTCTCTCGTTTCTAACCTCTATGCCAAATAGAAAATTCGCGAGGAAATCAACAGTATTGAGACGAGTAACATACCCGTACTGTACAGTATAGTGACTTACCCCTGCGTCTTCATATGTGCTTGACCATTGCAGCAGTTGATCATCGTGAGAAAGTGCGACTGGTTTCCCAAGGGTTTTCAAATATTCCTAAAGAAAAAATAATTATATCAAACTAGGCTTCCACAGCATGTCTTTCTTTTCAGATTCCTGACATGTACATATATATGTTTCTTGTTGCTAAACGTTTACGTCAAGGCGTCGTGAACAAGCAGATGTTGCTATCAATTTCAAGATACGCTGTCTATCAGAAGTTTGATAGATAGATAGATAGATTTTAATGCATAAAAGCCAACAAGGGCCATCGCACCAATACAACAAAAGAAAAATTATATATATAAAACATGAACACTACGCCAATATTTACTACTACAGGGATATACAATTTTCCCTGTGTACTAACCCTATCCGGAGGAACTTTCCAAACAGTCGAATACCCTGGAAACTTTTCTCTTTCATTCTCTCAATTATCCACTCACTCCCACACGCTCTCACTCCAAACAACTCTAATCTCAACCCATTCAATTCCTCACACTCTCCCACAAAATGACTCATACTTTCTTTCTCGCATCCACACATAGGGCAAGAGTAAGGACCAGTTTTAACCCTAACTTTACCCAAATATTTTCTTCTTTTACCAAGAGGTAAACCATCCCCTCTCATACCCATAAATAACACAAGTTCCTCGTGACCACACTTGATATTTAACAGAAGAATAAGCGTCGTTTGCCAGATATTTTCAAACGTCAGAAGCGCTAACCTTGCGTATATTTCATGCTAAAGCTGTCGAACCTTTACTCCCCCCCCCCCTCTATTGTTCTCGCAGCATCAAACCTGCGATATACCTCAAGTAACCTAAACGCCACTCCTACCTACAGATATGTTTACGATGGGGAGAGGCGGTGAGAGTCGAATTTTTTCGGCTGTGCTCTCTTCTATACTAGAAATAATATCCTTAGAATAGACATGATCGCCTCTGAAAAACAGGGGGAAACAATTTGTCAAGGATCTGTTGTCCAGAGAAGCAACGGAACTTTTCTGTCCTTTGACGCTTTCGAATTAGGCAATTGCTCAAAAAGTAGTCTTCAACGAGGACAAGATTCTATTCTAAATTCTGTTCTGACCATTCACGCCTAGACACTACAATATTTTCGCTAAACGGAAATATTTGGATACTCACCTAAATCGCAGCTGACTTTTCCGTTTTGCACCACCAAATATGATTTTTAGTCAGCTGGGGCTGAATGAATACTTAAAGGACACGTCGTACTTATGATAGTAATTCATTCTACTTCAGTAATATTTCCATCTCTCGTTCCCGAGATTCTTCAGTTCTTAAGTGTATGCTATCTCCGCTATTAACAATACACTGACTATCACGCTTGCCACGTTTGTTCTCTTTACGTGACGTATCAGGCAGCCAATCACTGTTTTCGAGGAGCTTATTCGTCCTAAGATCGGTTATGCAAATTCTGCCAAGATTGCCATACAAGGCAAGGGACATGGAAAATGAAACACGTTCCCATTTTCTTTTTGAGTGCCCTATTTTTGTTTGTGAACGCTTAGATTTAATATTTCACCTTAATAGGATCAATGTTCCTTTTCCGTTTAATCTTGATTTGATTTTTAAATTTAGGAACGTTAGAAATGTTTTATTGGAATACATAAGAAAAACTAAACGTTTGGATTTGGGATTATAATCTTATTTAAAAATATGTGTTTTTTTATGTCTGATAACGGAATTCAGTGTGTATTATTTAGTTTTTTTGTTTTTTTTTCTTTCGTTTGGTTAGATTGTATGTGCAAAATTATGTGATTTGTAGTTTATTTTAGATGTTTGGTTTTGTTTCTTTGTTAGTCGTGAAATGCCGTAAGGCTAAATCACGTAATAAATTCATCATAGCCTAGTTGGAAAGTGGTCAACTATCTCAGAAGACCGAACACCTAAGCCTTCTGCGAGCTGTCCTTTAAGCTTGACACTGCATCACAGAATCGATTCCCAACGTACCTGGGTCTTGCTCCTGATCGCACCAAGAGTCATAATCGCAGAGAAATGTCCCCTCCCAACACAAGCCATTTGTTTCAGGCTAACAGTCGGTATTGGGTGCGGGCCAACAGCCACGGTGAAAATCCTAACATCCGACGTATCAGGGTCTTGCTGGTACTCTTTTATAGTCTTGAGGGGATGTTCCGTTCCACCGTCACTTAGCAGGAAGATGGCACGACTGCAGCCGGCACCTTCGAACTCCGTGTTTGATTTTTTGAACTGAAAAGAACGAGTTCCAGAATAAGAACACAAAGCATTCGACCCTTTGTTCATTCCAGGTTTTGGAGACGAGTTTATCCAGGAATGGTAAACAACAAAATAATGCTCGCTTCATATTGGCAAGATATTAGTCTGTGTTTACACCTTCGAGTCTGGCTTCTCAAATGGGCAGTACTGCCACTGGGATACGTTTTGTCGGGTAAGGTGCAATCAGCATTACAATTCAATTTAGTTTATTCATTAAAAATCTTAAAACGGCGGTAAGCCGACTAGTCGATTTGACACAATACATACACTAAAATTACAATATATCGAGTTATCTGCTGAATTCAACATCACATCACAATACGGCCCATAAATGGGCATTTGTCTGCCAGATTACACAACTATAAAATACAATAAAATTACAATGATTAATATCAATTAACATTAGTGTCAGAATTCATAATACGTACAATTAACAACAATCGTGATAAGATAACAAATATACAAAATGACCAACAAATATTAGGAATCACATGTAAATCTATTGCTAAAAAAAACTAACGAAAGATGGGGCAAAACTATTAAGGTACCGGGTGTGAGAACATGCAGCGGGTTGTAGTAACGACTAGGTTGGCCAGAATACTTGTACAAAACCTAAGCGACAGATTTAGGCGGCGGGCGGCCACTCCAATCGTAGATCATTAAGAAGGGAGGAATAGGGAACTTTTGGAGATTTAGACACAATTAGATGGGCTCTAGACTAGATCTTCTCAAGTCGGTCCGACTGATCTCTCTATGGAGTAAGACTGTGAGAATCAACCATAGCGGATCAGTCTGATGTCTGGTGTGACTGGAAGAAACTTAACCGCTCCATATAGTTCAGTCCCTAGCCCTTTAGCTCACTCCGTTAAATTCACTGTTCTTCCTCTTTACTCACGATCAAAAGAATTATCAACTTACGGTCGTTTGCGACTGAGATTCTTGACTATTGGGCTTCTGTACATTAAAGCTGAGATTTGTTCAATTTCATGAAGTAAGTAAAGTAAAAAAAAAATACCTACGTAAAATCAAATAATAGAAAAATACATGTTTTAAATTGCCATTTCTGTTTGTTTTTTTCGCCTGTTTAACAGCTGTTCCTCTTTTGGAAGTCATCATTTTGTTAAAACAGAACAGGACCTGTTTTCAAGTTTCCTGTTTTCTTTCTGTTTCTATTCTCATGTGACCTGTTTTTGCCTGTTCCTGTAAGAATGACATGCCTACTCCCAACTCCTAACCCGATGAATGGAAGTACGTCTTACCTTTTTGAAACTTTCGAAGGCGAAAGTAAGAGCATTGGCGTAGCTGGCTTTGTTGTTCGGAGTAAGCCGATCGATTGCCTCGTGGAACAGCTGTTTGTTAGCGGTCGTCGCCTGAACGAGGTTCGCGAAGCATGGAACAAGCCACGTGGTATTCATTGTGAACTGGAATAAACGAACAGGTCTGAGATGAGAACATCCAAACGCAAAGTTTCATGAATGTAGGAGTAGGACAATGTACAAGCTGTACAACATAAAATGGCCTAGAGCCGTGTTTTCGAAAAATACGTCATTCGTATTTTTGTTTCCACTATCACAGTTTTCCGCCAGTGCTGACAGCTCATACGAGTTTTATTTCTGACAGGAGAAAATTCTGTTGTAGAGAATGAAACAAATTGAGCATATGATCAGGGACCCATACAATTCTTGTAATGACTCGCCATTAAGGGGCTTGTCATTTCCTATGCTTCTATGTTGCCCGAGCTTCACCTAGTTTCTAAAAACTCCACTTGGGTCGAATCGGCGTTCTTGCTCAGATAGAGCCAATCCCGAGCCTCCTTGGACGTGAGACCAAAAAAACTCCTCCCTCAAGGCAATATTTTATCCCCGTGGGTATTTCTCGAACTATCTGACGCTCGGTCAAGAGCGCATCAGAAATCTCTTATTGACAAGCCCCCTGAATGGCGAGTCATTACAGGAAATTTATGGGTCCCTGATATAATCTGACTCTCTGGCCATTGGCACGGTACTGTCCCTTTCATTCCATTTCTCCCCTCTTGGTGTGACTATTATTTGGATCGCCTCAACCGTTGCGGAGAGTCAATCATTGCACTGAAGTGCAATCTTCTGTCTAGAATCTACATTCATTTTATCCCTAGTACGTTCTCCTGACTTGAGCATAAAGAAGACCCTTGCCAGCCATTGCAGCCAATCAAACACACAACGACTCGTTGCTGAAGAACTTTTGTTCCCGCCTTCGTCAACCTTTTTAACTCGCATCATTAATTGTATATAGATTTGAATATTTTGTATTATGTTTGACAAGTCTTTGATATATGATATATAGTGTAGAATTATCTCTTTTTTGTATATATATAATTAGTGTTAATGTGGACGAAAACCACCAAATCGGCTTGACCGTTGTATCGGTTTTGAAAATAAATTGAATTGAATTGAATTGCCAAGAAGGGCCGAAATATCGCTGGAATAAATCTCAGCCGGCAGTCAAATACGATTTGCAGTCAGCTTGTGCTGAATGAATGCTTATACCTGGGCTATGTTGAAGAAGTCGTTTTCCCCCAAAGTTCCCAGTATCGTCTTTGCTGTGATCTTCATGATTTCGAAAGAGGGTCCATGGATGCTTCCGCTTCTGTCCAGCAGGATTATGATATCTTTCGGCGAGGACTGCGACTGGGCATACCAAAGCCGCTTTCGCGCGTCATACAGGTCTGGAACATGGGGAGCTGTTTGCCACCTACAAAAGACAATGCGCGAGTCTCTCAGCGCAAGCTCTTCCAAGTCTCCTCGCTCTAAAGCCCAATTCACACAGAGAGCGAATTTCGCCACGCCTGACGATATTCGTCACGCCAGGCGTTGAAAAACGTAACGCCAAGTGAAAAAAAAGCTTCGTCAGGCTTCGGCTCCCAGCCGAAAAAAATCGCAACGCCAGGCAAATAATTTGACGCCCTCTGTGTGAATTCCGCTTAAAGGCGTTTTTCCGCGATCCGACAAAGAGTGTGTGGCTCGGTTGTCGCTCGGAAAAAGTGTTTCCGCGGTCGTTTAATCGTGTGGCCCACAAGTGTTTCCACGACCAACAAGGTTTTTATGGCTCGCTATGTGGCTTGATTTTGACAAACAACTGTCGAGGTGGTTTTCAGTTTTGTGGCTCGAATTTGATGGGAAATTCAAGTTTAGGAGAAAATTAGATGTTTATCAAGCAGAGAGAATGGGGGGAGTGGACCTCCAAAAGACACAACTAGAGCCCAATGCCCACAACTAAGTTTCAACTTGATACCTGTCATGGTTCCGAGTTATGGATGACACAAAAAAGGTGAAAACCGAAAAACGGAAGCGGCCACGAGAGAGGATTGGACTCCACTAAAAATAAAAAAAAGACCACTAACATCATGTTCAGTAGTTGAGAAAAAAGTGGTATTACTATTATTACTATTGTGGCACCATACATAGCGTATGCCTTCTTAACACTGTCAGGCTTTCCCAAGATTATAATTATCTTTTTTATATAATCAGTGTTAATAACTGGACGAGAACCACCAAATCGGCTTAACCGTTGTATCGGTTTTGAGAAGAACTGAACTGAATTGAAACTGAACCGAATCACAATTTATCAAGGAGGCACACTCGTGCCTCTTTAGTGCCTCTTTAAAGAGGCGAACCACGACAATGTTAAGCGATCTTCGGTTCCAGTGGTCGCAGAGGGATGGGGAGGGATGCATTTCGTAGCCCGAGCTCCAACTAAGAAACCTGCCAAATTTCATCCCCCTCCGACTTTTCCTTCATGGGGAAAATCTGGCCGAAAGTTTCGACCCCCCAACCCCACCCCCCCTTTAACGTTGTCCGATCGGGCTGAAATTCACAAGTTAAGGTCCCCTAGGGCACAGGAGCTTATCCGCGAAATTTCAGCTCGATCCGATAACTCCTTCCCTGTTTTCCAGAAACCACGCATAGCCACTTAATGTTCATGTTCTCCTTTTGTTTTTTTTTTCGCCACGCCTACAGGTCACAGCCGACATCGGATCTGGGTGTACGAAGACTCATTCGACGCGGAATTCTCCGAGTAATTTTGCTTGAAAGTTTCGTCGGAAAATCTTAACCCCCCGATTTTCTAGCTTAGAAAAACCCCATTTCCCCATAAGAACCCATGTTAAGTTTTTTGTTGTTAAAAGTTACGAATTTCAACATTCAAGTACATCAAAATGATCAGCTCGACATGGTGAGACTGACTGAAAGCTTCAAAAAATTCTGTCTTAATCCGTAAAATTTTTATTTGAGAAAAATGACAGAAACCCTTTTTTTTTCTGCCACGCCTACAGGTCACAGCCGACATCGGATCTGGGTGTACGAAGACTCATTCGACGCGGAATTCTCCGAGTAATTTTCCTGGAAAGTTTCGTCGGAAAATCTTAACCCCCCGATTTTCTAGCTTAGAAAAACCCCATTTCCCCATAAGAGCCCATGTTAATTTTTGAAATTCTTAAAAGTTACGAATATCAACATTCAAGTACATCAAAATAATCAGCTCGGCACGGCGAGAATGACTGCAAGCATCATAAAAATCCAGCTCCATTCCAGAAATTAAATTATGTAATTGGAAAATCAATTCGAGCCAAAATCCAAAAAAACGTTGAGTTTCTGCGAAACAACCGTTTTTGAAATTCTTAAAAGTTACGAATATCAACATTCAAGTACATCAAAATAATCAGCTCGGCACGGCGAGAATGACTGCAAGCATCATAAAAATCCAGCTCCATTCCAGAAATTAAATTATGTAATTGGAAAATCAATTCGAGCCAAAATCCAAAAAAACGTTGAGTTTCTGCGAAACAACCGTTGAGTTTAGGCCGTGCTGATATTAGTGCTGAAATCCAACGGCTTTGACGAATTATAAGTGAACAAAACCAGTATGGAGCGCAGAGCCTGCCGGACAAAAAAGGGCAACCCCCCATTCGTCGAAAGATTCGCCGCCCCCCTTGAACGGAGGACTGGATCAACCCTTGGTGTCAATGAATTAGTAACAATGAAGTTGACCACTCCATTTACATTTTAACATAATTATACTTCCTCTCCTAATTCCTGTACTCTATTAACTTACATCCACCATGGATTGTAGAAAAACGTACAGAAATAATATGAAAAAAACTTCGTTTTCTTAAAGAGTTAAAGAGGCTGCGTCCCAAAGTCGAACCTTAAAACGTACAGGAATTAGGAGAGGCAGTTGGGGGGCTGCCGCCCCCCAAACCCCCCGCTTTTAAAGACTCTTTTGTACAGGTTTTTTGTTGTGGGGGGCTGCCGCCCCCCTAACCCCCCGCTCTTGGCTTCGGAAAGGCCCTCTTTTAATTAACAAAAAATTGAAATGAATGAATAATGGAATAACTTCGAAAAATGTTAAACACAAGAGGACAGGAGAACCATTGCGCCGAAACTAGTAATTAGTAACAATGAAGTTGACCACTCCATTTACATTTTAACATAATTATTGAAACTGTTTCCCAGACACAGAGCACACAAGCTAAGAGCTGGGGGTGGGGGTAGGGTAGCAAACAAAAACCTGTTTTGTATTTTTTGTTAATTAAAAGAGGGCCTTTCCGAAGCCAAGAGCGGGGGGTTAGGGGGGCGGCAGCCCCCCACAACAAAAAACCTGTACAAAAGAGTCTTTAAAAGCGGGGGGTTTGGGGGGCGGCAGCCCCCCAACTGCCTCTCCTAATTCCTGTACGTTTTAAGGTTCGACTTTGGGACGCAGCCTCTTTAACTCTTTAAGAAAACGAAGTTTTTTTCATATTATTTATTTATTTAGGCCTACCTAAAAGCTGGATAGATTCTAATAATTCCATTCGATCCTGCAAAGTATTGCCAATGAATGGTCGGATCCTGCTTGTGATTTGCTCGGAACACACCTTCCAAATTTTGCGTCCAGTTCAGACCATTGAGGACATCTAGATCTGCAAATACACAACTATCAGCAGATACTACCAAGATTTCCCCACCCAAAAATCGGCACGACGTCCAGCCAACAGCAAGAACAAAATGGTCACTCCATACAGTACCAATCACTTATGATGCTCCCGACTATCATAAGTAAATTGTAACGATCGTAACAGCCGTCGAACGAAAATAATAAGAGGGAGGAGCTAATAACTTATTACTGCGGCCTCTGGAATGGAGATCATACGATCGTAACTAATTATAACTCGTTGGAACGCTACCATGATGCCATAAAGTGGTCTGTGGACGGCTTGATCCGGCAGTACGTGTAGGTTTGTAAACGGAAAACGTTATTTTGGTCACGTACAGAATGAGGTACTTGATCTATGGACTTCCCCTTTGTAACTATGATTTTTCTCGGTCCTACGGTCAATAAAGTTTTGCCTACAGACATTCAAGATTTTCCAAGCTTTTTCGATTCTGAGGTAACAAACATGAAATGGAGGTCTTGCTTTCGTAGTAGCCAAGCCATGCACGTTGATTTCTAGGGGGGGGGTATGAAACCCCGCACAATAGGCTAAAGAGAGATGGCACCTTATCGGAAAAACGGATATTTCTACACGATCATCAAAGGTGTGTAACAAAATTATTTAACATGGGTAGGTATAAGACTTCGAGACTAAATTGTCGGCGTTTGTTAACTATCCTTAGCCTGTAAATTGCTGGAAACGCTAACCTGACTCTTTCTTGATTGTATAATCACATTTTTACAAAAAAAAATCCTTGAAAATGAGAGTTTGAAGGTTTCGAAGCTTAAACACAAAAACGGAGTCTCGCATCCTATTGGTCAGTTATGCGCGTCGTGCATAAACTAACCAATAGAAAGCTACGTTTTTTTTTGCAGCATCAGTTTGAAGCTTCACGCTCTCGTTTCTGATGAAACTTTTCCACAAAACTGTGATCATACAGCCAGAAAAACGTTTCCAACCATTTACAGGCTCTGAATAGTTACAAAACATCGATAATTCAGTCTCAAAGTCGAAAGTGCTACATCTCACAATGTTGAATTATTTTTTACGCCCCTTTTCGTTTTCATTGTGTACGGCGCAATCTCTCTACATGATATCAAGAACAAACAATTAGATAGAACTTATATCTTTAGTGGCATGCAGCGACTATGAAAACCCCGACAAAATTGAGCGGACCTAGAGGTATTTACTCAAGCTTTGAGCTGATGTTGATACCCGTTTACTCCTCTTCCGTCTTCACCGTTGATTCTCGCACAAGAAATGTTGAGGGAGGGTAGCAGGGGGCGTACTCCGCGCGTTGACCCGCTCTGGAGCGCGTCCATAGAACCAATCAGCTTTGACTGCTAGATTTCCTCTTCAGAAACTTAACAGCGACATAGCTAATTGTAGAGGTAAAGAAACGTGATGTGGCGCGAAGCTAGTAACTTCCGCTCATTTGCGTCGGGAGTCGGCCGTATTTTACTCGACTCTGCATGTTTGTATGACCGAAATAGGGAGACAGCAGTTCTGTCTCGTTATTTGTTCTTGACGACATGCAATGGACAGTCTTGTAGTCAT
Source organism: Branchinecta lindahli (assembly GCA_023053555.1). Lineage (NCBI taxonomy): Eukaryota > Metazoa > Arthropoda > Branchiopoda > Anostraca > Branchinectidae > Branchinecta > Branchinecta lindahli. The sequence continues at coordinate 19,700,792 of JAKZAO010000006.1, read as the reverse complement.
TCTGCATCCTTCACTCAAGATCTGCAAGCGGTCAAGCAGTCGCAAAGGAGCAGTGGCAAATGTACGAAAAAACTCAAAACTAGCACGCAAAAAAACAGCTGGATGGTGCAACCGACAATCTGAAATCAACAAATACGCGGCAGATAAATTTCTCGTGTGAAGCGCGATGTAAGATTTAAGGGACCCGTCGTATCTATAATGGCAATGCAACCTACTTCCGTAATTTTATTGCATTCATTGATTCTTAAGCCCGGAGACACAAATTTCATACGTTACATTATAAACTCGCTAACGACGACTCACTATTCTTTGCACTTGCCTCGATTCACTAGTTTCCTTGCGTATTATGCTCCGGACGAGTGTTAGCGTATCATGCTACTGATGCGTAAAACCGGGTTTATTTGAATTTTGCCAGGTTTTTGCTAGAAGTCAAAGGGCCTGGGAAAAGGCTTAAAACAGCCAAAGCCGTGGATAATTTTTTAAAAGCAGAGCCTGGTTTTACAGTATTCAAATAGTTTCGAATACTGGAACATAAACAGTAAATAATACGAGGTGTGCTTTAAGGGGACTAAAAATGACCATAGGAACAGAGGCTTTCATTTACGAGACTTCATCGATCTGTGGTAATAGAAATGGATAAGGTTATGAAGTCAAAAGTGCGAGAAAACCAGTCACTCAATCATACCTGTGGGGCTTACTTCTACTGAACTCAAACTCGAACTGTCTAAAAGGAAACACAAAGATTAACGGTGGGACTACTCTAGCTGAGCGCAAAATCCCACAAGTGGAGAAGGGCCGAGCATGCGAGACTTAGCGCTACGGGGCGATTAGACCAAAAACAAGATACTGGAAACCTTCGGTAGTGCTTCCATAGGGATCCCAATCACAGGCTGAAGGTACAGTAGAGGTATGCTTATTACTATTATTACTATGAACACTTCTCTAACTGTTTCACTGCCCTGTTTTTTGGGATCCCAAAACATCAATGAGGGATACCTATGAACTCGTAAAGTTTATCCGTCCGTCTGTTACCACAATATCTATCGAAGGGATGAGATATTTTGATGAAATTTGGTATGAGGATCCACTGGGTCAAAGTACAGGTCAAGTTCGTACATGGGTTATATACCTCTATATTTAAAGTTTAACCGAAAAGGGCTAGGATAGGACAATCTAGTTACCCATCACTTATTCACATAAATTGGCTTGAAGACCCGCTGAAAATGAGTTACTTCGTTGTTCCGCTATTCACGAATAATCGATTTTCAAATAGTGGAATTTCCGTGTGGTTTGTGGTGCCTCTATTTACTGTATGCCTTACGAGAAAGATTTATCAGTTTTTTTTTGCTCAGGCACTAAGCAATCTTCACCAATCTCACCACTGCCCACTGAAAAGCCGCATTTGTGTTGAGATTAAAATTTCCCGCGTCATAGTAGAATTCACGCTGTAGGGACGGCTGGAGACATTCTTAGCCTCATAACTAGAGCAGATAGTGGAAAATAAAAAAAATACCTTTGCAGAATCCAAATAACTCAGTGTATCCAATTAAATGACACAAATTAGTTGGCTCTTCAGTTAAACTTTAAGGATGGGGGAGGGGTTTCAAAATAAAAAGTGGCACATTTAAAAATGAATGGATTAAAATGTTTTGGGCAAGTATTTTGCAACCAAAGTTGCCTTGCATGGATTTTAGATTTTTCTTCGGTGACGGTTCACTGTTAGGCAACGTTCACATAGGCATACCTCTACTGTATATTGGTCGGAGTGGTACATAGGCATGCCTAGCTTATAATCGGGAGCTTAGCAGTTGGTTTGGCAGAAAAGATGGGGTGAACAATCGAGCAAGAAACTTCAGACTAAGCTGACTGGAAGCAGGGACCCATAATTTTCCTTACAGGGGGCTGTCATTTCCTGTGCTACTATATTGATATGATGACCGAACCATCCAGTTTCCAAAAATCCCCGCTTGGGTCGATAGGCATTCTTGTTTGCCTCATTGGACGTGCGCGCCAAAGAGACTCCTCCCTCAAACTCGAACTACACTCCGTGCGCTCAAGATAGCATCAGATATCTCTTATTGACAGGCCCCCTGTAAAGGAAATTTATGGGTCCCTGCTGGAAGTGTAGAGTTTTGCTCTCACCAACGCTTAAGTCCTTTTGTCTGTCAATAATAAGTGCTACACTTATTTCCGCTCGCCCGTACTCATCGATGACGCAAGCCTTATGTAGCCTAAGTAGAAGAATAGTGAAGATAAGTCCTTCCATAAAGCGGAACAAACGAAGAAAATAGTAGTGGTGTTTAATTTATCTCAATTCTCCTATTTCGCGTTTTTTTTTTACTATTGAGATGAAGCCAATTTTCCTTTTCTTGCGTTTGGTTGGAACTGAGAACGGGGAAAGCTTTGCGATTCTACAGAATCGAGATGTTGCTTCGATGTTCTCCTTCCTGATTGGACAACAAAGGGCTGATGTTTAATCCGTATAAACACATACTAACATGTTGCTAAAATAATATTTTTATCAGAAGCGAGAAGATCAAAAACGGTAATTTGTACGAGAAGCGAGAACTGAAAATTAATTACCCTTACTTCATCCCATGGGGTGCCTCTGAAGGGACAGGAGGATCTAAGGTCTAAGATAGGGGTACTTAATCCTATTAGGGGGAGGGGAGGCAATCTGGATGAAAGCATTCTGCAAACAATTATAACATTTAGTAGCACTATCTAAATAGGTAAGAATGACCTACCCTGCCAAAAGGCTGGCTTGTAGCGATGCCACATCCCTTGGGGCAGAGATAACAATTAACTGACGCCATGGAAAGCAATGGGTAGAAACAATGACTGGTTAAAAGTTGGGTTTCTGTGGTTTGCTCATTCTGTCTGCCACAGGTCCCTGATTTCTGGATAAGCTATGCTGAGTGCCAACGTATATGCCATGATTGCCAGGGGTATGGCAGGCTATTTTTTTTAACGCTGAAGCATGGCTTCTCACTTTTGTGGCTCTCCAGCTTCACCAGAAACGATGCGGTTAACAGACTAATTAAGCAGAGTACAACCATAGAAGAAACAGGGAGAACTATAAAAACGAGAGTCTTCCTCCTTGGTGATATTTTTTTGCCGCTAAATAGGTTTCAAAAGGCAAAATGCAAAGATTTTGAAAAGCTTTTCGAAAACTTAGACTAATTCATTTCGGCTACCCCAAAAAGAGTATTTAAATTTTGAGTCTGTGCGATCAACCTTTAGTTGGAACCCAAGATCGATCTTTGCTCCCCCCCCCCCCCCGCCCTCTACGGTTTACTATAATTACCTTAATTCGCACTTCGGAGCGATGAAGGTCCAATGGATGGCGCTCTACTAGACTCCCGAAATATTCGAGCGGAATCTGACAAAGCAGGAATAAAGTAGTTATAACTTTCTCCTCTTAACAACTGGATGAATTCAACAAAATGATGTGACTAATTAGTGAGGAAATAAGGACAGGCTAAGGATGGCCCAGTATTTAAGCAGCCTTTGTTCAGTAGCAGATACGGCTTCGCCTAACCCTCGAAAACAATCTAGAGCTCAGCATAGCTTACCGCCAAAATTAGTGACTTGTGGAAGAATGGTGCTATCACATCATGAATCCAGCAGGGCCAGATTAATGGATTGATGCTGAACATGGTGTACTTTAGTATCGACTGGCACAAAGCTCAGCAGCCTATACCAACTATACACTGAACATTGACAATTCTGTGAATCACCCCTCACAACGTGAACATCGAAAGGAAGGGGTACAAAAGGTCAACAGTCACATCCAACTCACACAAACAACATCTCTTCATTTTCCTAACGCAGCCTACAAACAAAATGGTTGTATTATCCATAAAAACCTAAAGTGCAAATTGTGAGGAAGCTAACTGACCCCTTTCACAAAACGATTCCTGAACTTACAGATGGACAAGAAGCAATTTCTTGCCTCTAGTTACGTGGTCTGGATAAAAAAAATTTTTTTTTACAGAAATAGTGCCATTTTTCTTCTTCATTATTTACAGTGTATTACTCCCAACCCAGACCTATGCATGAAAATGTGAGCAACTATAGGCAAATGTGGAAAGCTGAGAATAACTTACAGATGGAGCAGAAGCAATTTGCTTACTTTAGGTGAATGATTAAATATTTATTTCTGACTAAAACGTCAGAAGTAAAGGCAAATCAACAAATTTAGCCCAGCACTAACATAGACTAATATTTACAAGGTGTTTGATTCATAAATATCCTGACAAGACCAGAAATAGGTCAGTTGGTAAAGTAGAAAAGGTAAAATGTTAAAAGAAAAAAGAACTTACATCCTTCATAGACTTCAAGTGGAATGTGAACTCCTGAAACGCTGAAGTTTACTGGTCTCTTTAGGACATTGTTGTAGGCCAATGAGATATTAGTAATCTTTGTTACAGGGTACATGTTATCATCCTTCAGCAGCTCCTTGTCAAGTCGACCAACATGCTTGACATTCACATACTGAAGATCTGCGTGAATCAGCTCTTGTTGGAAAGTGTAGTTGGCAGCAACAGCTTCTGCATTTTTGGCTATACTCTGAAATGGAAATAAACCAGAGCTATAGGCTAATCAGAACGCCACAAAATAAATGCTATCTGAATGATTATTAGGTCTAGGCTGAGCTAAGGGCAAAGTAACATTTAAAGTGCGTTTGCCATGCAGCCGATTTGCTGGGGTTCAGAAAATAACCTGGACCTGCAACCCTGGACATACATCAGTGCAGTTCTTGTAGTAATCATGACATAGTGTATAAAAAGATATGCAGCCGCAACAATATTGAGGTTATATTTGACAAAGCAAAACGGATAATTCAGGACAATACTGATACTGATAACAGATAATAATGAGGTTCTGCATAAGACTTTCAGATACTGAAATAGGTGAATTGTAGCTTACCAATAGATAGCCGTATATTTTACAAAAAGATTTTTCTATCTTCACAAATTCCACAGTGTGCTAGTGTGCTTGTGACTTATTTGCAATATGTTTGCCTTTCAAAGAGAAGAAATGTTCCATAGTTGCGTTTTTGCTGATATCATGGTATCTGATATACGGTCTAAGGTCGTTTTTGCAGTTACCGTGGTATCTGATACCACGGTCAAAAGGTGTTTTTGGGAAGTGGCGGGATACCTATGACATCGCAAAAGTTGTCCGTCTGTCCGTCTGTCTGTAAGCACGATAACTCTCGAAGGGATTGAGATGTTTTGATAAAACTTGGCGGGAGGATTGTTTGGGTCAAAGTACAGGCCAAGTTCGAAGATGGGCTCTGTATCCCTATATTTGAGGGTGGGGGAGGGGTTTCAAATTAAGGGGCAAACAAAAAAATTAAATCTACTGAGATAGTAGATTGAGGGGTAAGGAGACATGCTGAATCCGAATATGAAAGTTATTTTCTCACCGGACTAGTAGTTCACCCGGAATCCGGCAAAAACCTGACACAAAATTTGTCGACCAGTTTCGGCTACCCCTTTTCTTCAAAATAGTATAGCTCTGCATAATAGTATAGCTCTGCGCAGAACGCGTAATCAATGAACCTAAGAGCTAGTTGTTTTCGAAGGTCGAAGGGGTTGGTATGTGTGGTTGGTAAAAGAGAAGGTGGTTGCGGGCTATATAACAGTTGGAAAGTTTACAGGAATTGACAACTTCAGTAGGAGGGTGAACACAGAAACCAAAAAATGGTCTATAAGGGTCTCATGGTCTAATAATAGGCTGTTAGACCATAATCATCTTCGGCAATGAGGGGTAGCAGTTTTGTCTACTTGGTGTACCTACAATCTGTTTCCTGTGCTTTATATGGTACGAACAATTTGGTACCACGTCTATCACGAGGACATGGACTTGTAAGTAAGAATCGGTTGCTAGAATCTTTGGTGATGATAGGTTGCCAAGCACGTCTATCACAAGGACATGGACTTGTAAGAGTTGTAAGTAAGAATCGGTTGCTAGAATCTTTGGTAATGATAGGTTGCTAACTTTTGCCAGTTGGTATACCTTTTATTTTTTGCCAGTGTGTTTCATGGTAAAAACGATATGGTACCATGTCTATCACGGGGAGATGGACTTGTAAGTAAGAATCGGTTGCTAGAAGGGCTTCACGAGGGGCTTGAAACTTTAAACTTTGATCTGTTTCTAAATATTACAAGTAAAGAGTATTGATCGATCAACATCATATATTAGATTCTGGGATCCCATCGACATCTTTGGTCTTGTTACACTTGCAAAATAAGATAAAATAGGTCAAACTTATGCTTTTTGGGATCCCAAAACGTTAGTGACGGATACCTATGACATCGCAAAAGTTGTCCGTCTGTCCGTCCGTCCGTCTGTGAGCACGATAACTCTCGAAGGGAGTGAGATATTTTGATGAAACTTGGTGTGAGGATTCTTTGGGTCAAGAGTAAGGTCGAGTTCGTAGATGGGCTCTGTAGCCCTACATTTAGGGGTGGGGGAGGGGGTTGAAATTAAGGGGCAAACAAAATATTTTGAAACAGCTAATGTGATAGTCGATTATGGGGTAAGAAGACATGCTGAACACGATGGTGAAAACCATTTTCTCGCCGGACAAGTAGTTCGCCCGGAATCCGGGCAAAACCGGAGAGTTTGTTAAGGAGCAAAAGTTTTATTTGAAGTTGATTAGATGTTCGATTTAGGGGTAAAAAGACATGATGAAAACGATAGTGAAAATCTTTTTCTCGCCGGACAAGTAGTTAGCCCGGAATCCGGCCGAAACCGGAAAATTTGTTAAAAGCAAAAGTTTTATTTAAAGTTGATTAGATGTTCGATTCAGGGGTAAGGAGACATGCTGAACACGATGGTGAAAACCATTTCTCGCCGGACCAGTAGTTCGCCCGGAATCCGGCCAAAACCGGAAAGTTTATTAAAAGTAAAAGTTTTATTTGAAGTTGATTAGATGTACGATTTAGGGGTAAGAAGACATGCTGAACACGATAGTGAAAACCATTTTCTCGCCAGCCAATTAGTTAGCCCGGAATCCGGCCGAAACCGGACAAATTGTTAAAAGCAAAAGCTTTATTTGAAGTTGATTAGATGTTAAGAAGACATGCTGAACACGATGGTGAAAACCATTTTCTCGCCGGACAAGTAGTTCGCCCGGAATCCGGCCGAAACCAGAAAATTTGGCAGAAGCTTAAAATTTGTATTTGAAGTTGATTAGATGACAGATTTAAGGGTAAGAAGAGATGCTGAATCTGTATCTGACAATCATTTTTTAACCGGACATATAGTTCGTCCGGAATCCGGTTGAAACCAGATTTTTTTTATAAGTTAAAGTTTTATTTGAAGTTGATTAGATGTTCTTTATGGGGATGAGGAAATATGCTGAATTCGTTTCTGAACTATATTTTTTTGGCTGGACAAGTAGTTCGCTCGGAATTCGGCCGAAACCGAAAATTTGGTAGAAGTAAAGCAGGAAGCTTTGATCAGTATCGTCAAAATAGATACGGCTTATACAGGTATATCTGAACTTGATTTTCTCAGATGATTAGCCTGGCGAAGACAAGACCTAGTTGTCCGGGTCAAATATTAAATTTTTGGGATCCCATCGAAACCTTTGGTCTTGTTTATTATTGGTCTGTAAAAACCTAAATTAGGCATCAAATAAATGTCACTGATGGCATTTTGTCATCTAGAAACTATTTACCTTTCTCCCAAAATAACTTAGGTTAGTCCTATCCTGGGATACTGGAAAGAAAGTCATCATGATAGTTCACACTAGCCTGACATACTTAAAACTGAATTATAGCAAAACTGGTCAAGTTCAGATTTTACAACCTTAATTGCAGTCTGCTCATTATCACCAATTTACCCAAAGCCATAACTGGCATAACATAAAATGTGAGGTTCCCTAAGGATTTTCAGAATCCTCCTGGTGATCCCACCAATCTTGGCAGGTTTGTAGACTCATTTTCAGCCAAGAAAACTCACAAATTTCTGTGCATATTGTCAAATCAAAGCCATTTTCAGCCTAGTCACCTAGTCCAGTGTGCAGAGGCATTACTAGCCAAAACGTTTGGGGGGGGACAAGGTATTTACCAACTGGCTGGTCATTTTAGGCTACCGACTGTTTTTTTTTATAAAAACGACTATTTTTGAGGAAAAAATTACTCTGTCGATGAAAAATCAGCTGATTTTAAGAAAAATGACTATTTTTAAGAAAAACCGAATGTTTTTAAGAAAAATCGGTTGTTTCAAAGGAAAAACGAGTATTTCTAAGAAAAAATCAACTGTTTTTAAAAAAAAATTGTGACTCATGAAAATTTGTGATTGCGACTCGGCGTCTCGGCTCTTTTTTACCGACTAGCCGAAAACATTGGGGGGGCATCCCCCCCCCCAGTAGTGACGCCTCTGCCAGTGTGACCAGGCCAGGACCAGGCTCTTCTGCTCTAAGAGTACAGTAAGGGAATTATTTTTCCCAAATTTGTTCAAAAAAGAAAACTGAAAGTATACAGTTTAAAGAAACATACTTGGCAGGGTAAAGATGCGCGGCCTTAGCCCTATGCGCCACGGATTTATAAATTTTCGTGAAACATGCCACACATCTCTTTCAAATTCCCGCCATTCCGATTTGTTCTTTTCTTTCACGGCCATAGTGTCTGACGACGGTATAAGAGACATATCCTACTGTAGAAGCTTGATTCCCGTTGCGTCGTTGGAATTTGGAATAATATGGAACTTAATAATGTTCCCTGGATGCGGTTTCCACTGGATGGGCTGCAAACGTTTTAACCTATGTTAACTGGCGTATTCTCGCCGTTCTCCGAGGACTCCTTTTGAGGAGTACCTGCGTTTTCGTTTGTCCCAGGGATTCACTCCCCGTATTCTCGCGAGTCTCCACGGACGGGGAATAACCCGATTATCATCACCATCACCAAAAAGGACCATCTTTCAGATTCGGAGGGGAATCAATTTTTGCTGGTGTTGGCGCAATGTAAAATTTAATTAAAAACAATCAAAATAAACAAAACCAAAAATAAATTGGATCCAGACTAATTTCGTCAACTGCATATTTTTTTTTCGAACGAAATCCATTTCGGAAGCATTCCCCGTGTTCTCGTTGTTTTCTACCCGGAGTCCGCGTTGAGTGACTCCCTCTATTCTCACCGTTCCCTTTGATTCCCGAAGGAGTCCTGTTTGAAGTGATTGGGAGGGAAAGGGGGATATCGAAAAATATCCTTGCCGGAAATCTAGCACGGGAGTTAAACGGAGAGTGAAAGAGTGAACGGAAAAGTGAAACAATAGACAAGAAACGGTCTAACACTCAAAATGCCCACGACTCAAAATGCCCACTAAAAATGCCAACAACTCAAAATGTCCACGGCTCAAAATGCCTACGACGGCCACAACTCAAAATGCCCACGACTCAAAATGCCCACGATTCAAAATGCCCACGACTGAAAATGCCCATGGTTCAGAATGCCCACGATTTGATTATTTGAGGTGTTCGCTCCGTGATAAACTTGAATTAGGGTTGAGTGAGCAAAGGGAGGAGGCCGAGTATCAGAATGATAATGATCGTATGTTGAACTCAATTACAATATAATCTTGGTAAAATATTTACAAGAAACGTGTATATTGCCTTGTGGTTAAATGCCGCAAAAGCGCTCTGCTTTCTTGAGGAAGCCTCTGTCGGATAAGGAACCCCGCAAACTGCACCTGTGCACTGACGAAAGACCTTACACAAAGCCTGATCAAAGTATGTAAACATATCTGAGTGTTATCTTTCTAATAGGCACACGGGCAGACAGACTTTACGAATTCAGATGCACCCTGTCAGTAACGTTTCCGGCTCTCAAAATGCAACATGAATTCTGATCTTGAAATTTTTCAGACATTTACTCTGCCGAATTCCCAAACAGCGATCTTAAAACTGTTATTTTTAATTAAGAAACAACTCTTACCCTCATGATCAGGGGCGTCGCAAGGGGGGGGTGCGAGGGGTGCAGCACCCCCCCCCAACTTTTTGAGATTCGGTAAAATTTTGGGCCGGAGGCCCAAAATTTTACTAAAATTGTTCGGTATTTTTTCGATAGCGGAACTATTCGGTATATTTACGGAGATTCGGTAGCTATACGGAATCCCAAATAGGCTATCGGTACAAATCTATTTGGTATAATGATCGGGATTTGGTATAATTCCCAGTATTCGGTAGTTATCAAGAATTCGGGGAGAGAATTTACTGAAATTATTTGGTAATTGTTCGATGCCAGAACTATTCGGTATAGTTATGGAGATTCGGTAGTTACGCAGAATCCCGAATACGGTATCGGTCCTGAATTATTCGGTATCATAATTGGGATTCGGTAATTTATTCGGTATAATTTTCAGGATCCGGTAGTTACCACGAATCCCTGCTTTTGTTCCAGTTTCGACGAAATTATACCGAATACGAAAATTATTCGGTACTGTTTCGATATCAAAACAATTCGGTATAATAACCGAGATACGGTAGTTATACAGAATCTCTCGGTCTAAACTTATTTGGTATAATAACTGGGATTCGGTATAATTGCCATTCGGGAGTTACCACGAACCTCGAAACTCGGAAGAGGTCGAGTGAAGCACTGGTTGCAGACAAAAGGACTGATTTGTGATCTCATCGATAGTCCTTACTTTTATTTTTGGATCCCAAAAAGAAGATTTAATCATGAATGTTTCGAAACTTCCGCCTGCAGCGCTTTTCGTAATATTCTCTATTTTGCGGAAGTGCGCGTCATTTGATTGGGGTTTTAAGACAGTTTTAGGATTGGGATTTCGAAACATTAAAGACTAAAATCTGGATGGAAATAGTTAGATTTTGCAAGAAAAAGCTAACTTGAAAAAAATCTCGCCTGCGGCGCTCACTTTATGTGATCATGGGTAGTATTGACTAGGCTAGAGTAGCTGCTGCTACAGGAACGTCGCTCCATCCGGTTTCTGGAACTTCTTAGAGCATCGGTATTTAATCCACGGTCAATGATAGAATTTGTAAGATAAGCAGTTAAATTTTAGCCTACAGGAAAAAAATCTCGCCTGTGGCGCTCACTTTATGTGATCATGGGTAGTATTGACTATAAAACAGTATCTGCTGCTGTCGGAACGTCGCTCCATTCGGTTTCTGGAACTTCTTAGAACATCGGTATTTAATCCACGGTAAATGATAGAATTTGTAATAAGCAGTTAAATTTTAGCCTGCAGGAAAAAAAAAGATTTTGAAAATTCGCCTGCGGCGCTAGATTTATTTTTCTCTTGGGTATAATAGATGGAAGCTATTACTGCAATCGTGCCCGGCAATAGATTCGCCAAAACGCCGCTTAATTAAGTTGGCTTATCGTCTTTCATGTTGCTCTTTAGTGTTACTTTTCCTGCGTAATCCTTTCTGTTCCATAATTTAAAGCTCGAATTTTCAGTTTCTAGGATTCGGTAAATTTTTTTAGAGATTCAGTAAAATTTTGGCTCTGCACCCCCCCACCGAAAATGCACTTGCGACGCCCCTGCTCATGATGCAAGTTCACTGGAGGATTTGGATCGCCTGGTTTTGCTTTCTGTGTACACAGTTTTATACGAAATTGCTTCTGTACTTTCACGAAAAGAATTCTGAACTGATCAAGAGACAATAAAATAATTCCTTTCAAAACATTTTCCGTGGCTAATCCTATCCCCCTGTGGTCAGTTTAAGCCGTCGGCACTTCGAACCAAGACGATATTGGCTTCCCCTGAGACCATTTTGAACTGTCGACATTTTGAGTCGCCAGAATTTCGGACGATTTCTATTTCGGGTGTTAGACCTGAATCGTGGGCATTTTGAGTCGTGGGCATTTTAACCGTGGGCATTTTGATCGTGGGCATTCTGAGCGTGGTTGTGACAGTGGGCAAAAAGATCGTGGTGATTCTGGGAACCACCCACCCACTCGAGAAAGACGATAAATATGAAAATGTAGAAAGAAAAAAGAGAACGACTGACAGTTTTAATTGGGGTGCAAGAGATATTTGAAATGTGAAGGGGACATCTAGGAAATGTTGAAGAATAGCAACATTAGCTGTCATCATTACCATGACAACCTGGAAGGGTTGGCTTGACTGTGCTGCAGCACCGGGCATCCGGGTATCTGGAAGATGAAACCTGGCTTTTATAGGGTGGGAAAACCTCACTTTACCTGTACAGCATCTTTCCTTTTTCCAAACAAATCGCCAATGCTCCGGGCTGCATCGTTGGCAATCTGCAAGCCATCTAGTTTTTCAAAACTGGCACGAATTCGACTTTCTTCGCGGTTATACGCCTACAAAGAATGATGGATCATTATCATTGCAGGACTGAAAAGACTCCAAAAGATCAGGTGCGAATTTCTGCCCAGGGCCCCAGTCCCGGAAGGAGTCCCGGCGAAGGACCGAAGTAGTAATTTTCAAAAATTTTAATGTGAAATAAAAATTATAACTGACACCTGTCCATTTCATTTCTAAGTCTGGTCGTCTATTTTCTAAAGTCAAGGTACATTAAACAAGAACGTTGAAGTAAAGTTTGTTTTTGCTTTAATAGAGGGCCCTGACGGCTGTCTTTGCCTGGGCTCACTATTAATTGCTCTCTATGCCCAGGATTTCGAACTTGCTGTCTCTTTCAGCTTGCTTAGCTAGGACCCGGTAATAGGCAGATAAGCGGGTGTCGCTAAAGATTATTTATTTCGCTCACGTACCTCACTCAATGCTTTCACGTCTGTTTCTTCTATGGCTAGACTAGCGATCCGAGCCGAGACGGAATCTGTCCAAGACTCAAACCTAGAAAACAGTCGGTTACGGTACCATACCGTAAAATCACACCTAACGTGTGATTTTGCAATAAAGAAAAAATAAACAAATGCGTCATACTTGTCCCTTTTGTACATCTAGTATGTAAAGTTTTTTTCTCTTCATAGTTCCCAGAAGATTCTGCAAGACGGAGTTCTCTTTTGTCTAAATCTCCGATGGATACTTTGGCACGATTCCAACTTGTAAGTTGTTCGAGATTTACAGCCAGCTGGGGAATCAATAAGATCGCATGAAGCTTGCCAAAGTACGAAGAAAGACCAGAAGGGCAGAAAAAAATCATGCTTTTCGGAACCTCGCCCCCGATTGATTTCAAAGGGCAACCTACTGAAATGATTTTGAAGCGATACTATTCAACCTTATTATGTCTCATATAGTCCAGCAGATGACTTCTTTGTATAGTGTCGCAAGCCCACAGCGTGTTCTTCTTAGGTAGCGTTCCAGTGACGTAATATTAGTTACGATCGTTACTGTTCTTGTTATTATTGCCGTTCCAGAGCCCGCCGTAATAAGTAAATCCACTTATTATTTTCGTTCCAGGACTGTTAGGATCGTTACGATTTACTTATGATGGTCGCGAGCATCATAAGTGATAATAACTATCGGTTCTGCAGGAACTCCCGTAAGAGTGATGACGTATGTACGCGTAGTTATTATTTGCGTTCCTGAGAGCGTGATAACTACCACAATACGACGATCGCCCCTCCTCTTTTCGTCGTAACTTGTAATAACTTCACTGGAACGCTACCTTAGTTATTTGATAGGGCCTTCGACCAGCAATTTCTCGGCAATCGCATTATTTGTTACGAGGAGAGGCTACACTGTAAAAAGTTTATCCGAATAAGGATGCAGTATTTGCTATTGGGATTAATCTTATCTCTATTGGGATAAGATTAATCCGAATTAGGGATAATCTGATCTCAATAAAGACAAGATTAATCCCAGTAGCAAATACTGCAAGATTTTGTTTACAGTGTATGCCCTATACATTTATGGTGGTGCAGATATAGATAAGGAACATGTTTGACCTCTCTCGACTAACATTATTCCGATCGTAGCCTGACCTATTATGAACCGGAAAATAAAGTCCGAAAGGAAAAGTGGCTGATTAGGGATCCATGATATACCCACGGAATCTGGTGAAAATCGACAAGACCCGGATACTCTGGATGAAAAAGTCCAATAAATATCCACCTTTGGGATTCCATCGAAAGTTGTGAAGAAACGAAAGAATGATCCAAACGAAGCACGTTTTGAAGTACCCTTATGAATAATTCGGATATAAACAAAGGTTATGGACAACATCCAAAAAGCTGGATCCATGTTCGTTGACAAAACTGAGGCAAGTCTGATTAGTCGGGGTTCGGAGAGCCTTGTTCATTGATAAGATAAATATCCGCCTTAGGGATCCCGTCGAAAGTTGTGGAGAAAACAAAGAATGACGCAAACGAAGTACTTTTTGAAGTACCGTTCGTATATTCGGATATGAACAAAGGTTGTGGTTATGAACACAAGGAAGTATGCGAAGTGAAACCAAGCGAGAAAACGCAAAAACGAAGGTACCAATGTGTTCGTAATAATCTGACCCATTCACTGATCTGATAGTGATATCTTCCCCTTTCTCCACCTATAGATAGATACACTGTAAAAAAATCTTGCAGTATTCCGCAGGATACTCCTGCATCAGATTATAACTCTCCGAATTCGGATTTTAATTCTCCAAATTAGGAATAAAAATGTCCGATAAAGGATCTGAGAGACTTTTTACAGTGTAGATAGATAGATACTTGGACAACATCCAAAAAGCTGGATCCATATTCGTTGACAAAACTGAGGCAAGTCTGATTAGTGTTCTCCAGCGGAATACCCTGCAGTATCCTGCGGGGTATTCCGCAGGATACTGCAGTATACTCCTGCATCGGATTATAACTCTCCGAATTCGGATTTTAATTCTCCAAATTAGGAATAAAAATGTCCGATAAAGGATCCGAGAGACTTTTTACAGTGTAGATAGATAGATACTTTAATTTAGCCGGTAGGCCATACACAAAATCATCCATTTTTAAACACTCCGAGAGAGCGATTATATAAACTCACATGTAAAACACTTAATCAAATTCTTTAGTACTATTGATTCTGAGTTATGGGAACGAAGTTCAGTCAGTGCCCCTTTGGCGACGGTCACGGAAGATTCAATAGTGCTTAAACGCCGAGGAGCCTGACTGCCCACCAGCTAGATAAAACGATTTAAGGGCTTAGCAGCAAAATTCTTTCGACAACACATACATTCGCAGTACTCAGTAGGCATTGATATAACACCAGTATCTGACACCGCGAGGTCCTTAAAGTTTAACCGAAAAGGAATGTAATAACACAATCTAGGTACCCATGACTTATTCACTTAAAGAGGCTTGAAGACATGATGAAAATGCGTTACTTCGTTCTTTAGCTATTCACGGATAGTCGATTTTCAAATAGTGGAATTTCCTTGTGATTTGAAGTACCTCTATTTGCTTCTGTCTGTGTTGTATGCTTGACGAAAACGATTTACGAAAAATAAGAGTTCACACAGTGAGCCCCCATCCTCGAGCTGATCACTGACCACTGTAAAACCGCGTTTGTATTGAGATTCAGTTTTTTCTGCGTCATAGTAGAATTTTGCGTTGTGAGGACGGCCGTAGATGTTCTGAACATCATACTAGAGCAAATAGTGGAAATAAAAAAAATCCCTTAACACAATCAAAGTAATGCAATGTAGTCAGTTAAATGATACAATAATATATTGGCTTTTCAGTTAAACTTTAAAGATATAATCTCTAAGGATAGAAAGATACGTACCATCCAAGGATAACAAGACCAAAGGTTCCGATGGGATCCCAAAAATTGAATATTTGATGCGGACAAATAGGTTTTGTTTTCGAGAGATTGAGTGTTCGCTAGACTTTTTGAAGATTTTTACTGTATTTTGTTTTACAGATTGGTATGCTTATCATTCGGGGCGAAGAGAACTCTTAATTTAAGCATAAAAAAAGATCACAATATCTGCGGCCGTCCCCACAGCGAAAATTCTACTATGACGCGGGAAATTTTTTATCCAAACACAAACAAGGCTTTTCAGTGGGCAGTGGCGATATTGGTGAAGATTGCTTAGTGCCAGAACAAAAAAAAGTCATAAATCTTTCTTGTAAGGCATACAACAAATTAGAGGTACCACAAATCACACGGAAATTCCACTATTTGAAAATCGATTATTCCTGAATAGCGGAACAACCAAGTAACACGAGAAACAAGCCCATCTCGCAACACTGAAAACAACATCATGACCATGTTCCATCCTACTTGCTGTAGTTACAATACTAAGCTGAAAAGCTTATATCGATCAAATATCAGGCAGCGGGCCGGACGAACAAGTTGTCCGGGTAGAAAATGTGTTCTTCTTATCCCCAAATCGAACGTCTAATCAACTTCCAATAAAACTGTTACTTTTAACAAACTTTCCGATTTTGACCGGATTCTGGGCGAACTACTTGCCCGGCAAGAAAATGGTTTTCACCATCGTGTTCAGCGTGTCTTCTTACCCCTAAATCAAACCTCCAATCAACTTCAAATAAAACTTTCATTTTTAAGAAACTTTCCGGTTTTCCCCGGATTCCGGGCGAACTACTTGTCTGGCGAGAAAATGGTTTTCACCATCGCGTTCAGCATGTCATCTTACCCCTAAATCAAACATCTAATCAACTTCAAATAAAACTTTTACTTTTAACAAACTTTCCGGTTTTGGCCGGATTCCGGGCGAACTACTCGTCCGGTGACAAAATGGTTTTCACCATCGTGTTCAGCATGTCTTTTTACCCCATAATCAACTATCACATTACCTGTTTAAAAATATTTTGTTTAAACCTTAATTTAAACCCCCTCCCCCACCCCTAAATATAGGGCTACAGAGCCCATCTACGAACTTGACCTTACTCTTGACCCAAAGAAACCTCACACCAAGTTTCATCAAAATATCTCATTGCCTTCGAAAGTTATAGACCGTACAGACGGACAGACGGACAGACGGACAACTTTTTGCGATGTCATAGGTACCCGTCACTGACGTTTTGGGATCCCAAAAATCGTTGAGTTTGATCGTATCACTGGAGGTTGTAGAACACGAAAAACTGTACTTTATTCCTACCGGTGAATATATTTGAGTCTATATATAGAGCCGAGCGGCCGGTGATGCGCCGGTCGCGTTTACATTTACAAACCGTCCTAGGGGCAATCGTTTTTGGGATCCGTAACGTAAGTGGCGGGATACTTATGACATCGCAAAAGTTGTCCGTCTGTCTGTCCGTCCGTCCGTCTGTCCGTCTGTAAGCACGATAACTCTCGAAGGGATTGAGATATTTTGATGAAACTTGGTGGGAGGATCCTTTGGGTCAAAGTACAAGTCAAGTTCAAAGATGCGCTGCGTAGCCATATATTTGAGGGTGGGGGAGGGGTTTCAAATTAAGGGGCAAACATTTTTTTTTGAAAGCTATTTAGATAGTTGATTTAGGGGTAAGGAGACACGCTGAATCCGAATATGAAAGTTATTTTCTCGTCGGACAAGTAGTTCGCCCGGAATCCGGCCAAAACCGGAAAGTTTGTTAAAAGTAAAAGTTTTATTTGAAGTTGATTAGATGTTTGATTTAGGGGTAAGAAGACATGCTGAACACGATGGTGAAAACTATTTTCTTGCCGGACAAGTAGTTCGCCCGGAATCCGGCGAAAACCGGAAAATTTGTTAAAAGCAAAATGTTTATTTGAAGTTGATTAAATGTTCGATTTAGGGGTAAGAAAAGACGCTGAATCTGTATATGACAATCATGTTTTACCCGGACATATAGTTCGTCCGGAATCCGGTTGAAACCGGATTTTTTTTAGAAGTTAAACATTTATTTGAAGTTGATTAGATGTTCTTTATAGGGATAAGGAGATACGCTGAATTTGATTCCGAACTATCTTTTTTTGCTGGGCAAGTAGTTCGCTCGGAATTCGGCCGAAACAGGAAATTTGGCAGAAGTAAAGCAGGAAGTTTCGATCAGTATCGTCAAAATAGATATGGCTTATAGAGGTATATCTGAACGTGGTTTTCTCAGATGATTAGCCTGGCGAAGACTGGACCTGGCGAAGACAAGACCTAGATGTCTGGATCAAATATTAAATTTTTGGGATCCCATCGAAAACATTGGTCTTGTTTTTTACGACACCGCATATTCTTGAAGTTTTAGCTTCTTTTAGGTTAGCGTAGCTGATCGATACATAGCCTACATTCATAACGTAACACCCACGTAGCCTAATACCTGATTCAAACAGGCGGTTATTTCGAACTATTCCTTTTTTATGGTAAAGACCGTGGAAAGACTAGCCTAAATGCACCCAAGGCCTTATAAACTTCGAAATGAACTTACTCTTCCGCGGTTGGAAAGTCGTGCCCTTTAGCCAATACGGTCAGCAGTGCTATTCCTAAAAACTTCCGAGTTCCATGTATCCTTGGAGCTGTCATGCTCGCGCTCCAAAACAGTTCACTGGAGTACTTTCTCCGGAAGGGAAAGTTGCTTAACCTGAGTTGCGCCAGAAACTCCGCTAATATCGGGAACGTGGATAAACAAGTCCAGCTTTCAAGACTTTTCCAAGTCACGGGAGCCTGTCCAACCGGACTTGCAATTCTGTTGATTTTTTCTTTTTTATTTACTTCAGCTATATAGCCATGCGCATAGGAAAAAAACATACATTTAACCACTACATATTACATTTTGAAAATAGTAGATAGAATGACGCGAAATGCTCTCATTAATTACAATTTCCTTTTCGGATTTCCAGATATGCCATTTAATATGAATATGTAGAAAGTATAGGAAGAAAGTTTGAGTTATTTTGAATGGGTTGAGACAAGAGTTGTTTGGAGTGAGACTGTGTGGGAGTGAGTGGATTATTGCGAGAATGAAAGAGAAAAGTTTCCAGGCTTTTCAACTGTCTCCGGATAGGATTAGCACACATGGAAAATTGCATATCCCTATAGTTTCAAATATAGGCATAGTGTTCATGTTTAATATATTTTTTGTTGTTGTTTTTTTGTTGGCTTTTACGCATTAAATCTATCTATCTATGCCCTTGAACATGAACTGGAAGTGACCTTGAAATGTCCTAGGTTCAGCACTTTTTGATTTTCAGAGTTCGACTTCCAGAGCTGGCCTTATCCTAGTTCACCGCCTCTTATCAGCATCTATCATAGCGATGGTAAAATAGACCCATATAGAAACAACAGAAGCTTCCACTTTTTAACTTGAAGGGTAATGCGAAACTTTCATTTGCCTCTTTTTTGTGTTGAAGGAACTAGCAGAATTTTAGTTTAAAGTTGACGATGGTGATGATGATCGGGAGGCTCTGAACTGGAAAACGGATAATTCCCAGATTCTTTAAATGACACCTGGCACTACACAGTAGTTCTACAAATACATGTAAAAACAAAAATCTTGCAGTATTTGCTACTGGGACTAATCTTGTCTCTTCTGAGATAATCTTGTTTCTAATTCGGATTAATCTTATCTCAGTAGAGATAAGATTAATCCCAGTAGCAAATACTGCAGTTAACTTTAATCCTTACTAGGATAAACTTTTTACAGTGTATGTTATGAGAATGAGATAGTCGACTACTATAAAACTTAGTTATGCTTACAACAAATTACACAAGGCTTCGGCTGTTTTTAGCCTCTTTCCATGTCCCTTGCCTTGGAAGAGAAACGAGGCAAAGTTAGCAGAACCGTCCTGCTGACCAATAAGCTTGTCGGGAACAAACGATCGAGAGCGTGATACGTCTCGTAAAGACACAGCTTACGTATCTAGGCAGTTCTGCAACCTCGCTTTATTTTTGGGACACAGTGGCGCGGGAGCAACAACTATGCCAAGTGCAGTGACGTCGTGATTAGATATGTAAGTTGAAGCAGCTGAACAAAATTGCGCTCCCGCCTATGGTGTTAGGAACGATCTACGCGTTAGGAACACAAGTGACGCGGGGGCAACAGCCATGCAAGTGCAGTGACGTCGTCAATAGATAGGCAAGTTGAAGCAGCCAAACAAAATTTCGCTCCCGCCTATGGTGTTAGGCACGGTCTACGGAGGCGCCAAGTTCAGAGCTGTGTACCAAAAGCTTCTCATGGGGAAGATAGGAGCTTGCTTAACTGCCTAGATACGTAAGCTGTGCGTAATGCGTAAAGAGAACAAATGTGGCAAACATGATAATCAGTTCAAAGCCATTAGAAGAGATGGTATACATCAACGAAGTTTATAATCTCAGGAACGAGAATGGATGGAAGTACTACTAAAGTAGAATGAATGTGTAGCATAAGTACGACGTGTCCTTTATTATTGAAGTCGGTAAAAACTCTGTGCGCTGGAAAAGGGTTGAAGATTTTTGGCGGAAGGATTCCGAACAGAGCAAAATAACACTAGGGAGTAGCGTCAAGACCTATGCTTTCCTTGCTTCGCAAACGGGCCATACTCATAGCGCCGCCCACTACGCTTGCGACATTGAAAGCAAGACAAACTTGCGGGTTCAGAAATTTCTAGTAAAGCTAAGATGAGGTCTGAACACATCGAGGAAACTGGGGAGGTTGTATCCTTTTTTTGCTTTGTTCAGGATACGAAGTTATTGGAGCGAGCGCTGGTGCACGACCGACTGAGTTTCAGTAG
The DNA here is from genome assembly GCA_023053555.1 of Branchinecta lindahli. Classification (NCBI taxonomy): domain Eukaryota; kingdom Metazoa; phylum Arthropoda; class Branchiopoda; order Anostraca; family Branchinectidae; genus Branchinecta; species Branchinecta lindahli. The sequence goes on along the minus strand of JAKZAO010000006.1, from coordinate 19,680,242 downwards.
CGACGTTCACTATCGCTGCCATTCGAGTGTGTGTCACTTTTTTCAAGTATTGTACTCTTAACGATACTCTCTAGTGTTATTTTGCTCTGATTCCGAAAAAAGGACCACAAAAAAAGCTAAGCGAAAACGACTCGCTACTTGCACATCTCCAAGACTGCGAAGTATGACTGTCGAAAGATGCAAGAAGCGTGTAAATTCACCGCTGAATCCCGCCGGAAGTAGAGCTTTAGTTTCTGAGATCTGCAAAAACTGACCTATTACGATCAAGATGGCTTTTCAAATTTGTTTGACTTTCGCCTTCACTTACCCATCTTTCACAAGAACGTTAGCAATTTATCGCAGTTTCTAGTATCAGAGTTACAACAATTTTCTCCTTCGATTATTAGATTTGAGAATACCCTCTCGACCCAAAAAGAATCCTTGGACGCCATCTATGCTTTAGAGGCTTTAAGCGTCGCAGATAAATTGGATAGATTTAGCAGTATGCAATATGCATGGCTCTCTCAGATAGAATGATTTTCTTGCTGGTAGCCTAAATATTTTTGTAGGTAGGAAACTTCTGTACTTTGTGTATCTAAGTTGGTGCTTGGTGCTTGGTGTTATTGTAGGCAAGTTTAGGTTTAGGCTACCCTAAGCTTCACTCTAGAGCTTGGTCACATTTGCCTTTGGCTCATTTCCTGGCGTTTTGGCTTTTGCCAAAAGTAGAAAAACGAAAAGGAACAAGATTAGACAAGAAAGATACAACTAGCCTAATTCTGAATGCTGTCGTTTAAGTTCAGGAGATCAATTAGAGCAAAATAGCATGATATGTTACAGGAACCCTAATTGACCCCCTAATTGCAGTCTGCTCATTATCCCCAAGCTGCCACAAAACTGATCAAATCTCATTGACATCATGTCCCCTAGGGATTTTCAGTTGTTTGTCTGATAGGCTGGTTTTTGAGCTCAGTGTGACCAAGCTCTTAATAGTCTTAATCAGACATATTGAGGCCACCCACACACCCAACCCTGCCCTGTACTGTACTAGAACGTTGGAGCCTATTATAAATAAAAACTCCTTCCAAGTCATCCAAGTTCTTTTGAATTGATGTTTGTAATTTGTTATTTTGTGACCTTTTGCTTTTGATGACAATCATTCTAAATTTATCAGACACAAAAGTTATCACATCATAAATTAAAAAGTTAGTTTCAAATCAAAAAGGTAACTGAAAAAGGTATCTACATTCATGTCATGAATTTAGACATTAAAGCACAACTCTTGTTAGAAATGATTTAGAAATGAAATGGCTCAGAAATTACATTTTTTGAAAATACCATCACAGGATACCTTGCTACAATATTTGCATCACCCCCCAGTCTAGTAGCCTACACTAGCCCCTTTTCAGGCATGGTGCTCAAACGTCTAGCACCATGTCTGGGTGCTGGACGTTCAAGCACTGTACCTTGGATTTCATGTATGGTGCATGGATTCCAGTATACAGTGCATGCATGAAAAACACAGTTTCTGTCACCACAACTTATCAAAGGCTCGGATAGGGCTGAAATTACTACCAAGAATTAGAGAAATCAAAGAAAATCCTTATCATATTTTTCCTAACAAAAACAAAAGGACGCGACTGATGATGGAGATGAAAAATCTGACAGCAGCCTATCTATTTTCCATGTAGAGTGCCCTAGGAGCCAATATTCTGGTTGACTGTTAGGTAGAAAAAGCTGAGGCACAGGACACTTTGCATGCAAAACCCTTGACTATGTAGAAAAGGAAATGAGGTTTTTCATCTCCCTCATCAGTCGCATCCTTTTGTTTTTGTTATGAAAAATATGATAAGGATTGTCTTTGATTTCTCTAATTCATGATAGTAATTTCAGCCCTATCCGAGCCGGTGCTCAGTTGTGATGACAGAAACTGTGTTTTTCATGCATGCACTGTATACTGAAATCCATGCACTATACATGAAATCCAAGGTACAGTGCTTGAACGTCTAGCACCCAGGCATGGTGCTAGACGTTAGAGCACCATGCCTGAAAAGGGGCTAGTGTACTAGACTGTCACCCCCTGAAAGAAATATATGAATGCAATTCCCACCGTTTCTTTCCAGCCTCTACACTTACCAAATGTGTAAAATTGAGCCTTGAATAGAAACTCTAGTTATTCTGTCCTTTTGCTCCTCGGGCTCACTCAGTTGACTCGGGTGAACAAAGTTGCAGCGTTGCTGAAAGACTTTCTTCTAAACATCTGTTTCTGTTGCATGTATTTTCGCCTTTTTTATATTACTTTGTTTAGCACCAGGCAATTCTTCTGAGCTGAAATAGAAGTAAGTGGATGACATTTGATATCAATTAATTTGGTCAGGATGGATGTATTTTGATGTTCCACATGCAGTCCTTGTGATTTATTCTTTAGGCTATGTACACAAGCCTACTATGGGTGGCGAAAATAGCAAGGTATCCTGGACTTTCCAGGTGAAATTAGCGATTTTCTTGTTAGCGATTTTCGAGTCTATCCAGCTTTCCTGTTCTCCAATGCAGCGGCTTGATGCGAAATATTTGAAAACTTGATGTGCCATGGTTGAAGTGAGAAAACCAAGCAAAACAAAAGAAGTCCAAAACAGAAGATAGACCTGATGTTCTACCATATTGTCCAAAATGAAGAACAACACTTTGAACCTTCACTTTGAACAACACAGGCACAGGCGGACCTTGAAGATTTCTGCTAAGTTTGTGTTGTGTGACCAACAGAACTCAGCAAGGCCAAAATGTACAAAACACAACAATGGCAGAAGGTGGGGATTTCAGAAGCTAATAATTTTGAAAAGGAGCTAGGTAAACAGAAGAATCGCTGTGTTCATCAGTGATTATAATGTCATTGATGTTGTACTGCAATGTCTGGCATGGCACTGCAATGTGTCTGGTAAAGTCTAAAAGCTGGAAACTCTTCTAAAATAGGCCTAGCCTACAGTCAGCCTACTGTATGTAACGTGTTATTGGTGTAAATTAAGACATGATTCTCATTGAGTTCAAATCAAACAACCTGGCCCAGAAATTCATGTACAGCAGCAGCCTGGTCATTCCAGTACACTTTTAAACCATGCTTAAAGCCAGTCTACCACAGACACCGCAAATACCTGCTTTTTTTATACCTTTTGTGTCCCTGTGCATAACGCTGAATAGCCTACACTATGCCAAATGCTGTATAGTCTAACCCAGTCAAATATTGATGATTAGATGAAGCTCATAAATCAACTGATTATAATTCATTTGTATTGAAGTAGGTATGTCAGTGTTAGGGTACCAACAGCTATCTAGGATTTGGCATAGAGTAGCCAGCGTTAGGCAAAGACTATGCTAAAAGCTAGGTATACCCAGCGTTTGGTAGCCTATAGGGTAGCCAAAAATCAAGTGCTTGTGATAGACCGCTCGAAGCAAATGCTGGGGCATGCTGCCAGCTGTGACTTAGAGCTGGGCAGGAGGCTATACAGTTTTTATAATCTCTCCTTGGACTTTTCAAGCACTTATAATGCTTACATTGTTGAACACCGAGAACAAATCACTAGTAGCGGGAATTTTTACGATGGAGTGCGGGAAGCCCTTGGCATTCATTGATGCCCCACCCTAGACTTTAGACAGGATTCAGCTTGGATTATACTCTTGACTCCAAGCTAAAGTTGACAATGTCCTTCCCTGTCGTTTTTGACATATTTAAAATGCCAGCAGTCATTTGATCCACATTTGTCCAATCTTCTCTCGAGCTTTTCAGGCAATGCCCCCTTATAATGCCAAATGTTCCAGATCCCATTGTTAGTAGCCAGAACTCCTAAAGAAACTCTGTGGAAAGGGCTTGGCATTCATTGGGTTTCTGGGTGCTATACTTCAGACTCGACCACGACTTAGCAGGTTTATCTTTTAGGCGTAATGAACTCTGGTTGTTATCTGTGGTTCTGCCAAATGGGCTGCTGAGGCTGTAGATAAACCATATCACTGGATTTGGTTTGCAATTTGCCAATAGTAAGATGCCAAGGAGCTTTTGCTGTCATTTGTCAACAGTCGCAAATGGGTCAGTCTTGCTCAGTTGGATATTTGCAAACGAAAAGAGGGTAAGTGAATACACCATAATTTTGAGCCCATCTTAGATTCAGAAATTCACAACATATAAATTCAGTTTAGTGTACGAAGTGTCTAGAGAAATTTGTAGAGGCGAAAGCCTTTTTGTTGCAATTATATTATTATATACCCATGGAACGGAGCTATATTCCAGTATCATTGAATCACTGCTCAGTTGTAGGCAAACTAACTTTTCAGGCATTCTCTTTCGTGAAAATTTTGTAACCTAGCCTAATTTATTATTTCTTGCTAAAAAATCCTACATGTAGCCAAATTTTGTTTCCTATCTTGCCTTCCATGCAGTCCAACCCACGATTTTTTAACCCCAGTTATTATTTTTCGAGATGAGATTTCAGTTTGTAGGACCAATAGAATCCTTCCTCCCTGTTATTTGCCTGTGATATCCTACCCTTAGGCAAAAGGAAAGTCTAACCTTATCACCTTAGGCGCTGTCCATTCGCCTGTACTTTCGATTGCGAAGTGCTGTCGCCGTTCGTCCAGAAACCCTTTACTTACTAGGCAAACCCAAGGCCAAGGCACGTACAAACCCCTTCTGAGTTCAAACGCCTGGGAAGTCGAGTGGAAAGATTACCAGAAACACCACTAGGATTTGAATCCGGTAATGAGGATCCACTTCAAGGAGTTACAATACAGTTTGCATTTTATTTTAGCTGTCATGCAAGTGGTGCCATGCTTCTGGGAACAACCAGTGGCTTTGTCTCACTCCTGGATGTTTTACCATAGGCTGCGGAGAGTCGATAAAGGATCACAGTACAACTCACAATGAGGTAAGTGTGGTTGTTCTAACTGGGTGTCTGGTAATTCAGATTTTTCTTGACACCAGTCGAAATGACAACACAAAGAGTTAGTTTGGCAGAGAGTGTAGAAAAAGGAAAGCAGCAAGGAAAAGGAAGAGGAGAGAAAAAGGTAAATAATAGGTTTTATTTTTTAATAACCACTGATAAGCGAAACGAACCAAGACAAGTCTAATAAGATTCTGAGCAAGTCCCTGGTGACTTCCGCTGCAAATGACTAATAGCCAAGATAACTAATAATACCAACTCTTGTAACAGTACTAGTGTTATTTCTAACCCTTCGAAAGCATGAGTTTAGACTGATTAAAATAAAGAGAAAAAAGAAGGAGAAAATACTAATGTAAGGAAAAAGAAACAAATTCACTACGATCAACTTTTGCAAAAGAATTCGATTCCATTCATGATTGACGTTATTAATAGAACTTTATATAGTCGAAGAAATAATACATAAAACTTCATAATCACAATTTTCCACCTAGGCTATAACTTTTATAAAATAAATAAAAATAAAGCTGTGTAGGTATATTGGCACTTACACAAGTTCCACCATATTTGTAGGAGAAACCTGATCACTGTCTTCAGTTGAATCTCTCGACCAATCGAGTTTGGTGCTACGCCTGTCGCTCTGAAGTTTATGTTGAGTCAAACATACCTGCAGCCCCAAAGGAATTACATGAGTTGGTGCTGATGAAAATACAGAGGAATGAAGAAAGTGGGAAAGATTCAACCGAGGAATCCAGTGATGATTCAAAAGAAGACCTGGAATCACCCAAAGGTAATTAGTTTTAGGTAATCCGTCAGCAGAAGATGACGGCGAATCATAGTTGAAGGCAATGGATTAGTGTGCTGAAATTTTTTTTTCGGCAATAATAATAATTCATTCAGCCAAAAGGTCATACAATATTGAATACATTTGTTACCACACAATAAAACTGTTGCACCTGTTACTAAAACTTTACATTACACTTACTTTACTTACTTTACATTACAAGTAGGCTTGTTTAGTTTCTTCGGTATCAATTAAACGGTGAAGTTGTCCAGTCCTCGAAACTTTTAAAGGACTCGTCGGGTCTGTAATGTCAATGCAATCTACTTCCATATTTGCAGTCATTAATTCTTAAGCTCGGAGACCCAAATGTCATATGTTACATTCTAATCCCGCTAACGTTACCTCACTAATGTTTGCTCTTGTCACGATTCACTATTGTCCACGCGCATTATGCTCCCGAGGAGTATATTGTTCGATTGATTGGAAGTTTTAGCTATGGCCTGAAAAAGAATCTTGAGAAGAAGGGCTAATAAAAAGTTCACCTGAAGAATCCTTTAAAGAACCGTCGCACCTATATTCTCATTAACCCTACCGACCCTAATCGTTTCACTCATTTCCGAGATTCCGAACATCCTGTGTAATGTTTGTCCATCCTAATGGCGCTAGATTGTCTCCTTGTTTGGCGCTTTTCGACGTGATTATCGCTTCTGATGAGCTCATTGGTTAGGTAGGAATACTAATTATGCAAGCTCTCCGTGTTTCTCATTAAAACCAAGGGGGCTGTATGAAACTGAAAATAGACGAGACGGGTTTATAACATCGAAACAGAAACTGTATCTACTGCGGCTTCTGCTTTGAACCAGGTATCCGTTTAGTCAGTAAGTAAGTAAGTAAGTAGGTAAGTAATTTATTTATGACCCGCCATTTGAAAAGCGGAGTATGTAACATAAAATAAAAGAATTAAATAAAACACAACAAATACAATATACAATTTTTCATCCATCGGCCAGAAAAGAATGCAGACTGTCATGTGCTGGCTGGTCCCTGTTGTCCATAATTTTTGGTAGAGCCGACGAAATTTCCAGAAGTGTGACGCTTGCATCTTTAACATGGAAACGCTCCGTTAGCATGTGGCTATGATAAAACTTTGGCAAATAAAGCAGGTGCTTCGCATACTTGAAATAGCATCTTCTCATCTTCTGTAACTCCCTCTTCCGTAGAACATGTGCCACACCAGAGCGAAATAAAATGGATGGAGCACAAAAAGAGCTGTACAAATTTCCTAAAGCTTTCCGACTGTAGCGCCCACGGTTCGGGACGATGCGTCCATAAGCGGAACGAATAGATGTGCACACGTCTTTAACAACCGAAGAGCAAGTTTTTGAAAGTGTGGAGTTGAAAGTAATGCCAAGCCATCGTAGAGAGTCGGTTGAGCTGATGATAAATGAACCAAGAGAGATTGAAGCATTGGATGTATTTGAACAATTTGACGAAGGGTTGAACTGCATATATTCGCATTTAGAGGGGTTGACTTCAGTCAAAAATCAAATATAGGTGTTTTTAGTTTGGGTGGAACTGAAGGTGGTGTTTAGATTAATATTCTGAGCTTTACCTTGGAGCAACGCTGGAAATGGCCAGACATCCGTTATTCAGTCAAAACTCAAATACAGGTGTTTTTAGTTTGGGCGTGACTGGCCTTCCGATGAATTATTCCGCGCCTTAGTCTTGGAGCGATCCTTGAATTGCGATCCCATGGTAGCTATCCCCGGACATGGAGAGGGGAAGACCACACGGTTGACCCCTTCATAGGTCTTTTAAACTCTTGCAGATCCAAAATGGACAGATCTTTAGTTTTAGCTCATCCATAATAGGAAAGACCTTCTCTAATCTTCGCCCGATGGCTGAAGTGTTGAAAGTACGTGCACACTTGAGTTTCGACTTGGGGCTTGCTGCACTCATGCAGGCGGAATTGCAAAGAAACATACTAGGCAAAATGAGTTAGCCAGCAAATGGCGTGAAGGAATATCTATCGCCCCTTCAGAATTATATTTTATGTCCATGGTTTTTCTTACAGGTCTTCTTGGCCTTACAAACCTAGGGAATACTTGCTATATGAACGCCGCGCTGCAGACCCTGATGAATTGCCCCCAGCTCACTCAGTACTTCGTTAACTGCCGGAGCTTCATTTCCCTAGCCACAGAGAAGTATGACAAGGAACGGAAAACCAGTCTGGCCAAATCTTACATGGGTTTGGTTAACCAGATGTGGGTGGAAGATAACAGTCATAGTTTCGTGGCACCATCAGGAGTGCTCCATGCAATCAAATTTGTAAGTTGACTGATATTTCTCAGTCGTTTCATAATACGCGCGTCTGTCGCCCTCTCATGGGCTTATTCGTCTGTTTGACTCTCGAGTAGATTTTGTTTGTATGTTTTGTGTTTTCCTAATGATGTCTTCCTTTTTGGGATCCCAAGACGTAAGTGGAGGGATACCTATGACGTCTGTCTGTCCGTCCGTCCGTCTTTACGCTCTGTATCTCTCGAAGGGAATGAGATATTTTGATGAAACTTGGTGTGAGGATTCTTTGGGTCAAGAGTAAGTCAAGTTCGTACTTGGGCTCTGTAGCCCTATATTTAGTGGTGGGGGGTTAAATTAAGGGGCAAACAAAATATTTTAAACAGCTAATGTGATAGTCGATTATGGGGTAAGAAGACATACTGAACACGATGGTGAAAACCATTTTCTCACCGAACGAGTAGTTCGCCCGGAATCCGGCCAAAACCGGAAAGTTTGTTAAAAGTAAAAGTTTTATTTGAAGTTGATTAGATGTTCGATTTAGGAGTAAGATGACAAGCTGAACACAATGGTGAAAACCATTTTCTCGCCGGATATGTGGTTCGCCGGGAATCCGGCCAAAACCGGAAAGTTTGTTAAAAGTAAAAGTTTTATTTGAAGTTGATTAGAGGCTCGATTTAGGGGTAGGAAGACATGCTGAACACGATGGTGAAAACCATTTTCTTGCCGGACAAGTAGTTCGCCCGGAATCCGGTCAGAACCGGAAAGTTTGTTAAAAGTAACAGTTTTATTGGAAGTTGATTAGATGTTCGATTTAGGGATAAGAAGAACACATTTTCTACCCGGACAACTTGTTCGCCCGGTATCCGGCCAAAACCGGAAATTTGGCAGAAGTAAAGCAGGAAGTTTCGATCTGCAGTGTAGTCAAAATAGATATGGCTTATAGAGGTATATCTGAACTTGGTTTTCTCAGGTGATTAGCCTGGCGAAGACAAGACCCGATTGTCTGGATCAAATATTAAATTATTTGGATCCCATCGAAACCTTTGGCTTGTTTCTTTTGTACTCCACTGTTTTCGTCTTGTACGATTAGTGGGTTAAAAATAAATTATTATGATTATTATTATTATAGAATTTACACAAGGATACAATGTTTCAGCAGACGTGACATAACACACACTCTCAGTTACACTGTCAGAAGTCTCATAACAGATAGCACGAGGATGTGCAGTTTCAACAGACAACACTTTGGATCTAATTGGTAAAAAAATATTTGTTTTTTTTTGTGGCGAAAAATCTAAAAGGAATGTGCGGTTAAGGTCCAAAAACCACGGCGGTTAAGGTCTGGAAATGCTGTTTTTCAAAATAATCATACATGTTTCGTGAAATTAGGGATTCTCTTATATTCGTTTGTTTTTGGCGAAAAATTTAAAAGAGATGCGCACCATGGTAAATGCCGCGTACGTCGTTACTGGGGTTGTGAAAACAGTGAAAAGTAAGAGGGGTCCTTTAACGTTACAGACAAATTGTGTTATGAGCATGCTTCCGTGAAACTCAACACCCATCATGGCTTGCAACTTTACTTTTAGCGAAAAAAATAACACTTGGATTCGTAAGGGAAATAACCCGTAACGTCAACAGAGAGTGTGTTATCTCACATCAGTTGAGATTGCGCATCCTTGTATAAATGTTATGAAACTCCTGACAGTGTAGTGTTCTTTATTATGGCACTTGCCCTTCGGCCAAGTGCCATATAGCGATCGCAATTTCTGACCGTCCGTCGGTCTGTCGGTCCGGGTTTTGCGAGTTCGGGCACTTCCACATAAGCTAGGACGATGAAACTTGGCAGGCGTATCAGGGACCTTTAAAAGATCAAGTTGGAAAAGTCACTTCCGCGACCCGAGCATCGTGGGGGGGGGGGGAATTTTGAACGGGTGATCGGATCTTAATGAAACCTGATATTTGGAAAAACCCCGTGTCTCAGACGACCCACTTCAAATCTGGACCGGATCCGGTGACTTTTGGGGAAGCTGGAGGGAGGAACCGGAAATCTTGGGAAACGCTTAGAATGGTGGGATCGGGATGAAACTTGGTGGGAAGAACAAGCACAAGTCCTAAATACATCGTTGACATAACTGGACCGGATTCGGGCACTGTGGGAGTGTTGAGAGGGGGATCCGGAATTCTGGTGATCCCGCGAGTTCGGTACTCCTTGATGTGCTAGGACGATCCGGGACCTGTACTTACTGACCGCATAGTCGTTTCCCCGAGCCGACCATCATGAGGGGAGTGGAGGGATCGAGAGTCCGGAATCTAACTTTTGAACGGGTGATCGGAATCGAATGAAACTTAGTAAGTGGAAAGAGCTATCGTCTCAGATGTTCGATGTCAAGTCCTGATCGGGTCCTATACTTGCGGGAGGGGGGGATTGGAGGGGGGGGACCAGAAATCTCATGAAACGCTTGGATTCGAGGGATTGGGATGGAACTGGTTGGGAAGAACAAGCATTAGCCCTAGATACGTAATTGACAGAACCAGATCGTATCGGGGCTCTGTGGGGGGGGGGGGTTGGAGGGTGTTTCCCGGAATTCCAGTGATCGCCAGTTAGGATAGTTCCAGATATTCTAAACATGCGATGAAACTTTGCAGGCGTATTAGTGACGTAAGGACCCGAAATAATGCCCTAGGAAAACTTGTGTTCCTGGATCCGACCATCTTTTGGCAGTTGAGGGAAGCGGAATTCGCTGGCTTCCGTAAGTTGCGAACGGGTGGTCCGATTTGAGTGAAACTTTATGGGTGATAAGGATAAGAACTGTTGACCTAGACAAGCAAAACATGCGTCCGAACCACATGCGGTCACGGTTGGGAGAGTTGGAGTGGTCTGGGAAGTCCGGAAACTGGATAGCCAAATGGATAGCCAGAATGGGATGCAAGTTGGACAGTACCGAGTTTATGCGGCCTTGATTTAGTCGGCCACGGTAGGGGAGGGGGGTGAAGTGGGAATCGGAAATTTGCAGATAGACTATGCCCCGATTCCAGTCAAACTTGATGGACGGGAATCGGAGATGTCAGAGAGTAGCTGTTTTTCAGCTCCAGTAGATACTTCAAGCAGTGTGTGGCATATCTCAGTCGAAAACTGCGATTAGTCTACCCACAGTCTATAGAGTAATCTTCCAGTTATTCAGTAGAATACCGAACACTTCGTCCTCTTTAGTATTCCTCCCCGTTACTGACATGTGAATGAACAATTTCCATTGGCTGAACTGTGTATGATACTTCTAATGTGAATGAATCCTGGAGGTTTTGTTGGCATGCCGCTTGATCCGTTCTCAGATTGGTGGGAAGTGACGCGCTTATCCTCGTGATTGGCTTCGAGCGCAGCAAACAGAGAACCAATTGAAAGTGGGGGTTTTCTTTAAAAGGCAGAAACGAAACGTTTCCGTAGAGAATATTCAGTTACTCCCAATTTCTCAGAGTTATTTAGAAGCGAAAGCATTTTCTGATGCATTCTATGGTTTTTTTTTATTATCAACCTTCATGTTTTCAGGCCCACCCCATGTTCCGAGGATTCCAACAGCACGACTCCCAGGAATTCCTTCGTTGTTTCATGGACCAAATGCACGAGGAGTTGAAGCAGCCAATCAGAGAGCCCGAAAATGAGAGTCTTGCAAATGAGGATGAAGAATCTGACCAGTCGGAGGTCGAATATGAAACATGTGATTCGGGGTTGAGTGACGTCAGTGTTTCGGAAGAAAGCGAGTTGGCTGGAAGGGGAAGATCTAGGAAGAACAGAGAAGGTAGAGAAAGGCAGGATCATCGTTTCAAAAGGTATTGGAACAAGCAACTTTTATTTATTGGGGAGTTGGAAGAGACTCGGTGAGAAGGACAAGCATAAGCACTAGATATGCCATTTGTAGAACCGGACCGGATTCTGGCACTGTTGGGGGGGGGGACTGCAAATCATGTAACATGCATAACTCTCGAGAGAATCAATCAATCAATCAGTTACTTTTAATTCAGTTTCAAGACCAGACAAACAAAAATGAAACAAACAAAACACCACAGTGGAAGACTGTGATGGGATATGATTAATTGCAGTTTGAAGGATTCTTATTAACAAGCAAGGCTGTAGCTTTTCATTTTAGCTCTTTGTATGTGCAGCATCTGTTCAGTACGAGAGATTGTGACATGCTTGCGAAGGGGCTGAACTTCAGCAAACGACGGAAAATGCAAAGTGTCTTCATATCTTTATCATTATCAGATTTAAAGTTCTCATCTGGTTTACCTTTTTAACTCAGCCAGATTTAAAAGGAATATTGTTTCCGAATTGAAACCGAATTCAAAACCAAGTCCCACAGCAAGTTCCTACATAAGCTTCCAAGACGCTGCGGTTTAAGTGGGAGATGAGCGGGTGGTCAGTGGGAGTTGAGCAAGGCGAGTTTGACGTCAGAGAAAGAGTATATAAAAAGGCTTTTCACTAACTGTGGTGGGAGCTGGAGGGTGGTCCCGAAATCTTGTGACATCCAAAACTGGGGGGGGGGGGGAGGGATCCGATTCGGATGGAACTGGATGACAGCTAAACACTTGGTGAGCAGGACATTACATTATGTCTAGATCCGCAATTTATCCGGCGTGGGAGTCGGACGGGGGTCTCGGAAGGGCCATCCGACTTTGACAGCGCAATTAACCTAAGCTGATGTACGTTTATTGCTACCCTTGCAAGTGCTATATGAGCTTTCAGCTCTTGTTTGTTGCGCACTTGACATACTTAGTTACAAAGCCAAAATTAGACAGAATTGAGCCTAGCCTTGTCATTCGGTCTGCAAATAACTAACTACACTACAGACCAAGAAAATGCTTTTTTCTCCAAAGATATTCACGTAATATTGAGTGTCGCGGGAGGGGAACACAACCAACCTTCCCACTAAAACCTAGAGAAGGAGGCCCTTGGCACTTTCGTGAGAGGTATTTAGTTATCATCGCTCCTTGTAGGATGAAACGCGAGCGACTAAATTCGGGAAGCGATGAAGCTGACTTCAGTGATGCAATCTCCGATGTACCCAGTTTGGAAACAGACAAGGAACTGAGATCGCTCTCGACTCGCAGCTCACCAGTGCTCAGCCGATCGCCCTCACCGCGGGAATCAGTTATTCAACTAATGGGGGACATGAAGTCGGTTCCCCTCCCAACTGCTAACAGTGAGTTCAAGAGTACTCTATAGGAAGCTAAACTATCGATAATGAACAGTGTAGACTGATTTTTTCGATAATTCTGTGGACAGACAATAAAGGTCGCGTGCTCGCGGACTGGAATTCCTGCCAGGCTTTCAGGGCCATCATCAGTTCCGTGCGGAAAAGTTGAGATTACACTGTTTCAGAGTGTTTTCGGAGAGATAAACTGAGTGTAAAATCCGAGCCTATAGAACATCTTTAATAATAATATATTGCAAAAACGATAAGGCCACAAAGCCTCTACAATTTTTTTTTTAAACATTTAATGCGTATTCTCGCCGTTCCCCGAGGACTCCACTTGAGGAGTCCCCGCGTTTTTGTTTGTCTCGGGGACTCACTCCCGTATTCTCGCGAGTCCTCACGGACGGGGAATGCTCCGATTATCATCACCATCATCAAAAAGGACTCCCTTTCAGATTCGGAGGGGAGTCAATTTTTGCTGGTGCTGTTGCAGTGTAAAATTAATCAAAAACAGTCAGGATAAACAGAACCAAAAATAAAGTGGATCCAGATAAATTTCATCAACTGAACATTTTTTTTCGAACAAAATCCAATTTAGAAGCATTCCCCGTGTTCTCGCTGTTTCCCGTACGCGGAGTCCGCGTGGAGTGACTCCCTCTATTCTCGCCGTTCCCTTCGATTCCCCGAGGAGTCCCCGGGGAACGGCGAGAATACGCCTTTAGGGTCATATATTTGGTTAACAAACAGTTCGTCAATTTCTTTCTTGAATTGGCTCAGTGATGGAGTTCGCTGTTTCTCCGGGCAGTTGATTCCAGTGAAGAGGCACGCGATTTCTGAAGCTCCACCGACCAATCACCGTCCAATCTTTACGTCCGTTGTTGCCGCTGGGGATTTTTCTACCGCAAGAACGATCGTAAACAGCGCTTGGATCTATGCAGAGTATGAATCCGCCGTTGCTGAAGGGATTATCTAGCCTTGTTTGCGAATGTAGAATTACTGAGATGTTTATGGCATAAAAATCTCTTACAAAACCGAATAAACTGCTTATATAAGTTGCGTTTTTGCAGAAACCATGGTATCTGATACCACGGTCTAAAGTCGTTTTTGCAGTTATCGTGGTATCTGATATTCAGATACCACGGTCCGACCGTGGTAACTGACCGTGGTATCTCAAAAAGTCATCTCACTTTTATCAGTTTTTGTAAAATTGTTGGGAAAGAAGTTTGGCCCTTGGTGATGTGACTGGATATCAGTTTTTCTTTTGGGATGACTTCGAAAAGCGCAGTTTCGGCAATTGTCGTTTTTGCAGAGCAACCGTATATCAGATACCACGGTAACTGCAAAAACGACTAATTGCCGATCCAGTTACCGTGGTAACAGATACCATGGTATCTGCAAAAACGCAACTATAATCTCGACTGAACCGGTTTAACAGTGAAACGATTTGCGCGGAGCTGGCACCGGTCCAGGTGAGCCTGACACGTGACTTTATAACAGAAGTGGAAAAAGTTTATAGTATATAAAACGGACACGCTTCGTCGTTCCAGACGCCCAAGACCAACCTGCGTGAAGGGACGTACAGATTGGAATGACAGTGGTAGCTTTTTATTAAATGTTGGTTGGTAGGAGGCAGGAGTTTTCTTAGATGATTAGCCGTTTGGCCGTAATTTGTCAATAAAATACCAGTACGGCATCGTTTATGTTTATTTTCGATCAGTGTTTTTTCGATTCTTCTTCAGTTCAGTTCAGTTTTATTCATAAAAATAATACGCACCATTAACTCATTATGACCCCACCATAAGGCCTAACATAAGGCCTGGCAATGGGCGGGGCTTATTCTTTATTCATATAATCTTAAGGGAAACGAACCAAACAAGTCTACAAAAAGAATGATAGAAAGAAGAATAAAGACATGACAAACTGTCAAGAAAATCCGTTGACGGACGATCTTTCGTCAACAAAGCGCCCTTGCCTCCCCCCCCAAAAAAAAGGAAAAAAAGGAAAAAAAAAAAATAAATAAAGGAAGGAAATTATGTTTTTGACAAGAAAAAGGACTCGGCCTGTGACTTGAAAGCTGAAAGGGTAGACGCAACCCTTACCTCATCAGGTATTGAATTCCACACTCCCGGAGCAAAGTGTTTAATTATGAAAGAAGCTCTAGTTGTTTTACGCGGGGCACTCGCCAACTGCCGGGCATTCCGAGTAGAATACTCGTGGAAATCCCGATTTTGCGAAAACAAATTCTGAAAAGATGAATTCAAATGATCATTAAAATACTTATAAGTAAAAACTGCAACTTGGTAGTCTCTAATCGATTGGTGATAAATAGTAAAAATGTTCAAGGAGTCTGGCGAAGACCGGATATCGACAAGACCCGATTGTATGGATCAAAAGTTCAGTAAAATATTAAATTTGTATGGCACTTGCAGCTCCGCTCAAGTGCCATATACCGATCGCTTTTCGGTCGGTCGGTCTGTCGGTCGGTCGGTCAGTCGGTCGGTCGGGCGGTCCACTGTTTTCGAGTTAGGGTACTTCCAGATGTCCTAGGACGATGAAACTTGGCAGGCATATCAGGGACCCGATATAACTAACCTGGAAATAATCAGTTTCACGATCCGACCATCTGGGGGGGGAGTGGTCGGCCGGGGAATTCTGAGAATTTAGTAGTTTTTGTAAAACCCCTACCCCTTTCTTCTCACTAGTAGGTCTGCGCGCGGCGTGACGTCACTCTTTGCATCGGATCACTCTGTTAACAGCGGAAAGAGCTAGTGCATTCGAGGGTCAAAGGGGTTTGTATATGTGATTCAGTGCGGGGGAATATGGAAAATTGAGTGTTGTGTAACTTTCGAACGGGTGATCGGATTGGGACGAAACTTAATACCTGAATGAATGACATATCTCTGATCTTCCATTTGAAGTCCGAACCGGATTCGACAGCTATGGGGAGTTGGGGGGGGAAGACCGGAAATCTCGAGATACGGTTATAGTGGAGGGATTGGAGTAAAACTTGCTGGGAAGAACAAGAATCTGCTCCATATAAATCGTTTACACGTTTGGACTGGACCCGGACACTTGGGGGGGGAGGGTGGAAGGGAGTTTCCCGGAATTCTGGTGATGACAGTTTTTGTGATTTTCACGACGAAACTTGGGAGGCGTATCAGGGACCCGATCAAACTAACTTGTAAATAAAAATTCACTCGATCCGATAGTCGTGGGGGGATCGGAGGGAGGGGGAATCCGGAATATTTAGCCATGCGTAACTTTGGAACGGGTGATCGGATTCGAGTGAAATTTAATAACTGAACAGAGGGCCTGTGGTGATCTTTTTCATGTCCGGACCGGATCCGACAACAATTGGGGGGGGGGGAATACGTAACCGGATTGGACTGGAGAGATCGGGGTGGAACTTTGTGGGAATAACAAACAAGTCCAAAACCGAACCGGATTGGCTCCGGCGACTGTGGGGGGAGTTTGAGGGGCGGGTCCGGAATTCCGGTGATCGCGAGTTAAGAGATGTGCTAGGACGATGAAATTTGGCTGGAATATTAGAAATTCGACAAGATTGGCTTAGAAATCGCCACTTTTCAAATCCGACCATTCCCTAAAGTACCAATCATGACCGCAAATTAAGAAAAATGCTTTTAAGCAAAATATGCATTTCCATGATCCCCATGAGTCCATGATCATTTTTGCCTCAAGGATTTTGCTTACAAATGAAGTTCTAGCTCCCTTAAAGTGTGCATCTTAACCGCAAGGTCGAAAAGTACTTTTTATCAAACGATACATCTCAACCTATGATCATTTGTGCCACAAGGGTTTTGCAAAAAAAAAAAAAAATTCTAGCACCCTTAAAGTGCGCATTTTACCCGCATTAGCGGAAAAAAAATACTTTTGATCATACGTATATATCAATGATCCCTAAGAGCCTGATATCGTTTTTGCCTCAAGGGTCTTCCTTACAGATGAATTTCTAGTGCCTTTAAAGTGCGCATCATTACAGGCAAGTTCTACGATAAATACTTTTTCTCTAGCTTCCTTAAAGTGAGCATCTGAACCGCGCAGTCGAAAATTACTTTTAATCAAATAATACATCTCAACCCATGCAAGTGCCATATGAGCTTACAGCTCTTGTTAGGATACCATCTAAACCTTTGGTCTTGTTTTTAATTAATAGTGTAAGAAATGTTTTTGATGATAAAAATTGATTGTTTGATTGCATATTTTAGGCCTTCATTGCTGCTCAGGTTCAGGTTCATTTAATGATAAACTTACTTCTATATACAAACATAAAAATTTACACAAATCCGGCAGGGCGCAAAGCACGAGAAGACAACACCTTGTAAGTTTAAGGTTATTGACAGAATTGATATCCTTCCAGACGACCCAGCAGTCAAGAAACCGACACGCTACCGTAGCATTATATCCGACGTTTTTGACGGGAAAGTCGTTAGCTCCGTACAGTGCTTGACCTGTAGCAGAGTGTCGTCAACGTTGGAAGCGTTCCAGGATTTGTCACTGCCTATTCCGACCAGGGAACAACTTAGTTTGATTCACAGCAGCATACCGAACGCTGTACACAACTATTCGGTATGTCGTTTGTTTTGCTGATCGCTTTGTTCAGGGATCGTTCAGAATATTGAGCCCCCATATCTTCGTTAAATATGCTGCTACGCCATTTGTACATTTGATACAAAAAATCTGACTACACTAAAGTTCGTTACTAAATTCTGGGATCGAGTATATGTCGCCAGCGCCAGTGACAGTCATTAGTTGAGATTTTACAGATACCATGGTATCTGAAATACGGTCTAAGGTCGTTTTTGCAGTTACGTGGTATCTGATACCACGGTCAAAAGGCGTTTTTGCAGTTATCGTGGTATATGGCTAGTTAACCGTGGTATCTGATATTCAGATACCACGGTCCGACCGTGGTAACTGATCGTGGTATCTGAAAAGACATCTCACATTCATCAGATTTTGTCAAATTGGTGAGAAAGAAGTTCAGCACTTAGCGATGTAACTGGATATCAGTTTTTCTTTTGGGGTGACGTCGAAAAGTGAAATTTCGGCAATAGTGGTTTTTGCAGTGGACCGTATATCAGATACCACGGTAACTGCGAAACGAATAATTGCAGATCCAGTTACCGTGGTAACAGATACCATGGATCTGCAAAAACTCAACTATTGTTCCGTAAATTTATGAAAGTTGAGAACGGATTGAAGGCCCATTCACAACGGGTTTTAGCTAATACTCGATACCAGCCAGTCCCGGAAATCGCTCTGAGACCGAGAATCAGCTGGGATCCTGCCGTTCGCAATTGATATTAGTGCCAGTTTCGGGTACCAGCTAGTCTCGCATCGAAGTTGAAATCAGTTCAACTTTTGCGGGTACTAGCCAATCACACTACTTTGGGGAATACTGAGGAATATTCCGATTGGCTAATGCTGAACCACGTCAATACAGAATAACAATGACCTAATTCACTTTCGGTTTTCAAGACAGCAAGGAGTGGATGTGATTTTATCTATTGGGCTTGGTTCGAAACTAGCCAATCAGAATATTCCTCGATACTCCCCAAAATAATCTGATTGGCTAGTACCCTCATAAGTTGAACTGATTTCAACTTGGATGCGAGACTAGCTGGTGCCCGAAACTGGCACTAGTATCAATTGCGAACGGCAGGATCCTAGCTGATTCTCGGTCTCAGAGCGATTTCCGGGACTGGCTGGTATCGAGTATTAGCTAAAACCCGCTGTGAATGGGCCTTGAGCCAGTGTAGTTTCTAGCTTCAGGGTGAATCCTTTAGAATAGTGTAGTACGAAATGACCTTGTAGAATTTTACCACGTGGGCAGACTTATGACCTACAAAATCTCGTGCTGAGGATTCGAATCCGGAATCGAATCCCACCTTAACAAAAGTCAAATCATGTCCATAGGTTATAGTTGAAAAATCAGAGCCGACAAAAGCACCGATATCTAAGGTAATCAGATAACGTGATAGATTACTGAGGATGGTTGGTGGTGGAGACCAAAAAGTTGGATTGCCTAAGCACACTGAAAAAATTGGGAAAACGGAAACTGGAAGAATGTACACTAGAAATTTTAGCGGATTTGTAAGACTGAGGGTTTGGAATCCGAGTCCGAATCCAGCCTGACAAGCCGAAGATTCGAATCCGGCCAAAAGGACGGATCCCGGATTCGCCATCTCTGGGCTGAAGCAGTTTGGCCGGGACATTAATATGAATATAATCTGATAAATTAGTTATTGGTGTGGGTGTTCTAGCTCTTCGCTTCCCGTGTCTTTCCGTGAAAACGCAGCAATTTTTTTGATTTCATGCTTTACACTTAAAACTGTTTGCAACAGATAAGGGAAGCATGACAGCATTTAGCACAAGGATGTGTATCTTTATATTAACTAGTTACCAAATCATTGGTTTGACAAATCAGAACATTGACACATTTTATTCTGTTTGCAGGGTTGGGTCGGCTGGCTCTGGTCTATGATGTTTGGATGGCTGTGGGGCCCAAGTGTGTCTCTATATGACTGCCTTGCTGCCTTCTTTAGCAATGACGAGCTAAAGGGCGACAACATGTACAGGTAAGTTTACGTTGTAAAATTGAAACTCGTGCCTTCAGTATAGATAGATGTTTAACAAAGCCCTTGGGCCATGAACAAAAACAAAAGTACAGTAACAAAAAACAAAAAGTACAGTATACAACCTTCACATTCAGTATACGGGCGAACTTTAATTACCTAACCGAAACTGCTTCCCTCAAACCTCAATCTAACCTCACTCTCACATACTTTCAATTTTCTTGTTTGAATGATCCAGAAATACACCAATCCTACATAATTCTTGGGTTTGTACTGTTAAGTAGATCCTTAACTGGCATAACTATGCCATCAAAAAGCTTCTCACGCAGGATACACAACTCCTGGCACTTGTAAAGCAAATGGTCCAGATCAGCAAATGGTCCAGACCTGATATGTTGCCAATGCACGATCAGGATTTCCTGGGCGGCTAAACTACACCATCAAGTATAAAAAATCTCAATTTTTCCGTATGGAATTGATGATAGTGCGGAAAATCCTGGCATGAACACCAGCTCGTGGCTGCCCGAACCTGATCGTCTGTTCGCAGCGATACTCGTGACTCTCGCGTTTTGGTTTGTCGGGAGCTTCCGCTAGGATTATTGAATGAATTTATCCCAAAAGCGCCCATGGGCCATGGCGGGAAAAATGAAAATATAAAGAACCCTAGCAAAGAAAAAGCAAAAACAAAGCGAAAATTAGTATTGAAAGAGATAATTCACGGTGGGCCATAGCAGCCTTCAGGAATGAACCCAATCTCTAGAGGTCACCGAAACGTTTACTTTCACACTTGAAACTGAATCCCTTTCCTCCCAAACCTCCCGACCAAGTAAACCAATCCAAAGATGCCAAAAAATCGTCAGGAATATCTTTCTGTATTATTGTGGTGCAAAGGTGAGGAGAGCCTGTAAATCTTCATGCGTGCATATTGCACAGATGAAGAAAGCCTGACGGTAAGGTAAATGTATTTTTTGTTGTCTTCTAGTCTCTGTAGGACTATATTTAGGAAATGGGATTAGAATTAGTAAAATAAGAAAAAGATGGATTGTGAAGAAAAAGACAAGGGTTGTTATGTTAAAGAAAATAGTTGTAGTCAAGTTATTATTAACTAATCAGTAATGGTTATTAAACTGGTACAGAGAGACGGAGAAGTCGGTAAGTTTTTACAGGCTTTGATTGATTGATTTTTTTTAGTTGTGACAAATGTAAGAAGCTAAGGAATGGTATCAAGATGGCCGCTTTGATGGATTTGCCAGAAGTTCTAACGATTCATCTGAAACGGTTCCGGCATGAGCTTCACTTTTCGACCAAAATTTCTAACAAGGTCAAGTTCCCGCTGACCGGACTTGACCTAAGACCCTACGTTTGTAAAGGTAAGTAATTCTGCAGCCTGGTTTGTGCCTGCAATGAATGTTAGACAAGGGTTTTCTTAAAGGACCCCTCTCACTATTTACTGTTTATGTTCGAGTAACCAGGGTCTGCTTTTAACAAACTAACCACGGCTTTGGCTGTTTTTAACAGTTCTCCAGTCCTGTTGACTTAGAGCACACATTTTAAAAATTCGGATTACCGGTTGATCTGATGAGTGAGCTTCTTGCAAACAATCTTTGGGAGCATGAGACGCATCTCGAAATCCGAAGACGGAGGGAGATAGAAGAATACCAGAAGCTCATTAAGTCAAACCCGGTAAATATCACATGATCAGATAGTTAGTGATAGCCAAACACATTGTATACAATTTGGATTACCGGTTGATCTGATGAGTGAGCTTCTTGCAAACAATCTTTGGGAGCATAAGACGCATCGGAAATAGTGAAACAAGGAGAGTTCGAAAATCAGTGAAATTATTATGACTTGGGTCTCCGGGGTTTAAGAATGGATGGGAGCGATTACGGTATAGTAGGTTGCATAGGTAGTTACGGAAGCAGGTTGCATTGCCATTAGGCTACGTTCTTTCTTCTCTTCTAGTCGACGCTTCGAAAAAAGGTTATGGCCTCTATATTTGTGCTCTTGACCTGTCTAAAGCTTTTGACTCCGTTGTACATTCTCATGCTCTTTATTCTTTGTCCTCCAATGGTATTAATTTCTCTGTCATTCATCTCCTAAAGTACTGGTATGGGAATTCTTTTCTCCGTCTTAAAACTGGTGATGGTCTTTATTCAGATTCTCTAATTCGCGTAAGGCAAGGTGTGAGACAAGGTGGTGTTCTATCTCCCTCCATTTTCAAACTTTGTGTTTCTAATGTTTTGAATAGTCTTCCGACTACGTGTTTTTTAGGAAATTCTAATGTCTCATACCTAGCTTATGCGGATGACATTCTATTAATTAGTCGTACCCGGAAGGGGCTTTCAGATTCTGTTAGTTTTGTTGCTTCTTCTTTTTCCACTATTGGACTTTCTCTGAATGTTGACAAATGCGAGTTCCTCTCCTTTAACGTTAAGTCTGCGTCTAGATCATCACTAACTTGTCTAAGCTTTTCTATACCTTTGGTTGAATCTATTAGGTGGTTGGGAATCTCGATTACTAGTAATCTACGGTCACTTCGTTCGCGGACAGTTTCTGACGCTAAGCTTAAAGTTTAACTGAAAAGCCAACTTATTTTTGTGTCATTTAGTTGAATACACTGAATTATTTGGATTCTGCAAAGGGATTTTTTTGTTTTCCACTATCTGCTCTAGTTATGACGTTCAGAATATCTGCGGCCGTCCCCACAGCGAAAATTCTACTATGACGCGGGAAATTTTTATCTAAACACAAACAAGGCTTTTCAGTGGGCAGTGGCGATATTGGTGAAGATTGCTTAGTGCCTGAACAAAAAAAAGTCATAAATCTTTCTTGTAAGGCATACAACAAATTAGAGGTACCACAAATCACACGGAAATTCCACTATTTGAAAATCGATTATTCCTGAATAGCGGAACAACCAAGTAACGCATTTTCAGTGGGCCTTCAAGCCAATTTAAGTGAATAAGTGATGGGTAACTAGATTGTCCTATCCCAGTCCTTTTCGGTTAAGCTTTAAGCTCCAGATCGGTTACTCCAAAATTGTTGCTAACAGAAG
Source organism: Branchinecta lindahli (assembly GCA_023053555.1). NCBI lineage: Eukaryota > Metazoa > Arthropoda > Branchiopoda > Anostraca > Branchinectidae > Branchinecta > Branchinecta lindahli. The sequence continues at coordinate 19,657,416 of JAKZAO010000006.1, read as the reverse complement.
TAAATATAACCGTAAAGCGCTAGCGAAACTGTACTCGACCTATTGTGACCACTCTGTTTTATTTTTGTCTGGGTTGTTTCCAATTTTTCTTAAAAAAGATATCCGAGCTCTCCGCTCCGCATATTTCCGGTACTTGAGATTTTTACTTTATTTGCCGCCGTGGTATAAGAACAGAAAAATTATCCAGAATTTTAGTGCTCCGGATGTAAAGGCAAAGCTGGCCTTGCTGCACGAGGGGCTGTCCGAGTCTGCAATTTGAAACCTTGAGCCTTTTCATGGTCTTCTCCAGTGTTTTTCTCGTAGTTAAGTTGTTTTTCGTTATCTTTGGTTTCTTTTTGTTTCTAGTTCATTACTCCACTTTTTCTTGTTTGTTGTAGTGGGTTACAAATAAATTATTATTATTATTATAGGTACGACTAGTCCTTTATATTTTTCTGTGAAAAGCAGCCAGCATCAGACAGCGGGACTTGCGGGTATTGACATGATTGACATTTGGGATTTAAAGGATAAGCCTTTTCTAAAGTTGTATAACGAAGCATAAGCTGAGCTGCTAGTTTAAATTTAAAACGTCATTTATGACGGTTGTAGCCCTATATACGTGGGCCTATTATGATTTATGTGTGTGCTCATAGGTTGTATCCATTACTGTTCCAAATAAATTTGGCGTAAGCCGTGACAAGTTTTTGGTGAATAAAAAGATCTATCTATCTATCTATCTAAATGGAAAGAAAACATTATTTTTTTTTTTTGTAACGGTTGCTATGGTGTTGCAATCTTCAATGTTTTGACCAAATACTACCTACAGATTTCCGAAGGTACTGTATACGTTGATCGTGCCTACCTTATATCGTCCTTGGTGTGACAAAGGATCGAATCCCCGCTGCGTAGTTGTCGCGTTGTGGGTTGGTAGACACCCTACAAGATAAGCCGAACTTGAAGAATAAGAATGAAATACAAGTATGATAAACAAATTTATGTTCTGCGCTGCTTCTTCCGTTGAGCTGAACTATAATCATGGGTTGCGATTTTGCAGATACCATGGTATCTGTTACCACGGTAACTGGATCTGCAATTAGTCGTTTTTGCAGTTACCGTGGTATCTGAAATACGGTTACTCTGCAAAAACGGCAGTTGCCGGAGTTGCGCTTTTCGAAGTCATCCCAAACGAAAAACTGATATACAGTCACGTCACGAAGTGCCAAACTTCTTTTCCACCACTTTGAAAAAAATTGATGAAAGTGAGATGACTTTTTCAGATACCACGATCAGTTACCACGGTCGGACCGTAGTATCTGAATATCAGATACCACGATAACTGGCCAGACACCACGATAACTTCAAAACGTCTTTTGGCCGTGGTATCAGATACCATGATATCTGCAAAAACGCAACTATGGTTAGTTGACCTAGCGGGCATCAGTGCAACTAGCCCACTCTGACGTTTGATCGGAGTGACAGCCCTGGATACCCCCTTCATTTGACTCTCCGTGAAGAGCCTCTGATGGGAGGAAAAGAACAAAGAATTTTTCTCTCCGAAATGACCAACCTTGGGATGGGTCCGACGCGTCCCTCTTTTATAACGGTGTGTGCCATTCAGGTGTGTATGAAGAGACGTAATAATACAAGACAGAATTCCTTCTCTTTTCAGACTGCCCTTCTCGAGTCATGACTTACGACTTGATCGGAGTGATTGTCCACCATGGGACGGCCGGTGGGGGACATTACACCTCCTATGCGTTGAACGATGTGGATAAAAAGTGGTACGAGTACGACGATTCGACCGTAACCCAAGTTTCAGATGAGACGGTTGAAAACTGCCAAGCGTACGTCCTGTTCTATCGGTGAGTTCCCGCTAATCTGGATTCCAGAAAGGCTTTCGAACCTTTTGTAAAATACTGCAACAGCGACCGGTAAAATTCCATAGCAAGAATTTCGACGAAGTGTTGAAAAAAACTGTATTTAAAAGAATGGTTTTGTGGATCACACTCTAGCTAAAATTCTTACAAACAACTGTCCAGGTGATTTTCGATTTTGTGGTTCGTAATTTGGTGAGAAATTTAAATTGAATGGCAAAGAAAAGTCAGAATAAATTATTCACTACTTTTTCAGTCAGATAGAAATAAAACTGAGGATCCTTCTGTAGTAAGGGACAAAAAGACATTTCCGCGAGTGTCTACTTGTGAACCGAGTTTGTGGGAGGCACACTATTCTATTTCCGTGGAAACACTCGGAACCATGAGAGACGCAAATATTCCGCGGAAAAGTGCCTTTAGCTTGAACGTGGTTCGAGAGGCTTCTGGTCATCGAATAAACGAACACCAACGGGATAGAGATAGCCCCGTCCAGTGCCTATGGCTGCTTAACAGTACGTAGCTCGAATTTCTTCTCTTTTCTCTTGTGAGGTTTCCTCGCTCGTGAAAACACTCTGTCTGTTCAGGCTGCTTCGAGTCTGAGTTTTAATGCGCTCATGTAGGCGTGATATTGTTTGTGGAATCTCTTACGTATAGTTATAAATGGGACGAGAACTGCCTACTCTACCACAAATCCCTGATTTTTTCACAAGCTACCCACAGTTTGGTATTTTCAGTTACTAACACTATTTCTTTGATTCCTTTAAAACTGAAGAGTGACACACAAATTTTGGACAAATTTTCAGCACAGCAGCTACATGAATATAAAGAAACTGACCAAGTCTACAAACATATTAGCCATCTGCAATCAGAATCAAAGAAATAAAAATAAGAAAATAAATATTTCAGGGCCTTTTTGGGATCCCAGAACGTTAGTGACGGATACCTATGACATCGCAAAAGTTGTCCGTCTGTGCGCACGATAACTCTCGAAGGCATTGAGATATTTTTGATGAAACTTGGTGGGAGGATCCTTCGGGTCAAAGTACAAGTCAAGTTCGAAGATGGGCTCTGTAGCCCTATATTTGAGGGTGGGGGAGGGGTTTCAAATTAAGGGGCAAAATTTTTTTTTTTTTTAAAGCTATTTAGATAGTTGATTTAGGAATCTGAATCCGAATATGAAAGTTATTTTCTCGCCGGACAAGTAGTTCGCCCGGAATCCGGTTAAAACACGGAAAGTTTGTTAAAAGTAAAAGTTTTATTTGAAGTTGATTAGATGTTTGATTTAGGGGTAAGAAGACATGCTGAACACGATGGTGAAAACTATTTTCTTGCCGGACAAGTAGTTCGCCCGGAATCCTGCGAAAACCGGAAAATTTGATAAAAGCTAAATTTGTATTTGAAGATGATTAGATGTTCGGTTTAGGGGTAAGAAAACATGCTGAACACGATGGTGAAAACCATTTTCTCGCCGGACAAATAGTTCGTCCGGAATCCGGTCAAAACCAGAAAATTTTTATTTGAAGTTGATTAGATGATAGATTTAAAGGTAACAAAAGACGCTGAATCTGTATATGACAATCATTTTTTAACCGGACATATTTTTCGTCTGGAATCCTGTTGAATGCGGATTTTTTTTTTAGAAGTAAGAGTTTTATTTGAAGTTGATTAGATGTTTTTTATAGGGATAAGGAGATGCGCTGAGTTCGCTTCTGAACTATCTTTTGTTTTTGCTGGGCAAGTAGTTTGCTCGGAATTCGGCCGCAACCGGAAATTTGGCAGAAGTAAACCAGGAAGTTTCGATCAGTATCGTCAAAATAGATATGGCTTATACCGGTATATCTGAACTTGGTTTTCTCAGATGATTAGCCTGGCGAAGACAAGACCTAGTTGTCTGGTCAAAGATTAAATTTTTGGGATCCCATCGAAAACTTTGGTCTTGTTTTGAAGAAGAGGAAAAGGGTGTGATTTACAAGAATGTTGTGGGCCTTTCTATGAAAGCTATGTATTTTACTATTCAAATTCTCCAAATTATTCTTCACTTTCAAATCAGAGGTCATATAAAAGGGCTACTATAGCAGAAATGGGGAAACCATGAAGAAGGAATGTATGATTTTTTTATTTAGGAAATCTTGCACTACAACTGCCGACGAGCTCTCCTCCCTTCAGCAAGTCCTGTCTCAGTCCTCCTCCAGGAAAGTCACCCCTGGTTTGGTTCAGTTCTTCATCTCGCGTCAGTGGATGAACAAGCTGAAGTACTTCGCGGAACCTGGTCCCATTGATAACACGGACTTCCTATGCAAACACGGCGGAGTTCCACCGAAAATGATGTCGAAAGTCAGTGACCTAGTCTCTTCCATGTCTGAGAAGACCTGGGAACATCTGTACTCGAGGTAAGCCATCCCGGTCCCTATTAAATAACATCCTCTTCGAAATAACTTAACTTAAATTCTCCCCCTTAAAACCTTACCCCTGCTTCAACAAGCGCCCAGGGCATCCACCAACAGGCGTCTTAATTATCTCTGGCGGCGTGGCCAGGATGCTTTCCCTCTTAGATTCCAGGCTCGTGGGATTTTAGCAAGGTAGTTGGTATATTTTCAGATATAAGTAACTGTTCAAATAAGCATACCTCTATTGTAGTTAACTCCTTCTAGAGTTGTTAGAGCTTATGCCGTTTGATATGTAAAAAAGGCGAAAGAGAGATTGTAGTGTGTGGACCCCAAGTGTATACTATGCCCGAATGAAACGTGACTGCAGGTTAGAAGAAAGTTGCAACACTAAAACAGGGAGTGACATGCCCTCAGTGTCGCGAGTATGGTCCACCAGTTATCGAATCGTCATTACAGAGCCATAGGCCTTGATCTAACGGTACGAGAACGAGACACTCGGGAAACCAAAACACATTGCTGTAGCCTAGCGATTATTATGATAATTGGATATAATATTTGTGTGACAGAAGGTTGTCTTGAATAAAGTCTAAAAAAAGAAGAAAAAAGGCGGAACAGAATATAAAGACGTACAAACTCCGATAAACAAACTAAAATATAGCTGCACAAAGACTACGGAGAGTATAGTGAGTCTACTTGCAGGTTTGGAGGTGGTCCCGTTTGTACTGCCCTCTATGAGTGTGGTTTGTGTCGTGTTGCATCGGAGCATCTCGAAATCCGAAGACGGAGGGAGATAGAAGAATACCAGAAGCTCATGAAGTCAAACCCGGTAAATATCACATTCTCGGTGTTTAGTGATAGATGGTGATTTGATCAGTGATTTAGTGATGTTGAAGGTGTGCGTCTATACTCACTTGCATCCTTCAGGCGCAAGTGCCCATTTATTCCTATCGCTTTTTCTTCGGTCGGTCGGTCTGCGAATCACGAGTTAGGGTTCTTTCAGATAGGCTAGGAGGACGAAGTTTGATAGTTGTGCTAGCGACCTGAGCAGGGTCATGACTGGGTCCGGTGACTGTGGTAAAATTGAAGGGGAGCCCCGGAAATCTTATGACCCGCGGAGGGTGGCGGGATTGGGAGGGAACTTGGCAGGACGAGATAAGCCCTAAGTATTCCATTTGTAGATCTGAGCCTGTGGGGAGCTGGGGGACGCGTAAGTCTTGTGTGACATGCCTAAGTGCCGAACTGGATTGGGACGAAATTTGGTAGTTAGATCGTTCATAAGTTCTAAGTGTGACATTTATAGATCCGAAATCTGACCCCTGTGGTGGAGCTGGAGGGGGTACTGGAAATCTTGTGGCACGCGAAAGTGCCGGATACGAGATTTGAACGAGTTTTGTAGGTAGAATTTGGACCTAAATGGGCTTTTAGAAGATCTAGACCGGATCCGCTCAATATAGAGGGAGTTGTGTTGCGAGGGGGGAGGAGGTCTTGTAGTGCGCGTAATTGTTGAAATTTGAATAGGTAGTATCGGCATAAACCCTACACTGTCCATTCGTTAATTCAGACCGGATCCGGTCTCATTGAGAGGAGATAGGGGGTGGTGTCCCGGACATATAATGGCACGTCTTTAAGCAGAATGATCGAAAGGGTCGCGACAAAATTTGGTTCGCCGAACCGTCGTAAGCTTTAGAAACTCTATTTTGTGGTCCAGACGGATCCGACAAATTCCGGATCTGACAGTCTGTAGGCGGTGAGGAACGAAGAGCCCGGAACTTTTTGGCGTGCCATCTCCCGAACGGATTACCCCGATTCGATTGAATTTGATAGACGGCAAGAACACATACCCAGGTAAGCCATCTGTGGGATGCGCAGAGCACCCTATTCTTTTTGTAACGACCGGTCGTTGTTTAGCGTGAAGATCACGGAACAAGTGGGCGGTCCTTTTCGGTAACTATGAACAGTAGATCATGGGCCCTTGATAGAAAAAAGAGCACATAGTCACCTTCCGTGTTCAGAGCTTCAGTGGGTGCACCAGTTCACAATGCGATGATTCATTTGGAAAACAATCTGAAAATAAATTTTGTTGATTCTAAAAATGAACTAATGGTCAAGTTTTTTTCAGACTTCAAATCCCAACGAAGCAGTTATGGCTCTCTCCATGGCATGGTTCCGGCACTGGGAGAACTTCGTCTGCTCTAGAACCGATATAATCCCAGGCCCCATTGACAACACGCCAGTATCGACGTCGAAAAACGGTCATACGGTCCTGAGAATCGGGAGTGACCACCTACAAGTTAGTGAGAGTGTCTGGCGATTCTTTGCTGAAATTTATAGTGGCCAGCCGGAGGTTAGAGTGAGACCTACGACTTCCCAACAGAAAAACAAGCAGAGAAAGTCGGGTGAATGGCAAAGTCTAGGACGGTCGAGCTTCAGAAATAGTGAAAGCCAGAATTGAGCAAAATATTTGAAAATCTTTGATATAGCAGGTTAAACGCTCATGTATATAGTTGAGTGCGTTAAACGGATACGCCAGTTTCAGGCCCGAGCTAGTGAAACGAACCTGTGATTTTTCTAGCTTTAGCCTAAAGAGGGCTCTTGCCAAGAGGGTCGAAAAATCGCTAGAATAAAACTTAACTGACATATCCTTGTAACGCCAGTCAACTGTAGCTGCGTCCGATTTGAGTCCTCCTTGTCTCGGTCTTGTTTTCTTGTTACTGCCTTGTCGCGGTTTAAAACCGTTTTATTTAGCCATATCAGGTGAATGACTCAACGGACAATTAAGCATCGCGAATAAAACGCAATCGAGAAATCTACCCGAGACAGGATCGAAACTTGTTCCGAGATCAAGTCATCATTCACGGCGTCCTGTCTGACAGCCGGGACACTGACAATTGTCAGCCGACAGAACAAATGAAAATAAATATATAATAATTAAAAGTAATTTTTTGTATTTATTTCTATATATTCTAGCTTTATTTGGAGCTATTTGGAAAAAATAAATGTGATTGATTGATCTGTTGATAAAACGGCATTAAGGAAACAGGGCAGTTAAATAAAACGGCGTTTAGCTGACAGGACCGAGACAAGGCTAAATCGAACACGGTGTATGATTCGCAGTCAGCTTGGGCTGAAGGAATATTTATGCTTGTGAACGAACTTCCGGAAAGAACGTTGAGTTGTTATGGGTTCCCGATTGCTGCGAGTTCGTGACGTCAGCTGACGCAGTACATGTTCCATTCGTTCTTCGCCAGCTTTCTTGTCATCTTGGGGTGAGAAAGTCATGAACAGAAGACAGTGTGCGTGTACCGACTCCTGTGCCAAGTTTTGAACGAGGAAGTTGGAGAAGGGAACAAAGCTTAAGGTGTATCTCTTGTCAGATTGATTTTTAAAGGATGCTAGCCCGGAGACGTGCTTAGTAGGATTCTTGCAGTTCTTGGAGTCTTTCTTTGTTTTTCTTGTTGAATTGTCTTGTATATTGACATGAGTAAAGTTTTGTTGTTGGCCTAAAACTGACATTTCCTTGAAAGGTAACTCCACTCTTACCGTGCGGACAGACAATTTGGTTTCCCCGGTCGAGTATTTGAAAATCTCTATATTATCTTTCCTGACAGTCTGTCCGAGCGTTTAGCTACATGCACACACAATCTGATAAGGTGTCGCAAGCGAAATTCGTGTCACTGTGGGAAAACCTTCCTCTCTCTTCTTAAAATTCTCAAGCACTTTGGTTCCAAGCTGGGAGTCTTTTGGCTTCTTCATGCGATGCGTAAAATGCTCTTATGTCTAGCTCTTCGGGCCGATAAAAGAATGTTCCCAGCAAAGAACCAGAAACGTTACGACAACAAACGTTGTTGATTGGTTTACACAGGATTTGATCAATTTAGAGAGTTCGTTTGGGTGACGTTTCTTGTTCTTCCCAAGGTTCCGTTGCGTATAGTCAGGACTTAGATCAGTATTTGCATCTGAATGCGAAAATCGGACTTCGTGTTCACGTGCTTTTATACTGTATTTCTTCTGTTGCAAAAATTCCGCGTGAATTTCAAAGAAGAATAACGTGCTCCTGAAATCGGCTGAAATCCGTTTCATATGGTTTGTGGTGAATTGTGGTGAAACACTCTCAGACTGGTCTCACCAGCTCAGATATGTTAGCTTTATTCTAGGACTAGATCCCAGTAATCTCTGCCTGTGTTTGGCGTGTGTTAGTGCTTACGAGGCAGTTTAATATTGGGCCACAATTTGGAAATTCCTTCATTATTTTTATTTATCTTTCATGATTTTGTTTGCTTACAGAAGTTGATCTGTCTGCCAAAATTGATGGCCAAATTTTGTCAGAATGGGAGATTATCGACATGTGAAGGAGTACCTCAGGAGTCGATTTGAGAATTTGTCTCTGGATACCCATAAAGATGTTGACAAATCATTTACTGATTCAGTCAACGCTTTAGATTTGGATTTGGTTGATAGTCGATAGTAAGTAAACTTGTTTCGTTTATTTTTTTTTTTCAGATTCGATTTCCAGATAATATTTTGATTTAAAAGTACAATAATCCAGATCAGGTAGCAGTCATGCACAAATCCTCAATTTTTGGGCATGGTGCCCCAACGTCAGGGCATGCCCCAAGGTATGGGCATGGTGCCCATACGTTGGGGCACCATGCCCTGGAGCATGGGCATGATACTAGCATGGCACACCCATGATATTTGGTTGAACTGAGATTGATTACATACCTAAATAGGGCCTTCTTCCTCTCCTAGACCACTAGATACTTGATCTTATGTTCTATCTAACCTCTTTTTCCAATTTTAAAAATATTAGAGAACTTCCAAGAAATTTAGCCTTTAATGAAGACCACTTTTTCCTATTGGTTTACCATGGTTTACCTATCCATTCAAGGGAAAAAGGGGAATTCATTCATTTCTTGGAAGCTCTCTAATATTTTTAAAATTGGAAAAAGAGGTTAGATAGAACATAAGATCAAGTATCTTGTGGTCTAGGAGAGGAAGAAGGCCCTATTTAGGTATGTAATCAATCTCAGTTCAACCAAATATCATGGAGGTGCCATGCTAGTACCATGCCCATGCTCCAGGGCATGGTGCCCCAACGTATGGGCACCATGCCCATACCTTGGGGCATGCCCTGACGTTGGGGCACCATGCCCAAAAATTGAGGATTTGTGCTTGACTGTCAGGTAGGGAGGGAGGGGAGCCGGAATCCAGAATTTAGTGGCATGCATAACTTTCGAACGGGTGATCGGATCTTAATAAAACTTGATATTTGGAAAGAAGTCGTGTCTCAGATATCCCATTTCAAGTCTGGACCGAATCCGATGAATGTGGGGGGAGTCGGAGTAGGGAACCTGAAATCATGTGACACGTATAGAGTGGAGCGATCGGGATGAAACTTGGTGGGAGGAACAAGCACAGGCCCTAGGTACATCATTGACAGAACCGGACCTGATTTGTGCACTGTGGGGGGAGTTGGAGGGGGGTTCCGGAATTGCGGTGATAAGGAGTTAAGTTACTTCCAGGTGGGCTAGGACAATGAAACATGGCAGGCAAACCAGGGACCGGACCAGATTAGCCTGGAAATAGGAAAATTCCCGATCTGACCATCATGGGGGGAGTGGAGGGAGGGGGATTAAGGAATCTTAAGGTATGTATAACTGCCGAACGGGTGATCGGATCATAATAAAACTTGATATGTAGAAAGACCAGATGTCTCGGGTGTCCTGTTTCAAGTCCGGACCGGATCTTATGAAGGTGGGGGGGGGGGGTCGGAGCAGTCATGCACAAATCCTCAATTTTTGGGCATGGTGCCCCAACGTCAGGGCATGCCCCAAGGTATGGGCATGGTGCCACAACGTCAGGGCATGCCCCAAGGTATGGGCATGGTGCCCATACGTTGGGGCACCATGCCCTGGGGCAAGGGCATGGTACCAGCATGGCACCCCTGTGATATTTGGTTGAACTGGAACTCTCTCCTAGACCAAAAGATACTTGATCTTATGTTCTATCCAACCTCTTTTTCCAATTTTAAAAATAGTAGAGAACTTCCAAGAAATTTAGCCCTGAATGAATGCCACTCTTTCCTATTGGTTTGCTCTGTCCATTTCCAGGGAGAAAGGGGCCTTCATTCAAGGCTAAATTTCTTGGAAGTTCTCTAATATTTTTAAAATTGGAAAAAGAGGTTGGATAGAACATCAGATCAGGTATCTTGTGGGCTAGGACAGAAAGACAGCCCTGTAATGGTATGTAATCAATCTTAGTTCAACCAAATATCATGGGGGTAACCATGCAGATACCATGCCCTTGCTCCAGGGCATGGTGCCCCAACGTATGGGCACCATACCCATACCTTGAGGCATGCTGTGACGTTGAGGCACCATGCCTAAAAATGGAGGATTTGTGCATGACTGGGTCGGAGGGGGGAACCGGAAACCTTGTGACACGCTTGGAGTGGAGCGATCGAAATGAAACTTGGTGGGAAGAACAAGCACAGGCCCTATGTACATCAGTGACAGAACCGGACTGGATTCGGGCATTATGGGGGAGTTAGAGGGGGGGGGGTCCGGAATTCCGGTGATCGCAAGTTAAGGTACTTCCAGACGTGCTAGGACGATGAAACTTGGCTTGAAAATTAGAGACTTGACATGATTGGCTTAGAAATAGTCAGTTCCCTGATCCGACCATCGTTGGGGGAGTGGAGGGACTGAGAATCCTGAATCTTGAGGTATGTATAACTTTTGAACGGGTGACCGGATCTTAAGGAAACTTGATTTTTGGAAAGACCTTATGTCTCAAATGTCCTATTTAAAAGTCCGGATGTAATCCGACGAATTTTGGGGGGAGGTGGAGGGGAGAACCGGAAATCTTTTGACACGCTTAGAGTAGAGCGGTTGGGATGAAACTTGGTTGGAAGAACAAGCACAAGCCCTAGATAAATCATTGACATAACCGGACCGGGTTCGGGCACTGTGGGGGGAGTTGGAGGGGGGTCCGGAATTCCGGTTATCCCGAATCAAGGTAGCCGTACTTCCAGATGTGCTAGGACGGTGAAGCTTGGCTTGGAAATTAGACACTTGACAAGATTGGCTTAGAAATTGTCAGTTCCCAGATAAGACCATCCCTTGAAGTACTAATCCTAACCGCAAAGTACAAAAAATACTTTTAAGCAAAATATACATTTCCGTGATCCATATGAGCCCATGATCATTTTTGCTTCAAGGGTTTTGCTTACAACTGAATTCCTTAAAGTACAAACAATACTTTTGAGTAAAATAAACATTTTCGTGCATCCGATGAGCTCGTCATCATTTTTGGTTCAAGAGTTTTGATTAGGCTACAGATGAATTTCCAGCGCCCTTAAAGTGCGCACAACCAAATGCTTTACCAAACGATACATTCTCGTGATTTCCAAGAACCCAAGATCATTCTTACTTCAAGGGTTTTGCTTAAAAATGATCACAACAAACCCACGAATTGACGAATTCCTACTTTCATCCTCTGACCCAGCCTTACAAGTGCCATATGAGCTTCCAGCTCTTGTTAGTCAGCTTATCAAGCAGACCGCTCTCTCACTGGGGTCTTTCTTTGCTTGTTGGGATAACCTTGCTTCAGCTGGTCAACATCAGATAGTTTTATTATTTTGTCTTAGCCTTCAATCCACTTCTTTTACGAGAAGTGTGCTATAGTTTTTTTGGTTTCTGATATTCAGCATAAACGAACCTGCCACAAAAGCCAAGATAAGATTTCCACATGAGAAGAGATAAACTTTGGTATAGCAGACTAATTTTTTTGTTTGGACAACATTTTCTGAGCTTTTAAATGCATCTTCAATGAAAAAACAAGACCAAAGGTTCCGATGGGATCCCAAAAATCTTCGCCAGGCCAAACAGCTAATCATTAAGAAATCCAAGCTCAGATATGGATTCAGCATGTGCGTTTACCTTTATAGGCCTAAGCCGATCGAAATGATCCTGGCTTACTTCTGTGAATTTTGCGGTTTTGGTGAACTTCAAGAACTACTTGACCGGCGAAAAACTAAAGCTCAAAAACGGATTCAGCGTATCTCCTTACCCCTATATCCAACATCTAATCAACTTCAAATAAAAATTTAACTTCTAACAAATTTTCCGGTTTCAGCCGGATTCCGGACGAACTATATGTCCGGCTAGAGAGTGATTGTCATATACGGATTCTGCATCTCTTCTTACCCCAAAATCTATCATCTAATCAACTTAAAATAAAACTTTTACTTTTAACACATTTCCGGTTTTGGCCGGATTCCGGGCGAAATACTTGTCCGGCGATAAAATGGTTTTCGTATTCTTGTTCAGCATGTCTTCTTACCCCTACACCAAACGTCTAATCAACTTCGGATAAAACTTTAACTTCTAACAAACTTTCCGGTTTTGGCCGGATTCCGGGCGAACTGCTTGTCCGGCGAGAAAATGGTTTTCATATTCGTGTTCAGCGTGGCTTCTTACCCCTAAATCAAACATCTAGTCAACTTCAAATAAAACTTTTACTTTTAACAAACTTTCCGGTTTCGGCCGGATTCCGGGCGAACTACTTGTCCGGCGCGAAAATGGTTTTCATATTCTTGTTCAGCATGTCTTCTTACCCCATAATCGACTATCACATTAGCTGTTTCAAAATATTTTGCTTGTCCCTTAATTTGAACCCCCTCCCCCACCCCTAAATGTAGGGGTACAGGGCCCATCTACGAACTCGACCTTACTCTTGACCCAAAGAATGCTCACACCAAGTTTCATCAAAATATCTCATTCCCTTCGAGAGTTATCGTGCTCACAGACAGACGGACGGACGGACGGACAGACGGACGGACGGACAGACGGACAACTTTTGCGATGTCATAGGTATCCGTCACTAACGTTTTGGGATCCCAACAACTGATTTGTGTGATTTAACCAGGCTTGTATGTTCTGTAGTTTACTGACTGGAGCTGCTGATGGAACAGTTTATATTCATGATACATGGAACTTCTCAGGAACGCCCAGCGCAACTGCTAAGGAAGTGGGAAAAGTCACAAAGTAAGGAACTGTCTCCTTTTTGTAGTTTAGCCAAACATGTTTTTTCTTGAATTTCAGCTTTCAACGAGCAAGATTCTAGTTGTGGCTATTCTTTTGCGCCAGGGGCAAGAAGCTACGTCAGTTTCACCATAGTTCATCCTTTGAAAGGCCAAAAGAACTGAGCAACCCTTTTATGTATTCCGAGAGCCTGCAGACTTGATCACTATTTTCTCTCAGCCAGGTCGCCAACGTCCCATCGAAGTACCAGTTTAAGTCATCATTAGTAGGTAGTATGACATACGGACTTTGTCAGGATATCTTTCAGCCAGCATATTCGTTCGCATTACACACCGACCGGATTAGGATACTGTCACAAAGATTCCTAAAGACAAAGACAGAACAAGTAGAATCCAATGCGGACTTGGTGTGAGCTGGGAGGGGGTGAGGTGTAATGTAATATTCCGATGTTGCCTCGCTAGCATATTACTTCTATTTCTTGCATAGTTGCTAATATTTATAACTTGGTTCATGAAGAAACAGATGTTGGTATGCGGGAAGCATGAAAATTTCCTTAATAGACAGTACTTTATTGTCTTACACTCCGAGCGTATTCCAGCCTACTTACCGTAGTTACTACGCATGACGTCGCGGATCCTGGCTTCTTGGCGTCAAGGCTGGAACACATTTTCGATCGTGCCGCGCGGGCTGATGTAGAGTAGAGTAGAGTAGAGTAGAATTTAATTTAAAAATGGCTTTCACAGCAATAATGCCGAATTTGCATTTCGTGTCAACATAGTCATTAACAAAAGCGTCGTCAGTTCAACATTTTCAACAGATATACAGATACAAAATATATATACAATTTAAAACACAACCAAGGTTATCTGATTTCCAATGAAAAACCAAAAATTCACTTTTAGTCTTGAGAATTAAAAAGTGTCACGAAAGATGGAACGAAGCTTTTCCTGTACCTTTCGTTTGTGCAATTTACCGGTGTTAATTTAGGAATTTTCTGGGATTTTTCCCGGGGGCGTCTACTTCTGGGAGGGTTATGAACAGGTGGAAAAAGATCACGGAACCTGGGGTCAGAGAAAGCTTGCATTCCGTAATTATAGCACAGTGTTTGTCTCCTTTCCTCAAGCGTTGTGAGCTGGAACTTTTTTAGGAGATACAAATAGGGGAGCTTTCCTTCCCGCCCAATAATACGCAAAGCTCGTTTTTGGATACATTCTATCCGGTCGGAAAGATCTTTAGTAAGGCCAAAGTGCCATACTGGACAAGCGTATTCGAGAATTGGACGTATAAACGAAGTATAAAAATGTAGCAAGTCTGAAGGGGGGGATGAAAATTTGACCATGTGCTTAAGGAGCAATAGTGAGGGGAAAGATTGTTTAGTAATAGTTTCAACATGATTATCCCATTTAAGGTCGTTAGAGAGAGTAACACCCAACAGCTTTACTACCGAAAGTGCTACTTCTTGGGGGATGGGTTGTGAGAACTCGGGAGCAGATTTCAGAAAGCTGATGGTCATAATGTTTGACTTGTCAGTATTCACGGTCATCATTGATTCTGCTGCTTCCCCTGTGATATCTCCGAGTATCTCCATTGCTGAACTTTTTATGTTCCTTCGGCAAACTTCTAGAGCTGAGAGGTCATCGACGAACTTCCATCTCTCTGGTGATTCGGAAGCAAGGGAGTTGATCATGACTAGGAAAAGGAGGGGACCCAAAAGAGTACCTTGTGGTACTCCGCAAGTGGTGGGTAGGGGATCAGAATAAACGTTTTTATATTTTACAACTTGGAAACGATCAGAAATGAAAGAAGCTATCAAATTTACTAGAAACGGGTCCACTTTAAAATCATCCAGTAACTTTTTAATTAAAACCGAGTGACTGATCAGGTCGAAGGCCTTTTTAAGGTCAATTAGCAGTAAGTTGAGCCAAGTGTCCGGCTTTTCTAAGTTCTTGTAAATAGTATCGAGTAAACTTACTAGATAATGAGTGGTGGAAACACCTTTTAAGTTACCGAATTGTCTAGTATCTATTAAATCAAGGATTTTACTTTTAAGCCAATTAGCGAGAAAGCTCTCGTACATCTTGGAGAATATAGATGTCAGTGTAGTAGGGCGCACTCCGGTGAAATCATACGTTCCCCCTTTCTTTTTAATCGGCGTAATGTAACCAAGTTTCCACTGAGATGGGTACTGGCCAGTTTTCGTTATGGAATTAAAAATACTAGAAAGGGGAAGTGTTAATTTATCTGGAAAGGCCTTGACGAGATCAATCGGAATATCACTGGGGCAAATACTATTCTTTTTTAGTTTACGGATCTTCTCAAATACATCTGAAGGGGAAATGGTGGGAAAATCTTCTTTGCCGGGAATGGGAATGGGAAAATCACTGGGTAGAGGAGGAATAGTCTGAACAATAGAAGCTAAGTGACGGTTCAAGTCATTGGCTGTCTTGAGTGGTGGCTCATCTAGGTGAAAATCCAGACTCTTGACAGTCTTTCCACAAAGTTGTTTCACCTTAGTGTACCATTGCTTAGGCTTTGAGTTGACCAGTCCACGAACTTTTTCTCTGTAGTAAAGGGCCGCTGCTCTTCGGATTTCTTTCTTTATCAGCTTTCTTAACGTATTTGCCTGGTCTTTTCTCCCTTCCCTGAAATGTTTCAGTTTCTGTCGGATAAGATCTTTTATCCTTTCGTTCATGAAAGGCTTGTCTGATGAGCAAATTTTCTTCTTTTTTTCTGGGAAGCAAGTGTGATAGTTTGACAGTAAAATTTGTTGGAATGCATTTACCTTCCCATCGACATCGCTTTCGTCACAAGAGGTGACGTCCTTCCAGGATTCCTGCGAAATCCAAGTACCGAACTTTTCCAGGCCAGAATCTGTAATAGGCCGGTAGGTAACTTCGCTCACCGAGTACTTCGTCTTGTAGTTATCAAGGGGTTCCAGTTGGAGCATGAAGTGGTAACTCCCTCCAAGGGGTGGTAAAGGTGAGGGAGCTTTGTAGAAAAGTTTTAAGTTCGTGCAAATAACATCCAGTGATGATCCTCCTTTTGTTGTAGGGAAATTTACGATTTGTTTATGTTTGAGCTCGTTGCAGAGGTGATTCAGGCGTAGCATCGCCAAACATGACGATTCCCGCGTTCGGATATTTCGTTGTGACAAAATCTGCGCTGATTTGAAGTTTCTCTACAAAATCACGGCGTGAAAGGGCATTTTGTCCGGGGGAATAATAAAAAGAACAAACCACTAAATTGGAAAAAGGCCTCGGGAGGTTTTTAGGTTTAACTGAGATCCACATTATCTCGTCAGCATCATTAAGACTGGGAACTGGAATAAGCTTGGGAGAAAGTATTTCTCTTGCAAGGATGAGGAGACCGCCTCCCTTTTTTCCCAAAGGGTGATCAGCAGGTCGCAGCTTGATGAACTCTTGGAAACTGTTCATTTTTAGCAGATCGGGATTCTGAGCGTGGACTTCTGTAATCGCTATTACCCCTGTGTTGGAAGTAGCTGCTAGGCATTGAAGTTCTTTCAGCTTCTCGAAGTTCAGACTTTCTGCGTTTGCAAGGAGAAAACCTGGAAAATTATAACGCTCGTTTGTAAAATCTTTCGTAACGCATTTCTTTACGGTAGTTGTGCTGTGTGGTGCTACCCTCGATTTTAGACTAGGGTTAGTTGTGTTAGTAGTGGTAGTCACGTGCATGGGTGGTGTGGGCGATTTTAAACTAGGGTTATTTCTGTTAGTAGTGGTATGCACGTGCATGGGTGGTGTAGTGCATTCGGAAGGGTTTTCGATCTGTAGCACAAGCTCACCATCCGGAGGAACGGAAGCAACACTGTTTGGGGGGAATACAACGGGGTAAGAAGGGGTAACTATGGGGGAGCAAAAACCCAAACCTCGTTCCATCTTACCTTTATCCTCTGAATTCACTGCATCTTCAGGAGTGGGACTAGAATTATTTCTATGCGACGTCATCAAAACCAAATAAAATTTACATAACATAAAAAACACTAAAATGAAAGACTGCACTGCGCTAATAATCAAACATACGTCTGGACGTATGGACGATACGTCACAAGAAGTATTGAAAGAGGCTAGCAGGAGGCGTACTCCGCGCGCTGACCTGCTCTGGAGCGCTCCAATCAGCGTTGACTTCCGGATTTCCTCTTTGACGACTTGACAGTAGTTGCGTTTTTGCCTTTTCTCCGTAGTTCGGTTAACCGACCTATTTGCCACTATTGACCGTTTTTTCGTCTCGCCGGTCGGTTCGACTGAGCTCTAAAAAACGGCTTATAAGAAAACATGGCGTCATCCCGTCGCCGGCGCCTATCTCTCCAGTGAGAATTTTTAATTTCGCGCCGTGCCAAGAGCGTAGGTCGGTTGGATGGACCTCCCGCCTCAGTCCACAGGTCGGTTAAACGACCGACGAACTCAGCCAAAAAAACGGCTTATAAGAACTTAGGTCGGTTAACCGAAGGAAGAAAACGACTTATAGTGGGAAATCTTGTAGGTCGGTTAACTGGATGAAGGCAAAAAACGCAACTACTATGATTTAGCTATTTGTAGAGGTAACGAAACGTGATGTGGCGCGAAGCTAGTAACCTCCGCTCGTTTGCGTCCGGATTCGGCCGTATTTTACTCGAACCAGCATGTTTGTATGACCGAGATAGGGAGACAGCAGTTCTGTCTCGTTATTTGTTCTTGTGGTTAGTTACTATTTCGAGAAGCTTGGAACGGTCGGCGTAGTATCTTTTCTTGAGGTTGGAACGAAAATAGTAACTCAAAGTACTATTGTCAGAAGGGTGGAACACGCTCTCTATGTCATCTTTTCTTCTAGGCGAAATAAAAATTGTCACAAGCAAAGCTGTGAATGTGTTCAATGGTCGCCTGTTGATACCGGGATGTTTACTTCAAGTGGTATGGACAAGTGTTTGAAAGTCTGGGACACGAATGTCATGAAAGCTGTCGAGGTTATTAAATGTGAGGGAAGGATCTATCAGCATCATATGTCAACGATATCGAAACAGCATCTAGTAGCTGGTAAGTGTCCAGATCCCCAATTTCCGTCCCCTTCTGCCGTCTCCATTGTGAGCGTGTTCCACCCTACTTACCGTAGTTACTACGCTAGGCTGGAACGCTTTTTTCTTTTTTCGGTCAAATATCAGGCCGCAGGCTGATCGGACCAATCCGTACTTCGTGGATAAATATTCCTTAAGCCCAAGCTGACTTAAAGTCATATATTCATATAATATATATTATATGAATATCGGACCAATCACGTTACAGAGATGCGTAGTTACTACGCTTACTCTCCCGAGCGTGGTAAGCAAATAGTTACTATTGTGAGAAGGTTGGAACGGTCAGCGTAGTAACTTTTCGTGAGGCTGGAATGAAAATAGTAACTAATAGTCACTATTGGTAGAGGGGTTGCAAGTGTGTGTAGTCAGTTCCCAAATTGGGTTTCACATCGTTTCAAATTGAGAGACACTGGGACAGCTTCGCCCCTAATTCGTCAATATTTATCTCGTTGCCTGAGCTTACTTTGCCTTAGATTATTTTTAAGGGTGACAGTCATCTGAATATTGACATCGTCAACAAGCTCGGTGAACAACGGCTTAATTTCCGAGAAAAATCTTCTTAGAATTCTTCACCTCTTGAGGTCCAAGTTCGCCCTATTGGCTTATTTTTGAGGTCTCACGTGATGGTTATTCTTCTCATGTAGAGATATGTTACTTCGAACTCTCCGCAACAGAAGAAACAGAACGTTCAAAAATAAACAGCAGACAAAACTAAACGAATTTGATCTCTCTGTCAAAAGAAAGCTGAAACACTTGACTTTAGCAGATATCAAGTTTTTAATTTTTCGTTCACATTTGATTGTTTTAAGGCGAAAAGCAAAACCAGGATAGTCCAAAATTAAACGAAGCCCAACCCTACTGTACTGGAATCTGAGCCAACCACCCACATAGAAAGAGGGTTATCTTTTTCTTCTGGTGTTTTTCATGTAAAATGGGGTACTTGATAGGTGGCCTGAGAAGCCCTTCGTATAAGCCATCCAAGAAAATACGCCTTGGCCAAACATCTCCCAGTTCCATTCGGTCGAACGCGCTAGTTCATTGTACACACTCTGGTGGACTAATGTAAATGTAGTGAAACCTCGAATGGCGCTTATCTTATGCCTCTTTTCAGTGGCGAGTAGCACCAAGAATGTTCTTCTCGTGGACCTCATATCCGGCTGTCACACCCACGAACTCCGTGCTCATACGGATACCATTGTCTCCGTTCGATTTTCCACGCGAGACGAAAACCTATTAGCTACAGCTGGCAAAGACCATAATATCATGCTGTGGGACGTTCGTAGAGCCAAGTCCTACTTGAAGACTCTGAAATACCGAAAGCCAAATGATGATACTGACGAGATACGGACTTCCCACACGGGAACGATATGCAGTCTGTGCTTCACCCCAGACGGACTGTTTCTGCTCTCCTTAGCTACAGACAAACGGCTACGTCTGTGGGACACTTTTACGGGGGAATGCGTGAATGTTGATTACGGCAAGATCCCGGTCGATGCCAAGAGATTTTATCGTATCGACTTGACGACAGAATTAAGGGATACGAAAGTATTTGTGCCGTCTGAAGGTAAAATTATAGTGTTTGATGTCCAAAGTGGTAAAAGAGAGAAAGTGCTGATCGGACATCAGAATTATGTCCATAGCTGCGTGTACTCAGGTGTGCGCCAACAGTTGTACACCGGTGGTGTTGATCAAAATGTCTTGGTTTGGTCTTGTGACGGGGATATGAATAGGGCGTATGAAGAATACGTGAAAGACAAGGAATGTCAGAGTGTGGAGTTTGTTCCGCGAACTGTTTTACCGACGCCCGTGTATCATAGACCCGGGACGGTTTTTAGGTATGATCGTTGAACTGTCTTTGCGAACGCAAGAGCATCACTGCATCACTAGATCCTAGGGCCTTGCGATGTCTATCTTCAGGAACTTCAGGTCTGACTGTTGAAAACGCATTGAACAGACCATGAAGTAGAGCTAAAAGTCCAAACTACCATTTTCTGAATGCCCTGCTTTGTCTCCGGCTAATCTGGGTCTTTCCTTGGCTGTCCCGTCGTTCCTGTGTAATAACATTGCGAATCTGGCTATTTGTTTGAGAAGCAAATGACTAGATCCGTTAAGTAGGCTACGTATTGGAACCTGACAGTTTGCATATGTAATCCTTGAATATAGAAATTTCAAAATTTGGTTTTGGTGTAGTAGGTAGGCCTATGACTTTTAACTGCGTAGAGTCAAGCATTCCATGCGGTAGGGCTTCGCTTTTTTTTGACCACTTTGAAAAGTTATTCTTGAATTTGTCAAGCATGAAGAATGGCTTTGTCGACTCAAGTCAGCCTCAAATGAATTTGAATCTTATCGCATGAACCGCTCGACTCTACGCAATGAAAGTCACAACTATTGTATACCGAAGTTAAATTTTACAAATTTCTCTTCGTTATATTTATTGAATTTTTGGATTTAATAGATTACATATGCAACCTGTCAAGTGCCAACACGTACTTTAAAGCCAATCATATAGATTGGTTTCGACAGTTCTCTCCAGCACACGTATAGAATAGACATATAACTCCCGCTGCTGTTCGACTCGCAAGAACCAGGCAAGAATGGTTCAGGTTCAGATTGAGTTGTCAGTGACTGTTATGATATCCCGGTGATTCCCGTGTATTATTTTCTGGTTATTTTTTGAATAGGACCATGACGGAAAAAGAAAAACCCAATTTTGGTTTGTGCCTTGACTCTTTTTTGCGTATGACGAGGCTTAGCAGATTAATTAATAGATCAGTTACGGTTCGTTAGTCTTACTTTACGAAATAGCAAGTAAAATGTTACCACACTATGTATGTTTCACGCTCTCCTACACCAGGAAGGACAACTCGCGGGTAACCAGACACGGTCCACTTCAAACGCGTGCGTTCAGGGAATCTAGTTTCAGTTTTACAGTATTTTTTACGACAGTATTATATTTTTTTAATAAAATAAAATAAACACCCTAAAAGTTTCCGTTGGAAAAGCAAGACGGTCCGTAAATGACGATCAATACGTTGTGCCCTCTAGTGTGCTCAAGGTCAAGTCGGAAAGCCAGTGCTAGCGAGCCGCATTATCTGTCATTCAAGAAAGGAAGAAAAATGGATTCTGCAAAATTGAAGCAACTTCAGGTTCTTGCCGATAAATTGAGGATTGACTCGGTTTTGGCAACAAATGCCAGCAAATCTGGGTAAGTTCTTCTCAGAATAACCTTTGGTTGGGGAAGCAGCTTGATCATTCAAGTCATTTGTCTGTATTTAGGATTTTAGGAATTTAGGTCATGACGTGTCATTCATGCTAGTCTGGAAAGCTCTCTGCTGATTTAATTGCCTGTTGTTTTTGCAGTGTCTGTTAAAACTCAGTTTGCTTTTCAGAGGTGTTCTTGCACATTGCTAGTTTTGGAAAGCAATGCAATTTCTGTAGTAAAGGCAAAAGCTAATCAGAGTGTCGAGTGGAAAGTGGTCTCGGAAAGTTGTGTAGGCAGAACGTCTTTCCATGAGTTCTTCCGTGTGGCATATTTTCGCTTTGCTTTTCAGGCCAGAAAGTGAATCTGTGATTCTTGTCGCCAATTTAGCTTTACTACAGTTTATCATGTTTATCTGGATCTGGAAGTGCCCTAGACTAGGCTTAATGACCCTAGTTATGTATGAAAACGTGCCAAAAAATATGTCTGTGTGTCTAGTTTGTCCCTTAATTTTTGATATAATTTGTAATTCCCCTGTAGAATTTGAGCTCTGCAGCTTAGCATCTTACTTTCACTTTTAACAGTTTTGTGGAGGCTATGTTTCATTCAATTCTAGAATCACCTTGCTTTAAACATGCTGTGTGCATTATACCAGATTTCAGCTTACTACCCAAACTTGAGGCTGGAGGGCGGAGGACAGACTGGTACTTTATCTACAAAATGTGGAATGTACAGCCCTAGCGCCTCCGCTAATGTTTTCACATTCTTGTCTTTTTGCTCTGTCTTGTTGCATTTGACACAAGATGGTACTACTGCACAGTCAAAAGTCTTGTAACCCTATAACCCAAACATACACAATTAACAGATAAAAGACAGCATACTATCTGTTAGTGTTGCAGAATAATTGAGTTCAGAGTTTCTATCAATCAGTCATATCAATCTTGAGCCTTTAATCGTTATGTTTTTGTAAAACACTAAACATGTTTTGCAATGGCACTTTTAATGAAAAAATAATACTTAAGAAGATCATAACATAAATGTTCTGTACTAATGCTTGTGATAACATCAAAAGGGATGTCAGCTGAATTTGCACATCCTTGTGTTAAATGTTGTCAAATGTCTGACACTGCATTGAGCTACCTTTTGCTTATTTTTTGCTACTTTGAAAAAAAGGGAAACCCTTTCTTCTTCTTTTTTGGTTAGTGTGAAAGATGTGTTGCAAAATATCAGACAGTCAAACTAATTAATATCTGAAAACAACAAATCATGAAAGTAAAATCATCAGAATAATATAAAATTTGTGAAAAACTGTTGTACCAATCTGGAACCTATCTGAAATTTTCTCCTTATTTTCAGCTTGCAGAAATGTGAATAGTGTAGGCAGTAGCTCAAGACAAGTTCAATAACTAGTGGTAGGCTTAATTTTTATTAAGGTATAAGCACCTGGGAACAGATGATTCTAGCTTGGAAGTAGGAAAAGTGGACAGGAGCTTTCTTGTTCATGTTAATCATACTTGTCTTTACAGGCATCCCTCATCATGTGCTTCAATGGCAGATATCATGTCTGTTCTTTTTTTCCATACAATGAAATACAAGATCTCAGCCCCCAAAGATCCCTCCTCAGACAGATTCATTCTTTCAAAGGGACATGCTGCTCCCATTCTATATGCAGGTAAGCTTTATGTCCTGTATGTTTTTTGTTGTTCTTAATTGGAAGCAAAATTGATTGTATAAAAGTACCATAACCAAAGAGTGACACGACTTCTTCCGAGGATGCCAACCACTTATAAGTACTGTTACATTCTCTAGGGTATCATTTCTAAGGAGTTGGATGTACCACTGCAGGAAGCCAGTGCTGGATTTGTTTCAGGGTAGCCAAAACTGAAAAAGACCTAAGTTCAAGCCTTAAGTACAAAGTTACCCGTCACTCATAGGCTACAATAAAATACTGTGGACACAGTTTGAATCAAGCTTCCCCGCTATCCCCAAGGATGTCTTGACAGAAACATGGAACGGGATGTGAATGCTGACTTTCTGTTTGTGATATCAAGTATCAGAAAGGTCCTGTGATTGGTCACCATCAGTCGCTATCCAACGATACGTAAACTTCCTATGCTCCACTGAAACACAGGAAAGCCAGGCTTCACCTTCCAGATTTTCATGATAATGATGACATCTAAATTTGCGTATCTTCAACATTTCTTAGATGTCCCCTTTACTACCTCTCGCTTCCCAATCGCAACTGTCAATCACCTTCCCTTTTCTTCCTTCGTTTGCATATTTGTTGTGTCTCTGGAACGGGTTGCCTCTATGCCACCTTCCAGACATCCGGAATCTGGGGTGTCCAACACCCCGGACTTCCAGACGTTTTTGGCCTGGCTTCACCTTCCAAATCCGTCTCGACGAAAACTTCTGTCTGGGATCCAGAAGAAAAATCTGGAAGGTGAAGCCTGGCTTTTACTTCTTTTTTCAACCAATACGAGCCACAGTATGATTGAAATAATTGTATATATTTGTTAAAAAAAATAGTCCCGTTTAGTGTACTTTAAAATATCTGATGTGTAAGATAATTATATTTTTAAGTTGTTTGATTGAAAAAACATATCTCTCCTGTCACGCTGGCCGCGCGGGCCTCAGTCGTGGACAAAAGGAAGCTTAGTTCCGACAGGAGACAGGTTTCGTGTCGCCAGCCGGATTTTACATATCTTGTTACCGAAACAGTATCTTCGATCGAACTTCCGCGTCACTTGACTTGCAGCTCCCGCACAAAAAATCGCTTCCCGTTATGGTTGCCGGACCACAAGAAAGAAAGGATAATTTGAAAACTATCCACGAAATCATGTTATTTCTAGGTTGAGTTTGTTTGTTAGCTGCCAACGCATTCTGAAACCGTGCAAATAATTTATCACTTTTTCAATTTTCGTCCCTGGTTATTGGTCTTGCGACCGTTGGATTTACGGTCAAAAGTGTTATCTAATGTACTGAAAGAATGCCGTTTCCCCTGCTTAAAACTCTACGTTTCTGCAGTTTTGCCTCAAGACTGTGTCATGTTATGCATACAGTTTGATCTTGCGCCAATATGTTTCTCTGCGTCTGCGGAAAGACGTAGCACTAATTACGGAAGTTTGCTCGTACCATTGGTCACAGAAGAAAATTGTGTAGAAAGCGCGAGTGATGATAGAAAAATAGTGGGCCCTTGGTGTTTGTCAGGAAAGTTTGAACTTTAAATTCGAATAACTGAAGACCCTTCTCTGGCGCTGAAAGCCTAATTTCTTGTGTCGTGTTACTTTCTCTTTAATAATAGCCCTGTTTGCTTCCTTGACCTCGCGTTCTGCCCAACCCCGCTCTCCCCCCTTAATCTGTTGAAGTTACTCATTCGATTTCGCGTATTTTCAGCATGGGCTGAAGCTGGACTCTTCCCAAAGAGTGAGCTCATGAACCTCCGAAAAATAGATTCGGACTTGGAGGGACACCCAACACCTCGTCTGAACTTCGTTGATGTTGCAACTGGTTCCCTTGGACAGGGTCTGAGCGTCGCTGCAGGCATGGCCTACATTGGCAAGTTCCATGACAAGGCCTCTTACAGGTATGAAATATTTCCTGTGCCCTCTTTTTTCTCTTTTAAGCATGAGCTGAGAAATTCCTCGAAATGATAATTTGGCACATTGGTCTACATCCTCGTTTTTTCTCGAATAGCTACTGCTAGATGGCCTAGAGGGGATCTGCTTCGTAGGCAGTGGAGTATTTCTTTATTTGTCTTTTCTTTATTTTTTACTTATGCTACTCATCCACCTACATCAACTACTCAACCAACCACCTAATATGCAAACTAAACAACTCCAACCAAATGAGGATTCAGCCCGGGGTAAAATTGCTGTCAAGAATCTGGTAGCAGTGTTTTAACGCCACCGCGGTTTTCCGCCACCATATGTTTTCCGCCACCATATGTTTTCCGCCACCTTTTGATTCAGGTAGCCTGTGCAGGTAGTTTCAGATTAAAATCTTTAAATGTGAAAAGGGTGTTTACCGCCACCCAGGAAATCTTACGTCCCCAAGAGGACTAGTTCCTCCAGAGGGTAGGGTCAAATCATGTACAGACCTAATATTCTGATGGGGTGTCGAGCGCCAACCGGATTAAGTATCACAGCTATTAAGGGATTATCAGTTACTAACTGGTCTAAAAGTCTTTATAAGAGCAACTATAACTGCAGAACCCGAACTAAGTGACAAGGGAAATAATCATGGATATTAACGTAGAGTTAGCGTTGGTGGCGGTAACACCCTCTTCGCATTTAAGGATTTGGATCTGGAATTGCATGAAGCAGCTACCTGCAATAATGAGTTGGCGGAAAACATACGGTGGCGAAGAACCTACCAAAATATTTGACCCTTTCGTCTGACCCAACTAATCCTCTTGATGATGCAAGATTTCCTGGGTGGCGGAAAACATACGGTGGCGCTAAACTGCGGTGGCGTTAAGACACCCACTTCCAAGAATCTTTCCCCGCAACATCTGGGGCTTATGCCCCTCCTATCGTGAAACACCAAGAAGGAAACAAAAGATACGGGCAAAAAGGTATATAACTTGTGTATATTCATGGAATTTCAGTAAAGTAGAAAATTAGGCTTAGTTCGTAGACGTTAAATTGACAAGCAGAAAGTTTCTCCCTTTTTGAATATATGCCACAGAGCCTATGTTTACCAGGAGTACGTCGGCTGGTCTGCTGTTTTATTAAGTCTCGGTCTTTCATGTTTCCGTATTCTTTTGCGTGGCAATAGGCTTGCCGCTTTTTATTAGTCTATACATAATTATCGTACAGTGAAAGAATATGGACTAGCCCGTCATAACTCAAAAATGGCAAAAATCACCGTCTGTGGTTCAAAATCTGTTCTTGTCTGCCACAAGTGACGTTATCCCCCCCCCCCCCACGGAAAGCAAATACTAAACACGCCACTATTAAACTAGGTGCACATTTTTACGTTTAAAAGAGTTTAACTCGATCCGCCACAAATGCCTAATTTTTGAATACCCTGTGCTGAACGTTGGTTCTAGCGGGCAGTTGGCCAATGCTAAAGGCCGGTTGGTACAAAGGCCAGACCCACAAAAAATATTTTTTATTGTTATTTTTGCGAATTTCTCACAGGTTCTGAATGGATGAGGTTCGGGCAGGGATGTTTGGTTTAAGATGTGCCTGTGGGCTGGGTATACCCGACGTTCGACACCGCCTATCACACCACCAGACAGTTGTGGTCTACTGTTTTTGGGATCCCAAAACGTAAGTGGAGGGATACCTATGACATCGCAAAAGTTGTCCGTCTGTCCGTCCGTCTGTCCGTCTGTCTGTAAGCACGATAACTCTCGAAGGCAGTGAGATATTTTGATGAAACTTGGTGTGGGGATTCTTTGGGTCAAGAGTAAGGTCGAGTTCGTAGATGGGCCCTGTAGCTTTACATTTAGGGGTGGGGGAGGGGGTTTAAATTAAGGGGCAAGTAAATTTTTTTTAAACAGCTCATGTGATAGTCGATTATGGGGTAAGAAGACACGCCGAACACGAATATGAAAACCATTTTCTCGCCGGACAAGCAGTTCGCCCGGAATCCGGCCAAAACCGGAAAGTTTGTTAGAAGTTAAAGTTTTATCTTAAGTTGATCAGATGTTTGATGTAGGGGTAAGAAGGCATGCTGAACAAGAATACGAAAACTGTTTTATCGCCAGACAAGTAGTTCGTCCGGAATCCGGCCAAAACCGGAAAGTTTGTTAAAAGTAAAATTTTTATTTGAGGTTGATTAGATGTTTGATTTTGGGGTAAGAAGCCATGCTGAACACGAATATGAAAACCATTTTCTCGCCGGACAAGCAGTTCGCCCGGAATCCGGCCAAAACCGGAAAGTTTGTTAGAAGTTAAAGTTTTATCTGAAGTTGATCAGATGTTTGATGTAGGGGTAAGAAGGCATGCTAAACAAGAATACGAAAACCATTTTATCGCCAGACAAGTAGTTTGCCCGGAATCCGGCCAAAACCGGAAAATTTGTTAAAAGTAAAAGTTTTATTTGAAGTTGATTAGATGATAGATTTAGGGGTAAGAAGAGATCCAGAATCCGTAGCTATATGACAATCACTCTTTAGCCGGACATATAGTTCGTCCGGAATCCGGCTGAAACCGGAAAATTTGTTAGAAGTTAAATTTTTATTTGAAGTTGATCAGATGTTGGATATAAGGGTAAGGAGATACGTTGAATCCGTTTTTGAGCTTTAGCTTTTCGCCGGACAAGTAGTTCTTAAATTTCGCCAAAACCGCAAAATTCACAAAAGTAAGCTAAGCTAGGATCGTTTCGATCGGCTTATAGAGGTAAACGCACATGCTGAATCCATATCTGAGCTTGGATTCCTTAATGAGTAGCTGTTTGGCCCGGCGAAGACTGGATCTGGCTAAGACAAAACCTAATTGTCTGGATCATAAATATTGAAATTTTTGGGATCCCGTCGGAACCTTTGGTCTTGTTTTCAGTTCCAGTAGCAAGTCGCTGGACAAAAGTTGCCATGAAAACGAAAAACGCGTTCTATAATTTCTGGGCTTGGTGAAAAGGCGGCAGTATTTCCACACAAACAAAAAGTCGTGACCACGAATACTAATTAAATGTTAATCGTTATTTCAATCGCCTATTATTTATTGATTACCTGTATTGCCATGGCCTTCAATTTGTATCACTAGGGAGATCATAGCTAGAACTTCTCAAATAAGGCAAGAACTGATTGGTGGACAACTTGCTTTGTCACCTGCGCTCAGAGCCGTCACTACTGGGGGGGAGGGGGGAACGCCCCCCCCCAATGTTGTCGGCCAGTCGGTAAAAAATAACCGAGTCGGCGCGAAGCGCCGTGATTTTTAGTAAAAACAGTGGATTTTTTTTCTACAGTCGGTTTTTCGTAAAAATAGTCGATTTTTTCTTAAAAGTAGTCGTTTTTTCTTAAAATCAGCCGATTTTTCGTCAACACAGTCGTTTTTTCTTAATTACAGTCGTTTCTATCCGCAAAAATAGTCGGTAAAAATGGCCAGCCAGTCGGTAAATACCTTGTCCCCCCCCAAAACATTTTGGCTAGTAACGCCTCTGCCTGCGCTTATAGTGTTTTCGGTCCCGTCGGTCCGTTCCCGTCCATGTAATGAAGTTGTCTATCCGCTGAAATTTAGTAGAATGCAGACTGAATAAAAGAGCTGGAAGCTGATATGGCGCTTGCAAAGTTAGTTCGCATGTAAATCAGCTAGGGTTCGCGCCGTCAAGATTGGATGGGTGTTTCGAGACAACCTCAAACTCATTCACAGTATCCCGATAAGATCCGGTTGCATAAATTGCAGGTCTCAGTGTTATGGCATGTCTGGAGGATTTTCTCCTACCATCGATCAAGTTTCAGTCGAATCGGAGCACTTTCGGAAAAATTTCCGCCCCCCTCCA
This sequence comes from Branchinecta lindahli, assembly GCA_023053555.1. Lineage (NCBI taxonomy): Eukaryota > Metazoa > Arthropoda > Branchiopoda > Anostraca > Branchinectidae > Branchinecta > Branchinecta lindahli. The sequence continues at coordinate 19,628,416 of JAKZAO010000006.1, read as the reverse complement.
ACTCTCGCCACCGAGCTCGCATCCGATTCAAATACATAATTGTCCGCATTTAGAGCATTTGCTGATACCACTCATCAAGTTTCAGTCGAATCGGAACACTTCCGGAAAATTTCTTGCCCCCACTCCAACTGCCCCACCTAGGTCGGATCCGATTCTTACACATAAATGTCATTCTGTGGCACTTCTTCCGACCACCCATAAAGTTTCATTTTAATCTCAGAACTTCTGGAGAATTTCTGGAACCCCTCTCACCTTCCCTCACAGAGGTCGCGTTTGGTCCAGACATCAAACAGCATATCTAGGTCCCAAGACCTTTGTACCGTTCAAGTTTCGTCACTACAATCCGTTTGTTCCCTACGAGTGTCACAAATATCCGGTACCCCCTCTAGTTGTCCCCACCATATCCGGATGCGATTTGGACGCATACATTTCAAATCTAGGGCATTTTCTCTCCTAGTTTTAGGATAAGAGAAGTTTCACCCGAATCGGAGCACTTCTGGAGAATGTCCAGTACCCTGCCCTCAAACTCCCCCCACGGAGCTTAAACCAGGTCCGGACCTGAAAATAACATATCTGGGGCCCATGATCTTTGCACTTTGTACAAGTAAAAAAAAGCATTCTGGAGGTGATCGGAACACGTATATAGGGGTAAGGATCGAGGGGTTACTCGCTCTCCGGCACCAGGTGTACACTCATTCCCGGCATCTCCCGGCAGCTTCCGGCATCTCCTGGCACCTCCCCACTTTTGTCAGTTTTCAACCTCTCTAGGGTGAATTTTCGTACATCAAGTAATATGGCGCTGTCGAGCGTCAAAAGAAAGTACTGTAACCGATTAACTGCATCATAATAATCAACAACTATTCACCCTAGAGAGGTTAAAAACTGACAAAAGTGGTAAGGTGCCGGGAATGAGTGTACAACTGGTGCCGGAGAGTGAGCAACCCCTCGGTTCTATAGCACATCTGCAAAACCTTCGAAACACCGACTATTAAATAGGATGGTACCTTCCGGCACCCGGTGTACACGGGTTTGGGGAGTGAGAAACCCCTCGGTAAGGATAAATGCTGAATCTATATATGAACTTTATTGTCTCGTTCGACAAGTATTTCGCCTTGATCCTACCAGAAAGAAATTTTTGGGAATAAATTAATTTATTCATTCATTCTAATTACATAATGAAGAGCCAAGGTGGCAAAGAAACCAGTGTTACTTCTTTTTATCAAAGTAATATTCGTCTGTACACTGTAGGCTACATAGACGAGCCACAAATAAAATTTAATTTATTTCATTTATATTAATGTCTTCCACAGAACCTTCTGCCTTATTGGCGACGGTGAATCCGCCGAGGGCTCCATTTGGGAGGCGATGCACTTCGCTGGCCATTACAAGCTGGACAACTTGGTTGCCATCTTTGACGTCAACCGACTTGGACAGTCGGAGCCGACAGCCCTCCAACACGACCTGGAGACTTACAGAAAGCGGGCTGAAGCTTTCGGATTCCACGCCATTGTTGTAGATGGGCACGATGTTGAGGCTTTGGCAAAGGTAGGCTATTTTTACTACTCCATATGACTAAGTCCAAAACACGCCAGTGAACCTCGGGAAGAACGAGAAACTTCGCCTGAACGATGATTCAGATCCCGTGTCAACCAATAAACGGCATTCGTTGGGGACAGCTGTGGTGGCGCTTCCGGCTCTTCCGCTAGGTACACGGCGATTCTTCATCAGCGCGTAGAGCTAGTCGTCAATAGTATTCCTGCGGTTTGGTTGTTTCGGTCGCATTTTTTCTCTATCATGCAACGCCGTGTCTCAGTTCAGTTCAGTTTATTCTCGAAACCGATAGAAAGGTTAAGCCGATTTGGTAGTAGAATTGCTTGGTTGTTGCAGAGACACTCGCACGACGTTGTCGAGCGTGTTATAGTTGTAGTCTGTTCGCCCTAAGGGCACAACTGATGTTTAGGCTTGACGTGAGTGGTTTTATTTGAAACCCATTAGGTTCTCGGTTATTCAGGAAAGGCGGCAACACGCCGAAGCTTTATTTTCTTGTCAGATAAATATGTAAAAAAAAATGTTGAACTGGTCAGACAAAATATAATAGTCCACTAAGGTATTTTGTATTAACACACAATAAAACTAGGAATTGTTCCACTGCGCGAACTAAAATATTAAACTGCATTCGTACACCATACGTCTCATTCTGACAAAGTACAACTGAAAAATTCGAAAAAGCTACTAGATAGCCCACCGTCTCGTTACGTCAACATGTCAAGCTCGAAACATGCGACTGAGAATGCAATTGCTTAAGTCTCAAACGCTCGAGAACCCAGAATCGCCTTTGTTAATTTTCACCTCAAGTAGTCTGTCATATTTTATATCAGGATCTTATTTCAATTCACATCCTGAAGAGAACACTTGCGAATAAGGGCCGAAATATCGCTGAAGTAAATCTCAGCTGACTTATAAATATTCCTTCAGCCCAAGCTGACTGCGAATCATATTTGACAGAGAAAAACGGATACTTCAGCTGAATTTTATTAGAGCCATATTTCGGCCCTTCTTGGCAAGGGTCCTGTTCAGGCTCAAGCCGGTCATTAAGCTGGAAAATTAACTTGTGGGAAAACCACAAGTTCTTCGACAAATTTTTTTTCCAACAAGTTCATTTTCCAGCTTGAGCCTGAAGAGGACCCTTGCCAAGAAGGGCCGAAATATAGCTCTAATAAAATTCAGCTGACATCCGTTTTGCAATGTCAAATGTCAGCTGACTTATCCGTTTAGCACCATCAGAAATGATTCACAGTCAGCTGAGCTGAAGGAATACCTCTTGTCACAGAACTGCTATATATATATGTATTTTTATTTTTATATGCATTCATAGGTAAGTGTTGTCTGTCGCCTATCTATTGATTGTCATACAGGTTAAAATCCACGAACTCTTACCTTTGACGTTGACTACGTCATTTTCATTCCTGTTAAACAAATAATTTTTTCAGGCTTTCGACGAGGCTGCTGCGACCAAGGGCAGGCCAACCGCCATCGTTGCCAAGACCTTTAAGGGCCACGGACTAGATGGTATTGCCGACCAAGAGAGCTGGCACGGAAAGCCTGTTGGTGATAAGAGTGCTGAGATCATTAAGGTATGCGTTTTAAACTGTTTGTAATATTTACAGATTTACGGTATAAGTTTCGGTAACGGTGAAATTGTGTTTTTGTGTGCAGAGTGTAAATGTAGCTCAAGGCGATCTCGGATTCTTTCTCAGTCGTGTAGTAGCGGCCAAAGTCGTATGAGGTGCTGTTGAGCTGCAGCCGACGAAGCCTCTCCGTAGTTCTCTCTACGGATGCGACATTGAACTTCGGTAGGCTAATTGTGCGGTCAGGTTGGCAACACTACAGAATTCGCCCGGAAAAACCGGATCTTCCGTCCGCGCCATAAATGTTAAAGTTTAACTGAAAAGCTAGCTTATTTTTATATCTTGGACTTGAAAAAATCTTAATTATTTTGACTCTGCTAAGAGATTTTTAATTTTTTCACCTTGAGCTCTAGTAGTGACGTTCAAAATATGCACTGCTGGCACGACAAGGCGAAGTTCACTCCGACGCGGAGAATTTGAATCTCAACAAGAGCGTGCAGAAAATCCTTAATTCCAGATTGTGAGATCACTTACGAAGAAAGCCCGCTATTTCGTGTGACCCAAACATGATTTCTTTTTTCGTCAATCGTTTACTATTGTACATTCAAGGGGCATATACAAGCACATAAAGTTACAACAAATCCGAAAGAAAAGTTTATTTCGATTAAAATCGACTATATGCATAGAGGAGCAACGAAGTAACGCATTTTCATCGGGTCTTCAAGCCTATTCATTTAAGTGAAAAAATGATGGGTAACTAGACTATCGCATCTCAGCCCTGTTCGCTTAAACACTGTACATATCCTTTTCAGGCCATCGAAGCCCGCATTGGCGGAAACAACGTTCCGGCTCCGGTTCCCGAAGCCCCAGTAGATGACGCGCCAGTTGTTAGTATCACCAACATCCGCCTGGCGTCCCCACCGGTGTATAAGAAAGGTGACTTGGTCGCTACCCGAGTGGCTTATGGCACTGCTTTGATGAAACTCGCCCAGAATAACCCAAGGGTCGTTGGACTTGATGGGGATACCAAGAATTCTACTTACTCTGAAAAGATCAAGAAGGTATGTTACGGAACTATTTATGTTCTCTTTATGAAGTTTTGGAGAAGTACCCCCCCCCCTAAAGGCCCCAGACGACGCACCTATTTAATTCGTTTCGCTGGTTCAAATTTTTGTTTGGTCTGTCGGTCCATCATTTCCGCAATCTTCTCCAGTTACCACAAAACCTCCTAAAAGCTCCCCCCAAACTTCTGACGTCAACGACCAAATCTAGCAACAAAACAGCAGCCTTGCTCAGAAGGAAATCCTTCTGCAGTTCTGCTATTAACTCTTCCAGAGCGGGATATATGTAGTTGCTAGAAACTCATTTAATTTTATTTCAGGATCTTATTTCGAGCTAAAGCCTAAAGAGAACCCTTGCGAGTTAGGGCCCGGAATACCCACACTCTACTTACCCTCCTCCCACCTTTCTTCGATACTGAACGTCCATGGCCAGAGAGAGCTTGTGCTGAGCGAGCTCCAAGACTGCCCCCCCCCCCCGTGTTGCCGCACTGGGCGATATCGGAATAGTTTCGTTCCAAAATTTGTCGAAATTTCCAATACATTACCGTAAAGGGAGTTCTAATAATAATAGTATTATTTATTTTTTTATTTATTTATGAATGGATGATTATTGGTATTGTTGTTTGTATATTGTAACATAACTTTTCTCGAACAGGTATGTAATGTAGTAATGTATATCGTCCTATGTCCCACAGGTAATTATATTATGACAGTAAATTTTGTGGAGGTTGGTATGATATCGTATCAGCCTCCAGAGAGGATGATACGAATCCGTATCAACCTCCGCAGAAGTTCATCGAGCACTTTTCCTCAACTACTGAAAAGTCGCCTGTCTATTGATTGTCATACAGCTTCAAACCCGCGAACGCTACCGTACATGGATTACGTGGTATGGATCCTGTCTTATAACAGATTGGGTTTGTGCATATGGCATTGGATAACTTCTGTTTTGTATTCTAGGTCTCAACGAACAACTACATCGAGTGTTACATCGCTGAGCAAAATCTTGTTGGCGTCGCAATCGGTGCTGCTTGCAGAGACAGAACTGTTGCCTTCTGCTCCACGTTTGCTGCCTTTTTCACAAGAGCGTTTGATCAGGTAAATATTCTTGGTCCGTAGAAAACTATGATGGTTTAAATAATAGTTGCTGAAAGTCACCTTGCGTGGCCATCAAAGACGATCCCACCAAAAGAAATACTTCATCCTCCCACATCACAACTGCCAAGCTTCTTTCCCACGAGTTTGACCAAAAGCTAGGCTCTTATGCTGGTGCAAAACGATGAAAGTGAGATGACACGGTCAGTTACCACGGTAACTGGCCAGATACTCAGTAATTGCAACCGTGGTGTCTGCAAAAACGGAACTAAGGTCGTTTAGAAATGGACACGATATAAAGCAACCGCCATCCGGTCAAAGAAACAGGTAGGTCTCTAACTAGCAAGTAACCTACAACAACACAAAATGAGAAGACGAGATGACCAACAAACTGTCGATGCTCAATGAACGAACGACCGATATTGTTTAAATGATGCGTCGAAGAATAACTGTCGATGCTCATTGAACAAATGGCCGATGAATGAATGAATTTATTCCCAATAAAGCCCAAGGGCCATGGCGGGAAACATAACACAATAACAAAAAACAAAATATCATACACTCTGAAAACAAACCAAAAATCAACTTCTATAAAAATAGTTCACGGTGGGTCATAGCTAGCTTCAGGAATCTACCCAGCCTCCGGAGGTCACCAAAACACTTACTTCCCATACTTGAAACCAAATCCCTTTCCTCCCAGACCTCCCGACCAAACACTTCCTTTCTTAATTCTTTCAAATTTAAATGAAAATTTATTTAAATGATGCGTCGAAGAATATAACATGACACTAACTCAGATTAGTCAAATGAAGAAAGTGAGGAGGGGGGCTGAAATGCTTTGCTGATTGCTTTAGCAGGCATCGAGGGAGCTGCCAAACAGGCCCTGAACTCTGCTTCTTTCAGCTTCGTATGGGCGCCATCTCCCAGACGAATATCAACTGTGTTGGATCTCACGCCGGTGTTAGCATTGGCGAAGACGGACCTAGTCAAATGGCCCTGGAGGACCTTGCTATGTTCAGAACCATTCCAGGTAACGATGTACCTCAAATTCTTTCATTGTAGCGGTGATTAAAGATGGCGGAAATGGCTGACCCATTCCGAAAGCACAGCTATCGGTAGAAATGGTCTTTTCACAGTCAGTTGATTTGAAATAGCGTTTTTCGAAATACCAATACTTGCTATGTGGAATTAACGATTTTCTAGTTAGCCCTCGTTGAAACTTTCAAGTCAAAATATTTGAAAATATTTCAGTTCCTTGATTAAAAAAAGCAAAAAGCGAAGCAAAAGAAGAGAGTGTGACATTTGAATGTATGGTGGAAAAGCATTATAAGATACACAAGATAAACCAGTTGGCCTATCAAGTCTGCCGAAAAAAAAACAAAAATTTAAAGCTTGATTTCAACTTACCCTTCTTCTTGAATAAGTTGTCGTGGACCTTGAAACTTTCGGAAAATTTGCGTTGTTTGAGAGGCTAACTCGACTGGTCAGGAAAAGCGCCAACAAGTTGGCAGGAGCGAAGAGCGGGGATTTTGAAGGAAGCCGAAAAGTACGTGTCTAGGCGAACGCCCCGGTGATCCCGCCCCCTCCCGAATATATAGAACATTGGAAAATTTGATTAAAAATTCCAGTTTCGACTGCAGGCAATGAAGAATTTTCCTAGGCACGCGAGTTAAGTGTAAACGCGTGACAGCGACTTGCTAGCTGCTCGCGTCTATAGATATTATCATACAAATATAGTTTTATTTCCAAAGCTTTATCACCACGTCTAAACAAGTCCGATAAGTGACTACTAACTGTGATGGGGGGGGGGAGGGTAGCCGGAACCTGAAAAGTACAAGGGGTCGTTCAAGACGCTACTGCGACTATCCTTAAGTGGTGAATTCCCCAGCGGTTGAGCATGGTTATCAAAAGAGGACTTAGTGTACTAGACTGTGCTAGTGAGCTTGTGAATAACCATTGAAAGCACATTAAGCTCAGAATGATTGCTTGAAACTGTCCTCGCCCACTTGATGACCGCACCCTTGGGTAACTTCTTAGACCCAAGCGTTCAGCATCAATTTCTTCTAGGCTGCACTGTGTTCTATCCCAGTGACGCTGTTAGCTGTGAGCGTGCTACCGAGTTGGCTGCTAACACCAAGGGTATCTGCTTCATTAGAACTTCTCGCCCAAACACCGTTGTAATCTACGACAACGAAGAAACATTCCACGTAAGTACCGCGCTTCTTTAGATCCTCAGCGAAAAAAGGAGAAAGCGGCTAGCCTAGCGGAGTAGTTGTTCGACGCTTTCAAGTAGTCCCGCAGGACACCCTACCGGGTGAACCAATGCTTCATGTGAACCAGCCACGAGCCCGTTGGTTTTGTCTCCTTGAGTTAGTCAAAAGGCAACTATTGTCCTCCGTTTTATTACAATAAGAAAGATCGTGGAAAGACAGATTACAAATTTTTTTCCAGAGAGTATCAAGTTACTAATCAAATAATGACAATAACCCAAAAACACATTTGATGCCAGCATTTCGCCACAATTTCGACTTTTGCCACATTATGGTTGTATGTTAGCTTGGCTTTTGGAATCTTTTTCTTTTCTCTTTTGAGGCTTCGGTCCAGAGTGACCACGGGCTATCTCTGCTTTTATTACAGGGGTGGAGGTAATCTTCTTTCGTCCTACCTAGATTACTGAGCAACCTTACGTCCCTACTCGTTCCATCCGTCCCTGTTCACGGGATTCCGATGGTCCTGTATGACGTTTATCCACCCCACGGTGCTATATTGACCCTTCCGTTCTCCTTGTTGGCGCCTTCCGACGCAGATCGGATAGGAAGCTTATCGCTTCTGCAGAGTCATTGGTTGGAAGTAACCGATTATGCAAGTGAAAACCAAGGGGACTGCGCGAGCTTGAATACTTCTTGTTAGCGCTTGTCGACTCGATCAAGTTTTCGATCTCTTCGACGCGGCGGCTGGATGGTAAAATATTTGAAAAGGGAATGCGCCGTAGTTAAAAAACGGGAAAACCAAGCGAAGCAAAAGAAGTAAAAAACAGAAGATAGCCTGATGATCTACCATGTCTTCCAAAATGAAAAACAATACTTTGAAGCTTCTTATTCTGTGAAAGAGCAGTCGGTTGACATTAAATTCCAATTTTGCGGTCCGTGACTGGCAGAACTCGGCTCCGCCGAAAAACCGCTAAAAAGTTGTAGGTTCAAAACGAAACAAAGAGGAAAGGAGGGGATTTCAGACAGGGGCGTCACTTATGGGGAGACGCCCCCCCCCTCCAATGTTGTCGGCCAGTCTGTAAAAAAAATAACCCGCGATTTTTCGTAACAACAGTCGATTTTTTTCTTGGAGACAGTCGATTTTTCTTAAAATCAGTCTTTTCTTCTTAAAATCAGTCGATTTTTCGTTATTTTTCTTAAAAACGTTCGGGTTTTCTGCAAAAAACAGTCGGTTAAAGTGACCAGCCAGTCTGTAAACGCCTTGCCCCCCACCCCCCCAAACATTTTGGCTAGTATTTCAGAAGCTTGTAATTCCATAAGGGAGCTAAGGATAATATAAAAGGAAGAATAAGCAAGAGGTATCCTTTTACAATATCTGATTCTCTTCGCTTAGGTTGGCCAAGCCAGAGTTATCCGCGAGAATCCCGCCGACAAAGTCGTGCTGATTGGCGCTGGTATCACGATGCATGAAGGTCTCAAGGCCGCTGATACTCTAGCCCAAAACGGAATCCACGTCTGTGTCATTGATCCGTTTACCATCAAGCCGCTAGATGTAGACACCATCCGCGCTCACGCAATCAGGGTCGGTGGAAAAGTGCTCACCGTCGAGGACCACTACCCAGAAGGTATGTGTTCTATCTATCTAGTTTAGTCCGCCATTAAAAGTAGGCCATATCACGGGGAAAAATAAATAAACAGGAAAGGAATAATAAGAAAAAACTGTCTAAAGTCGTCCTATTCAGTTCCTCCCAGCATGACACTGAGGTCTGTAGCCACGCTGAGCAGAGAGACTACACCAAAAGCGAGTTTTTGACGGCTTACACCAATCTACTTTTACTTGAAGCTGAATGAGGTTGGGAACGCGGGCGCCGGCAAACGTTTCGCACGTACTGTAGTAAGTATTCGAATAGGGATGGGATTAAGTTATTCTTCTTTACTTCAAACAACATCTTTACTTTCCTCAGTATCCTTCCCTCCCCCTAAAGCCCTAAGCGTCGTCTAAATGGAATGTGCGGCGTTTAAGTTTTTCTGAGAAAACTGACACATATAGCATTGGGCAAGGCAAGAGGAAGATCTGTGTAGTGATCTCCTCAATTCGGGCGCCCCTCCTCCCTTAACTTCGTTCAGAATGAACGCACGAGGTTTAGTGGCGTGAGAAAAGCAAGCAAACTTTACTTCCGAAGCATACACTGTAAAAAAAAATCTTGCAGGATTTGCTACTGGGATTAATCTTGTCTCTGTTGAGATTACCCCTAATTCGGATTAATCTTGTCCCAGTAGATATAAGATTGATCCCAGTAGCAAATACTGCCGTTAATTTTAATCCTTACTCGGAGAAACCCTTTACAATCTCTGCTTCGAATCTATGAGCTTGTCCGAAAGCTTTCAGGACTGTAAATGCTGCATTTAATGCTGCATTTTTATTGATTTTTTCGTCCGAAAGCTTTTACCTTATATGCAGCATTAAATGCAGCATTTACAGCACTAAAAGCTTTCGGACACGTTCTTTATTTCTTCTCTGACACTTCTAATTCCGAAATTTAGCCTTAATCGCCAGCTCCCCAGTTTCTTCTTGAAAATTCAGCGTAAAATTTAGCATCTTCGCTGAATTTTATGCTGAATTAATGCTGCATCAACTGAGCGAAAATTTAAGTCCGAAAGCGAAATGCTGCATAAAATGCTGAATTAATTCAGCATTTTCGTTCGTTGCCGAGCTTTCGGACACGCTCTATAAGATCTCGTGCCTTCTTTTGTGCAGTGGTACTAAGAGTGAATTCGTTCCGAGGTTCCATCTTTGTTGTGTGGACACAGAATGTTTCAGTGAATTTTCATTATTGTTTGTTGAAGATAAATTGTCTGACAAGAAAACAAAACTTGTGTTTATTCAGAATGCCTCAGTAAAACTTTGTAATGTTTGTCTGAGAAGAACAAAAAAATCTGGCTCGTTGCCTTTGCGTGTATTTCATAAATAAAAAAATTATAATTAGAGCATGCTCCTGTACTGAACATATGCTTAACAGCGTAGGGATAATGTACGAGAATGTTCTCTACAGTTATTAACTACCCATCCGGATGAACCTCGTCATCTCCTCTTACGTCCTAAGGCGTATTCTCGCCGTTCCCCGAGTACTCCACTTGAGGAGTCCCCGCGTTTTTGTTTGTCCCGGGGACTCACTCCCCGCATTCTCGCGAGTCCCCACGGACGGGGAATTGCTCCGATTATCATCACCATCATCAAAAAAGGACTCCCTTTCAGATACGGAGGGGAATTAATTTTTGCTGGTGCTGGTGCAGTTAAAATTAATTAAAAATGATCAGAATAGACAGAACCAAAAATAAAGTCGATTCAGACTAATTTCCTCAACCCCATATTTTCTTTTCGATCAAAATCCGTTTTTGAAGCATTCCCCTTGTTCTCGCTGTTTTCTGTCCGCGGAGTCGGCGTGGAGTCACTCCCTCTATTCTCACCGTTCCCTTCGATTCCTCGGGGAACGGCGAGAATACGCCTCTAGGCTAATTACAAGTCTAGCCGAATCTTCTTCCAGGTGGTATCGGTGAAGCCGTTTCCAGCGCACTCTCAGGCGACGCTAACATCACCGTCAAGCGTATCGCCGTCAACGAGGTACCCCGTTCAGGCCCACCTGAGGCACTCCTTGAAAAGTATGGAATCAGCGCAAGCTGCATTGTAAAGGCAGTTTATAACATGCTCCAGTAAACCAAAGATAGTGATTGTATTGCTGCAGTGCTGTGACCACCGCCCAGTATGAGTCTAGTATTTTGTAACCTGATAGAGATCTACTCCGAGTGATGGAACAAAGTTCTTTTTTTCCTGCATCGTGCAATACATTCGAAGTTGTCTTTTCTGTGATTGTGCTTGCACAAGTTCTTTTTTTGTCCGTATATGCTTTGGGTGTTCAGTGGTTTAAGTTGAGAAAAATAAAAGCAGCTACCTGAGCTTCGAATATTCGTTTTTCTTGGTCCATCCGTCCATAATGAAAGTTATTAGTTCGGGCTTGGTTTGAAAGGGCTTAAAGCGAAAGAGAAAACGTTTTTCTTTCCGTTCTAGAGTAGACCACCCTTGAAAGCCCATACACCTCGACCTTGGTAAATTGTGTGTACCAAACACCCTGCTTACAGCTTGTCCGAAAGTCAATCAGCTTGCGAGATTTCTGAGCTATCAATCTAAATCCTGTGTCCCATGAACTTACAGTTTCCTGCTGACGTGACTATCGTTATTTTTGGTACACTTCAGAGTGCCTTTTTTCTCTTTATCATTTTTGTACTCCGTCGTTGCACAGAGATTTGGAAGACGAACAGACAGGGAAAGGTACTCATTGAGACTATACTCTTTATGACTATATCTCCTTGCCGCTGCGAAATCTCCGGCCTCTCCGGGTATCTAGCGGAAGAAAGGCAGACATGGTGTCACAGCTGCTCCCAAAGATTGTCGTGATTGCTTGACACAGGATGTGAGTCGTGAGTTTGAGTCGTTAGGGAGGCGCTTACTCCTTCTTCCTGAGGATCACTGGCGTGTTTTGGACTTAGTCATATGGAGTATTCTCCTTACAAGTAGCCTCAGTTTCAGAGATGCCAGCAGTTTGCTGTGGGACCATTGTCAGGGCTTTTTAAGGCAAAAAACCGGATCCTAAACATGATCGTTGAATGACGACCTTCTGCGCAGTATGTTTGGCGCATCAAAGACAGTAAAAGTTAGAAAGACCGGAAACTCCCGTAAGCGCCATGAGTTGCAACAATCAGCGCCGTTTAGCGGTTGGACTTGGTCCAATTTCGAGCGGTAGATGATTCATATAATCAAAGCAAGAGGGCATGAATCAGGTGAATCCTGTTCACACGGGGCTGAAACAGCGGCCGATTCTCGATCAGCGGCTGATGTATGCGAGTAAATAGCGGCTGCAAAAAAAAAAATCAGCCGCTAATCTTCCAAACAGGCGAATATTTTCATCGCGGTCACCAATCCGGATAGTTTCTGGTCTTTCCCACTGTTATTGTCTTTGCGGCGCATGACCAATGTCAGGAACCGTTTAATGGTGGGAATCAACTTCGCCTTTTGTCGTCGGGGCATCGTGACGTTACTTTGTTTTGTATGGATACTACCGGGATGGCAGTTTTACAGTGATGTATGTGCTCGGATTGTTCCCACAAAGGTGCACACACTCTTAAAGCACAACTCTTACTAGAAATAGTATTTTCCCTATGAAATGGATCAGAAAAAAAACATTTTCGAAAATACCATTACTTTCCATCTGAAATTAGCGATTTTCTTGTTAGCGCCTGTCGACTATGCTCAGCCTTCCTGCTCTCCGACGCGGCGGCTGGGCGCAGAACATTTGAAAACTGATCGCGCCGTGGTTCAAAAGTGTGAAAACTAAGCAAAAAAAGAAGCAATAAACTAAAGCTTCTCGGATCCTTATGTGTGAAAGAGTTGTGAGCAGACGTTGATGATCCCGGCAAACGTTTCGTTGTGTGACGGGCAAAACTCGGCAAGGCAAAAAAAGCGCTAAAATATCGTAGGCACAAAACGAAACAATGGAGAAAGATGGGGATTTTAGAAGCTTATAATTCTATATGGGAGCTAGATATATTTATAAAAAGCAGAATAAGCAAGAGGGGTCCTTTAAAGTTTAACCGAAAAGGGCTAGGATAGGACAATCTAGTTACCCATCCCTTATTTATTCACTTAAATTGGCTTGAAGACCCGCTGAAAATTAGTTACTTCGTTGTTCCGCTATTCACGAATAATCGATTTTTAAATAGTGGAATTTCCGTGTGATTTGTGGTGCCTCTATGCGCTTGTATTTTTGCTGTATGCCTTAGGAGAAAGATTAATCAATTTCTTTGTTCAGGCACTAAGCAATCTTCACCGATCTCACCACTGCCCACTGAAAAGCCGCATTTGTGTTGAGATAAAAATTTCCCGCGTCATAGTAGAATTTACGCTGTGGGGACAGCTGGAGATATTCTGAGCCTCATAACTAGAGCCGATAGTGGAAAATAAAAACATCCCTTTGCAGAATCTAAAATAATTCAGTGTATCCAATTAAATGACACACAAATGAGTTGGCTTTTCAGTTAAACTTTAAAGACTTCTTCTTGTTCACCTAGTCTATTACTGTCGACGCCCAGCCCTTTTAATTCAACTTCAACTACGGCGTAGCTCTGTAGTCATAGTCAGAGATGGGCAAATCCGAATACACATTACTCCTTTTATGCCGGATACGAATCTTCTGCTTGTTAGGCTGGATTCGGAGTCGAATTCCAAACCCTGAATCTTACGAATCCGCTCCAATTTCTAATATTTTCCCAATTTTTACACACAGTGCTTATGGTAGCCTATTGTGCTTAACTACCCACAGATTAATTACTGGTTGCGGAGAGGAAAGTCATACTATAACAAGCACACATGAAAACCTAGAAATATGGTTCACATCGTCCAATTAACCCTCTCACTCCTCTCACTTGCCTTAGGCATCAGTGCGGATTCGAAGCCTCAGCGTGAAATGGTGGATTCGGAATCGGATTCTTACCTAGCCTGGATTCGGGTTCGAATCCTTTCATGATCGGATTCGTCCATCTCTGGTCGCAGTTCAACAAAACCGTCTGATAATAAAGTCGGGTCTTCACCTCCCCGAACTTCCGGAATCTGGGCTTCCAGATTATTCTTCGACGTCTTCTGTAAATTGCATCTGGAATATGAACCGATCCGAAAGTACATCAAAACAATCCGGAAAAGGGGGCTTTTGAACTTCCAGATTTCCAGAATTTTTAAGTATCGCAGAAGAAATTTAAAAAAAAGCTCGGAAAATATGGGAGCCCAGATTCCGGAAGGTGAAGACCCAACTTAACCCAAGTTCCCAAATCATTATTTTTCTTCCGTTTTGTGCTGTCGACAGTAGCCTAATGTCACTATTCGTGAAGCAAATAACTATGGGTAATTTTAGGATAATGTAGATGGATGACCAGAGGCGTATTCTCGCCGTTCCCCGAGGACTCCACTTGAGGAGTCCCTGCGTTTTTGTTTATCCCGGGGACTCACTCCCCGTATTCTCGCGAGTCCCCAGGGACGGGGAATGCTCCGATTATCATCACCATCATCAAAAAGGACTCCCTTTCAGATTTGGAGGGGAATCAATTTTTGCTGGTGTTGGTGCAATGTAAAATTAATAAAAAAATAATCAGAATAAACAAAACCAAAAATAAAGGAGATCCAGAATAATTTTGTCAACTGCATATTTGTTTTAAGAACAAAATCCGTTTTGTAAGCATTCCCCGTGCTCTCGCTGTTTTCTGTACGCGGAGTCTGCGTTGAGTCGCGTGGAGTGAGTCCCTGTATTCTCGCCGTTCCCATCGATTCCCCGAGGAGTGCTCGGGGAACGGCGAGAGTACCTTAGGTGAATCGAACGAAGCAGATGAAAGAGGACCAAGAAGCATACTTTAAAGAAACAAGATGGTCTTTTCAGTTTGTCTGAAGCCTGACTGAGATATGTTCTAATATATCAAAACGTAAGAATTTATGCATCGCGAAAATTATAAAGTTACAAACTCTAGGCTTCCATTAGTTCAGTCGAATCATCCATGGAAATTTCATCCAGTCGATCACTCTCGGAGAAATCTAAACTTTGTTTTGGATCTTCCGACTCCAGCATAGACTCAAGTTGATACAGGGCTGTTATGAGGAGATGAAACTGCTTGGTTCTCAGTTCGATCTTGGCGTCCAAATCTTTCAGTTTCGCCTATAAAGACAGAAGTTGTATTTAAAGGCCAAGGCTCAAGGAATCTTCTTTCCAATTAAAAAGGCAGGTCAATGGAAACTGTATAATAAAAAAATAAAAGGCGTATTCTCGTCGTCAGAGCAAAATAAAACAATAGGAAGCAGCACCAAGACCTATGCTTTCCATGCATCGCAAACGGGCCTAACTCATAGCGCCGACCACTACGCTTGCAAGACTCAAAGTGATGCCAACTTGCGGCCCTTGCGGGTTTAGAAAATTCTAGTAAAGTTAAGATGCGGTGTGCACACATTGAGGAAGCAGGGGATGATGTATCTTTGTTCGCTGTGTTCGGAACATTAGGGGCCAGCGCTGGTGAACGAACGACACATTGAGTTTCAGTAAAGACGTTACCTGCCACTAGTAGTGTTAGTTACGCTGCTATTCGAGTGTACGTCACTTATTCCAAGTCTTGGTGCTACTCTCTGGTATTATTTCGCTCTGCCCATCGTTCCCTGAGGACTCGAGGAGTCTACGTGTTTTCGTTTGTCCCACGGACTCACTTCCCGTATTCTCGCGACTCCCCACGGATGGGAATGTTCCGACCATCGTCAAAAAGGGACTCCCTTTCAGATTCGGTGGGGAGTCGACTTTGAGAGTTGCTAGTACTGTTTTTTTTTTTTTTTTTTAAATAAGAACTTCTGAGACCAAGGCATCTATTTTATTGCGGTTATGATTTTTTGTTTGCAAATAATAAAGATGTAAAATTGTAAAAACAAACGGAATAAACAGAAGTGAAATAAACTGGTTAGGCTAATGGCTTTACAGTCTAATTCCGTCACCTCAGTTTTTTTTTTTTTTGTAGCCTAATAAAATCCACTTTTGGGCATTCCCCGTGTTTTCGCTATTTTCCGTCCGCGCGCGGATTGACTCCATACATTCTCGCAGTTCCTCGAGGAGCCTAAATGTACTGCGCAGTCGGAAGAAGAAGTAAACTGTGACGGATATACTATGAGAAGAAAACAACTGTAATGGATTTATTATAAGCCGTAAAGCTACGTGACTTGAAAGCCAGGAAATCTTATCGGACTATGTGTGCACGTAGCTTAACGCCATGAATTGAGTTTCCGGATCTGCCAACTGTATTTAATTTTCATTCCTGCATTTCTTTCCAGCAATCCTTTCGGAATAATCAAGACTAGGAGAGCTTTTTAAATCAGAGTCTCATGCTACTGCAAAAGAAGTAGCATTGAAAAGCGGCTGAAAAGACCGAGACTAGACGAACTTGTGAACACAGGTAGTGTTGGACTATATTTGCATTTTTCGATATACCGATATTTAAACTTCCGATATTCGATAATTGATATCGATATTACGTTACCACGTTTCGCTAAAATTTTGGAAAGAAAATTATCGTCACATAGAATTTTTCGCTAAAAAGGTCGAAAACATATTCGGGTAAATAAGAGTTGGTTTTCTTATCATTTTCTGCAATTATTAGGAAATATACTAATGTCGTTTTCGATATGGATATTTCCGCTTCGACATCTATATTGATATTTGGTCCGACATATCGGTATGGAATATCGCCCAACACTAAATACAGGCCAACCGGTGATGACATCTGGTCACTCAGAAAAAAAAGTTGAAACAATGTAGGTTTCCTATCCAAAGTCAAATTCACATAGCCTACCTCAGAATCATCAAGCTGTTTTCTTAGTTCTGCTAGCTTGGCTTCTTCCTCCTTTCGTGGAGGATATTTATTGATGAGCTTGGCCATAGCATCGTATTCCATCTTCTGTCGTCTCACAACCTACGGAAAATAATCACTGTGAGATACCGGCGCATTTTTTGTGTCAACATAGCCTATTTCTCCAAATGGAACTTGGCTTCAGCAGGACTTGAGATGTAATGCACGTCGCGAGGGATTGAACACTAGATCTTTGGTTGCACGTCCAATGCCCAGCAGATGCTCGCTGCGGCCCGGTATCGTCTGCGCCAGGAGTCCTCAGTCACTCGATCCTCCCTCTCAATCCCTTGGGATCAGGGACTATAGCATCCCCATGCCATAGCGATGGCATAGCAAGATCAGACTGCTTAGTGTTATCTCTGCTCTAGTACTTTTCAGCAAAAACCCGTTGTGTAACAAAACACATTTAAGCAAAATAGAGCGAGAGTTGAGGGAAACTTGGGTTTTGGAAAGCAACAACTATTGAATGTGGGACATGGACCTGAAGGTCTAGAGGTTAATATAATATCCAGCCTTAGAAACCTACTCAACATTTTCATGTTATTCTACTTCTTAGGTAAAGGTTTCTGCCAAAAAGCAGCCAACCTGCTCATAAAACCAACGATTCAGTACCTGTGATTCTTCCAATTCTGCCTTTGCTGTTATGATGTCTTTTTGAAGCTCATCAATCCTCCTGCCTATGCTCTCGTGCAGGAGGTTGTAAGCTGTTTCCTCATCACCATTCATATTAATGACTAAATGGGTTTTTAGCATGCTAAGCTCAGCCTGGCTTATTTGGAACTTAAGCATTTCTGCATCAACAACCCTAAAAGAAAAAGCAGAAAATAGTAGCCCATGATGACGGTGATGGAATTTTATAAATACAATAAACAAGAAAAAGGAAATAGCACAGTGCAAAAAAAGGGAAAATTACACTGAGCTTACAATAACATAGTAAATGCACAGAATAAAACAAACAAGCAAAAGAAAAAAGGGTCAAAATCAGGTGAAAAAATCTTCTTCCAGATGGAAAGTGGAAAAATGGTCAAAGGCAGAAGCATTGAGGTCCTGAGATGCTGTTTTGCTTTCTATTCAAGAGAACTGGAAAGTTTCCACACAGAGAATGGTTCTTAATAGCGAGAACACCTTCTCAACAGAAACGGAGTCTCACACAAGCGCTGTGGAACTCAATAACAAAGATTGCAGTGTGGAAGAAAGTCAATTAGAGAATGCAATAATAAGCTAATATTTAAAAAAAAAAATGCCACAACAATATCAGTCAACTGGAGAATCCAATCATAAGCAATACAGTGAAAACACCACACCAATGAGGTATTCCATGGGAACTATAGGATAAAACTGAGGTTTCAGAGCTGCTCAGAGAACTGAGTAATATTCAACATTAATTTGAAGTTGCTGGGATTGGTCTAGGCAGATTTTAAGGAAGAAATCTGTATAGTCTTTTTCCTGAAATCCAAAGAATTGACTGTTATTTTCACTGATTTGTGTAGTACCGAATACAAATATGAAAAGTGATGGTAATAATTTGATTTAAGTAATACATAAAAACAGCTCAAGGTGACCAAAGGTAAAGATGAGAAGTAACTTTACAGAAACTCTAGGGTGGAATACTAGCATCATCCCCAGCACCCTTTGCTTTCTTAACTTGTTGTCATGTGAAAAAAAATAAACAACAGTTTCAGGAACAATTTTGTCCAACAAAAATTTCAGATAAAAAATGTATTCATATTAGGTTTTGCACCTTCTCAGCTAGGTTTTATAGTGAGAGATAATGGCCCGTAAGCAGGATGGTCATTAAGCTCTAGACTTTCTTTCTTTTGAGCTGGACCAGACCCAGATCCTTTGTCAGTTCAGACTTGGCCTTGCCGTCTTGGTTTAGAAATCAGATTTAGTCTTTAGATCTAGGTCTATTGCCTTATTAATATTTATTTATGTACTCTATAATATAGGCCTTGTCTTGCTTATACCAGGTATTTACTTACATGTCCTGAGAAGACTCGTACTTTGAACTGCAAAGTCTCACCCAAGACCTGAACAGGCCTATGAGCTTCTTCTCATCTCCAGCACCATCCCCATCAAATAGAAGACGTCGTCGTAGGATCTCCTCTAAAAACAGAATGCAGAAAAGCAATCAGTTCCAGATTTAACACTATCAGGGGCATCACATATGGGGGGGGGGGATAGGAGACACCCCCCCAATGTTCTTGGCCAGTCATTAAAAAAATAACCAATTGGGTGGGAAGCACTGCAATTTTTCATAGATACAATTGTTTTTTTTCTTGGAAACAGCTAATTTTTCTTAAAACTAGTTTTTAGTAAAAATTGTCTATTTTGTAGGGTGGCCACAAAATCACCTAGTGGCAAAAATTGGCGATTTTTTTTGAAATGAATGCAGGAATTGCTGTGAATTTTCCTGATCAGTTTTACCTATCTAAAACATCTTCAAAAAATATTTTGAAAATACCATTGCATTCAGGACAAAATTGTCTGTTTTGTAAGGCCATCAGTAAGATGTCCTAGCTATTTAATATTTTTTCTTAATATTCAATGTAAATTTAGATGTAAAAAAAAGTAGCTGAACTTGCCTACAAAAATTTGTTGTTACTAAGGAGGAAAAGTCAGCAGCCTATAGCAGCAATAGGTCTATTGGACTATAACCTTAATGATCTTATTCATATTTTCTCATCTAACTCACTTGCTGGGGCTCCCCATGCACTCAAAACCAGCTCAAAATACCCAGTTTCATAGAATTTCATTGAAGCACATAGTTCCAAGCTCGTCACCAGATGGACAAAACCCTAAAGTCAATGGATGAACATAGGCATTTCTTTATGTAAAATACTGTTTTCTAATGAAGATTTAAGATGCTTAGAGGCAAGATAGAGAGGTGGTTTTGGCCTCAAATCAAAGCTAAAAGATAGGAGAATCTCATTCTGATCTTCAACAGCTCAGGTTTGATTAAAAAAAAAATTACTGGCTACCCGTATTTTTTCTAAAACAGTTGGTTTTTCTGATAATCAGGATCAGTTGATTTTTCGTCAAAACAGTCATTTCATTTTTCTTAAAAAAAAGTGGTTTTTACTGGAAAAACAGTCAGTAAAATTTACCAGCCAGGCGGTAAATACCTTGCTTAGGGTAGCCACAAAAACACCTAGTGGCAAAAATTGGCGATTTTCTTGTAATGAATGCATGAATTGCTGTGAATTTTCCTTATCAGTTTTACCTATCTAAAACATCTCCAAAAAATATTTTAAAAATACCATTGCATTCAGGACAAAATTGTCTATTTTATAAGGCTAACAGTAAGATGTCCTAGCTATTTAATATTATTTCTTAATATTCAATGTAAATTTAGATGTAAAAAAAAGTAGCTGAACTTGAGTAAAAAAATTTGTTGATACTAAGGAGGAAAAGTCAGCAGCCTATAGCAGCAATAGGTCTATTGGACTATAATCTTGATGATCATATTCATATTTTCTCATCTAACTCACTTTCTGGGGCTCCCCATGCACTCAAAACCAGATCAAAATCACCCAGTTTCATAGAATTTCATTGAAGAACATAGTTCCAAGCTGGTCACTAGATGGACAAAACCCTAAAGTCAATGGATGAACATAGGCATTTCTTTATGTAAAATACTGTTTTCTAAAGAAGATTTAAGATGCTTAGAGACAAGATAGAGAGGTGATTTTGGCCTCAAATCAAAGCTAAAAGATAGGAGAATCACATTCTGATCTTCAAAAGCTCAGGTTTGATTAATTTTTTTTTTAGTGGCTACCCTACCTTGCTTGCCCCCCCCCCCCCCAAAAAAAAAATATTTTGCCAAATTTTGGCTAGTAATGCCTGCTAGAACATATTACACAGAACATGTTTTGGAATTTAAAATAAACTAATTTTATTGCTGTCCACATAAAACAAGACAGATGACACTGACAGTCAACTAGTCAAGATATAACTTATATATTTTGCAGTCATGTTTACCTTCATTCATATTTTTCGCCAAAGAAGAAATGAAAAGGAAAACAAACAGTGCGAAGGCGCACAATTTCTTTTCTTTTTCCGCACAAGCTCTGCTTTCCTTCTGCTTTCACTTTTGCGAAGCTTATAGAAACTGGAAAAATTCGTTATTTTAGAATATTGCACATATACACTTTACATTTCTTTTATTTTATACTATTTTACTTTATCTTTGAAATTTCGAATTGTCGGCTAGAAAGTTGCGAACCTTCAAACAAGAAAACAGGTTCTTTGCTTTTCGCTAGTACAGTTCCTCCGTACGTTTTCATCGGACCCCCTAAGTCAAGAAAACATGTGAAATCAAGATATAAATAAGAAAAAATGGCGGCTCCTCATGAAAGTCCATCAAGCTTACATGGACATCCTTGGTCAGTCTGGGCCGAAAAAATAGGAAGAGATAGTCCGCTAAGTAAGTCATTGAAAACTAGCTATCTTCTTATGGGAACAACCTTTCATTGTTTAAAATTACGTAGGCTAGGTTAGAATTAAATGTTGGGCCTGGTAAAGAATAAAATTGGAATCAGGCATGGATTGTAGCTTAAAATGCTTATGTCAAATTTTTTTTTATGAAATTGGTGATTCATTTCAACTTACAGTTTGGGTGATCTTGTTCCCTTTGCTCATACATGTTTTCTTTTTCGAATTTGTCCACCCTTCCTTCTCTTCTTCGACTTCAGAATCAGAACTCTTCAACTTCAGGAGCCTATGTTTACAAATTTTATACCTGCTGGAAGTGTTCTTTGTTTTGAAAATATCACTAAAATCTCCATATTTCTCTTTTCGTTTATGCGTTTTGAATTGGTTGATTTATATTATGACTGTTGGTGGTTGCTGCAGATTGTTAAGACCAGGAAAATTAACACGGATTGTTGAGAAGAATTTCTGGTATTGTTTGAGAATTGTCCTGAGAAGAAATTGACCACGAAGGTCGAAAAAATTAGTTTTTTCTGTTTATTCCAGATTTACTGAGTAGGTTTTGAAGAGCTATGGAATATATAAGTGTGCATGGTTTTAGCATTGAGTTTTACTGAAATGTCATATCACCTTTTGTTTAATTACTTAAATAAATAGTTCTATTTGAATGTTATAGGTGCAAAATAATAGTAGTGACAAAGTTGAAAGAACCTCTACTGTATAAAACTACCTGCACATCACTTTCTTGGGCAGTCTTTGCATTGGAAGTGTACTGTAAACCTTAGCCTTTTTGAAATTTGATCTTCCTTCTCTCATTCTCCATTATTTTCAGGTGACGATCAAAATGTTGCTAGCAAGCAAGTTGATTCCGCCAGACTTGCAAAGAATGGTATGTCCAGTTTTTTGCAGTTTCACTGAAGGGATCAGTATGGAACAAGAAATGGTCCTCTTTAAATTTATAGTCATTATCTGTGGTACTGCAGTTAAATTCTTGAACCAGTGGCACTTCTGGTCTATGACCCACCCATCTTACTAGCATGTTGTGTAGTGTCCTGTGTAGTATACCTTTAGAAAAGGATAAAAATAAAAATGAGTGAGTCATCAATCCTAATGATAAACACTCAGTTGACTACTTCTGGAGACTTGTTTTTGCATATTCAAGGACACTGTTTTGCCAGTGCAGTGTGAAGTAAGTGTCAAAAACTGGAGGATTTCACGTATCACTTAAAACAAAAACAAAAATTGATCAGTGTGACACCCATCCATATTAAGTTTCTTGCATCCCAAGGGAAAAAAGGTCCAAAACTTTTCTTCTTCTTCTAGCTGTTATAGTCGGCGGCATCCACTGACCCTCTGCGACTTCTTCTTTCTGAGGGAAACACTTCTCTATTCTCAAACTGCCAACTTTCTACAGAAGCAATGAGTTGGGGGGTTTGGCTTTCTTGTTCTAGTGATGAAAAACCATTATATGTAGGCCTAATGAAGGCTCAGTGGTTCCTGGCCGTTTCACCTAGTGTGTCATTGATAGCTTATTTAATCACTTGTATCTTTTCACAGAGATGGACCTGTATGGAGAGTGTCCTGGGAGAGACCAGTTGCTGTTGGTCGTATGTCAGCATTGCAATATGGCGGTCAAACCTCAAAGCTTAATGCATCACATTGGTAAGTTAAAAATTTGGTTTTTGGTAGCCTGCTGGTTTTTTTTCATTGTTGAGTGTTACATATTTCTTGTTGCAAGAACCCTAGTGTCAGAGCAAATTTATAATTCATTAAATGATTAACCTGCAAAAACAAATTCCACACTGGTCTCTTTATCCACCAAAAAGAATTCCTACGTTAGAACTAGTTTTGATCTTGCTTCTTTTTTTCATAAGCCATAAAGCATATCTCATCTTCACACATTGACTTCCATTGATTGTTTGATTGATTTAGAGGTAGTAATTTACTACTGAAATAACTTTTGACAGGCCATACTTCTATTCACATTTAAAATTGTTGAACTTAAAAGAGCCCTTGGAACTTTGGTAATGAATTTGTTCTCTGCTTCTTGCCACATATTTCAGATTGAAAGTTTAATTTCCAATTTTTTTTCTAGATATTCGACATCCTGAGGTTTTGGCACCACCTCCGCCTCCTGCAAAACCTGTGATAGAAGTCCCTGAATTGAAACCAGCCAAGGCACCTAACATCAAGCCACCACCACAGAAATTTGAAGACCTACGAAAATCCAAATCAGCATCTAAGTTAAAGAATGAAAAGCGGCCCCCAGTTTTATCATCAGTGAATTCAGTGATGCCTGTGCCCTTTGATAAAATTCCATCTCCGCAGCAGCCTCCTCCCTTGCCATCACCAACATATGGCGGAGCTGTAAAACCAGTATTGACCACCCCAAGTCCATTGACGTCGCCACAGCAAGCTAACACTATGACTGTGACAGTGTCCATGGATGCTGGAGGGTCTCAAATGGTGCAAATTCACTTGCCTGAGCTGAGTCCACCTATCCTTCAACCCATGATTGAGCCATCTAGTGATCAGAATGTGCAGTTTTCATCTAAAAAGAGGAAAAAGTCATCCACTGACAAGAAAAATGTTCCATTGAGGGATAGGGAATTCAACCCAGATATACACTGTGGTGTGTGGATAGCAGATGATAGACGCAATTGTACCAGGTCATTAACATGCAAATCCCACACCTTGTCAGCTAGAAGAGCTGTACCAGGTCGGAGCAAGCGCTATGATGAGCTGCTTGCGGAACATAAAGCAACAAAAGAGCAGGGAAAAAGTGTACCTGCTAGTATTCCCAAGCCATCCAGTCCTCCAGCTGTGAACATGGCAAAAGCAGCTCTTACTCGTAAACTGGCTGAATCTGTGCAAGCTCGGAATGTGCAAAGACCTCAGCAGTCAGCACTAGCTGCAAGTGTACCAATTTTGGCCCGTAGCCTTACCTCAGGACTGAACATGGTGGAAGAGTCGTATCCTCCAACCATAAGCCTACCAGCTACAGACAGTGGTGATAGTGACTTCCCCCAGTTGTTGAATGAGCTAAAAATTGAAGTTCCTGGTCTGACAGATGGGGACTATGATGTGTTCGGTGACATTGACCTATGTGAATACAACAAAAAACCTTTGGTAGCTGTGAAAGCTGATCTGAGGAAGGCTTTGAGCGAGGACCGGGAGCCAGTGACCAAATTTAGGACAGAACGCTTGAAACCTCTAGGGGTAAGGAATGATTCCATTTTTTCTCTTTTTTCTCTTGGCACCTCTTTAGGCTAAAGGAAAGGGTACACACTTTCTCTGGCTGGTATAAAAAGCTGTTCACGAGTGTTTGGATACTTCTCGTCCATATCTTGAATTCCTGGATTTATTTCAGAAAAGTAACTAATACCCTTATACCATATAGAAAATGAGGTCTATGTTCATTCACATGTTCAAAATATGTAATTTATAATATATTTGTATTATTCATGTTCTGGTTGTTCTGAGGGGGCATTATCTTGTCTGGAAAATTAATCTCCATTCACAGAATAGGTGCGAAGTAATGGTCCTAGTTTACTTAGTGGCATCATAAGGGGCTAAGCCATCATTTAAATGGTAGGAAAGGGGCCATCCTAAGCCATCATTTAAATGGTAAGATAGGTTTTTCTTAGGAGATAGTGTTGGTGTGATTTTTGCCGAAAATATTCAGCCTGGCTGTTGTGTTTCCATACAGTTAATCGGGTATTTTTCCATGTTCCACGTCCGTCAGAGCTCTTTAATTTTATGATGCTGTGGGGCAGGCCAAAAAATGTGGCCGAAACTCAGGCCACAAATGGCCCATTGTCTCAGTCCCCCAAATTAAAATTGGTGGCGAACCATCACCCTATACACAATGTAAGAAGACACCAACATTACAGAGCTCTCGCATTCTCATTCTTAGTTTTCAACATGCCACAAGTGATGAAGATTCGAGCAGCTCGAAAGGAACTGATGCAAGAAAGGAGACAGTTCAAAAAAGTCACAAACAATAAATGTTAACTTTGATCTGCTAGTTTTCTCAAGGTCCCAAAATAACTGATTTGTATCTTACAAAAGCTTCCATTATTTATCCTTGAATAGAGAATCATTCCCCGCCCCCCCTATTTAGGGTCATTTCTGTTTGCTGCTTTGTGTGATGCTGAAGTCCACCTTTTTCTGGTTGGATTGAATGAAGTATTCTGTGATTGAATTCTATCTTATTTTGTTTTATATCCAGACCAAATCAGTTTTGATTATGTCCATAGTAGAGGTTATAGAGTTCCATCTGATTATTCTCAAAGTTGTTTGCAATTGAAACAGAAGAAATTTGAAAGGGGGACTAAGATCGTCGAATGATCAAGCTAGTGAAAGGTCCTCATAATTTACAGTGAACAACACACCATGTGCCCTTGGTTTCAGTAGTTTAATTTCTCCTTTGGTTTCAGACATGCCCATTCACGCTTCGTCGAGAGGGCAACATGTCTCTCCCCTCTTGGAAGTACAAGAGGTTACGAAACCGTTTTGCCACTGCAGGAGAGGCCGCTAAGCAACACTACTCATACTACCAGTCACAGCAAGACCTGGCGCAAAGCGCTGACCAGTCATACTCCTCAAGCTATGTGCCTGACCATTCACTTAGTAACTTCAGTATAGGAGACCCGTACGCCCAGTTCACAGACATTAGTGATTTGACCGATGAACAACTTTTTAATGGTGATGATAGTTCAGATATTTTATCCCAAGCATTATCGGCGTCGAATGTGTTACCGCGGTCGCAACCGCAGCAGTATTCGGTATATAGACAGGTTAAACAAGAACCGATAAAGCAGGAAGTGAGACATGAGTTTATGGTGAAAGAAGAACGAGCGGATTACGCAAGTGTAAAGAGGGAGGTGAACGCACCAAGTTTTAATCATGATCGGAGTCCGAAACGAATGCGGCCTGATCTAAACCCGCAGCGGAATGGTGTTATTCAGAATGATCTGATACTTCAGGCCCTGATAGGCTCGACATCAAATAGCAGAGCTAAGATGGAATTGTTTGAAAGAAGCTCAAAGAACGCTGTACAGCAAAAGCCTGTTCAGGTTCAGCAAAGTCAGCAATTGCTGAACAGGCTTCAACCCCAACAGCAGGCTACCTTTCGAAGAGTACAACCAAATGTACAAATTCAGGAGCTGCAGTCCCCAAACATGAATCCTGTTCAAATCATCATGAATTCCGCTCAGTCTCAGAATTTGAACGCAGTGCAGTCCCAGAGTATAAAAGTTGCGAGGTTACAAGGTATTATCCCCGGACAAAGTGTGAGTGCTGTTCAGTCGCGTAATATTCAGTCCCAGAACCAGAGTATGCCAGGGCTGACACCGATTCAGGGGTTGAATATGCAATCGTCTGTGAAACCTATACTAGAGCATAGTACAGTTACACAGAGTGTACAGAGCGGGCTTCGGACTCAAGGGGGTACCCACTTCCAAGTGGTGCCTCAAGTGCGCCAACGAATTCAAAGTGGGAGTTCGCGAAGTGACGATTTTGGCCTCGATTGGCAAAGCTTAGCTCCCAGTATAAACACGGACAACCAGGTGACGAGCAACGGACATTTGGACCTGGACGATTCCGCATTGTTGAATGATATTCTGTCGGAGAATTTTCCGGATTTGGGGAATCTGGATTTTGCGGATGATTTGTTAGGGCTCGATGAGCCAATTCCCGTGAGTCAAGCACCCCCTGTGCCTCAGAGAGTGCTTGCGGGGCAACAAACACCTACGGGGTCCATTGATACGAGAACGAAAGGTGAGAATGCCAGAACTATGTGTTATATAATGTTAATACTTTCGTTGTTCATCTTCGAGATTTTTTCTCGTCACGTGTGGGGGGTAGGGCTTTTGTGTGGATCCAGATGGCAAACTATCATCTGGGCGGTTGGGGAGGCATAATAGTGGGATGAGGGCTCTGTTTCTGATTGGTTAAAAATAAGCAGAATAATTCACCCTGGCAAGATTATAAAGTCAGGAACATGGTGTGTTCTAACCTAAGAATTACAAATTAGTTCCCAGACACCACACCGAAGTGGATCCAGAGACTTTCAGAGAGCAATAGATGAAAATATGAGTTCCTAGTTAGGCCTGTACAGCTCATGAATAAACGAATGAATGAATTTTATTACCCGTAAAGTGTAACACACAAAATACGGAGTATTATAGAAAAAACAAAACGATAACAACGAAAAAGAACAAAACAAACCAACAAAACAACATGCAAACTAACCAGCATCAATAAGAAAAAAGGGCCGCAGAGGGTCGTAAACGTGAATCAAATTAATAATCTTGTTACATAGGTCGGCACGAACCTATGTCTGTTTCCTATCCTACTTTACTACGGGAGTGGAAAGTGATATCGGAAAGTTGTATAGACCACGCCGACGTAGAAGTTTTTCGCTTTGCTTTTCGGAAAGCGAGTCCGTGAGAAGACCAGAATCGCCGTTTAGATTGGGCTGGGTCATCTGGATGTACGCTAGACGTTTGACTGTTAGCGCAACTAGGCTGCCTAAAAAGAGCGACCCTTCAATTGGCATGGCACTGTTTAGAAACAAACCAAAATTACATTGCGACTTGTGACGCCTCATGTGAGGGGTGTCTGGTAAGGATTGATTTCCGGTGACAAGTAATTTTTTGGTAGATACTTATAGTAATAACTCATTTGTTTCCTCATTAGTTTTCATAACTGCTAGCTACGGATCGTCAACATAACAAATTACAAATCACGGCTGATCGATATTTACAGACAGTTAAAATTACGGATAAAATGAGGCACAAACGAAGCTAAATACCTTTCGGTTGAGTTTATGGGGGGCTGAAGAAGCCGTGGCTTGTCAATGTTAGCTACCCTTCCCCTTGTGTTCTGTCTGGTCTGGTCCGTCTTCTGATGGTGGTCAGAAGTTAAACATTTTTTTCCGAAGTTCATCGTCAGTTGATGTCTCCTATCCGCAAGGGTCGGCAACTAAAGTTTGACCAGACTATCCTCATCGGAAACGTAATCCGGACCAAGCATCACTTTGCACAGCCTCTTTTGGATAGACGCGTCTTTCTGTCTGTTCTATTGTCAGTCCGGGATGCTGTACAGTTCGGTTTACCAGTCTTTTTGAGACGCGTAATTTGGCTATACTTTGGTTCACCAGTATTTTTGAGACGCGTCGCGTTAGAGCGCTTCCGCACATTCAGCTATCCTGTTATGGTAATTAATTTATCCGTTGGTATATCCAGGATATTTAATAGCCTAGTGTAGTCTTTCTTTCGCCGTTTAGCTCAGTTGACGCGACTGCAATCAAGTTGAACTGCCCGATGAAAAATTCTTTGACTGTAGTTGTATGGTAGTTGTATGAAAACGTTGCATGCATTGATATGTAGTAGTGTGGAATACTTTGATTTAACATGCCTCCCACTGGGTTAATCTTAAGTAGTAGTATCCGATAGCATCCAATCTTGCTGTAGTAGCATCCAGTTTGCTAGTAGTACTGTAGAGGTATGCTTATGTGAACGTTTGTTGACATTGGACTTTGCCATTTTCATGCACTTGCTGTGTTTAAAGCTAACTACCAGTTAGCCATAGTAGGTAATAAGGGCATTTGAAAACACCTGTATAGGTATTTTGGATCTTCATTCTACCATTTAGCCCAAAACTGCACTGTTCACATTAAAGTAACTGTTCACATGAGCATACCTCTACTGTAGTATGCAGTGGCAACAGTTACTACTGCATGCTACTTTTTCCTACAACTCCTTGCGACGAATTCTCGAACATTTTTTATCGGGTGTTCAGAACAAGAAATAAGAAATAGGAAAAGCTAGCAACTGAAATTTGTTCTTTTTCAGTTGTCATTGAGCGACGGCAGAGTAATCCGGTGCAGACCTCGATTGCCTCTTCAGCTCTGTCCCAGTACGGCCTGTCTTCCCCGCCTTCCTCTGTGCCAACTCTTCAACGCCAAAACTCAATCGGCTTGAACACTGGGGTTGCTTGTCTCTCATCTCCACCGTCCACGCTGCAGCAAAGTCCACTGACATATCAGCAGATTTTCAACGACCAGGTAACCTTAGCATAGCTTGTATAGAATTTCTACGCGTGAGGGAGATCGGTGGAAAACCATAGGATCTGCTTAGAGCGTGTTCCACCCTTCTAACACTAGCAACTATCAGTTACTATTTCCGTTCCAACCTCACGAAACGTTACTACGCTCACTTTATTTGGGTAGGCGCGTTGACGTTGTGGACAAAATCCGACGTGGGAGGGGGATTGCTATACAGTTGCCCTCTTCTGGACATTGTCAGCACGAAACTACGACACAAAACGATTACACAGAAGAATCTGCACGCAAATATATTTCAAGGTTTGAACTGGAGAAACAAATCCTAGAAAAAAATCCCGCTAGGCATTTTTATTGGGGACATGAAACATTTGGTTGGCCACTGTCAGTAGCGCCCTCCAGATACAATAGTGGCGTTTTTGATCGCCGATGAAATTTCCCCGGTAGACGAAGGAAGTTTGCCGATTCGTGCTTATTTACTGTTTTCCATAGCCGATAGCCGTTGGAGTTGGGGGCAACGTCCATCGCCTATCGGCGAGTCCGAGGCCGGTAGGCGATAGACGTTAGCCGTTGAGCACAAAAACAGAAATTAGAAGAAACAGCTACGGCTATCGGCTCCGGCGAACGTCAAAAACGCCAAAAAGTCAAATGGCTACGCTATCGCCGAACTAATCGGCGATCAAAAACGCTTCTAATGATGATTTTTACTTTAACTTCAACCTTTTTCGTAGGTGATTAACCAGATACGCCTTCAGCCACGTAGTCCAACCGAATCTGCCGTCCTGCGGATATTGCAAAGCCCTGCGCAGCGAATCGCACCACTGACACATCAACGACAGGACGCCGGTAAATCGTGACTCGTGGTCTAGTGATTTTGAAAAACTTGGGGTTGTAATCTCCCCGGCGGCGTGCCTTAAAGCACTTGTGTAACATAATTGAAATTAGTCTGAGCTTCTTGAATGACTAATACGAGCTAATAAGAGTGCAAGTGGTGAGAGTTTGGAATCGTTTTAGATGTCGATCTCCCCGTAAAACTGTTC
This sequence comes from Branchinecta lindahli, assembly GCA_023053555.1. Classification (NCBI taxonomy): domain Eukaryota; kingdom Metazoa; phylum Arthropoda; class Branchiopoda; order Anostraca; family Branchinectidae; genus Branchinecta; species Branchinecta lindahli. The sequence goes on along the minus strand of JAKZAO010000006.1, from coordinate 19,597,906 downwards.
TACTTATCTATATTTGGCGTTCTTTGTCAGTTAAGACTCAGTTTTTCTGAGGCGTCTCTATAAAGTGAAGAGCTGAGCGCACAAAGGTGATAAATCACTTTTTGCAAGTTTCGAGATAATCGCGTTTAAAGTTTGCAAAGTAGTAGGCTATATCAAAAGCTAGTTATCACCTTTGCTCAGCGTAAATCTCGCCTCATCTGGCGAAAATTTAGATGCATAGTGAGAAAGAGCTTACAAAATCGACCTAGATGGTGCTCGTAACTCGATTTGTCAGAAATGCGAGTTATCACCTTTGCGCGCTCAGCTCTTCGTGGATTCTCTTTAAGGAGAGGAAGCTTACTTTCATGTCTGTAGAAGAGAGCTCACTTAAAAACAGTGAGATAAAAATCGAGCTGCTTCTGCTGGGGAGATTCTTATTTTATAGAGATCTCCCATAAAGATTGAATTCATGACTGTTCTTTGTTACGATCGTTTTTTATGCATTTCCTCAGGTGATATACGGACACACGAGCAGCGTCTCATTGGTTCTATTGATAGGAGCGAGCGCGAATAGTGCCTCTGAGCTGAACAGATCTTATAAATTTTGTTTGCTGACACGGTTAAGCCATGAAGCATTGTGTCTTTACAGGCCCTCGCTTGTCTCTAACAGGGCCGTCTGGAAGTAAGTCCTCACTACTGACTTAATGGGGGGGATGTGGGAAGTGGGAACAAGGATCTGCCCAGTGAGAGAACATACCTTGGGGCTGTGGGGCTGGGTCATTCTGGGTCACTGAAGTCGTCCCGGAGCCAGAATCGTAATGTTAGAAGTTTCATAACAGATTACACGAGGATGCGCAGTTTCAACAGGTAACACTTGGGATGTTTGTTGTCTTTTATGATTTTGCAAACGTTATGCATAAAAAGTATTGCCGAAAAAGCATCTGCTGACTTTTCCGATATTACGATGGCAAAAAGAATTAAGTAGATATTTTTCCGGTGGTGTTTCGGCTCTTCTTGTATGCGTACCGTTTGAAAACATAACAGCATCCTGTTGAAACTGCACATTCTTGTGTTATCTGTTGTGAAACTTATGACAGTGCGTTTCGCATGATCCTGGAAAGCGTGCGTACGGATTTCGTCCTATGAAGGTCGTCTAGTGTCAAAACACCGCGCCTATTAAATCCAAAACCACTTATCTGTTTACGCATTGCTTACAATTTCAGACGTGAGAGTGCTGTTCTGCTCAGAGGTTTGTCCGTGTCTGATAATACTTTGGTAGATAACGCATAAGCTTATACGACTGCTAATGGAGATTGACCAAATTTGAGTGGTGGGGGAGGGGGTTCGTCCAAGCATCCTCAGCGAACTAGTCGAGTCCGTGGTGACATGGCCGAAGGACCGAGCAACAAGGTGTGTAATTGTGACCACTGAAAATTAAAGTTCTTCGGGTTTTATTGATAGGCCACGCATTTTTAAGGGAATGGGTCGGAGCCAGGTCCGTATCCAGGAATTTATTTCGGAGGGGGTTTTCCCCGCGGGTCGGACCTAGTCCATAGCAAAAAATACTAAAAAGATACAGATCAGAGTTAAAGTCTATAAAAAATGATTATTTTTGCATGTTTCGGAGGGGGTTTGAGCCCTCTAAACACCCCTCTGGATACGGTCCTGGTCGCAGCCCTGTTCTTTCAAAAAGTCATAGCCTTGTTCTTTCAGAACTAGCAGGCAGATATCGGGGAGGCTTGTTTTGACAATAAAAACCTATTTGAAGAACAAAGCTCCGACATCGAAACTTGCAAAATTCTCAAACGCCGGAGGCACCATCATTAGTTCCACGAGGAAAAGTTTAGATATTTCAGTTTTTTTTTTTAGCGCTAAAAATCCGGCCGGGGAAACCGGATCGTCTGTTCGCATCATAAATCCAGTTCGAATGCTCTGCCTTTAAAATAAGTAGAAAGACGCCCATTACTAAAGTCAAATACTAACTCTCCAGAAAATAAAGGACGGGGAAGCATAGCCCATTAGAGAAGTCAAGATTCGCGGATCTGACAACCGATCAAGGCCTCAGCACCGTCTGTTACTTAAAGTTACAATGCGTTGGTCTACTAAAATACTATCCCGTTCGGTACATTTGCAGTAGTTGCGTTCGTTTTCCTCATCCAAAGCCCATCCAGTTCTTAGTTTTACAAATAAGGCGTTCGCGAGTAAAACCATGGTTTTACTTTTCGCTTATAAGGCGTTTTTTGAATCGCCATCCAAACGTCATCCAACTGTCTTCCAGTGGATGGAGAACTGAGCTTTGATCTCCGTTCTACATCTTAGTTTTACTTACCAACTGGATGGACAAATAAAACGCCTTATAAGAGTAAAACTAAGAACTAGCTTAGTTCAATTAAGGAAGAGGAACGACGAAAAAGAACGCAACTAGTGTTCCCGCCTTTAATCAAAAACGTTTATTTTTCGCTTTTTTCTAGTTCTGTGTCGAAAGTGCGGGGCTAAGAGCAATTGTTTATATTCGGAGGTTATTTATTTGCCTGTTCTTTACTCATGGAAGAGTCTATGCAGATTGCATATTGTTGTGTGTTGTAGTCAAAAGTTAGTACAGGTTCGGTTGAAAAAATTACTGGGTCATCTTCGCTTTCCGGGTCAGTATGAATGATTGAGCTGTTTATAACGCTGTGCCCAAGGGTGTCAGGGCGTTAAAAAAGTATCTAAGTAGTGTTCATAGAAAAGCTTTTCTCGGTGATATTTGTGGACATACCCATGCCCGTAAAATTGGACTGAACATCCTAAACCCCACATTCCATTTGTAGGAACTGCTCAGATTTAGGTCACGACCTAGTACCAGGCTTCCCGAGTGTTGGACCAGGGGGCCCCAAGGCAGCCCCCCCCCCTTTCCGAAACGATCTGCGGCATAGTATTTCCGTTTTCAACTGCAAAAAATAAAACACGCTTTGTTGCATATATTGTCCACACTCTTAAATGTGGTTCCCTTTCATGCGACAAGCAAGACAGTAAAGTTGGCAAACTGGTTTTTCCGTCCATTCTTCGTCGAATAGTTGTCAAGATACTGGCTCAGGACACAGAAGAATAACAAAAGAGTCGATTTCGATAGAGCCAAAATAGACAAATGACGTGAGGATGAAACATATCGTCGAGACTTTAAAGATAAGAATGGACTGAGCTATTAAGAAAAGTGTGGAACAGTTTTATAAGTACTGCCTCCATTTTAAAAATAGTTACTTTTCTTTCCAAAGGGAAGATCCACCGTCGGTGCAGCTTTCCATCGTCGCGGCAAGCATTCACTATGTTTGTTCCCAATCTTCGGGCACCCTAGTCGGGTATTAGTCGTTGTCCTAAAATTTGAATCTTCTAAAAAAATCACACAAACTTGTATTGATTCTGAAACCAAAAGGGATCAAGCTCCTTAAATGACGGGCTTTGTAGAGGTTAACCGAATCTGTCGAAGCTTTAGATGTGGCTTGAGCGCTTCCTGTGGTTGAATGTGAACCGAGCTGGCTTGCCTTTTATTCAATGTGATTTTGCGTATTCGTGATGGTTTGTTCGGATCTTGAAATGGGATTGGTCCCACTCTTGGAAGCGGATGGGCAGGGGTAAGATACATCACTACTGACAGTTCAATAGGTGGAAATAGGTCAGGAGTGGGCCGTTTTCACGATAACGTATAGGAACTACATTTTATTTTCGAAAAATTGTGGCAGCTTTTTTATTTCAATTATCTGGAGTCGTTTTTTATTTATATTCTGACGGTTTATGCTTAAGGGGAAACTGGTGAATGTCCTCGAAAGGCTAAGGACAAAGTCAATATCCCACTGTGAAATTCAGCCGTGTCAGGTCGAGTCGCAAACTTTTCACGTTATTTTGACGTCAAAAGCTGACGAGTATGTCGACAATGAGATTGGTGACGTAGGTGCTTGTTGTCAGTTTAGTTGTTTACGTGTCTTCGTCTCAGTTTGTGTGCGAGTGGATACTGTTGATCGATTTTTGAACCTCTTTTTTCGTCGTCTTATACTGTATATATGACGTATTGTTAGAAATTTTCATGAAAACGCTCAGTTTGTACAGAGATGAATTATTGGAAGTTTTTCATATAAACGCTTTTAATATTAAGGATACATGTGAATTTTAGGGCAGCAGATCTGTTTGCAGGAGTTGGCGGGTGCACTGTCAGAAGTTTGATAACATTTAACACATGGATGCGCAACCTTACGTTAAAGTTTAACCGAAAAGGGCTGGGATAGGACAATCTTGTTATCCATTCACTTAAATTGGCTTGAAGACCCGCTGAAAATGCGTTACTTCGTTGTTCCGCTGCTCACGAATAATCGATTTTCAAATAGTGGAATTTCCTTGTGATTTATGGTACTGAATTTTTGTTGTATGCTTAACGAGAAAGATTTATGACTTTTTTTTGTTCAGGCACTAAGCAATCTTCATCAGTCTCACCACTGCCCACTGAAAAGCTGCGTTTTGTGTTGAGATTCAAATTTCCTGCGTCATAGTAGAATTTTCACTGTGGGGACGGCCGCAGATATTCTGAACGTCATAATCAGAGCAGATAGTGGAAAACCAAAAAATCCCTTTGCAGAATCCAAATAATTCAGTGTATCCAATAAACGAGTTGGCTTTTCAGTTAAACTTTAAAAAGGCGCATCCTTGTGTTAAATGTTGCGATGGATGCCGAGAATATTTATATTATGACAGTTTTGAGCGTTGTCTTTTCGCGATGCACTTCAAATGGTCATGACATTAAACATTATCGTCATCCGTAAAAACATTAGTTGCGTTACATTAGTGGCGACAGTAGTTGCGTTTTGACCTGAATTTGCAGTTCCCGATTCTCGTACAAATAACCGTTTTTGCTCTTCTCGGTTCTCGCTTTCGACAAAAGCTCTAATTTGGCCACTCGTTAATGCCTGTTTGCACGGATTGAACATCCGTCCTTTATTCACCAATCAAAAAGGAGAACGAGAATCGAGAAGTGACTATCGAAGCAACTTCCCGATTCTGCAGAATTGCGAAGGTTTCCCCGTTCTCGATTCTGACAAAAATGCAGGAAAAGGAGTATTGGCTTCAGCTCAATAGTAAACAAAAAAAACGCTAAATTGGAGAACTGTGAGGATAATCCGAGGGAGAATTGAGATAAAAAACGCAACTAGTGTGGGACTGCCCAGAAACTTGTGGCGAACAGACGATCAGGGTCTGACGGACGCAGACTGGAATTCCTGCCGGGTTTTTCAACTTCACGATGAAAGTATAGGAAACCCGTCCGCGGTTAACTGGGAGCGCTCAATTCATCCCGGTCGACGTAAATTGTAACGACCAGAATGAATTCGCTATATTCCAGTTCAGCGCTTCCAAGCGCGCTAGTTTCTGTTAATCCCCCAATGCCTCACTATCAACACTTGTGACAGACATACTAAAATAGATCCACAGGTTGATAACTAGAAAATCTGCAATCTGCTGTCAAAATAGTGGAGGTTTAACATTTGTCTCAGTAGTAGAAAGTGAAAGCTACCCACTACATTATGGATCCGACTTTTTGCTACGTCTATCACAAGTGTTGATTATGAGACAATGGGAGATTCTCAGAAACCAGTTCACTTGTAGTGCTGAACTGGAATAAGGCGAATTGTCGCGCGCGACACATCTCAGATAGACTCGTACGAGCTAATTTAGGCAGAATTACAATTAAACTTCACCTAGGTAAGTTTCGTTTAATTTGCCAAACAATGGCGGATTCGCAGAAACTAGTTCACTGGGAGCGCTGAACACGAATAAGGCGAATTGTCATTTGTCCCTTCGATGACATAGACAAACAAGAGCTGGAAGCTCATATGGCACTTGCTACTACTTGCGAGGCTGGGTCAGAGGATGAAAGTAGGAATTCGTCAATTCGTGGGTTTGTTGTGATCATTCGTAATCAAAACCCTTGAAGCAAAAATGATGATGAACTCATCAGGAGCACGAAAATGTATATTTTACTTAAAAAATATTGTTTGTACTTTCAGGAAATCAGCTGTAAGCAAACCCCTTGAGGCAAAAATGGAATCACGGAATCACGAAAATGTATATTTTGCTTAAAAGTATTTCTTGTACGTTGCGGTTAGGATTAGTACTTTAAGGTATGGTCGGGTCTGGGAACTGACAATTTCTAAGCCAATCTTGTAAAGTGTCTAATTTCCAAGCCAAGTTTCATCGTCCTAGCACATCTGGAAGTACCTTGATTCGCGATTACCGGAATTCCGGACCCCCTCAAACTCCCCCCACAGTGCCCGAACTCGGTCCGGTTCTGTCACTGGTGTTTATAGGGCTTGTGCTTGTTCTTCCAACCAAGCTTCATCCCAATCGCTGCAGTCTAAGCTTGTCACAAGATTTCCGGTTCTCCCTCCACCTCCCCCAACATTACACCCGGACTTTCAACAGGACATTTGAGGCTTTTCCAAAAATCAAGTTTCATTAGGATCCGATCAACCATTCAAAAGTTACACGTACCTCAAGATTCAGCATTCTCCCTCCCTGCGATCCCCCCCACGATGGTCGGATCAGGGAAGTGACTATTTCTAAGCCAATCATGTCAAGTCTCTAATTTTCAAGCTAAGTTTCATCGTCCTAGCACGTCTGGAAGTACCTTAACTTGCAATCACCGGAATTCCGGACCCCCCCCCCCCAACTCCCCCACTGATGTACATAGGGCTTATGCTTCATTCCGATCGCTCCACTCAAAGCGTGTCACAAGGTTTCCGGTTCCCCACTCCGACCCCCCCCCCCAACTTCATCGTTTCGGTCCGGATCAGAAACGGGACATCTGAGACATGTGGTCTTTCTACATACCAATTTTCATCATGATCCGATCACCCGTTCGGAAGTTATACATACCTCGGGATCCGGGATTCCTCCTCCCTCCACTAACACCACGATGGCCGGATCGGGAAGTTGACTATTTCCAGGTTAATCTGGTCGGGTCCCTGATTTGCTTCCAAGTTTCATTGTCCTAGCCCACCTGGAAGTAACTTAACTCCGTATCACCGGAATTCCGTAACCCCCCCAACTCCCCCCAAAGTGCGCGGATCAGGTCCGGTTCTGTCAATGATGTACCTGGGGCTTGTGCTTGTTCCTCCCACCAAGATTCATCCCGATCGCTCCACTCTAAGCGTGTCACATGATTTCCGGTTCCCCCACATTCATCGGGTTCGGTCCGGACTTGAAATGAGACATCTGAGACATGACGTCTTCCCAAATATCATGTTTCATTAAGATCCGAGCACCCGTTCGAAAGTTATGCATGCCACTAAATTCCTGATTCCTGCTCCCCTCCCTCCCCCCACGATGGTCGGATCGGGCAAGTGACTATTTCCAAGTTAGTTTGGTCGGGTCCCTAATACGCCTGCCAAGTTTCATCGTCCTAGCACATCTGCAAACACCGGACTGACCGACCGACCGACGGAAAAGTGATCGGTTTATGGCACAATAGAATGGTAGCATGGAAAATAGTCAACTCTATGGTTAACTGGTGGTTACCTGGCGGGAAGTAATTCGAACGCGGCTCTGACAGTGTGTCGGCACCATAAGTTAGGCATATGCAAATTATGGGATGGTCAACTCTTTGAAATATTTGTTAGCTACAAAAGCCGGACTAAATTACCAAGTGCTTTGTGACGTTCGAGATCTAGCACCGACTAGAAGTGCACTGTTAGCCCACGATTTGGCGACCCCTGTAATTTTACAATTGTAATTGTAATTGTTTTACAATTGTAATTGTAATTGTTTTACAATTGTAATTGTAATTGTTTTACAATTGTAATTGTTTTACAATTGTAATTGTAGCACTATTTTTTTGCTGCTCGAAGTGTCTTCTACATTTCCTCATGAACGCCACCCTTCAAAGTTCTGGATGTTATCAAGGGCCCATGATTTTTCGACCATGGCTGGCAACTGAGTCTGGAAACAGTTGGGGTTGTAGGCTCTCTCGGATTATAGTAAAGCAGATAATATTAGCAAATCTGCTCAGTACGATCACAATCGAAGACACAGCCAACATAAGGTACACCCAGACGTTTGTTGTGCCAAACGCCGGTTCGGATTTAACGCTGGGGCACCCTGACCCTAGAAAGTATTCAAGATCTGTCAGAAAATCCCAGAATAACAATTCAAAATTATGGGGTTACGTTCCACCGAGTTATTATAAGTTACGGTTGTTAAAATTCTGTTATTATTTTCGTTCTACGGTCCCACATGATAGGGAAATTGGCTCATCCCCTCTTCTCATTTTCGTTCCACAAAATTTAGGATTTTACTTATGATGGTCGGGAGCATCACGAGCAGAGATGGGCGAATCCGAATCCGGATCCGATTCGGATTCGAACCCAGGATTCGTAGTTTTGGCCGGATTCGAATCCGGATTCGAATCTTCTGCTAGTCAGGCTGGATTTGGACTCAGATTCCAAACACTTAACCTTACGAATCCGCTCAAATTTCTAGTCTGTACCAGAGATGGGCGAATCCGAATCCGGATTCGGTTCGAATCCAGGATTCGTCCTTTTGGTCAGATTCGAATTTTCGGTATTTCAGGCTGGATTCGGATTCGGATTCCAAACAATCGATCTTACGAATCCGCTCGAATTTCTAGTCTATATCCTTCCAGTTTCGATTCCCAGTTTTTACACAGTGGGCCTAGGCAATCCAACTTTTTGTTCTCCACCACCAACAATCCTCAGTAATATATCACGTTATCTGATTGCCTTTTTAAGGTCGGATTCGAATCCGGATTCGATTCCGTATTCGAATCCTCAGCATAAAATGGTGGATTCGGATTCGTACCTAGCCCTGGATTCGGATTCAAATCTTTCATGATCGGATTCGTCCATCTCTGGTATGTACCCTTCTAGTTTCCGTATCCCAATCCTTACACAGTGGGCTTAGGCAATCCACCTTCCTGATATTCACCACCAGCCATCATCAGTAATGTGTCACTTTATCCGACTATCTTAAACATCAGTGATTTTTGTCACCTCTAGTTTTTATGGCACTTGCCCTTCGGCCAAGTGCCATATAGCGATCGCAATTTCTGTCCGTCCGTCGGTCGGTCGGTCTGTCGGTCCGGGTTTTGCTAGTTCGGGTACTTCCAGATAAGCTAGGACGATGAAACTTGGCAGGCATATCAGGGACCGGACCAGACTAAATTAGAAATAGTCGCTTCCCCGATCCGACCACCTGAGGGGGAGTGGAGGGAAGGGGAATCCGGAAAAAATAGGAAAAATGACTTATTTTTAACTTACGAACGGGTGATCGGATCTTAGTGAAACTTGATATATGGAAGGACCACTTGTCTCAGACCTTCTGTTTTAATTCTAGACCGGATCCGGTGACATGGGGGGTAGTTGGAGGGGGAAACCGGAAATCTTGAAAATCGCTTAGAGTGGAGAGATCTGGATGAAAGTTGGTGGAAAGAACGCAAGTCCTAGATACGCGATTGACATAACCGGACCAGATCCGCTCACTTTGGGGGAGTTGAGGGGGGGATCCAGATTTCTAGTGATCCCGCGAGTTCGGTGCTTCCTGATGTGCTAGGACGATGAAAATTGGCAGGCATTTCAGGGATACGAACATGACTTGATAATAGCCGTTTCCCCAATCCGACCATCCGGGGGGGGGGGGCTGGAGGGAGGGAAATCCGGAAAAATGAGATATTTTTAATGAGATATAATAAAATGATAATATTTTAAACGGGTGATCGGATCTTAATGAAACTTGATATATAGAAGTACCTTGTGTCTCAGACATCCCGGTTTAAATCCGGACCGGATTCGGTGACATGGGGGGAACTGGAGGGGGGAACCGGAAATCTTGGGAGACGCTTTGAGTAGAGAACTCGGGATGAAAGTTGGTGGAAAGAACAAGCACAAGCCCTAGATACGTGATTGACATAACCGGACCGGATCCATTCACAGTGGGGCGGGGGGGGGGGGGTTGGGGGATCTGAATTTCTAGTGATCCCGCGAGCTCGGTACTTCCTGATGCGCTAAGACGATGAAACTTGGCAGGCGTGTATGGGACCCAAACAGGTTGACTTGAGAATAGTCGTTTCCCGGATCCGACCATCTGGGGGGTGGGGGTGGAGAGAGGGGGAATCCGAAAAGTGAGGTATTTTTAACTTGCGAACGGGTGATCGGATCTTGATGAAACTTGACGTATAGAAAGATCTCGTGTCTCAGACGCCCCATTTTAAATGCGAACCGGATCCGGTGATATTGGGGGGAGTCAGGCGGGGGAACCGGAAATCTTGGGAAACGCTTAGAGTGGAGGGTTTGGGATGAAAGTTGGTGGGAAGAGCAAGTGACTAGTATAACCGAAATGGATCCGGTCACTGTGGGGGAGTTGGAGCGGATCCGAGTTTGTAGTAATCCCACGAGTTCGGTACTTCCTGATGGGCAAGGACAATGAACTTGGCATGCTTGTCAGGTACCCGAACTATTGACTTGAGAATGTCGTTTCCCCGATAAGACCGTCGAGGGGGAGTGTACAAAAGGGGAATCCGGAATCCAGGGGCAAGCTCAGCTATTGAACGGGTTATCGGATTTAACCGAAACTTGATATTTAGAAAGGTCTCGTGCCTCAGACATCCCATTTTAAATCCGGACCAGATCCGGTGACATTGGGAGGAGTTGGAGGGGCGAACCGGAAATCTTTGTAATCGCTTAGAGTGGAGGGATCGGGATGAAACTTGGTGGGAAGAACAAGCATAAGTTCTAAATATGTCATCTAGAGCTTTCAGATTGAATGAACCTAGATAGATATCCTAATTCTAGGTCCGATCCGCATTTTTGAATGGCGGGTTGTTTATTGTGAAGTTCTCTTCTACTTTCTCGTACCACTACTCGTAACAAGTGCCATATGAGCTCGTAGCTCTTGTTTAACTAGCCTACATCTACTACGTATATGATCTGATTTTTGTCCAGGTCGGATTCGTTTCCGGATTCGAATTCTCAGCAAGAAATGATGGATTCGGAATCGGATTCGTACCTAGCCCTTGATTCGGATTCGAATCCTTTCATGGTCGGATTCGCCCATCTCTAATCACAAGTGATAATAATTACCTGATCAGCAGGAATTCCCGTCACGACGGCGACGTCCGCCCACACTACTGATAGTAACTAACACAACAAAGACCTGGCTCCTGTTATCATCATATAATAACTTCTGTGGAACACAACCTGGGCCAGGCTGCCCCAGCAATAAAAAAGGCATTTGCGTGGTAGACTGGTCTATATTGCAACTAGTCCAAGAGGAGTTCTTCTATTATCTTCCATCATAAAACCAACTAGGTTTCCTCTTTTCCGATTTCTCGTCATCAGCTCTTCTTTTTTCAAGAAGCTTCTTGCGTTTGGCTTCCTTCTCGACCATTTCCACCAATTCCTCCCTCGACTTCAATTTCCTCCGAGGGATTACTTTCAGAGCTTCCTCCCAATCTCCTGTTAGCCGGAGTTGGAGCAAAATTTCCATGATGTGGTTCAGCGGAAGAGCTTTCGAACCCGCACCCCACCTGCAAGGATACACAAGATATTAATCGCACTGCCAGAACTGCTTTTACTCACTAGGGTCTGTCGTTTCCTCTATATCTATGTCGTTGATCCTTGGAGCAGCCTTACCGAAGATGCGGTTAATGCTGAATCGATCAATAGTTTCAAGTGTATTGTTGATGGGATTTTTAACTCCGATCAATCAGTTCGACTACTCAAAATCTCTTAGAGTTATTTGGAGGCGAAAGCCTTTTCTCTTGCTTTGTATTATCATAATTATTATAAATGAGGAGTCTTTTGGTCTCACAATCTTCTGGTGACTTCTCAGTGGAACATACCTCCAAACCAGGTTCTGGTTAATCCGCGCTGGTGAGACCGATGAGCCCGAAAACGAGTTATTACACTATGGAGCAGCCACCAGTGAACCCAAAAACGCCCTGAAAGGACCTTTTTTGCTTATCCTACCTTTCACATTATCCCTCGCTCCCTTATGGGATTATAAGATTCTGAAATCCCAGCCTTTCGCCATTGTTTCGTTTTCTACCTACGATTTTAGCACTCTTGGGGCCTAGCTGAGTTTTGAAGGCCACGCAACGCAAACTTTACCGAAAGCTTCAAGGTCCGTCAACAACTCTCCCATAAAAAAGGACATGCGAAGCTTCAAAGTATTATTTCTCATTTTGAAAGACATGGTAGACCATCAGGTCTACCTTCTGTTTTGGACTTCTTTTCTTTTGCTTGGTTGTCCCACTTACTACTCAAGGCGCGTTCAATTTTCAAATATGTTGCGTGCAGCCACCGCGTCGGAGAGAGGGAGGCTGGATGGAGTCGACTAGCGCTTACTCTATATGACTAAGTCCAAAACACGCCAGTGATCCTCAGGAAGAAGGAGTAAGCGCCTCCGTAACGACTCAAACTCAACGACTCAAATCCTGTGTCAAGCGATCACGGCGATCTTTGGGAGCAGCTGTGACACCACTTCTGCCTTTCTTCCGCTAGGTACCCGGCGAGGCCGGAGATTTTGCAGCGGCAAGGAGAGATAGTCATAAGGCGTATCGCTAATTTCTCGTGGAAAGTAAATAGAATTTTTGAAAACAATATTTCTGCGCCATATCAACTTGAAAAGATCATTTCTCGTAAGAGCTGTGCTTGAAGGAAAAAGAGAAGATCACCGCTGAGTACTTCAGTGACAAAGAACGCAGCTATTTTTACTAATGTTATCTTTTAACTACTGAATTTAAATGCCCCGACGTACCTATATTACTTTTCATGGTAGGCTGTTCCATCATTCTCACTTCGGAGTTGCCAACTTGTGTTAGGCGTTTTTTCGAGCTAGGGGGATCGGGATCCCGCTTATCACTGGTTATGGAAGTTTTTCTGCGTTTCTAATTAAAGCCAAGGGGGACGAGTGAGGCGGGAAAGAGCCGGGACGGGTGTGTAACCTTTTGAACAAGACCAAAAGTTTCGATGGGATCCCACAAATTTAATATTTATTGGATTTTTGATCTAGAAAATCGGGGCTTTTAAAGAGATCTGGTCTCCGTCACACTCCTTAAAGTTTAACCGAAAAGGACTAGAATAGGAGAATCTAGTTACCCATCACTTATTCACTTAAATTGGCTTGAAGACCCGCTGAAAATGAGTTACTTCGTTTTTCCGCTATTCACGAAAAATCGATTTTCAAATAGTGGAATTTCCGTGTGATTTGTGGTGCCTCTATGCGCTGTATCTTTGCTGTATGCCTTACGAGAAAGATTTATCTTTTTTTTTTTTGTTCAGGAAATAAGCAATCTTCACCAATCTCACCACTGCCCACTGAAAAGCCGCATTTGTGTTGAGATTAAAATTCCCGCGTCATAGTAGAATTTATGCTGTGGGGATGGCTGGAGATATTCTGAGCCTCATAACTAGAGCAGATAGTGGAAAATCAAAAAATCCCTTTGCAGAATCCAAATAATTCAGTTTATGCAATTAAATGACACAAATGAGTTGGCTTTTCAGTTAAACTTTAAACACTTACTATTTATCAATAATCAGCCGTTTGAAAATAAACATAAATGATACATTAGTGGTTTTCTATTCAAAAATCACGGACAAACGGCTCAACTTCAGACAAAACTCTTACTTTTGCGAATATTCTGGTTTTGGCCGGATTCCGGGCGAACTATTTGTCGGGCGAGAAAATGATTTTCATACACGGATTCAGGATGTCTCTATACCCCTACACCGATCAACTTCAGATAGAACTTTTACTTTCAACAAATTTTCCGGTTTTGGTCGGATTTCGGGCGAACTGTATTTCCGGAGAGAAACGAATCTACATATACGGATTCAGCAATCAGCATGTCTTTTTACCCCTGTATCGAACCTCTAATCAACTTCAAGTAAAACCTTTACTTTTTAGCAAATTCCCAGTTTTGGCCGGATTCCGGGTGAACTGTACGTTCGGGGCATTTTACATGGCTGAAAAAACACCTCCTTTCAATGATTGATAAAAAACAATTTGGGAATTTACCAAAAACTTCCACAACGCATTACCTAGTTAGCTTGATTGATTTTATTTTGAAAATTTGGATTCTCCTGGGAAGTGGTTTAATTTGATTGCAATAGATTTTAAAAATCCTTTTGATTTAGTTGACCATAATATTTTACTGGAAAAACTGAGACAGAAAAATATTCCGGATTTTATTATAAAAATTGTGCGCGGTTTTCTAACGGAAAGGCAGCAAGTTGTAAAATATAAAGGCCTTTATTCATCTACTAGTGCTATGTACTGTGGTGTCCCACAAGGAACCGTGTTGGGACCTCTTTGTTTTTTTATTATGATAAATGATGTTGCTATTGATGCTGATGATAGATGGAAGTACGTGGACGACTTGTCGCTTGTGGAAGTACTGCATCGATCTTTTAAAAGCCAAGCAATGACAATAGTCCAGGATGTAGCAACGGAAGCAAAAAATTCAAATATGGTTGTAAATGCGGAAAAAACAACGGTTTTGACTTTTTCTTTTTTATCAGATGAGCCAAGTTTTCACCCTGAGTTGGATGATGGCCTCCTCTCGGAGGAAATTAATCTCCTTGGAGTGGTTTTTTCTTCTGATCTTTCGTGGAAGAAAAACATTGATAGCATGATTAGAAAAGCTAATGCGTCTATTGTTATGTTAAAAACACTCACTAAATTTAAGGTCCCTGAAAAAAAGATGTTAGGTCTGTATTGTACGTTTGTTCGTCCTCTGGTGGAGTATGCTTGGCCAGTTTGGCACTATGGTATTACGAAGGATGAATCTGATCGTATAGAGAATATTCAGAAACGTGCCCTAAGAATTGTACACAGGGGCCCTAAACCCGTACTCTGGCCTCCTTTCTTTATTTGGACTGGATGCGTTGTCTAATAGGAGGCAGAAGCTGTGTCAAAATTTTGGACTAAAACTCCTTGAACACCCAACTCTCCGATCCCTTTTACCCCCTGATTTTGAGGTTGAACGCCCAAGGCCACCAAGGCAAGTTTCCACCAAAGTCCCGAAGCTCGAGCCGATCGCATGTAACCAGGAAAGATATTGTAATAGCTTCATTCCGAAATTTGTGGATTTTTACAATAATATTTTTTTTAGTTATTTTGTTAGATTTTTTTTTTTTGGTGTTGACTTCAATGGTTTGTTTTTATTTTGAGTACGAATTCGATTTTAACAATTGTTGTATATATTACCTGACAAAGGTCAAACAATTTGGTTGGATAACCACGAAATTTTGTACCTGAATTATACAATAAATCAATCAATCAATCAATCAAAATAATTTACATAGCCTTTACGGATTCAGCATGTCTTTACCCCTGTAACCAACTTCTAATCAGTTTCAAGTAAAATTTTACTTTTAACAAATTTCCTGTTT
Source organism: Branchinecta lindahli (assembly GCA_023053555.1). Taxonomy (NCBI): domain Eukaryota; kingdom Metazoa; phylum Arthropoda; class Branchiopoda; order Anostraca; family Branchinectidae; genus Branchinecta; species Branchinecta lindahli. Next base: position 19,582,499 of record JAKZAO010000006.1, on the reverse strand, counting down.
TGGCCGGACTGCGGGCGAACTATTTGTCCGGTGAGAAATAATTATCATACGGAGAGTCAGCATGTCTGCTTACTCTGCTCCTAAATCGACTATCTCATAAGCTCTTAAAAAATATTTTGTTGGCCCCTTAGTTTGAACCCCCACCCAGCCTAGCCTACTAATTACCCTGGGTGTAAAAGCACAGCTCTTATCAGAAATGTTTTTTGTTTCGTGTAATATTGTTTTCCGAAAATACGGGAAATAGCACCGTAAGCCCAAAGATTTTTTATCGCGATCCCACAAAGTGTTTGTGACTCAAAACGAGTGTTTCCATGGTCGTTTGAGCGGCCCAAAAGCTCTGCCCACAAGAGTCTTTCCGTGACCAATAATGTTTTTGTGGCTCGCTTTGTGGTTCGAATTTGACAAACAACTGTCGTGGCTCGATCTGGCGGGAAATTTGGATTCAACGGCAAATTCACGTCAAAAAATAATTTTAACAAGCAGATAGACATAAAACTGAAGACCCTTCTAGTACTATGTATTATCGTCCTTCCTGAGGGCGATAGCGGAAAAATCTGGCCCGCGGGTAGCATGATAGGCTGATATCGCCCGAGCGCAGCGAGGGTGATATCTACCTATCATGCTGCCCAAGGGGAAGAAAAGCAAGGGCGATAATGATTATAACACTAGTACACTGTGCAGCGCAATAAGTGCAAGCGACAACACTGTAATGCCTGGCGTGATATTTGAAAAGCACTGCCGGCATGCCGTTCTGGATTCCACAGAAACCATTATGGGCTTCTGTTTAGAGACAAGGTGCTTTGCTTTTGTTTGGTTTTGCCAAATTCCAGTTGGATTTTATCACATGAGCTGTGAGCTAAGCCACTTCTGCTCCAAGATGAGAATTTCCAAGATCTAAGAGGTGAGGCATGGCTGTTTACCTAGGCTAATGGTTCTTGGTTGTTAACAAACCAACCTGAAGGTGATTCCTCTGGGCTGAAATCAGGCTTTCAAAACACCGTCTTTTTTGAAGGGCAACACCTGGGAAAGTTAACAAGACCAAAGGTTCCGATGGGATCCCAAAAACCGAATATTTGATCCAGACAAATCGGTTTTGTCTTCTCCAGTGTCCGCTAGACTTCTTGTTGAACTTTGGAAAACAATTTTAGAAATCATGGTAAAACAAATATAATATTTTCATGATTCACCGGATTCCGGGCGAACTACTTGTCCGGCGAGAAAACGGTTTTCATATTCGTCTTCAGCATGCCTTCTTACCCCTAATTCGAACATCTAATCAACTTCAAATGAAACTTTTACTTTTAACGAACTTTCCGGTTTTGGCCGGATCCAGTGTGAACTAATTGTCCGGCGAGAAAATGGTTTTCATATTCATGTTCAGCATGCCTTCTTACCCCAAAATCAAGCATCTACTCAACTTCAAATAAAACTTTTACTTTTAACAAACTTTCCGGTTTTGCCGGATTCAGGGCTAACTACTTGTCCGGCGAGAAAATGATTTTCATATTCATGTTCAGCATGCTTTCTTACTCCTAGATCGAACATCTAATCAACTTCAAATAAAACTTTTACTTTTAACAAACTTTCCGGTTTTGGCCGGATTCCGGGCGAACTACTGGTCCGGCGACAAAATGGTTTTCATATTCGTGATCACCATGTTTTCTTACCCCATAATCAATTATCACATTGGCTGTTTAAAAATATTTTGCTCGTCCCTTAATTTGAACCCCCTCCCCCACCCCTAAATGTAGGGGTACGGAGCCAATCTACGAACTCGATCTTACTCTTGACCCAAAGAATGCTCACACCAAGTTTCATCGAAATATCTCATTCCCTTCGAGAGTTATCGTGCTCACAGACAGACAGACGGACGGACAGACAGACGGACAACTTTTGCAATGTCATACGTATCCCTCCACTTACGTTTTGGGATCCCAAAAACTCTTTATCCAAGGGGCGATAATAGTTGTTATCGCACGGTTGGAACTTTTTTCTTTTAACATCAGGGGAATACCAGAAAATTTTGGCACTGTACTGGTGTTATAGAACGGTAATGACCATGCCTGAAGTTCTATCTATTGATATTATTTGCATCTTATTTTTATGTTAAGATCTGCGAAATTACCGTCGAGAAACAGATAAAATAGCGTTTCCATGAGGTTCAATTTGCCGGTGGAGTGTGTGGCACACAACCCAATTCTGTTTCCGCGTCAAACACTCAGAAATGTGTGGCACACCAAAGTGACGCAGAAAAAAGTCTCTACGGTTCTTGAATCAAGACACCGGCTGCGACCCTACCCTGGCAGAGCATTTCCATAGCGGAGTGCCATCACAATCCTTGTCAGCCTTGGGTCCACTCCTGTGTGAGTTCGTGCCAGCTCTCCTCCCACCTTCCGCCAAAACGGCAGAAACCTCCTTTGGGCTCGAAACTGGCTTTGGAGCAGGTTTTGTACTGAACCCCTTTGCGTTTCTCCACCATGGAAGATGGAAGAGGGTGGTCGGAGGTTCTGGATTAAATGATTCCCAAGAAACTTCTTAACCAAGAGCAAATCATCTCATAGAACCTCGGTCTTTGGTCCCATGCAGCGACTATGGATACCCCGATAAAACTGAGCGGAGCTAGAGGTACTTGCTGTGAGGTTTGAGCTGGTACCCATCTACTTCCCCCTTCGCCGTTGCACATGCCAGATGAAAAAAAACGTCGGATGCCTGCAAGGGTGGAGAACCCCATCTGCAGTTTGTTAGACGTGACATAAAAATGGTAGACAACCAATCAGCTGTAAAGGACGACTCGGACGGCGTTTGGATTCTTCAGCGGAGTTGTACTGCGATACCACTGTCTGCATGTAGAGGTAACAAATTATGGTATTTTGCGTAGCTCCTCCTCCGCTTGTTTGCATCGGGTAGGGTATCAGAATATATTCGACTCCACATGGCCGTATTACAGAGATAGGGAGACGGGAGTTCTATCAGATTATTTGTTCTTGTCTTAACCTATCTCGGTGAAGCAAAGGATAGGAATAGACCTACTTACTGTAAATATCTTTCAAGGGGTAGTCGCATCGTCCTGATGCCCTCTCTCTTTGCCTTTGCAAAAGTTAACGCCTCCTTGTTCGTCTTATCCACGATGCCCCCAACAATGTAAATCGCATCATGGTCGAACTCGGACACTTCAGCTCTCGAGTCTGGGGTCAAATGAATCAGCTTTTCTTTCGGAAAAAGGTCAAGGTAGTGCTTCTCTGTCACTGGAATGGGGTAGTCTGGGTCGCATACCCGAGGATTCTGCCGAGTAAGGTACTCCATGAACTGTCCGTCTTTCTGAGCATTCACATAGACTAGAGGTAGTGGACGTGGATGTGTCCGATTTGTTTGCCACACCTCACACATCTGATCTGCTAAGTTCACAATCTCTGGCTTTTGCATATATTGATCATAACTGAAGTCGAATACAACTGGGTTGGTACCCACCCGCATTTCATCTACTACACTATTGTGGTACCATTTATGGGTGGTCGCGTCCAATACTTTGAGAAAAATAGTGTTTTTGGAAAACCCATAGTCACTTATTCCACTCGTGGAAGTTTCTTGAAAAACGTCACGTCTTTCTACGGCTTCTGCTCTAAGTTTTTCTCCCCTTTTTCTTCTCTTTTCTTTATCTGAGACAATTCTAATTTCCTTGATAGCTAAGAATTTCAAGAATTTCTTCTTTTTAGAATAGGAGGACTCGAGAAGACACTTCCATTGTTCAGCATTAAGATTCTCTGGCACATATTCACCCTCTTCATACCACACGTTGCACTCGAATTCTATGACTTTTAAAGCTTTGATTTTGGCTTCATCTGTGCCAAGTTCTTTGATGATCTCCTCGGTCAAAGAAATCCGTTTCTCTCCGGCTGTGCCATAAGAGACCGGACTGGTTGAGATATACTTCGGTTGAATGAATTTCGAGCTGAAAGCAGCTGAAACGGTGATCCGCTGAAACGATGCACTGAGAGTGCTGTACTGGCACTTCTGGGCGCTCACCAAGACCCTTCTCCATGTAGTTAGCATTCTATCTTTGAACCTGTCAGTGATCAGATGACCTGGAAAAGTTATTTTAATTTTTTTTTGCATGATTAAACAAACCAAGCAAATAGTGTCAAGAAACCTTTGTAACCTCTTGTCAATCTGTGTTTAGTATTCTTTGTTTGAACCTGTCGGCAAACATACGACCTGAAGGCAATAGTGCGAACACACGAACAGGATTTCCCGGCCATGTTTTCTGCAGTTTCACCATCAAGTTGAACACATCTTAAAGGACCCCACTTGCAGTCTTTATTCTGCCATTTAAGGTTTAATGGAAAAATTGCCACAATAGCAAAAGCTAAATAATAGGCAACAAATAGAAAATAAATAGACACACATTAATAACTGACAACATCTAAATAACTTACCATCAACAACGAAACTTAATACTAAACACAGAAACAAATCAAGAACCGAACAGGCACAAATGGACGACAGGCGAGGAAATTTTATTGGTTGTTGATATAATTAGTGACAAGGGGGGAGAATGAGTGGAGCCGACGGGCGGTACTTGATGCTGGAAACGTCTTGTATGTATGTCTTGTTGAATAAGTCGGCTCAGGGAGTTGTTCAGGAAGGAGGTGGCGGAATCTTACTGAAAATTATAGTATACCTAGCTCCCTTAGGGAATTATAAGCTTCTAAAATCCCAACCTTTCGCCACTGTTTCGTTTTATGCCTAAGAATTTTTAGCACTTTTTCTATCGTGTCAAGCCTTGCCCGTCACGCAACCCAAACTTCGCCGGAACCTTCAACGTCCACTGACAACTCTTTCACACATACAGATATGAGAAGCTAGAAAGTGTTGTTTTTCATTTTGAAAGACATGAACCTCACAAATAGGATATGAACCTCACCATATCCAATGCTGGACAACTACGCCTGGGTTCTCAGCAGTGGCAAACCTTAGAAGGGGCCCTGGCCTGGGTCCAAATTGCTATTATATATAAAAATGTAAAAATTCTAACCTGTAGGCTACTTGTCTGTTTCATTTGTCTGCTTGTCTATTTTATAAAGTCAAATTATGTTGAATAAAAGAAAATAAAGTTTTTTTTGAAGTAGGCTACCAAAATGGGGCCCTAACTCTGTCTCTACATCAGGGCCTAGCTCTAAGCAGAGGCATTACTAGCAAATGTTTGGAGGGCAAGGTATTTTTCCCGACTGGCTAGTTTACCAAATGTTCTTTAAAAAAAACCCGTATGGAAATAATTCAAGTCGTAAACGATCGTTTTTTTACAATTGTATTATGGGACATTCCGATCGTAAACGATCGTTTTTTTACGATTGGAAACAGTTGTTTACGATTGGAAACCGCTGTTTACGATTGGAAACAGTCGTTTACGATTGAAAACAGTTGTTTACGATCGTATTTTTACGATCGGAAACGATCGTTTTTTCCCAATTGTATTATGGGACATTCCGATCGTAAACGATCGTTTTTTTACGATTGGAAACAGTTGTTAACGATTGTATTTTTACGATCGGAAACGGTTGTTTCCAATCGTAATTTAAGGGCCGGGAACTGTTGTTTCCATCGAATTTTCACGATCGGGAACGGGTGTTCCCCGACTGGGTGTTTCAACTTACCCTGCACCCCCACCCCTAGCCTAGTCCCTGGCCCTGAACTGCAACGAACGACTTCTATCCAAGTATTCCAACCCCAACTAACCTTTCATTTTCTGTTATAGTATCGATGGATATTTGCGTTGTTGCATATAAAGGGAAATATTTTTGTTTCCCAAATTATCGATTAAACGGCAACACTCTTAAAAAATAACCAGAGGAAGGTTTAGCACCATAGAGGGGGCTTCGACTACGAAAGATGCTTTTGAAATATTTTGCGCTTCAAAAAAAAGTGAAAGTAGCAAAAACACGGATGACAGTTCTCAACTTCAAGCATTTCCACGGCTTTTATTTATTTATTGTAAATAAACAACTGAAAACGATCGTAAACAGTTGTTTACGATCGGGATTTCAGATTCTCCATTTTTGTTAAACTTTTCGATCGTTTGCACATTAAAAAAAGAATTAACTTCCCTTCTATCGTTGTTGAGATTCAGGTCTTGTTTCAGGTCTTGAAAACCGAACCAAATTTTCCCGATTGAAAACGACTGTTTCCGATCGGAAACAACTGAAAACGATCGTAAACAGTTGTTTTATGACACTTGAAAAAACAATTATGCAAAACTAAAAACTAATCAACTTTCTTATTGCCGTAGTTAGAAATCAGGTCTGTATTTATGTAAAAACAATTGTTTCCGATCGAAAACAGTTGAAAACGATCGGAAACAATTGAAAACGATTGTTAAATTACGATCGTAAAAAAATGATCGTAAAATTACGATCGTAAAAAAACGATCGTCAAAAAACAATCGTAAAATTACGATCGTAAAAAAACAATCGTAAAATTACGATCGTAAACAACCGTTTCCAATCGTTAACAATTGTTTACGATCGAAAACAACTAAAAACGATCGTAAACAGTTATTTAATGACACGAGAAAAAAACGATCATAAACAGTTCTAAAATTATGATTGAAAACCGTTTTTCCGATCGTTTACGATTGGGATTTTAGTTTCAGCTTTTTGTCAAACTATTTTGATTATGCAAAACTAAACACTAATCAACTTTCTTATTGCCGTAGTTAGAAATCAGGTCTGTATTTATCGTCTTGAAAATAAAAACAATTGTTTCCGATCGAAAACAGTTGAAAACGATAGGAAACATTGAAAACGATTGTTAAATTACGATCGTAAAAAAACGATCGTAAAATTACGATCGTAAAAAAACGATCGTAAAAAAACAATCGTAAAATTACGATCGTAAAAAAACAGTCGTAAAATTACGATCGTAAACAACCGTTTCCAATCGTTAACAATTGTTTACGATCGAAAACAACTAAAAACGATCGTAAACAGTTATTTAATGACACCTGAAAAAAACGATCGTAAACAGTTGTAAAATTATGATTGAAAACAGTTGTTTCCGATCGTTTGCGATTGGGATTTTAGTTTCAGCTTTTTGTTAAACTATTTTGATTGTGCAAAACTAAACACTAATCAACTTTCTTATTGCCGTAGTTAGAAATCAGGTCTGTATTTACCGTCTTGAAAATAAAAACAACTGTTTCCGATCGAAAACAGTTGAAAGCGATCGGAAACAATTGAAAACGATCGTTAAATTACGATCGTAAAAAAACGATCGTAAAATTACGATCGTAAACAACCGTTTCCAATCGTTAACAATTGTTTACGATCGTTAACAACTGTAAACAATTGTTAACAATTGTAAACGATCGTTAACAACTGTTTACGACTTAATTATTTCCATACGGGAAATGACTATTTAAAAAAAAAAACTTACTGTTTTTAGGAAAAACAAACATTTTTCACGAAAAAAAGTTTGTAATAAAAAAACGTCTTTTTACAGAAAAGAATCTTTTACAGAATCTTTTTAACAGAAACAAGTGGTGCTTGGCACTGAGTGCCCCTGCCAGGGTCATCACGAAGCCAGGGGACTCGGCTCTAAGAGCCTCAACTACGAGTAATTCTTCCAAAACCAGGTGGCCCCTGTATGTCTGGAACTAGTGTCGCTAACGATATTATATATTATCGCCCTTGCTGAGGGTGATAGCGGAAAAATTTGGCCCGCGGGTAGCATGATAGGCTGATATCGCCCGAACGCAGCGACGGTGATATCTGCCTATCATGCTGCCCAAGGGCCAAATTTTCCGCTATCGCCCGAAGAAAAGCAAGGGCGATAATGATTATAACACTAGTACACTGTGCAGTCCCATGATACCTCCTGGCGGAAATTCGGTTTCTGTTTTATTTAAATCTTTTCTTAAAAAATAATGCTACGTTGCTGCTTCCTTGCACTGAGATGTTATAGATTATGTCACCAGTCTTCTTACCAGTACCTCCAAGTTGGTTGTGGTAGCACAAAGAAAAATCGAAATAAGCACAAGTGACAACACTGTAATGCCTGGCGTGATATTTGAAAAGCACTGCCAGACAGCACTGGAACTGAGAAGAGCAGAAGCCAAAGTGAAGAAAGAATGCAACCTAGCCAAGAAGAATTCATGGGATAATTTCGCAAGTCAGATGAACTACAACACTGCTCCTTCTAAAATCCATCGTTTCATCAGCAAATTAGAAGGGAGAAACGCCGTTTCAGATGACAGAAAATTCAGAATATCAGGGGCCCTAGTGGAGAAGGACCAGGATAAGGCAGAGATATTTTTCGACCTTTACCAGAAACCAAAGGTACCAGAAGAGAGAACAAACCCATTTGTATGTACTCTACCCACTAAGTCAGCACACAAAACCACGCTAATGCTCCCTTTCACGATGGGTGAATTGGAGGACGCTATCACGAAATCCAACCAAAACTCCGCGCCAGGCTTTGGCGAAATAAGCATAAGATGGTTGGCTGAATCGAGCGATACATTTAAGCAAAACCTGCTGGAAATTTACAATGTATCGTGGAAACAACACAAGTTCCCAAAAATCTGGAAAAGAGCAGTTATTCACCCTATCCCAAAAACAGGAAAACCACAAGAAGAAGTGAAGTCATACAGACCCATATCAATATTACCAACTCTAGGGAAAATTCTGGAAAGAATGGTGTACAGGAGAGTCGAATGGTTTGCAGAAACGAATGAAATCATCCCAAAATCCCAAACGGGGTTTAGGAAAAGACACAGTACCATGGATAACCTGACAAGACTGGAGCAGGATGTGAAGATAGCCCTGAAGGAAGGGGAGTATCTCATAGCTGTGCTTTTCGACTACGAAGATGCGTACCGGAACGTGAGACGCGAAAAGCTCCAAGAATCCAAAGACTTCCCAGAAGGACTCATCAAATTCACAATGGACTTCCTAGAAGAAAGAGCCATCGAAATGAAAATCAACCAAGCGAGATCAGCCCAGAAGCAAATCCACGAAGCAGAGGCGTCATTTGGGGGGGGGGCAGGGGGTGGCAGCTGCCACCCCTTGGCCGTCCAACGGGGACCAAAGCTACCCAGGAAAAACAGGAAAATAGTCTAAAAAAGTCAGTTTTTCATCACAATTGTGACATCTCGTTGCGCCATGCCAGTTGATCTTCACTGATGAAAATCGAACCTTTTTTAATCCGAGATAATGACCCATTGTTCGAGGATCGAATGTCTTCAAGGCGCGTTTGAGGCTGGATTAGTTGTGTGTCTGAACTCTGAACATGAAGAGCGAGACTTTATTTTTGTAACATGGCTTTCAGTATCATATTATGATTTGTTCCTGGATAGCTGAGGGCCCCCTTGGAAATTCAGGTGGGGGCACCGCCCCGACGGAGCACAAAATGTAAGAGTAGGAAGGGGAGAGGTTCAGCAAACACTATGTGCCTTTTCACTTAACCCCAGCTTGTTTATTTTGTAAAATGGTAAAAAGAGTTTTAAATCTGCGTTTAACGTGTGTTGCAGCAAAGGCTACCCTGTTTCAGTTTTGTTTCGGAAGGTCATTTTATTTGGAAAGGGTCGAGTTGAAGCACCATCATGTACCAGTTTTCAGTTTAATGTCTCACATTGTTTGAAATGTGTCGTGACCATAAACATTATGAGTCGTGGCCCGTGCTTTCATTTGTTGATCCAAAAAGGCCCTCTGATCATAAAGTAAAGAATTCCAAAATTTTCGCCTGCGGCGCCGCTCGTAGTATGCTCTGTTTACTTTGAGGTTTGTACTTACAGTTTGGGGGATGGGCCGTTTTAGAACCTAAAATTTGTTCAGGAAGTAGTTAAATTTTGTTAGAAAACATGCAAATTCAACAAATTTTTTTGCCTGCGGCGCTCATTGCCATTTTTTTCAAAAAAAAAATCGTTAGAAACTTGCTCTCCTGCGAGTTCCAGTTAGTTTTCTGCTCTTCAGCCGTGCTGGATTTCCAACAAGTACATTTTGCGGCATTCACCCTTCGCCCAGGCACTTCAAACCGCCCATGCGTCACGGGTCCCCGGAGGGGACCCCGGGACGCCACCACTGCCACCCCTTAGGTTTCAGCGAAATGACGCCTCTGCCACGAAGGACTCCCGCAGGGATCCATCCTAAGCCCCCTTCTGTTCATATTGTACATCAGCCAACTCCAAATGAGAAGAAGTCAAACTAATCAAGGGGAGTTTGCAGACGACCTCCTCATTTGGGAAAGAGGGAAGGACCCAAATGAACTACGGAGGTTATTTTTTCCCTTGTGTAAAGATATTGGGTAAATAAAAATGATTATGATTATGATATACACAGATGGCTCAGTGAAAGGCAAGAAGGCAGGGACAGCAGCATGTATTCCTGAGTACAAGTTGAACATTACCATTTGCCTCCCTGATGGCACATCCATCCTTACAGCGGAGTTAGCGGCAATCGAAAAATCACTGGAAGTGATGACCCAAATGCCTCCGGAGTCGAGAGAAGTGGTGATTCTGTCGGACTCTCGATCAGCACTACAACTACTACACAAAATAAACTCTGCAAGTGAGGACACAGACGACCCCTCAAGAACATCAGAAAACTCCTTCAACTTCTCGAAGGTCAAAACATCAGCTGCAAGTTTCAGCATATCCCGAGCCACAAGGGAATCCATTACAACGAGGAAGCGGACGCCTTGGCTAGTAAAGCAGTGGACACCCCAGCCCAATCCCAACTGCATACGATGAGAGACATCATGCGAAACCGGGTCTAGGCGAAAACCCCCCCGCCAACCCCCCCCCCGGCTAAAAAAACCCCGTTACCAACCCCCCCCCCGACCAACCCCCCCCCCCCCCCCCCCCCCCCGGTACCAAAAAAAACCCGGGTACCAAAACCCCCCGGTACCCCCCCCCCCCCGCATAAAAAAGATGGGTATGTAAGAGTAGAGTAACTGGTAGGTAGAGAGTAAGAGAAGAATAGAAAATCACCCCGGTCCCCCCCCCCCCGGCGAACCCCGCCCCGAATCCTTAGACACTCACATACATTTAGACTGGGATTTACTGGGCAACAAAACGAACACCCATGTGACAAGCACGAGTAAGGTGAAGAGCTGGTAGAATATTTCTGGGACTATCCTGGAAGTGCTATCAAACGAGCTCAACCTTTCCCTTGACCCAAAGGATCCTCCCATCAAGTCTCATCAAAATATCTCATTCCCTTCGAGACTTACCCTGCTCACAGACGGAAAGCAGGACAACTTTTGCGGTGCATAGGTATCCCTCCACTTCCTGCCCATCTTCGAGTTTCTGGTATGACAATAACTAAAGAGCAATCAGGCAAAGGGAGCTTCACATTGCACCAATGGGTGGCATCCTAACTGCAGCTTCCTCGCCAAGAAGGGGAAGACATTGGGAAAGGATTTGTTGGGGGGATCGTTACACTGAGTGGAACTGGCTTCGAAACCTCACTGACAACAGCTCCAGTTGAATGCGCGTGTTTGGTGACTTCAGCAATTAGTCTGTCACCATCAACCTTCACCTTCGCCTTACACTCCCTTTGTTTATCATTGTTCTGATACCCACTGTACTTCAGCATTATTATCAAGTTTGCGAAAGAAGGTTATTCTATTCTTACTCTCTACCTACCAGTTACTCTACTCTTGCATACCCGTCTTTTTTTATGCGGGGGGGGGGTTTGGTACTGGGGGGTTTTGGTATCGGGGGGTTTTAGCCGGGGGGGGGTTTGGCGGGGGGGGTTTGTCCGGGGGGGTTTTCGCCGGGGGGTTTTAGCCGGAACCCTGCGAAACCGTATCTTCTAGAAGAAATTGCGGTTACTCCCGTCACCCTTTAAAACACATCACCAGTGCGTCACTTACTACAGGCTTAAGACTGAGACCCTCCTTCTAAACAAAACGTTGTTCGAATGGGGACTCCACAACACACCAAACTGCAGAACATGTCATCAGGTGGAAGAAGATGTGCAACATGTGTTATTCGACTGCAAAGGAGACAACCAAACAGCCAAAATGAGGGCCTCGTGCCGGAAACTAAAGATACAACCGTCTTTAAGCGCTATCAACCTAGCACCACTTCGGAAGTTGGAGGAGAAAGAACTCTTCCACCAGATGATCAAGATCCTACAGGAGAGAGAAGTCAGCTAGTTCCCGTTTGACGCAGGCAGAGATACGCCCAACGAAGAAAGAAAGTGCAGACGACGCAGGCCACCCAGCCAAGAAGAGAGGCCGAAAGGGAAGGACGCTGACGTCGCTCCCAATGGCTTGATGATTTGGATGATGATGATTCTGGATTCCACAGTAAGCTATTTTGTTTGAGTTGGTTCTAGTCGATAATGTCTCAGTAAGAATATAGCATAGTGCGACATTCAAACCTCAGCTATACAGGAGAGGTATCCAACTTTGAATTTACTTAAGTTCAAACTAGGCCTGGAAATCTTACAAGGAAACCCAGCCCCAGACTAAATCCGCGATCTTGAGACCAAACCACCCACCCCCACCCGGCTAGATGTCAAAGATTTTAATACCTGTGCCCCCCTGCTAGTACACCTGTTTTTGGAAATCAAATCACTTTGATGTGGGTCCCGGGACACTCTGGTATCCCAGGGAACGAGGAGGCCGATGCGCTAGCAAAGGAAGCTACCAAAAGAATTACGTTTGGACCTGAACCCTTTATTCCCATTTCGGAAAGTAGGTGGAAAACAGAAATCCGGGAATGGATGAATAAACAGGTAGACCAAACTTGGAAAAACCGAGTGGATTGTCGAGCCACGCGAAGTTTAATACCCACGCGCAACGAGGCACTGACAAGAAGGTTAGTCGCCATGAAAAAAGATGAAATCCGGGGAATCATCCAGGCTGTTACTGGAATTGGAAACCTTGGAAAACACAATTCAAATACAGGAAAAACTGAGTCTCCAATATGTACCCATTGTGGAATAGAGGAAGAGACAAATAATCACTTTGTTCAAGAGTGCCCAGCTTGGACAAGGCAACGACTAGAAGCATTCCACACTCCGAGTGTCGATTTCCACGAGGTAGTGAGAAAAGACAGATTAAAGGAACTGTCCAGGTACCTTCAGTTGACAGGGAGGTTAGACAGGTTTTAAGGTAAGAACGCGACTTAAAGCGGTAGAATGAGTGATGTTTGTATCAATTGTTTTTATAGAGTGATGTTTTCATCAATTGTATTGTAGAGTGATGTTTTACCATCAATTGTGAATAGGGGGATTGAGACAATGGGCCTTTTGTGGCCTGAGTTTCGGCCAGTATGTTTAGCCTACCCCACAGAATAAATAAATAATACACTTGTTTTAGTTTTGTAGTATTCCCCTGATGTTAAAAGAAAAAAGTTCCAACCGTGCCATATCACTTGATATCGCATGTGCGATATCACTTGATATAGCATGTGCGATATCACTTGATATCGCACGGCTGGAACTTTTTCCTTTTAACATCAGGGGAATACCAGACAGTTTTGGCACTGGGTAGGATAGGACTGTTATCATGGGACTGCACAGTGTACTGGTGTTATATCGGCATACTGCACCAAATAATGATCTAGAATATCGAAATGTAAATATCGATATTGAAAACAATATTTGTTCATTCATAATTATTGTAAATAATCAGACATATGTTACATTTATATATTCGAAATTGACGAAAATGTTCTTCTAATTCATTTTTGTTCATTCGAAGTTTGAGTTCATGGAAGATCCTTTCTTACGACAATTATGTGCTTAAATTTTGGCGAAATGAGCGCATACTATAGCGAATCATGGTACCGAAATATCGATACAGATTATCGAGTATTGAAAGTGAAAATACTGATATAGCGAAAATTCCAAATACGGTATCGCCCAGCAACTGGACCCTAGTTTTGGCAGAATAGCTTTCCTTCTACTAAAATAGCAGCTCTATCAGAAGAAATCAAGCTCTCCTCCTCTCACGTCAAAAGCAAGGCAGCATCATGCATTCAGCATGCATTGGCGCCATTTGGCATTGCCATTGTCATGCATGCTGAGCTCATCATCAATCAAGTTCAGTTGTCAGAACCAAATCCAAGGGGTGTTGACTAAGCTAGGGCCGATTATCGACGAGTCGTGACATCGCACGAAAAGTCCATATTTTCCATTTACTAACGGAATTCATTGTCCCTAGAACGGTTTATAAGTGTAAACGCGTCCGGCGCCTCGCTGGCCGCTCGGCTCTATATATAAAGATACAATATATATATTCTGCAATATCAACTTAATCGAATTTTCCTATTTCTTTCATGACGTCACGAAAACGTCACACTCGTCGATAATCGGCCCAAGCTTAGTCAACACCATCCAAGGAGCTGGAGCGATCCGAAAAATCTTAATTACCTCGACAAGCAGCCCTGTTGCGATTGTATTTTCGGTCCAGTCGGCACTTCAGATAGGTTGTATTTCAAGGCTGTCCCAGCAAAAGCACGCTTTTTACGCTTAAAATAAACGCCGAAAAAGCTAACAACGGCAATTCATTCGAATCGAGACCACGAGGCGCGAATTTTAAAAGTCAAATGTAGCATGGGCTTTTTTTAGTTGGCCAAGCTCAAGATGACATCTGAGATGTAAGTGCTTAGATATTTTAATGGGAGGCTAATCTTGCTCAAACCATATGCTTAATTCGTGAGACAGGTCCTATAAGTTAAGTGGGTCATGTTTCCATGGGCTCCACCAAATGATTTATTGCCTACATTCCTACAAATTTTCAACACTGATTTGGCAAATCAGTGTTGAAAATTTGTAGGCTTTTTGTATAGCTATCTTTTTTAGCATTTTTTATTCCAGCCGGTAATTACTATGGGATATTGTTGAATGGCGGTTAACAAACCCTTAGCCACTAAAAAAATAAAAATAAAACCTGAGCTTTTGAAGATCAGATTCAGAATAACAGAAAGTGATTCTCCTTTCTTTTAGCTTTGATTTGAGGCCAAAATCACCTCTCTATCTTGTCTCTAAGCATCTTAAATCTTCTTTAGAAAACAGTATTTTACATAAGGAAATGCCTATGTTCATCCATTGACTTTAGGGTTTTGTCCATCTAATGACCAGCTTGGAACTATGTGCTTCAATGAAATTCTATGAAACTGGGTGATTTTGAGCTGGTTTTGAGTGCATGGGGAGCCCCAGCAAGTTAGTTAGATGAGAAAATATGTATATTATCATCAAGGTTACAATCCAATAGACCTATTGCTGCTATAGCTATAGGCTGCTGACTTTTCCTCCTTAGTATCAACAAATTTTTTTAGGCAAGTTCAGCTACTTTTTTTTACATCTTACTGTTAGCCTTATAAAATAGACAATTTTGTCCTGAATACAATGGTATTTTTAAAATGTGAAGTGATGACCCAAATGCCTCCGGAGTCGAGAGAAGTGGTGATTCTGTCGGACTCTCGATCAGCACTACAACTACTACACAAAATAAACTCTGCAAGTGAGGACACAGATGACCCCTCAAGAACATCAGAAAACTCCTTCAACTTCTCGAAGGTCAAAACATCAGCTGCAAGTTTCAGCATATCCCGAGCCACAAGGGAATCCATTACAACGAGGAAGCGGACGCCTTGGCTAGTAAAGCAGCGGACACCCCAGCCCAATCCCAACTGCATACGATCAGAGACATCATGCGAAACCGGGTCTAGGCGAAAACCCCCCGGCGAAACCCCCCCCGCCACCCCCCCCCCCCGGCTAAAAAAACCCCGTTACCACCCCCCCCCCCCCCCGACCAAAACCCCCCCGGTACCCCCCCCCCCCCCCCGCATAAAAAAGATGGGTATGTAAGAGTAGAGTAACTGGTAGGTAGAGAGTAAGAGAAGAATAGAAAATCACCCCGGTACCCCCCCCCCCCCCCCGGCGAACCCCGCCCCGAATCCTTAGACACTCGCACACATTTAGACTGGGATTTACTGGGCAACAAAACGAACACCCATGTGACAAGCACAAGTAAGGTGAAGAGCTGGTAGAATATTTCTGGGACTATCTTGGAAGTGCTATCAAACGAGCTCAACCTTTCCCTTGACCCAAAGGATCCTCCCGTCAAGTCTCATCAAAATATCTCATTCCCTTCGAGACTTACCCTGCTCACAGACGGAAAGCAGGACAACTTTTGCGGTGCATAGGTATCCCTCCACTTCCTGCCCATCTTCGAGTTTCTGGTATGACAATAACTAAAGAGCAATCAGGCAAAGGGAGCTTCACATTGCACCAATGGGTGGCATCCTAACTGCAGCTTCCTCGCCAAGAAGGGGAAGACATTGGGAAAGGATTTGTTGGGGGGATCGTTACACTGAGTGGAACTGGCTTCGAAACCTCACTGACAACAGCTCCAGTTGAATGCGCGTGTTTGGTGACTTCAGCAATTAGTCTGTCACCATCAACCTTCACCTTCGCCTTACACTCCCTTTGTTTATCATTGTTCTGATACCCACTGTACTTCAGCATTATTATCAAGTTTGCGAAAGAAGGTTATTCTATTCTTACTCTCTACCTACCAGTTACTCTACTCTTGCATACCCGTCTTTTTTTATGCGGGTGGGTTTTGGTACTGGGGGGTTTTGGGTATCGGGGGGGTTTGGTACCGGGGGGGGGGGTTTAGCCGGGGGGGGTTTGTCCGGGTTTTTTTTCGCCGGGGGGTTTTAGCCGGAATCCTGCGAAACCGTATCTTCTAGAAGAAATTGCGGTTACTCCCATCACCCTTTAAAACACATCACCAGTGCGTCACTTACTAGACATTGAGCTTAATTGAGAGAAAAAACAGAAATTTGGAAAAGTCATGCTGTTACAATGCAGGAGAATTTGCTGGTGTGAAGCATAGGCATTACTAGCCAACATTTTTTGGGGGGCAAGGTATTTACAGACTGGCTGGTCACTTTTACCGACGGTTGTTGTAGAAAAAACGACTGTTCTTAAGAAAGAACAACTGTTTTGAAGAAAAATCGACTGTTTCCAAGAAAAAAATCGACTGTTTTACGAAAAATCGTGAAACTCAGCTTTTTTTTACAGACTGGCCAACAACGTTCAGGGGGGCCCTCCCCCCCATACGTGGCGCCCCTGGTGTCAAGTTATATGACCTCTAAAATGTTTAAAGGAAATTTCTGTGCAGTCCTGACTGTCAATAACAAATAAGCAAAATCTCAACAACCTACTAATCAATTATCAATAACCTAGGCTAGTTAGGACTGCATTTCCTTTGGCTTTGAAAAATTTTTAGGTCAATTTTGAGGTATATTAATTTAAGGTTGACAATCCCTCCTGTAATTTTGCATTTCCTGCTGATCTCATGCAGGATTAGACCAGCCCAGAAGTAATGAAAATGGACCAATATGTTATAGTGATTATCCTGTAGATGTGTCCAAAGCTTTGGCCATGGGGGAGGAGCTTAAAATTCAGGGACAAACAAAAGTACGGGTATACTTGATTTTGTATTTGTTGTATCTCTAAATTCAGAGTAGCCCTCCCTATTTATATCTAATTAATTAACTATCTCTCAGTATTGAGTTGCCAATCCATTCACTCAAAAGCACTTCCTTTTTAGGACCAATTATTTGGATTTGGTTTTATTTATCTTTCACAGAAAGTAGCACCTGCAATAGGCTAACTTTGTAATGAATTGTCTGTTGCTGTTCTGATGATGAATTGTCCCTGAAAGGAATTTCCTGTGATGTGAATTTGTTGTGACAGTCAACTCAGGCATTCCAGCTGTGCTGCTTGTTTCTTGGCAACCCCCCACGAAAACCCTGTTGGTAAATCTGTAGTGTTTGTTGGTGCAAACACCAACAGACCCTTTTATCATTCCGTTTCAAATACCGACAAAAGCTTTGTCTGTAAAGCAGGAAACTTCTTGTTGGGAAATCGGCAGCGTTTGTCGGTTCGGAGACGGTGTGCGGATTCGGTACTGACAAGAGCTCTGGCAGACACTTTCCTCGTTCTGTTTCTGATACCGTCGAAAGGTCTGTCGGTGCGTGGATTCCGTTTTCGGTACCGACAAGAGCTTAGGTAAATCAGAAAACTTCTAGTTTGGAAATCGGCAGCGTTTGGCAGTGCCGAGACGGTGCGCGGATTCCGTTTTCAATACTGGCAAGAGTCAACTTTCCTCGTACCTTTTCTGATACCGTCTGGAAATGGTAATTTTTTGTCGGTGAGGAGATGATACCGACAAAAGCCTTGTCGGGAAGTCAAGCCGATGATCGGATCAGGATTCTGATATTTGTTGTTTTTCATTTTTCGGTACAGTGACCAGGAAAAGCCTAGTCGGTAAAATGGGAACTCTCTTTTTTGGTCTGTTTACATCCGGAATGGACAAAAATCGTGTCGTTAAATTCAGTAATTGTGAACTGCTTGTTTCCCCATCTTCACCCCACGGACGTCAGATCCGGTTCGGGCCTCAAACTACATGTCTCGGTCCCATGAAATTTGTACCTTTCAAGTTTTATCCCAATCACTCAATCCGTTCGGCCCGTACGCGTATTACAATATTTCCGAAACCTCCTTGCAACACTGTTCTCGAACGCGGATAAATGGAACATCTTGGGCAATTTTCAGTCGGATCCGAGCACTTTCTAGGGCCCATGAACCCGTTTGGTTTGTGAGGCTTAAGCCCCGTCTACATTGCCGTAAACCGACCGTTTTACGGACGGTCCGTAGCCGCAAAAATGTGGTCTTCATTAGGTCCGTAACCGCAAAAATGTGGTCTACTTTAGTCCCAAATAGGCGAATCTTTTGTTGAAATTTAAAAAACAGTTTATATGTGACTTGAAAAACAGTTGAGAAACAGTTACATGGGACTGTGACAAAAAAGCAGTCTCCACTACGTCCGTTTTACGGTTACGGAGGGGTCAGTACCGCCGTTTTACGGCTACGGCCGTCCGTAGAGAAAGACCCGTCTTCACTGCCGTAACGGTCGACCGTAAAACGGTCGGTTTACGGTAATGCAGACGGGGCTTTATCACAAAGTTACCGTAACCGCACCTTCCACTCACAGTTGTCGAATTTCGTTCGGACACAGAAGCAGCAAATATAAGGCATCTGCTCTAATCAGCCATCAGGTTTCCATAAAATTGGATTGCCGGTTCACTTAACCTGTACTTTGATCCAACGCATCCGCATACCAGATTTTAACAAAATACCTCAACCCCTTTGAGAGTTACCGTGATAACAAACGGACAGACAAACTTTACGAAGTCATAGGTGATAATGTTTTGCTTAGTTCACAAGCGAAAAAGACAGCCGCGAAAATCTTCAAGCAGTGAAGTAATCTGTTGCAGTGTCCATCACTTCTTTTCTGGTTTGGAAAGCTATTGACTGCATAGCAGTTTCCTGGTTCCATGTGATAACCATTGGTGCCAGGAAGTGAATGGCAAATTCATTAACTTTCATTAGAAAGATCTCAGTTGATCTGTTACAATTCATTATTACAACGGTTGTACGATGCGTTCGCGGGGCGCTTTTTGTCGGTAAATTGATAAATCTTTCGGTAAAATCTGGGCTTGCCCTCCCCTCCACGAGAATGAGCTAGTTTCGCCACTGCTTTCAGGTCTCCTGTTTATTTGCCCATTTAGGAGGACAGTATTTAATGTTTCAACTGGGCTTTGCAAAATTCTCAAGCTGGGTAGTGTTTCCAAGAATTTATTTCTTTTTTTCCTAGGAGTCGAAATGAACAACAGCTCCTCATAATACTCAGACTTTGTCAAGCAAAGAATGTAGTCCTTGAAAAAGGCCAACAGCTTGTTGTCGAAGCTAGATTCAAAGGAGAGTCTCTGTCATCTGATCCTGTTGATTCGTCTGTAAACCCTCTGATTAACACAGAGTTAGCATGGGTAGTGACCAGAAAAGAATTACAGGAGCTAAGAATGCAAAAGGCTCCAATAAAAGTAGAACTATACTCCGTCTCCAGTATGGAGAAGAAATTGCTTGGATATTGCATCCTGGATTCACGTTCAGCAAGCATTGACAAAATGGAGCAAAAATGGTACAAAGTTGTTGGAACGAAACCTCCCTCTCATCCGATTTTGCTCTTAGTCTGCCTTGCACTTGAAATTGAAGAGGAAACTCGCTTTGTTACGGGTGCTGCCCCTCCTGAGCTAAACTTTAACGGTTTGGAAACCTCTTACCAGCCTCTTCTACCCGCTCGTGAACAGTTTGATGAAAGCCTTAAACCAATTTTAGTGAATGGTGAGTTCTTTCAGATTGGGCCAAATGAAAAGTGTACTGAAACATTCTCATTTTCTGTGACGGTAGTTTTTGCGGAAAACTTGCCATTGCTTCTCCCAGATGCAGTGAGTAACTGGCCTCACATTGACTCAAAATATTTCTTTTACTTCAGCCTTTTGGGATGCGACATTACAACTGAGCCTTTTCAGAATGTGTCATACCCTGACTTTCTTGCTGAGAAAGCTACAGCAAAGATCCGAAGCTCTATTGATCTCCTAAAGAAGTTCTTTGAATTTCAAAAATCATTCGAAATCCAGTTTTGCTGTGATGACCATGCTATTGGGTACGCCCATGTTGATCTCTCACCGCTTAGCGAAAAGATTGGTAATGAGATCTACCTCAAGCCAGCCTCTATTTCCGGACAGTTTCCTTTGAAATCGACTCATAACTCGAAGGTTCCTGAGAACAGCCTTGGTCACTGCCCCCTGGTTGGTCTGTCTCTAACCATCAGTGCTCAACAAGACACACTTCCGAGTGAAGCAGTTAATGAAGTGACGGACGATAAGAAAACGCAAGTTAACGAAAGCCTTATGGAGAATGCCAAACAGAAAGATACGGCAAAGCTGAAGCTGGAGACAGCAGAAGAACACCAGGAGATTTCAAGACATGAGGAGACGACGAATCCAGAGTCGGCGGAAGAACAGCCCTTATCCTCCTCAGACGTGCCCAAGAAAGGGGAAAGACTTGTTGTAGTCGAAACGAACAGTTCATCAGCTTTGCATCGCACGAGGAAGGTTCTAGAAGAAAGACCATTGTTCCTCTCGCCCATCTCTAAAACTAAGAGGACTGAACGATACTCCTCCGACACTGAAGGCGTTCCGGTCGACTCCATCGTATCCCTATTGAACGAGCTGGATGATTGGAGGAACCAGCAAATGCAGAAGATGAAAAACAGCCTAGAGGCTGAAGAAATGCGACGCCTTGATCTCTTACTTACTCAGTGGCGTCAGCAGTACAGTCTCTGGGAGTCGGCCTTGAGACAAAGAATGAAGAAGTGCAGCGATCTCGAGACCCATGCCAAAGAGCTTGTCGCCAACCTCATTCGAAGAGAAGAGGACCTGAAGAAGGTTGAATTAGAGTTTGAACGAAGCAGAGCTGAAGTAATATGGAAGTCTAATGAAGCTCAAGCAGATGCTGACAGAAGATGTACAACAATCAAACAGGAGTATGAACACAAGGTGAGCCTTGAACAGGAGAAGGTGAAGATACTACAGAACGAAATTAAGCATCTCAGGTCAAAGGAGTCAGACAATCCGATGATTTTAGACTTGCAGACGAAGCTAGCGCGATTGACGACCGATAAGGAAAACTTGGAGGAGCAGTTAAAGCATGTACGACAATCGAAGCTATACTATAAGGAACAGTGGCTTCGTGCTGTCGACAAGGTTGAAAACCCATTCTGCCCCGGTCAACAGGGTGACCTTCATTTGACTTTGAAGCAGAAAGACGCAGAGATTGAGCACTTGAAGTCACTTTTATTCTCAGGAAGTTCTAGACACAGTACCGAAGATCGCCGAACCTCGAGTAGCGGAAAGAATGACTCCCCACTAGTCAATGCTGCTATACAGCGAGGAATAGCGGCAGTGGGGCTTGGGTCGCGGGAGGGAACGGGTACCAGCTTCAGGAGGTCTAGGGCTGGAACTGATACTGACATCAAGACCATCCGACCCAGAACGACTGAAGTGCCAATGCGTGCAAATGTTCCTGACCGAGAATCAAGGCCTAGATCTAGGCAGAACCGCACGCGGTCTGCCGACGCTAGGAAGCGGCCGCTAACCAACAGCGAGAAGACCATCCGGCCCCCCTCCGCCACCCGACGCTCTCTTGTGAATGCAGTACCGCATACCTATGTAAGACCTGCTCTGACCTCATCCTCTCTGAATGACATAATGAAGGAAATCGAGACTTTGGAGAACACAAGGAAGTCCATGCTTCGCTCTGGACATTACAAAGACACAGATACAGTGATAGTGCGGACCGATGCGAAAATAGCAAACTTGAAGCAGGCCATCCATAGTGATTGAGGTTGGAAGAGTCTTTAAGTGAAATTATGTTTGGAAATAGCCAGAGTAGAGGTAACATTTTAGGTCATACATACTTCTTTCGTATTCAGGGAACATTATAAGAATGTACAGAATTTTGTCTATCCCGGTCAGTTCCAAAATTGCTATGACATAGTGTTAGAGTAGTATTTGTAAGTTTTGTACACTGACAGTTTATATATAACACAGGACACATTAGTAACACAAGTTTGGAAGTTTCTACAGCCAAGAAGGGAGAAAGAAGCCTTTTTTCAGGCGCGCTACTGAGATCGGGCGTTCGAAATCTTAAAACACCAATTTTGGGACAGAGGGCCACGGGGGAAAAAATTTGTATCAAAAGTTAAGGGACCCAGCTTACTTATATTACTGATCCACTTTACATCCCATCGATCCATCCATTCTCACTTCCGAGTTTCAACTTCCTTTGTAATTTGCTTCCACCCTTTTGGCACTACGCCGATTTTTGCATTTGCCGTGTTTCGATTTTTGCATTTGCTCTTTTCGGGGCGGATCATGCTTCCGCTTATTGTTTCAAAGTATCTCACTGGTCAGGAATACCGGCTCTGCAAGTTTTTCCTTGTTTCTCATCAAAGACGAAGGTGAAAAGCCAAGGCTGAAAACGCCAAGACGGGTTTGGAATCTTTTAAGAAACCCGACAGAATTTCAGAGAAGTCACTTATGTTTTAATTACTGGAACTGTCCCTAAATCTATAACGTAAAGTTTCGGGAACGAGGTAATGTTCCTCAGAGAGCTGTTTAGCAAGTGGATCTATCTCGATACCGCACGTCATAGCTGAATACTCAAGTATCCTCCTTCTGTCTTTTACCTATGGCACAAGATCGCCGAAACTTTCTTCTTTTCTTTACACAAAAAGATCAGCGCGGCATTCAGGGCGGAAGTGCCTGGTTCTTGCCTAAAAAGGTGTTGTTGCCTGTCACACAGCATCTTTGTACGCTGCAAGCAGTGATCCCTTTCCACTGGCGATACTGATTGTATAGGGTTTCCGCGAATAGGGTTTTCCCGAGCAGGAAAGCAAATCCGGAATCACTTTTGGCTGCGGTGAGTCCAAACTGTCAACTGCGATTTTCGCGCTCTAGAAAATAATCAATTAAAGAACAGATTTGAATGTATTTGACTTAGTTTACACGGTGTTTAATTCTATAATAACTTTCCACGAATATTCCTTCAGCCCAAGCTGACTGCGAATCATATTTGACAGCACAAAACGGATACTTCAGCTGAATCTTATTAGAGCTATATTTCGGCTCTTCTTGGCAAGGGTCTCAGGCTCAAAGCCGCTCAAGTTGGAAAATGAGCTTTTTGTTTGACCCTTGCCAAGAACGGAACTTGGTAAGAGATTCCCACAATGTTTCCTGCGGTTCCGCGATAAACTTCGCTCGCTGAAAAATGATTACGGAATCTCATAAAAATCTTTCGAAAAATGTCGGAAGTGAGTTCTATAACCAGTCAAAGAGCGCGACATATTTCCATTTTCGTAACGCTCTTTTCATTCGAAGATAGTGGCAGCCATGTGGGTGGGGGAGGGTGGTATGACGTTGCTAGCCAGGTCGATAAAGTTGGTCTCTTCTAGAATCAGAATCCAAGCTTGGGCAAAACCAGCCTAACAAATAAAAGCTGTTTGGCTCTGCTAGTTGGTCTCTTCGAGTATCTAAAGTCCAAGCTTGGGCAAAACCAACCTAACAAATAAAAGCTGTCTGGCTATGCTCGTATTCGTAGGTCGGAACTCGGGTGCAGAAAATTAGTAGGTCGGAACTCCTGGAAATTAGGAACCAGAGGTTGAGCCAGTGCTCAGGGAGGTATAATAAACGGGTTAAATGCTTACCTGGTAAGTTGAAGTTTTAGGTCGGTTGTAACCGACCTATGAGCACTGGCGTAAAGCAAGGGTTCATTTCCCGCCTCCCCACATTGTGGATTTTGTCGTTAAAGTTTAGCTGAAAAGCCAACTTATTTTTTTGTCATTTAGTTCAGACACTGAATTATTTAGATTCTGCAAAGGGATTTTTTTGTTTTCCACTATCTGCTCTAGTTATGACGTTCAGAATATCTGCGGCCGTCCCCACAGCGAAAATTCTACTATGACGCGGGAATTTTTTTTTTCAACAGAAACGCGGCTTTTCAGTGTGAAGTGGTGATATTGGTGAAGATTGCTTAGTGCATGAACAAAAAAAGTCATAAATTTGTCTTGTAAGGCATACAACAACAAAAAAAGCGCATAGAGGTACCACGAATCACACGGAAATTCCACTATTTGAAAATCGATTATTCCTGAACCAAGTAACGCATTTTCAGCGGGTCTTCAAGCCAATTTAAGTGAATAAGTGATGGGAAACTAGATTGTCCTATCCAAGTCCTTTTCGGTTAAACTTTAAGTTTTTGTCGACAGTGATACTCAGTCTCTGAAAACTGGTATGATTTTAACACCGCTACCCTACCCTCACATAGTACCGGGTCTATCTGCTGCGACAGAACTACCACAAAACCGGATTCTCTAGCATCCTACTTTACATAATCTCTTACGAAACGATGAAAACTGTATTACTGATCATGTCAACCATTCTTTAACACTGGCAATAAACACAATTTGGAGGAAAGAGCTCTAGAATAGCTGGCATGGCCAGGCAACAAATGCACTTATGACTGAGTCCACTACAGGCTTGTTGGAACGTCCCTTCTTCTGTAGTATTCAATGTAATTCTTCAGCTTCTCTGGTGAGGTCAACTGTGGTCTGTAATAGTTCTGCGGGGGAGGTCCTTCTTCTAGCTTGACAAAGTAGTGGCAATGTTTGTATCGCATTGTCCCAAATCGCATTCTTGCATGTCTTCGCATACCTTTGATCACGAGACCTTTTCCAGAACGGGAATCAGCTGCAGGGGAATAAAGAGAGTGGGTTAGTCAGCAGGTGGTTTGTTACCACAAGGGCAGTTGTGGGCGAATTCGCTCTTAAAGGAACAGTAAACTTGACTACGGAACTTTCGGCCATCGAATCGCCCGGGGGCTTAGATAAATATACAGGGTCTTATTGTCGACAGGCCCCCCCCCCTTCTTTGTTATCTCGAACCGTCTCGAACCCCCTCCTTAGTGTTCCCAAAGCTAGCTGGCAGGCCCTTGCCCCTTATGCACTGTAATTATGCACTTATGTACTGTAAAAGTTCGCATTTTTACATGTAGACTACAGACTAACTACCTCCCCGACAAGACGGCCGGGGTTCGATTCCTAGTCGCGGCACACAAACCTTTTGCTTTTGCAAACCTTTTGCTCAAAGTCGAATTCTCGGAAACTCCAATGGTCGTAACGAGAAATTTTCTTACTCTCAATATCGACTCAGGGTACATTCTTGATATGTTAGCTAGCTCACCGAGTCAAGTTTGAGTCAAGTTTTCTGTTCCTTTAAAGGACCCCTCTTGCTTATTGTGCCTTTTATAATATAGGCTACCTAGCTCCCTTGTGGAAATTTAAGCTTCTAAAGCCCCGACCTCTCTTCATTATTTCGTTACATGCCTACGATTTTTTTGCGCTTTTTCGGCCGTGCCGAGTTTTTGCCTGTCACACAACGCAAAGTTTGTCGGAATCTTCAACATCCGCTCACAACTCTGTCACACATAAGGAAATGAGACTCTTCTGTTTTTTTACTTTTTCTGTTTGCTTAGTTTTCCCACTTCTTAACCACGGCACGTTCAGTTTTCAAATGTTTTGCGCCCAGCCGTCGCGTCGGAGAGCAGGAGGGCTGGATTGAGTCGACTACCGATTTCAAGAAAATTGCTAATTTTAGTTGGAAAGTAATGGTATTTTCAGAAAACATTTTCATTTCTAGTAAGAGTTGTGCTTTAAAGGACACCTCTCACTACATAGTGTTTCTGCTAACATGTTCAGAGAGTGGACTACTTTGAAACTTGGCTATGCTTGCTTCAAATTACACAAGGCTTCGACTGTTTTTAGCCTCTTTCCCTTGTCTTGGATGACAGACTTAGCAAAAAAATCTGCATAACCGGATTAACCGGTCTTGTGACGAATAGGCATCTCGGAAACAATGATCGGGAGCCTGATACGTCACGTAAATAGAACAAACGTGGCAAGCGGGATAATCAGTGTTATGTTAACAGAGGGTGTAGGGTACATTTTAGAATCTCGGGATCGAGAACGGATGGAAATACTACTGAAGCAGACAGAATTACTATCATCTGCAGATGTCCTTTAAATGCGGCCTCAAAATACATCGTTTCTGGTTAAAACCAACTCATATCTGTATCCTACGATAACCACACCCTCTTTCTAGAACGCAGGCGCCACAAACACTGTAAAACCGCAGATACGTTCACTCCTAGTTGCCAAGAACAGGGGTCCTGCCCGGCTTAAAGGAACGTCACACGTTTTACAATAAACTGACATGATGTATTGCGTGTGTATAGGCTCAATACAGTACCGATTTTTGCCCCAAAAAGCCGCCACAGGGACAAATGAACGGTGCGCATTTGTAGGATCCTAGGAGCTTCGGGCACTCGGCGTTCACTCCCTTCAGGGTGCTACTAACCAGTAGGTAACCCTTTGCTCACCAACTGGATATGGCTCAGCCAAGCCGGATCTTCCTTCCATGAGCAAAGCGAATCATCACTGATTAACTAGCAATGTAATACCGAATTTTGAAATATCGGCATAACCTCATTCTGCGAATATTTACAATTTCGCCTTTCATTTTTATTTAAGTTTTTTTTTAAGTCTTTGCTAGTATTGGTACCCACAAGCGAGGTTAGATTTGTCTGATGCAGAAGCTGAACATTGGATCATGAAAGTGAAAAATTTTTTCCATCACCTGCGCGTACAGCGATCTCACTTTACGCCCACCGTACTGCAGCCTGTTAATCAACTGCAGGTTCTGCTCGCGCCCCTAGGGAGGCGGCATAGTACATTATGCAATCTATCTCGGGTCACGAGTGTCACCTGTGGTTGGAATGGATTGCCGTTACCTTCTCCTTTGCCTCAATTCGCTTTGCCCTCCACATTCAACCCTTACATCCCATACCTAAAATGTGTTTGACCAGGTTTGGGACGACGTTCGAACAACAGTTTCATTTAAGTTTCTAAAGATTTTATATGGATTAATGTAACACAAAATCAATTGTAAATCACAAGCAGGAAAACGAAAAATGGACTACCGCTGTGAGTTTAGGTTATACTTCTATGAATGCGAAGGTTGCCCTGGACGAGCCGTTGCCCCCCCCCCCCCCCGGGAACCGCGAAATGACGTCTCTGCGGTCTTGGTGAATACTCTCGATGACTATCTCTCCTTGCCGCTGCGAAATCTCCGGCCTCTCCGGGTATCTACCGGAAGAAAGGCAGAAGTGGTATCACAGCTGCTCTCAAAGATCGCATCGCCGTGATTGCTTCGCACAGGATTTTAGTCTTTGAGTTTGAGTCATTAGGAGACGTTTACTCCTTCTTCCTGAGGATCACTGGCGTGTTTTGGACTTAGTCATATAGAGTATTACTCATTACTTTTCATGATAAGACATCCTAAACTCTTGAGCAATCTGGGCTAGGGTACAAAAAATAACTGAAAGACTACTACTTACCAACCCAAAGGTTGCTCTTAAACTCAACATTGTGTTCATCTACTGCCATTTGCTGAGCTTCTTGAATTGCTTCTTTAACAAAAGCAGCACCTTTGTCATTCAAGTGCTCCAGCTGCTTGATGGCTTCATCTACGCTCATCCCTCGAACAAACGAGGCTACGTACCACATCTTGTCTGGACTATACTTGATGTTGAACTTGGCATGGCAGACAAACTAAACAGAAAAGTCGTAATATAGTACTAGCAATAGTTACTAAAAGCTGCAATGGCTGCTTTCGAAGACTCATTTTCCACAATATTTCAATATTCCTTGAGCCCAAGCTGACTTTGAAACATATATTCAAATAACGCATCAAGGGTATGTCAGCTACAATGCTTTGGCAGCGATATTTCGGCCCTTCTTGGCAAGGGTGCTCGTCAGGCTGTCAATCTTCCACATCAACTTTGATCCTGAAGAGTGACAGCCTGACGAGGACCCTTGCCAAGAAGGGCCGAAATATCGCTGCCGAAGCATCGTAGCTGACCTATCCCCTTTATGCGTTATTTGAATACAACAATTTTCACTGGGAAGTCTACACAACGAAAGAATCCTATACCTCATGCAAGGCCTATACAGTAGAGGTATGCTTATTTGAACACTTCTGTAACTGTTTCACTACCCTGGTTTTGTTACTTGCTTATAAAACAGTCAAATGCAAAAATAACAAGCCTGGTATCAGCTAAAAGCCAACTATTTCAGGGTTGTTCTGGCAAAAATTTTAAGTTCGAAATTGAGATAAATGAATTTATAAAAATGCTCATTTTTCTATCTGCGGTGACTGTTGACATGGACTGCTATCTTCTTTGTCCGTTGACAAAGAAGTTTGTCCAATCAACCGTTTTTGGCAAATGTTTTGCATTAAAAATTGCCAGGTACGGTATGGGGTTTTAGTTTTTTCTTCGGCAATCATTCACTGTTAGGCGACATTTAAATAAGTTCTCTACTGCAAGTAACACTAGGGTTAGAGATGTGTGGCATCTCAAGCACTTAGTTGCAGGTTCTGTTATATCATGACTCGAGCTATGAATTCCAACCTTTAAAGAGAGGTTTGGTGGTGATACAGGCAGTTATATAGAGCATGCTCCACCGTAGTTACTACGCTAGTCACCGTAGTTACTACGCTTCTTGGCGACCAATCACGTTACAGAGTTGCGTAGTTAGCTTTTCGTGAGGCTGGAACGGAAATAGTAACTAATAGTTACTATTGGTAGAGGGATGGAACACGATCATAGAAAAAACAGTGGGTTTGTTTACTTTCCCAAGATGTGTTTACAGGTTTTTCAGCTACCCAATCCTGAGTAGCATTTCAATTTCTTCTCTAAGCCCGGACGTTTTAAGAAAATAAAAAATAAAAGCTATAAGGGCCATGCCTGTTTAATGCTACCAAGGAGAAAGAAAGTGTACCTAGAACTCAGAAACTTTAGTGTCTGTAGACAACACATTCTTCTACTAAAGTATGTGCTGTCTACTGATGCTAGACCGTTCTTTTTGTCTCCTTATGGCCAGGATGAGTTGGGTCTAAAAGTTCTACAATAACAAACAAAATTACTATCTTGTTTGTTTTTTTCTGGTAGACTGCTGAAGTCCATATGGAGTTAAATTCAGTTATGGCCTGATCCAAAGGTAGGGTAGCTAGCTGCTAAATAAATAACTTTCAAATTCTGAGCCCTTTGGTCACTGAAATACTATTCTCCTGAACTTTAACTTTGGTTTGAGTTCAATTACCTCTCCAACTTGCTGCTAAGAGCATGTTTCATTCTACTTACTGTAGTTACTACGCATGACGTCACAAATTTTGGTTTCTTGGCGTCAAGGCTGGAACGCATTTTTCTACTTTCGTCAAAACATCTCTCCATGGATCCAGCCAATCACGTTATACAGATCTGTGTTTGCTATGCTCCCGAGCATGGTAAGCAAATAGTTACTATTTCGAGAAGGTTGGAATGGTCAGCATAGTAACTTTTTGGTGACGATGGCACAGAAATGGTAACTAATAGTTGCCTACTATTGTTAGAAGGGTGGAACATGCTCTAAGTATCTGAATTCTTGATCAGGAAAACACTCATTTCTATGGAATCATGCAGATAAACATGTTAAAATAACAGGTCATGCATTAATTTTGACACATAGACAATTCTGAGAATCACATGGTCAAACAGCTGAACATAATCTCATTTCAAGGCCACCGTCATTTTTTCCTGTGACTTTCATGCAAACTGTGTGTTAGTTTTTGCATTGGGAATAGCTGCAGACGAATTATAAGAGAAAATGTGAATATGATGCTCCAGTCTAGTACACTAGCCCCTTTTCAGGCATGGTGCTCAAACGTCTAGCACCATGCCTGGGTGCTAGACATTCAAGCACTGTACCTTGGATTTCATGTAGGGTGCATGGATTACAGTATACAGTGCATGCATGAAAAACACAGTTTCTGTCATCACAACTGAGAACCGGCTCAGATAGGGCTGAAATTACTACGATGAATTAGAGAAATCAAAGACAATCCTATCATTTTTTTCATAACAAAAACAAAAGGACGCGACTGATGATGGAGATGAAAAACCTCATTTCCTTTTCTACATAGTCGGTAAAAATGACCAGCCAGTCGGTAAATACCTCGTCCCACCCCCCAAACATTTTGGCTAGTAACGCCTCTGGGCAGACTACATGCAAAATATATAGGGTGCTGTCAGATTTTTCATCTCCATCATCAGTCGCGTCATTTTGTTTTTGTTATGAAAAATATGATAGGATTGTCTTTGAATTCTCTAATTCATGGTGGTAATTTCAGCCCTCTCCGAACTGGTGCACAATTGTGATGACAGAAACTGTGTTTTTCATGCATGCACTGTGTACTGAAATCCATGCACCATACATGCAATCCAAGGTACAGTACTTGAACGTCCAGCACCCAGACATGGTGCTAGACGTCTGAGCACCATGCCTGAAAAGGGGCTAGTGTACTAGACTGATGATGCTCAAGGTTGTCGGCCAGTCTGTAAAATATAGCAGAGTCGTCCGAAGCGGCACAATTTATTGTAAAAACAATAGTCGGTAGAATATAGCCGAGTCGTCATGAAGCGCCGCAATTGTTTGTAAAAACAATAAATTTCTTTCTTAGAAATAGTCATTTTTCTGAAAAACAATCAAGAACAGTCAGTTTTTCGTAAAAATAGTTGATTTTTTCTTAAAAATGGTCGTTTTTCTTAAAATCAGCAGGTTTTTTTCAACAAAATCGTTTTTTCTCAATAAGAGTTGTTTTTATCAGCAAAAACAGTTGGTAAAAATGACCAGCCAGTCGGTATATACCTTGTCCCCCCCAAACAATTTGGCTAGTTACGCCTTTGAACCTGGTAACCATAATAAAAAAAAATGCCATTTCTTAAGAAGCATTTTGCTTTTTACTAAGACTTACTGCAGGTCTTTGTTCTTCACCAGGCCTCTGAATTGGGTATTCATCATTATTGTATTCAAGCCATTTCGTAGGAGTTCTAGGCTCATTGGTTACTCGATTTATTTTCAGAAGTCCATTTCCTGTCTGAAACTGACAACTCGTCACAACCAGAGGTGCAAACTTAGAGCAGGCACTCAAAAGTTGCCCTGGCAATATTCTCAGAGCCATGCTCCAACTTGGTTTTGAATAATATGCTTTTTTCTTCGGAGTGTCTTTCGAACGCTCTCTAGGTTCTTTGCTCGAAAAAATATGGAAGTAAGCACTAGATGGCGCGTCAGAAAAATGATACACATGGCAATGCCACGAAGAGAGCACGCTTCATCGGCAAAGTGAAAAAGCGAAAAAAAAATCGGGCTCTAACTTAAGGCTAAGTGATTCAGCACACAAAAACGAGCGACGGAAAAGACCTGCTGGGAAACAACGATTCTAGAATGCGGGAAATTTATGAATAAAACACAAAATAAGAAAACTTCCAAACATTGTTCTATTCTTCTCCTCAGGTACAGAAATAAAACGCAAACATTTAATTTTGCATCTTTCCCTACTAGTACACCAAACAGACAATACACCATTAAACCGCCTCTCTAGTCCTTGCCATTTACGCATAATCTATACGCCAATAGTTTCGAAACGTAGCACCAACAATACAACAGATTCTATTGGCTTTATGACGTTGTGCTGTGAGTCTATAGACGCTATCGTCGCTCTTATAAGTTGCGTTTTATTGGATGTAGTTTCGGTGTCGTTTCGCTTAACAGCGTTTTTTTTTGAAAAAAGTTTTGCTTCATGCCGTTTTATTTGTCCATTCCAAGGGCTGTAGTTTCGAACCTGAAACTGCTTAGCTCAAACTACAAACTACCTCGCATATGTAGTTCGACTAGTAGTTTGAGTTTCGGAAACAAGAACTCAATAAAACGCAAGTAAGACAAAACAAGAGCCAAACTACAAACTTTGACGAAACAGAAGTGAATCCAATAAAACGCAACTATAGTAAGCTTCAGGTTTTACTCTCTGGTGTCTGGTGTTTCCTCTATAAGCAGTTACTGCTCTCGGCGACAATAAAACCTGCGTGACGAGGTTCTGGTTAGTCGGCACTGGTGAGGTAAAAACAGGTACTAGTTGCGTCTCTGATCGAAGTTTTGTTCGCCGTTGGCGTAGCCGGTTCCTTAGTTTCGTTTTCAAACGCCGTCGAAGTTCGCCGTTTGCTTAGAGCGTGTTCCACCCCACTTACCATAGTTACTGCGCATGACGTCACAAATTTTGGCTTCTTGGCGTCAATTTTTAAATTTTCGGTAAAATATCACTCCACGGGTTAATCCAGCCAACCGCGTTACAGAGATCCGTAGTTACCACGCTTACTACGCTCCCGAGCATGGTAAGCAAATAGTTACTATTTTGAGAAGGTTGGAACGGTCAACGTAGTAACTTTTCATGAGGTTGCAACGGAAATAGTAACTAATAGCAATAGTTACTATTGTTAGAAGGGTGGAACCGCTCTTGATGGTGAGTTTATACACTGCGTAAAATCCGAGCGTGTTTTAGGCATGTATTTGGGCTTGAAAAGATCTCTAGCAATACGGACGTATTTATATAAGAAACGTACCGATTTCTCAAATACGTTCGTATTGCTCGAGATCTCTTCAAGCCTAAAATGCGCTCGGATTTCAAAATACGCTAGGATTTTACGCAGTGAGTAAACCCTGGTGGGTAATAGTGTTTTTACGACCCCAGCGATACTTGCCCGGTCGCCGTTTCGTTTCAGGCAAATTTCATACTTGCTAACTCGTGAAGTTCGACGGTCAGAGTTTGAAGGACAAAGAAACTGTGAACGGCGACCGAAAACGGTATTAAAGGAACAGAAAACTTGACTCAAACTTGGCTCAGGGAGCTAGCTGACATATCAAGAATGTACCCTGAGTCGATATTGAGAGTTAGAAAAATTCTTGTTACGACCATTGCAGTTTCCGGGCAGTTTCCAAGAGTTCGACTTTTGAGTTAGTAGAACAAAAAAAAAAAAAGCAAAAGGTTTGTGTGCCGGGAGTAGGATTCGAACCCACGATCTTTGCCCCAATGAGCTTTTGAAACAATGTATGTCAACAGGGTTGCCACCGGTAGTACAATTCTGTTCACAATAGAACTTTATTTTTACTTTGGCAGCAGATTTTAAGAAAAAAGTAGTTGTCAGGTTTTATTTCCAAGGTGACTATGACCCAGCAACACGTTCTGAGTATTTTTCTTGTTTGGTATTACTTTTTTCCTTTTGCCCAGTGAATTTATTTTAGTAAAGTGGCAAGCCTGTATGTTGATAACACAGACAATCGCGAACTTCTACAGTGCATGAGTGCGTAACTACAGTGCATAAGGGGCAAGGCCCTGCCAGCTAGCTCTGGGAACAATAAGGAGGGGTTTCGAGATAACAAAGATGGGGGGTCCTGTCGACAATAAGTCCCTGTACATTTATCTAAGCCCCCCAGGCCGGTTTGATGGCCGAAAGTTGCCTAGTCAAGTTTACTGTTCCTTTAAAAGGAGACCTTTCAGTTTGAAGGTATATTCAAACTTCGATCAAAAACACAACTACTGGTAGGTCCAAAAACGGGTTATAAAACTAGGGGGACATTTTCGCGGGAATGTCTGTTGAGGTCGTCGGGAAACACCATCCACGTCAAAATGTCACACGACGAAAATGTCGTGAAAATGTCACACGAAAACGGGAAGATACCGTCTTCCTCTTCCCGTTGAACAGAGCTCGCGGAACGGGAGACACCCATTCCGCTGGATGGTGACGTCACCTGTCGAGCAATTCTTGCGAAGATGAAAAAAATGTCCCCTATAGGGAGCATTCAACACTGAATCCACAAATACTCCTTACACAAAAACAAACAAACAGACCACTAGTGAGTGCTACGGCGGTAAAAAAAACACAACAAAGAACAGCTTATGGAAAGATTTCAACAACAACTTTCGGACGTAGGTGACGCAATTTCAATGGTGTCTTATCCCAGACACACAGATGGCGAGGAATTTTGTGTTTACCGTGAGATGTAAACCGGCGAGTATACACGGCACTTCTAAAGCATTAGCACATCCCTCGAAGTTATTAACAAATTTCGACTCCTATTATGCAGTATTTACTATTATACAATCAATCAACTTTCAAGTTCGTACAAGCTTTTACTCATCTCTTAATTTCACGACCACTTACTCTACACAGACCTCGCAACACGTTGCATTTTTCTGTTATCTGAAAGTCACCACCGGCGTAAAAAGTTGCATTTCATCATCAGGTTGAAAATACGTTTTCCGTTTGGGACTGATTATGTAGCCAAAAATCCTTGCAGGAATTTGAGCCCACGAACGACCCGGTTAATGGTACATTTACACGCTGCGTAAATCCGAGCGTATTTTGAAAAACGTCCGTATTTTACGCACGTATTTGGGCTTGAAAAGATCTCTAGCAATACGGACGTATTTGAGAAATCGGTCCGTTTTATATACAAATACATCAGTATTGCTAGAAACCTTTTCTAGCTCAAATACGTGCGTAAAATACGCTCAGATTTCAAAATACGCTCGGATTTTACGCAGCGTGTAAACGCACCATAAGGCTGTTTAACGATTCTGCGTAAGTCCCGGGAAAGAGTTTATGGCACTGTTCAAAATAGGTGTAATAAGCTGTGTGGCGCTATACGTGGTGTTTACGCCTTATACGCGTCCCTGTTCAAAATGAAGATTCCTGTTCTCATACATCCGATGGTCAGAGTTGCCACCAGTTAACTTTTTCGTGCTACTAAAAATCGGAAAAAGTGTTCTCTTCCTGAAAGAAGATCTATTTTAATAAAAATCTAAACAATTTGATGATTATTATGTGCAAAACTACTAAAAGTTAAAATAAGGAGAGCACTGTTTATCTAACTTACGCAAACCAGTCGTAATAGAACAAAGCGTGTTCTTCTGACGAATAATTACTGGTAAAACTTTCAGCAGAGTTTAATTTTTGTGCTACTCATGGCAACCCTGGGGATGTTCCTTTCTTTCCTCGGCCCAAGAGATCTGATTGGCTCTGCGTAAAATGAACCCAACCAAGCGATCTGATTGGCTCTGCATAAGTCAAAATAGAACCAAGGTATATTCTCCTTGTGCAGCTTACTACAGCGCGCCCCGAGAAAAAGCCGAAACTACAGACGCCATGTTACACCTTACTACACCGGTTTGAACAGTGCTTATGCGGAACGAAGGTACTGCACTTTATAACTTACGCCGAAAAAGGTGTCGGCAGCTGTTCTAACGAAAGCGATCTCATGTAAGGTATTTTCTCTGAGGTACATAATTCACAGCTTAAAAAAAAAAAGTCCGAACACAAACTTAAAACACAAAAGGGCCAAGAGACAAACCTAAAACTCAGGAGACATAGACCGAGACTGGCTGGGGACTAGTTCGATTTCTAGCTTCGAACCTGTTCCTTTTCCCAACCCTAGTTCGTTCTCCTTCTCAGAACTTCCACCCTTTTTCCTGCCCTTCTTTGCCTGAGGACTTCCCGCTTCACTATCGCTCCCACAGGCACCATCATTCCACCTTCTGCTAATCGCTTTGCCAACTTTTTCTATCTGTTCGTCGAAGTTTGATTTTCCCTTCTTGGGTCTTCTGCTGGCGTATACACGATTCGGTTTCGCTTTGAAGGGGCTCTGGCTTGCTATAAAATCGTATTCTGCCGATTTTGAATGAATCCCAGGATGTTGCAGATGTTCCCACGAGTCCATTTTCTCGAGGTTCCCCCGCTCTCTAAGGTCAACACAAGTAACGGTTTGAAACGAGTCAATACTACTTCTCGATCGTTTTCGTCGGCTGAAGACCGGTCCCGATCCCTCAGATTCAACATCACTCGCATTCTCTTTTTCAACACTACTATCCACAAGTTTTCGCGCGTCTTCGTCTCGTTTAACCGAGTTGTCTTTTCCACGTCTTGAAACTCGTCTAATGATTAAAGCTGGGCTCTCGGAACCAGAACGCGAAGTTCTATCATTTTCAAACCTTTCTTTCTCAGTTTCTATATTCTGTTCATTTCCAACTTCTCCAATATTTTTATTCTGGTTTTCCGCTTTCTTCTTCAACCCATCCACTTTGGTTTCAAGTATTGTCTCCAGATTCTTCTTTGCACCTTTTCGTCCTTTGGCATTCACGTTCACTCCCGACTCGTTGTCTACTTGTCGGTCCGTGTCGATCTTTTTCTCGTCTTTAGCTTTGTACCCTTCTCCAAGCTCCACATCCGTTCCGCTTGTTTTACCTTTCGAAGCTTTCCTCTTTCCTCTCCCTCCTTTATTAGTTGTTACTCGTTCATTTCGTCTTGCCTCACTTTCGCTCTCCTTGTTGTCTTCTTCTATTTCATTCATTTTGTCGTTCTGTAATTCACTGTCTTTCACTCCATTCCTGACAGTTCTCTGTTTCTCACCTTTCGGTGGCTGAAACCCCACTTGAGTTCTGGATCCACTTGGTTCAGGTCTACAAATCCCCATAGCCTCAGGCTCGGCAACCTCGCTATCACACTCATTCGCAGTTTTCCCTTTGTCAACAACCTGCTCTCCTCCTAATAGGTTCTTAGGCTCTTTCTTTCCACTCTTTCCCTTCAAAGGTTTCAACATTTTCTTGTTTCCTGATTTACTCGTTCCACTATTCGGATTCTTCTTCTCCGCCTTTTCTTTTACTGCTTTCACATTTCCATCAGTCGTTCTTCTGCGTGTGAACAACGATACACTTTGCTCCTCCAAGGGGTCCCGAGTTCCTGAGCCGCCCTCAGCCTCAACTGTCTCACTCAGTCCCTTCCCATTACGTCTCTTTAAAACCTTTTTATTTGTCCGTAACTCTGCTGGCACTTTGTCTTTGACTTGCTCACGAGTTGGACTTAAGCTTCTCGAGGACCGACCTCGCGTGTTTACGTCACACCGTCTCAGGGCGTAAAAGTCAGGGTCACCCCTTCGCTTGGTCGCCTGCTGCCGCTTATTCCACAGCCCGTCCAGTTCCTTGGCTAGATCCTGATCGGCAAGCTCCCTCTTCTTCCTTTCTTCAATTTCTTGGAGGATTTTCTGCTGGACCAAAACCGCTTCATCATCTAGAAAACGGAAACAGTAAGTCAGTTAAAGTCTAAACGAAAGCGCTGAGATAGGACGGTTTAGTTGCCCATCACTTATTCGCTTAAATAGGGTTGAAATATCGATGAAAATGCGTTACTTCGTTGCTCCG
Organism: Branchinecta lindahli; assembly: GCA_023053555.1. Lineage (NCBI taxonomy): Eukaryota > Metazoa > Arthropoda > Branchiopoda > Anostraca > Branchinectidae > Branchinecta > Branchinecta lindahli. The sequence goes on along the minus strand of JAKZAO010000006.1, from coordinate 19,544,893 downwards.
GTATTCACGATATTCGATTTTCGTATAGTTGTACCTTTGTTGTATGCTTGACGATAGCGAGTTACGAAAAATAAGTGTTCATGCAGTGAGCAGTGATCACCTAGCTCACCATTAAGGTAAGGTAAGGTACAATTTATTGACAAGTGTGAAAAAATCAAGTGGCATAAAAGCGACGGACATGCCAGTGGCATAAGAAAAAGGCATTGGCCACTGGAAAGCCGTGTTTGTGTTGAGACTCGAATTTTCCGCGTCATATTAGTACTTCGCGTTGTGAGGACGGCCGTAGATATCATGAACGTCATACTACCACACCAAACACTACACTATAGGCATGGCCTATAGTGTAGTGTGTGGTAGTGAGAGTTTGTTCAGGTTCAATTTCATTTATTCTTTCAGTAATAACACACATGAATAATCAAATACTCCAGGCAGAGAGCAAATAACGAATGGCGTGGGATCTTTTGTATTTGATGTGGATGCCGTGAGTTAGATGACCTGCGGGTGGAGATTTTTGGGAACGTAAGTAGAACATACGATGAATTGTGGATGAGTAGAGTGATTAGAAGTACGAGTTTTCATGATCTGAGAGACTGGTACAGAGAACAGATAAAATCCATTATTAGTTTTCCTTTAGTTTAGTTTCTTTGATCTAGTTCAGCTTCTTTTTTTGTTACCCTTTTTGCCATGGCCTCAGGCTTTTTGTGCATACAAATTATTAATATTATTATTATTTTTATACCCCTTTCCTGAGTTGCCTGTCTGAAGCTGTCAATTCTTTTGCAATCGACTTGGCTTGGGCTTGATTGCTTTAGATGAACTGTCACATGAGGTCCCCTGAGACGGTGTCACAGACTAACAGAAGCTCGATCCGATTGCCATCTAAATCAAGTGAATAGACGTGAATAGGACTAAGTAACAAAATGGGGACAGTCCGTAAGACAAAGAGACCGAGAGAAAAATGAGGTTCCGTTTTAACCAAGATATAATTCACTTTCACTTACCAAGTTCAGTATGTTCAACAGCATCCATTCTCTGTGTACTAAATGATGATTCAACGTTCGTCATCTCACCTTCCTGTAACAAACACATTAATCAAATGACAGCTCAAACGACAAGACATAATTATTTCTCTTTTTATCAACGAAGGCTTAGAAACTCTTTTAAAGGAGCCATGCCAGTAATCATGCCCACTAACAAGTGCGCAAGCGCTCAAACGTGGAGTGTAAAAGTAAAACGTTTATCATATCGTGTATACGTTAGCCTAAGAACCAGTCACCCCTGAACCAGAAGGGTGCGGGGGATGAGACCCCAAAAATGCATATCCGACCAAAAAGCCAACAAATAAACTAAGTTTGAACGTGATTCCCGTTGTCAGTTCGCGAATTTACTCACTGGGCAATCTAGGCCCAGTTGCCCATGAACGAAGACGGTTGGGGACGTGCATCTCAAAAAATCAATTCCAGATCCTAGGATCTATAAGCGAACTAAATTTCATCGTCAAATCTCCAGCTTTGGCCAAGTTACAAATATTAGTCACTGGGCAATCTGGGCCCGGTTGCATCTGAATCGGGTTGGTGTGGGGGTGGGACAAATATGCCAAAATTTACATTTAATGCTTGTCACGGTTCAAGAACTTAACTCATGGGCAACCTGGGCCCAGCTGTCCATCAATGGGGACGGATGGGGAGGTGCAACTCCATAAGTATCTTCCCGACCCTAGCATCTATAAGCACAAGGAATTTCATTATCCTATCTCCAGCTGTGGCCAAGTTTCAAACATGAGTCACTGAGCAATCAGCAATCTGGGCCCAATTATCCCTGAACCGGGTGGATGTAGGGGATGAGACACTCAAAACGCATAGCTAGGCCCAAATGCCTAGAAGTTCATCAAGTTTCAACTTGGTACCACTCATGGTCCACGAGTTATGGATGACACAAAAACGGCGAAAACGGAAAACCGGCTACCGCAGCTGCAAGATTGGACTATTCATAAAAGAACTTTCCGCTAAGAACAGAAATGAAACAAGTGCAAAATAATTTCGGCCATTTAAGTCGTCAATATCACAAGACACACACCGTGACTGACTTCCCCAACACATCTTCAGTGGCCTATTGTGCAACATAAGTAGTGCCAAGAACCGAAGCCTTGACCGTGCCTCAGAAACACATTAAAATTATCACAGCGGTCTTACGCCATCTGCTTGGTTTTCTAGAAGATGCTTTTTGATCGTAAACCTTCCCTGTTAAGATAACAGAAAGGCCAAGTACACAGAAGCTGAAAGATGTAAAATGATGTCCTGTGTGATTTAAAGGTTCGGTGAAGAGGTTCAAATTCCCCAAAAGATTCCCAGCGTGAAGCACACTATCTATTATGCCGGCGCAAACATTGCCAACAAACGTCATCTGTGATTGGTTAGAACATTCCATACCGCCGAGTGAGCCAATCACAAACGAAGTTAGAGGCGGGGCTTGATTGTGAAAACTCTCCACTGGAAGATTAGATCTTGCTAGAGAGCAAAAACATGAAAACAACTGTGCCAGGAAACTTGGCGATGGCGCTTATCATGGAGAAGGAAAATAATGGAAACGTATCAGGTTTATGTTCCGCTTTAAATCATTCCCTAAACTGTAAAAACGAAGTACCGTATGTATTCTAGTCCTTAGAAGAAAAGGCTCCTTCGCTGGTAAATTTGGGAGCGGCTTAGTTCTGTGTCCTATCAATTATTGGTATGGAGCTAAGGGTTTATGGAACCATCCATAAAATATTAAAAATTTCCTGGATGCTCTGATAATGATAAACAAGGCAGACAAAACAAGGGTAGACACAGAGTGTAATTCAGTGATTTAATTTGACATTCTTAAAAATCGAAAACGGCTCTCTGTTTACAATTTGCACACATGGAGATGCAGGGAGGGGGGGAATACAAATTATAAGACAAATGATATTACATAGGGCAGCCAAAACTAATGGCATCAAATCTACTGTTGGCATCAAAAGTAGGCATCAAATCTACTGTTTAAATCAAGTGAATGCTTTAAAGACTACTTAATTCATCCGATCTGGGTAGCCAGAACCCCAACCATTCCACATAGAGTAGATGCAAAAAAAAGGAGAAATAGAAAACTGGCACAATAATGACTTACCTGGAGTCTCCGAGCCAACTCTTCACTTTTCCTGACCATGTCTGTTTCCTCCTCCTTCTCTCGCTGCATCTCACTTTCATACCATTCTCGAACTGCACCTTGGTCATAGGTTACTAATGGTCCGGAAGCTAAAGTAAAAGAATAATCTGACTGGCAGATAGTACATCTTTGGCACTACAACTAACAACAGAGGGTATGAAAAGCAACCCATTTGCTTGGCTACTATTTGTGGCTCAAAACTTTACCCTGTTTGACCCAAGAACAGGCTAGTGAAAACACGCGAATGAATGGGCACCGAATGAGCCTCATCTGATCAGGCTCTTCGAGAATGTCGCACTAACTAACCCATTTTAATGTGCTCACCGCCTTCCGGGCAGTTTCTCTTTATTACTAACTAGTATCTGGTGTTTATATTTATACTGAAGCTAGCCAATTCTATCCTGGGCATTTGTACACTGCTTGTTACAAAAAATAAACTTACCTTCTATTACTACTTTGCCTGCCTTTCTTTCTTCCACACTTTCCGGAAAATGGGCTATGATATAGTCCCAAAGTTTCTCATCAAGGAGCTTTTTCTTTTTTGAAGCTTGCCTGTACCATATGCCCAGTCGTTTCCGACAAATAGGACAATTCAGTGATGACTCCTGTAAAAGATCTTTCTTCTGAGCTGCAGATCACAGATTACAAGTATAACACTGAGTTGTTAAAAAATGGAATGTCAGCCTGCATTTGTTCTTTACCTGGAGATGTAGGGGCTCACAAACTAATATGTTTACTGTAAGATTCCACTCAGCAAAAGGTTACACGCCAAATTACATAGTACATAACACATGTCAAAAGAGGAATCTATGGTCCCACCCCACATAGCAGTTAAGTACAAACCCTTGATTTTTGGATACCCTATGCCAAATCCTGGGCATATCTAGCATTAGGCATACCCTATGCCTAACGCTGGATATCCCATGCCAAATACTGGATACCTGTTGGAACCCTAACACTGACCTACCCCACTACAAATGAGTTCTGATTGGTTGATTTCTGAGCTTCACTCAAATCAGCAAGATTTTACTGAGTTGGAGTATCCAGCATTTGAGATACGCCTATGAAATCTTCAGAAACATAACTAAATTCAATTGTTCCGTATTTCACTGAAATTTCAACTGTACTTGATTTATGTTTGTTTCGTATTTATTGTTTGTTAGTTTGTGTTTTATCTGAATTGCTAGTGAGTGTTTGTTTTTCCAATTCCCTCTCATGTTAGCCTAGTGCTATTAGGGTTGAAATAAAATTGATTGATTGATTGACTGAGATAGTGGATCCAGCATTAGGGGGATAGGGTATAAAAAAAATCAGGAGTTTGTGGTACAGTATAGGTATGCTTATGTGAACATTTGTTGACAGTGGACTTTGCAATTTTCATGCACTTGCTGTGTCTAAAACTAAATACCAGTTAGCCAGACTAGGTAAGAAGGGCATCTGAAAACACCTGTATAGGTATTTTGGATCTTCATTCTACCATTTAGCCCAAAACTGCGCTGTTCACATTAAAGTAACTGTTCACATTTGGCTCACATAAGCATACCTCTACTGTAGACTGCCGCACAGGCTCTAATAACGACAGCAGTATCTAGACACCAAGAAAAATGGCAATTCCCAGGAAAAGGAAGAACTCAAAGAAGAGACACTCTTGTACATTGACATTGTATAAATTGCATACTATATTCCGGTTGTAACTAGAGCAGGGGAAACTTGACTGGAAAAAAAACTACAGCAACCCTGATCTTTAAAAGGCTCAAAAACCATACCTGAAAATTACAGACAATCAGTCTGACAAGCTTGATATGTAAACTCATGGAGGGAGCCCTTCCTTGACCTTAGGCTTAAGAAGGCTAAATGAAGCTCTAAACTCTAAACATGTTCCAGAAACAAATATTTTAATTGTTCCAATCAACCTAAACCAGTTCGGCTATCTACCCTAAAAAAGGTACCACAACTGCAGTTCTAGCAGCTCTAAATGACTGAAATGAGGCAATAATAGGGTAGCCACTAAAAAAATAAATAATCAAACCTGAGCTTTTGAAGATCAGAATGTGATTCTCCTATCTTCTAGCTTTGATTTGAGGCCAAAATCACCTCTCTATCTTGTCTCTAAGCATCTTAAATCTTCTTTAGAAAACAGTATTTTACATAAGGAAATGCCTATGTTCATCCATTGACTTTAGGGTTTTGTCCATCTAGTGACCAGCTTGGAACTATGTGCTTCAATGAAATTCTATAAAACTGGGTGATTTTGAGCTGGTTTTGAGTGCATGGGGAGCCCCAGCAAGTGAGTTAGATGAGAAAATATGAATATGATCATCAAGGTTATAGTCCAATAGACCTATTGCTGCTATAGGCTGCTGACTTTTCCTCCTTAGTATCAACAGATTTTTGTAGGCAAGTTCAGCTACTTTTTTTTACATCTAAATTTACATTGAATATTAAGAAATAATATTAAATAGCTAGGACATCTTACTGTTAGCCTTATTAAATAGACAATTTTGTCCTGAATTCAATGGTATTTTTAAAATATTTTTTGAAGATGTTTTAGATAGGTAAAACTGATAAGGAAAATTCACAGCAATTTATGCATTCATTACAACAAAATTGCCAATTTTTGCCACTAGGTGTTTTTGTGGCTACCCTAGCAATAAAAAGTTAAAAATTCCTAAAACTTACATGAATAGAAGACGCAAAACACTCTTTGCATGCTGAGTGAGCACATGGTGTGGTAACTGGCTCTAGAAGCAGGTTCAAGCAGATCGGGCATTGAAATTCATTCAGATCTTTGCCAGAACTCATAACTGGTTAACTATTTTTTATTGGTTGTGGTTGTTTTGTTGTTGTTGTTGTTGTTGTTGATTAACGTCGCCTCTCGTTCGGGTGTGCTATTTAAGATTCGAAACTCCCGGCAACTCCCGCTAAAACAAAATTGAAAGGCCTGTTCGTGAAACTCGAAATTCCGGAACCGGATGCTAGACAAAGCATAACAACATATCAAGAAACCTAAGTGGCACACAAAATTTCTTAAAATATTTAATAAACTAAATATTTTTTAAGGGCAGTAATGCCACGACTCGAAACAAAGCAATCATCAGTATACTTCGCTGAAGTGCTGAGGATTTTTATTGGCACTACGTTCATGAACACAAACAGCAGAACTTAATTCAAATAATCAGCATGTGACTAAATCAGTAAATGAGTAATTCGTTCAACTTATCATCAGTAAATGAGTAAATTCAAGAGCAGGTTCGAAACCAGGTCCACAGAATGAATCGCACCCTAGAAGTCGTAACTGCTGTCATCTTGAAGGCGAAACTTGACGAAAGTGATCTTGCTGTTGAAAGTCAGATTATTTCTTATTCAGAAGATTTCCTCTCAGAAGATTCGAAAGTTTTCGAAATTACAAATTCACAGTTGGAAGAGTTTAAAGCTGGAGAAAGGTATAATTCATTAAGCTCTTATGGTTGATTTCCAATGTGGTATACCTACATTTACCTGACATTTACTGCAGCTTAATAGTCAAGAACTAACTAAGTCTTTTGGCCCTGTTTTGGCCAGGTTGATTATTGCACTATTGCAGGCTTATTGTATTTGGTGACAATTTGTTTGCGTTTGTTTGACGCTATACTTGCTTAGCCATTTAGGCTTAGAACAGCTGACTGTGTCCTCGATCCTCTTTTGCTCCTGCTATGTACGAAAGTACCATTTAAAAGTCAGAGACTTCCTAAGTTAAAGTTTAACTGAAAAGCCAACTCATTTGTCTGTCATTTAATTGGATACACTGAATTATTTGGATTCTGCAAAGGGAATTTTTGATTTTCCACTATCTGCTCTAGTTATGAGGCTCAGAAAATCTCCGTCCTCACAGCGTAAATTCTACTATGACGTGGGAAATTATAATCTCAACACAAATGTGGCTTTTCAGTGGGCAGTGGTGAGATTGGTGAAGATTGCTTAGTGCCTGAACAAAAAAAAAATTGATAAATCTTTCTCGTAAGGCATACAGCAAAAATACAAGCGCATAGAGGCACCACAAATCACACGGAAATTCCACTGTTTGAAAATCAATTATTCGAGAATAGCGGAACAACGAAGTAACTCATTTTCAGCGGGTCTTCAAGCCAATTTAAGTGAATAAGTGATGGGTAACCAGACTGTCCTATCCTAGCCCTTTTCGGTTAATCTTTAAAAATTGTATGTCATTGTAAAAGTCCCATGTAGGCTATAAGTCACATCTTCACCCAGATATTTAACTATGAATGTGTAACCAATAATTTCTTTCTCTGGTTAAACCTAAACGAAGGAGGGCTTTAGGGACAAGATGCTGCCTGAATGACTGGTGAATTTCAAAGATTTCTTGAGTGTCTGTTATTTTATTTGCTTTTGTTCTTCAGTTTCTGCTGGGATTTCTCCAAGGGAAGAAAATTCAACCAACCAGGGGAGTAGTTTGTTTGAATAATAGTAAGATATAAAGACCAGAAGTCAGCCTATCTTTCATTGAGAAGATATTATTTGGGTTATCTTACTAAGAAACCTCGAGTTGAGATGAATCCTCCTAGAATCCTCTTCTCTTCCTTAGAAGAAGCCAGCTTATATGTCAAGTATCTAAATCAGGCATGAATTACAAAAGAAAGCAAAGAAAAGGTGACATATCTTAGAAAAATATGGCAGATTGAGAAATGGTACATAGCCTACAAATTCCTAGAACTCTCTTTGCCCTCATTGTGGACTGAAAAACTTGTATTTTTTTGCCCTCGTTATTATTAACTTTTGAGGTTTAGTCAGAAAATTGTTTGAAGACAATTTAACAAGCAATTAACTATGCCTAGGGTTGACAAAACTGATATAAGCTATGCCAACTTCCTGACCGTTGTCATCTGTGCACTCCCTGCCCATTCCCCTAATCAGGGATCTTTTGGAACAGGAGATTTCCATGTTCAGAAGGCTGTTCCTCTTAAAATGCAATGCGCTGTTGGTTAGCACTCCTAGTAGCCCTAGGCATTTAACTACCCTCTGCTTTATTTTGTTTCTGGCTACTTCTCAGATGAAGACAAAATACGTAGGCTATAAAAGGGGTTGCAGACCCCCTGAATCAGGCAGGAATATTTAGTCCCTTATTGAAGTCTTGTCATTGAAGAGTTAATTTTTTGTTGTTGGAGTAAACTCTTTTATTATTACCAAAGATGACAATTGACAAATACTTGGGGAAAAGTAACTTCAATCGATACCGAAATCAGGCTGAAATGGAAAAACTTATATTTCTCTAATTAGGGTCACCTATTTTGGATTTGTTGAAATGGCACAGGGAATCTGTTTTCAGATGACTAGGAGATTACCCTCTGCGCCCTAATATTGATATCCCTTTTTATCCATTATGGATTTTCACTTCTTTAAGGTTTGTCATTCGAGGAGACGAGGATGAGGGAGCTGTTTTCTGCAGCTCTACCAAAACCTTTGACATGACAGAAGCAGAAACCAGCAATCTTCTTCTTGTGGTACCCAGCCTTGACTTGCCAAAAACTGAGACAGAACCATCTGAATCTAGATACTTGAAGAACATTGAGGTAAGTAGTTCTGTGACTAAGATCATGCTAGTAATATGTTAAGTTCGGGTATGTCCACCAGAAATGGCATCATCTTAAACTTCATTGTCCTCCAGCTTGAAGCACAAGCGACATGAGAAAACTGCATTCAAAAATATTATCCTCAGTTTCTCTCTGAGTAGGCCTGTTGAATCACTCCTCGGAATCTTTTATTAACCCATGTTTAGAAACTCGTCGGAATGTTATCCTGAAAAAAATTAGTGTTGGGCGATATTTGATATCGATAACGATATGTCGGACCAGATATCGATATCGAATATCGAAACCGAAGTATCGATATCGAAAACGATATTTGTATATTTCCTAATTTATTCCAAATAATTAAAAAAAAAACTTCGTAAATAAGTTTTATATTTTCAAAATTTTTAACGAAAAATGACGTAAAATGCTATTTGACAACAATTTTCTTTCCTAAATTTTCGCGAAATGAGACGTATATGAGAGCGAAACATCGTCCCGAAATATCGATGTCGATTATCGGACACTAGAGGGAATAAGCGAACGTAGATTCGTCGGCTGACGCTGTGTGAACGCTCTGGGTTTATGGCCCGTTTTCTCTAACATAAATCCACTGGTCTCTCTGAGCAGACACCGCTCACCCGATGGTCCATTGCCCCTCTCTCCATGTCGCAGGGTCGATAATGTTCATGGCCGACTTGGCTTCCGTTAGAACTTTCTGTGTCTGTCCGCTTCATTACGAACTGACTGGTTGCGAGCCGAGCCCCTCACGGAAGCGAGAATGGAAGACGGAAGGATCTGAGACGTTGTTCTTATTTTATCCCTCAAAGTCCGTTTGTAAATAAAACTCTTTCCCTAAACTCACCGGAGTCACCGAAGGTTGTGAGTCCTTTAATTGTCGGAAGTTCGAGCGCCACGCTACCACGGTTGTTGGTGACGATTAAATGCAGCACGATTGTGTCTAATAGTGAATAAAAAGGGTCCCTAGAATTTGCAAATCACCCCTACAAGAAGCCATTCTTTTTTGTTTGATTACAATACTGTAAACTCTTTAAAACCATGACTGAACTCAAGCTTAGACCTTACACCTTATTGCACCTCTTCTAATCTGGGTAGTAAATACCGCTCGGTTCTTAGCATCTGTCTCGAAATGAGTGCTTGGCTTGCTTTTGTCAAATCGCGGTAATTTTTTCGTCGGAAGGTCATGGAATGGGAAATTTGAAATTGCATTTCTTATAGGTCCATAAAGTTTTCCAGACGTACTATGAGCTAAAGGCAACAAAGCCTAGGCTCAAGAAACTGAGGCATTTGCTTGAGCATAGACCGTATGTGGGCCCTGAGAAGGAAGTAGAGAACAATGAGAAGATACTGTCATTCGAGTCGCTTCTTGATAAAGTTCAGGCTAGTGAACTCGAGCTTCGGCAAGCGTTAGAGGAAATGAATGCGTTTCATATAGAGGGTGAGTTGTCATTTGGTTTTGCGGCGACCCTGTAAGGGAAAGGATGTAAAAGACACTGAATGTGAAGTGCAAGATAAACCCTGTATGATTCTCGGTGCAGGGTTGATTTGCCGTGCGAATATGGGATAACTCGTCGTTAAAGCTGTTTCCCTGTAAACGCTAGGACATTAAGGGAACATGAGTTGCACTTTTTCGGATACCATGGTATCTGTTACCACGGTAACTGGACCTGTAATGAGTCGTTTTTGCAGTTACCGTGGTATTTCATATACGGTCCACTGCAAAAACTACTATTGCTGAAATTGCACTTTTCGAAGTCATTCCAAAAGAAAAACTGATATCCAGTTAAATCACTAATTGCTGAACTTGTTTCTCACCAATTTGACAAAATTTAATGAAAGTGAGATGACTTTCCAAATACCACGACCAGATACCACGGTCGGACCGTCATATCAGAATATCAGTTACCACGGTAACTGTCCAGATACCAGGACAACTGCAAAAACACCTTTTGACCGTGGTATCAGATACCACGATAACTGCAAAAACGACTTTAGACCGTATATCAGATACCATGGTATTTGCAAAAACGTAACTATGTTCTCGTGGATGGCTTCTTTTGATATTACATCCCGTCATCATGGTGGGTGTTTTCGCGTTGATGCCATCCAGCTCGATGGTAATTTTCGCGTGAAGAGCTCGACAGCTGACGTTACTATCCAGCTGAATGTGTCTCTTGTTCAACGACGCCCCTCGAGCTCTGTTGAACGGGCATCTTCCTCTGCCTCGATCCGTTTTCGAGTGGATGGATCGTCCAGGTGCATTTTCGCGTGGATGGTATCTTCCCTCGGCTCAAGAGCCACCCACGCGAAATGTCCCCTAAGCATCCATTAATGTCTTAAAGCACGAGTCGTAGTAGATACAGTTTCTGTCCCAATTTTCTGGCGTCTGTCAATCCATGCTGGAAGGGAAAAAAACGCTGAGCTTAAAGTTTAACTGAAAAGCAAACTTATTTTTGTATTATTTGACTAAATACACTGCATTATTTGGATTGTGTTTAGAATATCTACGGCCGTCCTCACAACGTTAAATCTACTATTACGAGGGAAATTTGAATCTCAACAAAGGCGGCTTTTCAGTTGCCAATGATCAGCTCGCGGAAGGTAGCTCACTGCGTTTTTGGTAAATCGTTTTCATCAAGCATACAACACAGGTACAAGCGCATAGAGGTACCACAAATCCGACAGGAAATTCCACAATATGAAAATCGATTATTCGTGGATAGCGGAGCAACGAAGTAATGCATTTTCATCTGGTCTTCAGGCCTCTGAAGTGAAAAGTTATGGGTAACTAGATTGTCCTATCTCTGCCCTTTCGGTTAAACTTTAAAGCCGCGTTCACAAGCATACCTAGCCAAGCACAGATACCTAGACACGTGTCCAGGCTGAGCCAGGCACCGAGTTCTAGATCCTAGAACTTCGTGCCGGCCCAAAATCTGTGCCTAGGCATGAGTGTGAATGGTGATGCTAGGCACGCGCCTAGGCATCCGTGTTTGGCTAGGCATTCAAAGGCCGCAATTCGTAACATTTCGAATGCGGACAAGTGTTGCAGTCCTACCAAAACATCAAAAACACGACCGCCAGGCCCGAAAGAAATTGGCGAAAGACAGTTCGTCCGGCTCCAGACTGGGAATACATATTATCAAGAATAAATAAGCCGATACAACCTCCGTCTTTGGTCCCATGCACCGACTGTGGATACCCCGACCAAATTGAGCAGAGCACATCCGGCACATCCGATGTGCCGACGAGACGACCGACGCCCGACAAAAGCATACAGAAATCAGTTTCTTCTGTTTTTTGCCCGACAAATGTTTGTCGAATTCTATTTCTCGCGTTTAGAAGAACCCAATGTGCCGATGAGTCTACTGACGCCCGACGAAAGCATACAAAATTGAATTTCTTCTGTATAAAAAGAACCCGATGTGCCGAAGAGCATATCGAGGGCCCGGCAAAAGGATACATTCGATTTCTCCTGTGTTCTGCGCGACAAATGTGTGGCGTAATTTGATTTCTTGCGTATGAAAAGAACCCGATGTGCCGACGAGTCGACCGACGCCCGACAAAAGCATGCACAATTTTATTTCTTATGGGTTTGCCGGCGCTCCGCGCCGACAAACAAGTGTACTTTCGCCAGGCTTCGCCCGACGAAAGTACTTTCTCAAGACCTTTGGGGGGGGAGTCCCCCCTCCCCCCCCCATAGTGACGCCCCTGAAGGTGGTAAATGGTTATGAAATTTTAAATTTGAAAAGGTTAGATTGAAAAGAGTTAGAGATAGTAATTTTCGAAGAAGATTTGAGAAATATTTGATGACGTTAAATGGCTTACAATTATTATTATCACCGAGAGAAAGAAGAGTCGTAGCAAAAGAGTAAGAAGTGTACATAAGAAAAGATTCTACGCGAAAAAAATACTGTTTTTTATGTTCTATTTTTTAATTCTTTTTTATTCTATAGTTAATTTTGGAATTTGTTGTTAAAATTACACCAAAATGGAAAGATGCAGTTTTTTCTGAGAAAGAAAATGATTGCCTCAAAAATTTCGTTATGAATACCTAAAATAAAAAATAATTGGAAGCATCTTTAGCTTTTGCTGTTGGCTGTTGGTTTAGGTGGTCGTTGGTTTTGGATCGGATACATCATGATGTTAACTAACATTGTTTTTAGGAGAATGGCGAATTCTGGATGTGGACTACTGCTTCCGTCTCTGGAGTCTCATGTCGGGTGCCATAGATGAAAACTCCTGGAGCTTAGATGCTGTTTCAAAAGATGTCCTGATCGAAACATTAGCTGATACAGCCCCTGCCCGAGTCTTGGAAAGTTGCCTGAAACGATTCACGAAGCCTAGTAAGTTGCCCGTGGAACTCCCTATTAGACGGTTTAGTCGGTGCAGAGATGTTCAGTGAGTTTAACTCTAAGCAGTTCTCACAAAGAAGTTCACCAAAATCAGATACTTAAGCTAGAATCTTTAGTTGTTTTTCCATATCTTCATTTTCCAGCTTGAGTGACTTGAGCCTGAAGAGGACCCTTGCCAAGAAGGGCCGAAATACAGTTCTAATAAAATTCAGCTGGCGTATCCGTTTAGCACTGTCAACTATATTTACCGCAGGCACAAGTTACCTGGCTAGTAATCGACAGTTGACAGAAAATGGGATTAATCCAGGTTCATTACTGGCAGTTGAGATGTTCTTTGGGGAACATCCGAGCTTACAGCAAGCCATACGTTCTCCGACATATCACTATCATTGCAGTTCATTCACGGGATATCAGCCTTGCAGCACAGTATTAGGTTCACAAGCTACGTTACTGACCAGTATAATGATATGGAATTTGGCACGAACTGAAGACGCTGTATTATGATCCCACAAGATTACTACTAATTCTAGTACAGATTAGTACCAACGAGCCGTAATAAGTTGTTCAAAACTTGATTCATCGGTTCTTCCACTGTCTACTCTTTACCAATGCGATCTTCCTCCCCCTTTATTTGGGCTCATTTTACGCCACTGCTTGGCATGTGACTGACGTTGATGCAAGTTATTTTTGTAGCATCTTCTACTTTTTGTCGTAGGTACACGCCATCTAGCAGTAATCAAGGAAACTTAATGGGGTAAGAATAACGTCGATTGATGAGCAAAACATGAGTCCTTGTTAAGACTAATGCAACTTACATTTCTTTCTCATGTAGCTGAAGATCAGAACACTTTAACTGTGAAGAAAGACGAAGTTGCAAGATTCCTTGGAGAATTCTTGTTCAAGCGGAGCAGTCAGTACAACCTCACAGAATTCCTCACCACGTGGCAGCAGTCTGTACCTGAAGGGATTGTGACCACCTTGAAACAGCTAAACGGTGAGATGCTCTCAATTGTAGACTCAGTTGGAGAGAAACTAACTCAATCTAAACCCTGCGTAGCCAGGTCTCCTGTGTACGCTGTCATAACACGACAATGCGCGGTTTCAACATATTTTTTTTTTTTTTTTATAGGTATATACGCTACGGACATCATAGCTTAGCTAAATTACGCCGTGCCCCGCAGCCATAGATGTGGTACTACGCGCGCTGAAGCTGTTGTCCAGTTTGCCGCAAGACATACGTTGACTAACCGTTTTCATTCAGAGCTTGCCCAAGGCTCTTCCGATGTTTTTCAGGACAAACGTCCCTAGTCCCCGTTGGGACTCGAACCCTCAACCCCAAGGTCAAGAGCCCGACACGCTAACGACTAGCGCCATCGGAGGTCATACTGACTTTTTGGGATCCCAAAACGTTAGTGACGGATACCTATGACATCGCAAAAGTTGTCTGTCTGTCCGTCCGTCCGTCCGTCCGTCTGTCTGTGAGCACGATAACTCTCGAAGGGAATGAGATATTTTGATGAAACTTGGTGTGAGCATTCTTTGGGTCAAGAGTAAGGTCGAGTTCGTAGATGGGCCCTGTAGCCCTACATTTAGGGGTGGGGGAGGGGGTTCAAATTAAGGGACAAGCAAAATATTTTTAAACAGCTAATGTGATAGTCGATTATGGGGTAAGAAGACATGCTGAACACGAATATGAAAACCATTTTCGCGCCGGGCAAGTAGTTCGCCCGGAATCCGGCCGAAACCGGAAAGTTTGTTAAAAGTAAAAGTTTTATTTGAAGTTGATTAGATGTTTGATTTTGGGGTAAGAAACCATGCTGAACACGAATATGAAAACCATTTTCTCGCCGGACAATTAGTTCGCCCGGAATCCGGCCAAGACCGGAAAGTTTGTTAGAAGTTAAAGTCTTATCTGAAGTTGATTAAATGTTTGATGTAGGGGTAAAAAGGCATGCTGAACAAGAATACGAAAACCATTTTATCGCCGGACAAGTAGTTCGCCCGGAATCCGGCCAAAACCGGAAAATTTGTTAAAAGTAAAAGTTTTATTTGAAGTTGATTAGACGATAGATTTAGGGGTAAGAGGAGATGGAGAATCCGTATATGACAATCACTCTTTAGCTGGAAATATAGTTCGTCCGGAATCCGGCTGAAACCGGAAAATTTGTTAGAAGTTAAAGTTGTATTTGAAGTTGATTAGATGTTGGATATAGGGGTAAGGAGATACGCTGAATCCGTTTTTGAGCTTTAGTTTTTCGCCGGACAAGTAGTTCTTGAATTTCGCCAAAACCGCAAAATTCACAGAAGTAAGCTAGGATCGTTTTGATCGGCTTATAGAGGTAAATGCACATGCTGAATCCATATCTGAGCTTGGATTTCTTAATGATTAGCTGTTTGGCCTGGCGAAGACTGGGTCTGGCGAAGACAAAACCTTATAATTGTCTGGATCAAATATTGAAATTTTGGGATCCCATCGGAACCTTTGGTCTTGTTGTTTGTCGTCATGATGTCGGAAAACTCAGCAGATGCTTTTCGCGGTTTTTTCGACTCTTCCTGGTGGCAAGGCTTATTATGCATAACATTTTGAAACACAGCAGAAAACATCCGAACTGTTATCTGTTATGCATTATATGTTGAAACCGCGCATCCTCGTGTTATCTGTTATGAAATTTCTGACAGTGTAGTTGGATGAAAGTGGTTGTGTGACTTGTGTGAGGTAATGAGGGCATTGGGTAAACTAGCAAATCGGGATAGTTGCTCTCTTTCCATTTGTTTCAGTTTCAGTTTATTTCAAAACAACAACACAAATCGTGGCTTGGGGCCAAATGGCGTGTTGTCTGAGTCAAGATACATGCTATCAAAACAATTTTAATCAGAACAGCAATAATTCAGAATGAAAATGGTCCAACACAAAATCATAAAAATAAAACACACACAGGACAGACTAGAACAAGACTAGAACTGTACAAATTTGGGGATAAAACTATTACGGTACCGCCAGGGCCGTATCCAGAGAGGGGGCTAGGGGGTTCGAATCCCCTCCGAAACGAACACAAATATTCGTTTTTTATACGACAGACTAGAACTCATTGTTAAAAACTTGTACAAATTTGGCGATAAAACTATTACGGTACCGCCAGGGCCGTATCGAGAGGGGGGGTTAGGGGGTTCGAACACCCTCCGAAACGAACACAAATATTCGTTTTTTATACGATTTAACCTTTGATCCGTATTTTTTTTTGTGCTCTTTGGTATGGACTAGGTCGGACCCACGGGCAAAACCCCCTCAAAAAAAAAATCCTGGATACGGACCTGGGTACCGCTCTCGGAGCGTCGACTCTTGATTGTCACAGAATGCCGAAATGATCACACAACGTTGACCGTGTAGTGTTAGGCGGCGTTCAAATAAGCAGACCTCGCGCATTTGCGACCGTCACCAGAGTACCACTTCCGGTGTTAAAAGTGCGTATAAGCTCGCATTTTTCCGGACAAAAATGAAAATTCCAGAAGCACATGCTCCATGCTCTATATTGCCATATTTTGATTCACTTACCGATATCCTGGCATTAGCTACAAGACCGGAAAGCGGTCTGTTCAGAGCACTGTTCCTCTAATTAATTTTATGCTTTTGAATCAGAAAGCAGTCGGAACAGAACAAAAAGTATTATTTTGAAGGACTTGTTAGTTCTCTAGAAGTGCTCGAGAAACTAATATTGGTACGTTTTTCTAAACTGCTAATTTTAGGGGAAGGTGTCAAAGGAGCACGTTCATGCTGCTCGGGGCCACCCTGCGCTTAGACCTGCACAGAGTGTTTGGTAATGAAAGAGCATTGCATTCTTTTGTTTTAGGTCTTGCCCTGGCGAAGCCTGAATCGCGGCCACCGATCATACGGTACTTCCCTGAGTACGAACTGCCCGAGGATTTGCCAGAAAGGTTTAAAGCCTTATTCTCGGTCAAGAGCAAGTGGACCCTTGAAGAAATCACGCCTTTCTTGATGTAAGTTGGGTCTCAAAGCCAGGTTTCACCTTCCAGATTCCCAGATGTCCGGGGCTTCCGCATAGTCAAGCCAGCTCTTCCAGATTTTCATGATAACGATCACAGCTAATTTTGCTATTCTTCAACATTTCCTATATCTCTTATATCCCAGTCACAACTGTCAATCACTTTGCCTTTTCTTCCTACATTTGCATATTTTTTGTGTCTCTCGTTTCTGGCCTGGCTTGACCTTCCACATCCGTCTCGACGAAAAGGCTGTCTGGAATCCGGAAGAAAAATCTGGAAGGTGAAGCCTGGCTTTAATTGAAGAAGAAATTCGATGCTGTCCCAAGGGTACGAAACATACCGATTAGTTCGGCGATAGCGTAGCCGTTTGACTTTTTGGCGTTTTTGACGTTCGCCGGAAGCCGATAGCCGTAGCTGTTTCTTCTAATTTCTGTTTTTGCGCTCAACGGCTAACGTCTATCGACTAAATTCCTGTCCATCGCCTATCGGCCGAAGACTCGCCGATAGGCGATGGACGTTTCCTCCAACTCCAACGGCTTTCGGCTATTGAAAACAGTAAATAAGCACGAATCGGCAAACTTCCTTCGTCTACCGGGGAAATTTCATCGGCAATCAAAAACGCCACAAGTGGCTCTTCTTGACCCTTTCTTTGGCGGACCGGAATGGTTCAGTTATTAGATGAGAATTCCTGGATTGCAGTTAGACTACACCCGCTCTTAGTGTAGTGACCACAGCCAGAGGCGTTACTAGCCAAAATGTTTGGGGGGGGGGGGACAAGATATTTACCGACTGGCTGGTCATTTTTACAGACTATTTTTGCGTATAAAACAGTTATTGAGAAAAAAAAACGACTGTGTTGACGAAAAATCGGCTGATTTTAAGAAAAAACGACTAACTTTTAAGAAAAAACCAACTATTTTTACGAAAAACCGACTGTTTCTGATTGTTTTTAAGAAAAAACGACTATTTCCAAGAAAAAAATCCACGGTTTTTACTAAAAGTCACGGCGCTTCGCGCCGACTCGGTTATTTTTTACCGACTGGCCGACAACATTGGGGGGGGGGGCGTCCCCCCCCCCCTCCCCCCCCCAGTAGTGACGGCTCTGACCACAGCGGCCACATTATCTAAACTTTCAAAAGTTTGATAACATTTAACACAAGGATGCGCAATTTCAAGAGATAACTCCGTTATTTGTAAGTGTTCCCGAAATTTTCTGTTATTAAAGGTTACTTCAGACATCGAGGCTGATATCGGAAAATAACAGCGAGATGGACATTGAAAATAACCTGTCCGAGCCTTTCGGCTCGGCTGATATTTTGAAATGGCCGTCGAGCTTGTGATTCCGATATCAGTCGAGATGGAGGTATGTTAACTATTATAACTTTTTCGTACAGAACTCGTTTGTTTCAGGGCTGAAAATAATCCAGCCAATCACGTTTCAGAATTAGTCATATCAGCCTCCGGGGAGGATGATATGACAAAATAACATCCTCTCCGGAGGCTGTTATTACTAATTCTGAAACGTGATTGGCTGGATTTTCCGTGGCGTTTTCTGTGTGAAGATTATCGAAATATAACTGACCGTGGGTCATAGGAAGATATGCATTACGCGCCTGTTAGAAAAAAGTTATTACCTTTTAAGTGTTATCTTTTCGTCAGAACTGGTATTGCACATCATGTTTAATGTTATGTTTTACGGGAACGTAACGCGTAAAGCTCATAAGAAAATGTAAAACACTTGAACACCCAGAGTATTATCTGTTGAAAAATTGAATCCTTGTGTTAAATTTTGTGAAACTTCAGACAGTGTAGATATCCGGATTTCGGTCTAGCTGTTTTTGGAACGGACTTCATCGCCCATTACCATGTGATAAAACGTGTGGTAATTTTTTTTTTATCGCAGGGTAATATGTGTGTGATGAAAGTGTCATCAGCGCTGGTAAACATTACTTACTCTTACGACGGGGCTGCATGGAATGTTATTTTTGTGTACCATTGCCACTCTTTTGGGGGCGCAATTTTAAAAATTCTCCCGCTCGTGCAATAACATCCTCGGTCAGTAAATCCCTAATGTTCTACTTTACAAAGTATACTTTCTTTACAGAAAAATTACGTCGAGTCCGCAAGATGTCAACGCCCTCTTGACGAAACACGCTCGAGCTTCCTTGGTAAATGGCGTGCGACACTATTCGGCGAAACATGCAAATTAGATTTCCCGTTTTTTATACTTTTTAGAAAAATATATCTCGAAGAAAACAGTGAGTTAAAGGGCCCCTCGCACTGTTTATGTTCCAGTGTTTTAAAATAGTAGAATACTTTAAAACTCGGATCTGCTTTCAGCAATTTACCCATGTATTTGGCTTTTTTTATTACTTTTTCCAGGACCGTTGAATCCTACCGAAAACAGGGGAAAATTTACAGAACCTAACCTAACTAACGAATAAACTTCTCGGAAACAATCGTCGCCAGCAGGATACACATCGAAGGTGGCGAAACAAAGCAAGTGAGGAAAATCAGTGAGGTGTCGCTAGGTAGTCCCCAAAGCCGCTCCGAAACTCGACGGCTGCACGCTTCTCTTTCTATTGAGACCTCTCTTCCGAAGGTTCCAGGCTGTTGATCTGTTTTTGCTATCGGTAAGTGCGACAAAAGAGTTTTCAGTTGTGGCGGCAGTGCAGGACTGATAATTATCACCAAACATGGCTAGAAATACCAAAAATTACCAAATATGGCGAGAGAGATGTTCGATTTGTATGACCGGACCGTATGTGACCCTTATCAAAAATACATGCTAAAAATACACTTCCAAGTGCAATATAGCTTTCAGGTTTTCCGGTACCCTCCGCCAAAATCCCCCACTGAGTTCGTATCCGATTCGGACACGCAAATATCACATCTAGAACACTTGCGCCTAAAACTCATCAAGTTTAACTGGAATTTGAAAACTTCCGGAAAATTTCAGCTCTACCACTCAGCTATAGAGGAGCTTGTGAACATAGTTCGCAAATCGCTACAGTATAGTCAGATAAAAGCGGGCCATAGGGACAGTGGTCCTGCTGAAAGCAAATTCTTCTAAGCAGTTCACGTCCTGATGACAAGGAATTAGATAGGCCTTCCATCTACGTAATGTTTGGTCGTACCTGGTCCATAGCTCAGATGGAACATCCGGGCCAATGACTTTAGTACCGTCAATGTTGCATCACTCGATCTGTTTGGTCCTTGTGCGCATCCCAAAATTTCCGGAACCCCCCTGCAACTCGTGTCCACATGCAATTCGGACTATTAAATATCAAATCTCTCGCATTTTCTCCTATCACCCACCGGGTTTCACTCGAATCGATAGTCACAAATCCCCCCACCGGCGCCGGAACCAGTCCAGAGCTGAAAATAACATATTTGGACCCACGGCTTTAGTGAGGTCAAAGTTGTGTTCCAATCCATCCATCCGTTTGGTCCCTACGCATTTTACACGATTTTCGGGCCTCCCCTTCCATCCCCCCCCCCCCCCCTGTAGTCGAATGCGATTTGGACAAGTAAATGTTGCACTCCAGCATTTGCTCGTACTACCGACCAAGTTTCTTTCGAATCGCAGCAAATCCGGAAAATTTACCGAATTCGGTCTGGACCTCAGAATAAAAACTACATAGGACCAATGAACATTGTACGATCCAAGTTTCATCCCAGTTATACCTTCGAATGTCCAAGGATACCCGGGCCTCCCCCTCCGCCCTTTACTGAAGTCGGGTAGAATTCGGCACATAAATGTCGCATCTCAGGCATTTGCTTTACCACCCACCAAGTTGCACTCGAATCAGAGTACTTCCAGAAAATTTCAGGTACCGGAAAACCCGGCACCACCGAGGCCGGATCCCTTTCGGACTTCAAAATCATACATCTAGGACCCATGATCTTTGTATCGTCCAGATTGCACCCACACCCTTCATTTGTTTGGTTTCTGTGTATGTTCCGCAGTTTCTGGCGTCCCCCTTGCAACTCCCCTCGTGTTTGAACATATAAACGGAATATCTCTAGCACCTGCTCCTACATCCCATAAATTTTCATTCGGATGGGGTCATCCGTTTGGAACGTACGCAGGTCACAATATTCCCGATCCCTTCCCTCCACCACCACAGGAGTGATCGGATATCGGGAAAGCAAGGTTTCACTGATCATTTAGTTGGGTCATTCATAAGCCTGCCAAGTATTTTTTTTTCGTGTTTTTTTTTACTGAAAGTAATGTTTTATGGCAATTTCTATCCGTCCGTCGGTCGGTCCGAGCTTTGCTAGTTCGGGTACTTCCACATAAGCTAGGATGATGAAACTTGGTAGGCGTATCAGGGACACGACCAGATTAACTTGGAAATAGTCACTTCCCAGATCCCACCATCTGGGGGGTGGAGGGAGGCGAAATCCAGAAAATTGAGGTATGTTAACTTTCGAACGGGTGATTTGATCTCAATGAAATATGATATTTGGAAAGATCTCGTGTCTCGAACGACCCACTTCAAATCCCGACCGGATCCGGTGATTTGGGGGGGGGTGAAAGGGGAATGGAAATCTTGGAAAATTGCTTAGAGTGGAGGGATCAGGACGAAACTTTGTGAGAAGAACAAGCGCAAGTCCTAGATACATCGTTGACATAACCTGACCGGACTTGGGCACTGTGGGGGGAGTTGGGGGTGCCGGAATTCGGTGATCCCGCGAGTTTGGTACTAGAACGATGAAACTTGGTGGGCATATCCGGGAACAGAACAGACTGCCTTGAGAGTAGTCGTTTCCCCGATGGGAACATCGTGGGGTGAGTGGAGGGATGGGCGCAATCGTCTCAGATGTTTCACGTCAAGTCCGGACCGGATCCGAAAATTGTGGGGGGGGAGTCGGAGGCGGGCAACGGAAATCTCGTGAAACGCTTAGAGTCAAGAGATCGGGATGGATTTTAGTGGGATTAATTAGCAGACGCCCTAGACATGTTCTTGGCAGAAGCAGATCGTATCGGGGCTCTTTGGGGGGAGTTCGAGGTGGTTTCACGGAATTCCGGTGATGGCGAGTTATGACACTTCCAGATCTGCCAAGGACGATGGAACTTGGCAGGCATATTAGTGACCCAACCAAATAGACGTAATTTAGGACCCGACACAATGCCCTAGGGAAACTTCACAATGCCCTAGGGAAACTTCAGTTCCTGGATCCAGCAATTTTTGAGAAACTACTGACTTCCGTAGATTGTGAACAGGTGGTCCGATTCGAGTGGAACTTTATGGGTGATAAGAACTGAAGACCTAGATATGCAAAACGTGTGGATTCTTTTTGACGTGCACAAAAACCAAACGGATGGGCCGAATGGGATCCAAGCTGGACAGCACCGAGTTTATGCCTCCTAAATTCGTTATTTGGCGTCCGGTCCAGATTCGGCCACGGTAGGAGGAGGATGAAGAGGGAACCGGAAATTTGCGGATATAATAATAATAATAATTTATTGAGGCCCGCTATACAACAAAGGAAAGAGCGGAGTAATGAAAGAGAAAGAAAAATTAACAACATACAAAGAAAACAAGACACTACATATACTTTATAACACTTACAGGTAAGTTAGGCGAGTCAACGGTGATTGATAGGTGTTTTTAAGAGCCCGGGATCTAGCCCGACGCTCTATGGTTTCGCACTTAGCGGAAGGATCGATAATGTTGTACTTTTTCGATAGGGCTGAGTTAGACTCCCATGGGGGGAGTCCGAGAAGGTATTTTGCCAGTTTGTAGTACTTTGTCCGTATTTGCCTTTTCTCAGAAATGTTTAACAAATCCCAAAATGGAGAAATATACAGAAAGTGCGGTGTGACCAAAGCATTGAAGAGACGTCCTAGAATAAGTCTAATATGCTTTCAGAGATGTGATTTAACAGATGCGAAGCTTACCTATCCGATTCGTATTCGGCCACAGTGGGGGGACTTGGAGGAAGAGTCCCGGAAATGATGTGCCTCGCATAGGGGAATGTGTTGTGAAGTACCATCTATGTATTATAGTGGAATGAGCCCTAGATGACATATTTTAGGGTCCGAACTGGATACGGATACGGTGGGAGGGGATACCTGAATTTCCCAAAAAATGCTCGGGGGTACCAGATATAGTGTAGCACGTCTAGGGATCAAACGAGTGGATCTAAACTTGGAAAGTAGAAAGGTAATATGCCCTAGACAAATACTCAGACTCAAGTGAAACTAAATGTCCTATTTGTAGGGGTGACCCTAGGGGGATGAAGGGTGTATTGTGTGACATTCTCATTTACCATATGAGCTCGTAGCTCTTTTTTTTTTTTAGGCCAGCTTCTGTTTTTCAGTATTTGAGGAAAAGTGCTAGATGATCATCTGTGAAGGTTGATCGGCTTCGTATCAGACTCTCTGGGGGATGATACGAGATCGTATCAGCCTCCACACAAGTGTCTCCTGTGGGACTTACGAAGATATGCATTGTATACCTGTTCGAGAAAAGTTATTCTACCTTTACGTAAAAGTATTGGATTAAGTGACAAGGGTTTCAAGTGTTAAGATGAACTTGCCTCGAGTGGGATCAATCATCCCATAGCCCGCTACTACTAAATTTCCCTCCTGAGACAAAATGAAACAGATTTTGACCCGATTTCAGGATAGTTTCTTCGTCGCACCGACCTGAATTTCGGCTTCGGCTCTGCCCGAGGTTACGCCGGCAGAACTGTTGCTGGACAGAAGTATTGTGTATTGTACTCCTATACTTCCATTTCTGGTTATCTTTTATTACCTCCAAGAAGAAACCGGCTTCTGCGGTTTCGTTTGAAAAAGAAAAGAAGAAAAGCCAGTTCAAAAACTTTGTTTATTTTGATCCAAACTTTAACGCTCCGGTCTCGTCTGCCTTATGTGCTGAGATTTAAACCGTTCAGAATTCTGTAGGTTCCTAAGGTAAGCCATATTAATCCAGTATTAATCTTTCTTGGCTAAATCTTGATTCTGATGGATGAGCTTTGGTCAAGTCAAGTTCAGGTCAGGCCCGATTCACACAGAGAGCGAATTTTGGCATGCCTGACGATATTCGTCATGCCAGGCGTCCGAGCCGAGAAAATTCTCAATGTCAGGCAAATAATTTGACGCCCTCTGTGTGAATTCTGCTTCAGTCGATCTAGCTTAGACCAGCTTAGACTACTGTAAATAAATCCCAGCTGATACAGGTGGATACAGGACGTGCCATAAATTCCGCCCATGTCTGATTTGTCTGATTTCCGCCCCCTAGTTAAATTTGACAGATACTGAATATGTTAGCTGTTTTCTGAATGACCATAACTCCACCTATCTACTGATGTAAAAATCTCCCTTCAAATCCTTTCAAAGAGAATCTCTTTCTTCTTCAAAGGTGCGAATGGCGGAAATGAGACCTCTAGTGGGTGGATTTTGGACACAGTGTAGAAAACGCTTAGATCAGAAATTTCACGGACATGTTTGGAGTAGCGAGCGACTGAAGGCATCTAGCATCCAAAACATTGGTTCGTCTTGGTTAAAAATGTTGATTTCACTTTCGACGACTAATAAAATAATTGCAGATTGTGACGCCTACATTTGTGATGCCTACATAGACGTTTGACTTTTTGGCGTTTTTGACGTTCGCCGATTGCCGTAGCTGTTTCTCTTATTTTCTGTTTTCGTTCTGATCGGCTAACGTGTATCGCCTAAATCGTGTCCATCGCCCAAGTACTCGCCGATAGCCGTTGACGTATGGATTTCGTTTGAGGATTAGGCGGTATTTTCAAAAATGAAAAACTCGTTTTTGCGCACCCAGAAACATCGGCGATCGCCAATGGCTATCGAAAACAGCATTATGTACAAACCGGCAAACTCGCTTCGTCTACCGGGCAAATTTGATCAGCGATAAAAAACGCCACCACTGATGCTGCAAAGTCGGCATCGAGTATCAGATGGATAATTTTGACGTCAACTGCTAACTGCGAGTCCTCGGCCGATGGGTGATGGACACGAATTTGGGCAATACACGTTAGCCGATTAGAACAAAAACAGAAAATAAGATAAACAGCTACGGCAATCGGCTTCTGGCGAACGTCGAAAACACCAAAAAATCAAATGGCTACGCTATCGTCAAACTAATCGGCGATCAAAAATGCCACTAATATTTCGACGCTTCTTATCTGGCAACAACACAACAGCGGGAAAAGAAGCACATGTTGTAAAACCAGTGGGAAAACAAATCGAGACTTAAAAAAAACTCTATAAAAGCCGATAAAAGCTTGAATCGAATCAGATCGCGACCTGCGAAGTAATCAGCATGACTTGCCTATAATCAGCATGTTTTATTCAGCGTCTTGGATTTTTCGGCGGAATTCGGTCGCACAGTGGGCGGAAATTCGTTTCGGAGGCGGAATTCAATTCTGCCCCCAAAAATTGGTCCTCCTGCTGAAACGCTTATCTTGCAACGCTGAGACGCATTAGCCAGATAGAAAAAATAGTGTTTGGAAGAACAGAAGCAGAGCTTTCTTTCAAGATATTGGAAAGTAAGTTTAGACAAGTTTAAAGCACTGAAATTAAATGGGAGGCTGGATTTAGTACATATTCGCGGTCATGGTGGGCGGAATTTGGTGCACGCCCTGTACTTGTGAGGTCAATGTGACATCATGAAAAATGTTAAGAAGCTTCACAAAATATATACCGTTGCCAGTGTGGTGCCTGTGCCAGGCCTGTGCAGTGTCAGGCGCGTTTACCACAGAAATATTCCTTTTCTTCAGCCCAAGCTGACCGTGGCTGATGGCGAATCGTATTTGACAGTGCAAAATGGATATGTCAGCTAAATTTTGTTCGAGCTATATTTCGACCGTTCTTGGCAAGGTTCCTCTTCAGACTCGAAACCGCTCATGTTTTTTCCCACATTGTTTTTCCACAAGGGCACAAGTTCGTTTTTCCACCTTGTTGAGGGGTTTTGAGCCTGGAGAGGAAAGGTGCTCTAGGGAACATCACCTGACAGTTGCTAGGCTAACACTGGAGGGGTGCAGGATCAAAGGAAAGGTGACAGCTGGAAATTTGAAATCTTGTCTGAAGTTCGATACCTCTCCTGTATAATAGTAATTAGTCACCAGTTACGATTTTAAACTTTCTGAAATGGTCTGATACATTTTAATACTGGCAATGATTTGGTGGACATTTCTCCATTTTTGTGTTGGGTATTGGGCATTTGAGGTGGCTCAGCGGGAGGGGGGGAAACTTCAAGCTGGTTCTGCTTAGCACAGTGCTCAGACCTGCCTTGGATGCTCTAGGGAAAATCACATGAAAGTTGCTAGGCTAACACTGGAGGGGTGCAGGATCAAAGGAAAGGTGACAAATGTTTTTTCCATCACGTTTTCAAACTAGTAACATAATTCTGAAACTTTGAATGTCCCTTTCTCACTTGAAAGCTCCCCAAAAGAGAGAAATATCTTGGTAGAAAAATCTGCTCATCTAGTTTATGTTCCAGTATTCTTCCATCTGACTTCTTTTCACAGTGTTTCAAGTTGTGTAAATATATGACTAGTCAACCCCGAAATTTTAATGCAGACTTTTCGATCTGGGATGAAATCAAAATGGCAGTCAATCAATGTATCAATATAATCTCACTGCCAACAGCACTGTGTTTTTGCAGTGTCAACAGCATTTTATGTTTTTATGTTACACACTGCATTGTCCAGAAAATGTGTGCCAAAACATGTGATCCTAGATCTAACCTTAATTATCCCAAGTGTTTCAAGTTGTGTAAATATATGACTAGTCAACCCCGAAATTTGAATGCAGACTTTTTCGGTCTGGGATGAAATCAGAATGGCAGTCGATCAATGGACTTGCACACCAGTCATTGGCTAGCACAAAATGACTTACACAGTGTTGGTTAATTTTGGGTGATTTCTCACTGCCAACATCACTGTGTTTATGCAATTTCCACAGCACCTTTATGTTTTTATGTTGCAAACCGCATATGTCCAGAAAATGTGTGCCAAAACATTATTTCATGAAAAGCATGATGCAAATACCTGATTGATTGAATCTGTGATAAATTCTTCTTTAATATCCAAAATCATAACAGTCTGAATATCTTATAGAATCACCTCATTCTCGTCTTCAGCTCAAATTCTTTGACATGATTTACAAAATGAGAAATAATACAGAGCTAACAAAGTTGATGCCAGGAAACACCATTTTTAAAGCTGGTTCAGAAAGGCATTGGAAGAGCTGGAACAGCCTTCCCCTGCTCTGCTCCCTGCGGGATATTTGATGAAAATAAATGAATCTGAACCTGAAAATGCAACCCCCAACTGTTGAAAATAGTAAGATTTAGATTCCTGACTATTAGGACTACAAAGGAATTTCGTTTTTATCCCTAGCCTACAGCCAAATTTGAGTTTTACGTTCTGCTCTTGTAATTTTTATATTCCAGGAAGTATTGTAGTCTCACTGCGTTTTTCTGTGATACAATTGTGGGCCACACACTTTTGAGTGTTTTTCGTGGAAACACGATTGTGTGCCACATAGTCGAGCCACTAGTTGAAACTCGCGAAAACGCCGTTTTTGTCTATTTTTGGGTGGTAAATTCAAATGTCTGAATATATAAATAAATATCATCTAAAAATCTCAATAAATAGAACTCCAGGCTTTCGTCCTTACCATTCCGTGCAATAGAAATCTTCAGTTTTATGTCCACTTAGGCTACTTGAGAAAGTTTTTAATTTTATTGCTTTGACGTTATTTTGCTGCTAAATTTGAATTTCCCGCCAGAATAGAGCCACAAAATCCACAATCACCTCGGCAGTTGTTTTTCGAATTTGAGCCACAAAGCGAGCCAAGAAAATCTTGTTGGTCGCGGAAACACTTGTGGGCCGCCCGAAAGTCCGCGGAAACGCTCTTTTCGAGCCACAATTGACCCACAATCTGTTTGCGGGAGCACGGAAAAACGCCTTTAGTGGCTGCCTGCTTGCCAGTGAAACCATGTTAGGTGAGCTAGTTCATTGTGGCAGTAAACTGCTAAACAAGTTTTTTTGCATTTGAGTACTTGACAACTAGTTAACATAAGTTTGTAACAATAGGCCAGGTTTCGCCAAATTAAAAATTATAGGACTAGGTGGAGCTAGCCAAAAATCAGTTAGAAATCATGCAGCTATACTGTGTGCTTTGGCCGATAGACGAAGTGTCAATGCAGAAATTCCAAACAAATGATAAAACAACCAACATGGCAATGCCTAATGACGCTGAACCCTTGATGCAAACACAACATAAAAGTCCTTTATGACAATAGTCATACCCTGGTCATACCTGGTCCTTGTGAATGGTGATTGACTTACTTGACTTACTTTTGACTTAACGCTCTTGCTCAGCAGGGTCGCCAGCGTAGAGGGAACTGGTTGACAGCGCCGTCAGTCTTCTCCAAGTAGCCCTGTCCAGGGCTAAGGATGGGGCCTCATTTGGGTTGATGTTGCGGCTGAGCAGGCGTTGGTTTATTACATCAGCCCATCTAGTGCGAGGCCTTCCTCGAGGGCGTTTCCAGCCATTTTCGGAGGGATTGAAGTCCGTGATGATCCTTGCGGGGGTACTTAGCGGGAGACGGAGTAGGTGGCCGTACCACCTTAGAGAGCGGGCTTCTACTTGGGTAGAGAGGTTCGCCAGCTTGAAGGTTTTCAGGATCTCAGTATTGCGGATCTTGTCATACCATTTGAAGCCTTCTACTCGAGGCAGGTGTCTAGTCTGAACGGCATCGACCTTTCTTAGCTGTGTCTGGGTTATCGGCCATGTCTCAGATGAGTACAGCATGATGCTTGAGACTGTGGCGTTGTAAATTCGGGCTTTGGTATGGCGACTGATTTGCGGTTTGTGGAAGACTGTTCTCAGGAGTCGTCCGAACACAGAGCTTGCCTTGGCTGATCTGGCTGAGATTTCGGCGTCAAGTGTGCCACTTGAGGATATAATTGATCCGAGATAAGTGAACTGCCTTACCACATCGACAGCTTGGCCGTTAATCTCAACAGTTGAGGGTGATGCTGATGCGGTCTTTTCTATGGGCATGATCATCGTTTTCTTCCAGTTGATTTGCAGCCCAACTCTAGAGGCTGTGGAATGGTGATTAGCCAATGCAAAATAAATTCTATTGATGCTCTGGTTAGCTGCTCTTTTCTTGGCTCTTGTACGAAAATATGGTGCACTTTTTGGGATCCCAAAACGTTAGTGACGGATACCTGTGACATCGCAAAAGTTGTCCGTCCGTCCGTCTATCTATAAGCACAATAACTCTCGAAGGGAATGAGATATTTTGATGAAACTTGGTGTGAGGATTCTTCGAGTCAAGAGTAAAATCGAGTTCGTAGATGGGATCTGTAGCCCTAAATTTAGGTGTGGGGGAGGGGGTTTAATTTAAGGGGCAGACAAAATGTTTTGAAACAGCTATTGTGATAGTCGATTATGGGGTAATAAGAAATGCTGAACACGGAAAGCAATAGTCATACCCTGGTCATACCTGGTCCTTGTGAATGGTGATTAGCCAATGCAAAATAAATTCTAATGATGCCCTGGTTAGCTGCTCTTTTCTTGGCTCTTGTATGAAAATATGGTGCACTTTTTGGGATCCCAAAAGGTTAGTGACGGATACCTATGACATCGCAAAAGTTGTCCGTCCGTCCGTCCGTCTATCTATAAGCACGATAACTCTCGAAGGGAATGAGATATTTTGATGAAACTTGGTGTTAGGATTCTTTGGGTCAAGAGTAAAATCGAGTTCGTAGATGGGCTCTGTAGCCCTAAATTTAGGTGTGGGGGTTTAATTTTAGGGCCAGACAAAATGTTCTGAAACAGCTATTGTGATGGTCGATTATGGGGTAAGAAGAAATGTTGAACACGATGGTGAAAACCATTTTCTCGCCGGACAAGTAGTTCGCCCGGAATCCGGCCAAAACCGGAAAGTTTGTTAAAAGTAAAAGTTTTATTTGAGGTTGATTAGATGTTTGATATAGGGGTAAGATGACATGCTGAACACGATGGTGAAAACCATTTTCTTGCCGGACAAGTAGTTCGCCCGGAATCCGGCCAAAACCGAAAAGCAAAAGTTTTATTTGAAGTTGATTAGATGATTGATTTAGGAGTAAGAAGACATGCTAAACACGATGGTGAAAACCATTTTCTCGCCGTAGTTCGCCCGGAATCCGGCCGAAACCGGAAAATTTGTTAAAAACTAAATTTTTATTTGAAGTTGATTAGATGGCAGATTTAAGGGTAAGAAGAGACGCGTAATCTGTATATGACAATCATTTTTTACCCGGACATATAGTTCGTCCGGAATCCGATTGAAACCGGATTTTTTTTTTAATAAGTTAAAGTTATATTTGAAATTGATTAGATGTTCTTTATAGGGATAAGGAGATATGCTGAATTCGTTTCTGAACTATCTTTTTCTTACTGGACAAGTAGTTCGCTCGGAATTCGGCCGAAACCGGAAATTTGGCAGAAGTAAAGCAGGAAGTTTCGATCAGTAGGGAGAGTGGTACATACTGGGTATAGGTACATAGTAGATCTGTGAGATTATCTGCCATCTGGTGAGACAAAAAAATCATTTCAGTAGCACATGCCAATTCCTGACATATGACCACCAATGTCATCCACTTATAAATGTATGTTGCAATCTTTGTTTTCGAGATATCCGACTTTAAACTTTTTTGTATCTTACCCAAAAAATATTTCGGGATTCTGCTTTGATTCATAATTTCTTCAAGGTAATGCAGAATTGAGAGATTTTTCCACAGGCTAGTAGAACTATGTCCTGGCTACACATTAACACCATCTAACATTCAAATTTTTGAAAGTTCAAGAAGGTTTTTCAGTTTCTGTCAATAGGGTTGGGGTGGTACATAGTGAATCACCAGTGGGTGGTACATACAGGGTCATGACATATAGGATTTAGCTTAGGATTTAACTACATTTTCGCTAAATTTCTTTGTGTAGTGGGGTAATGATCTCTCATCCGTATCTTTAAAGCTGTTATAGCGTACTAAGGTCCGCTGGTTATGGTAAACTGCACAGAAAGACCCTCATAAGACCAAAAATTTGGAATATCTTGCAACAACTCAACAAGCCTCTACCATCCTTGGTCTACCGAATTATAGGTTGCCCTATTTAGTATTCTTGGTTGTCTGGCTCTGCGCCACAATTGTTGCGGAATTGTTGTGGCCAAGATAAAATGTAGAATTGTTGTGGCCAAGGCAAAAGACAGTGCCCAAGTTAAAGTGATGGCCATGGCAGGCATCTCGCGGTGGAAGTGGCCTGATAGAGAAGACTTGCTATTTTATCCTTACGAAGATATCATGAAAAAGCTGGCTAGCCCTGAGCCAGCCCCCGGTACGGCTTCTAGAGTCAGCATTCTTCATTTTTTCGTGACTGGTAGAGTGAGTAGAATGGGCTGATTTGATACAGTGAATTTGAGCTTAGTTCAACTTATATTTGAAAGTTTTAATCAAAGTATATATAGAAAGTTTTGTCCAACTATCTGAAAGTTAAATAAAAATCCAATGAGAGTATATCCCATCCTATTGGAGAATATATTTGACAGAATACATGGAATATGTAAGTGACCCACTATGTACCGTACCCCCGACCTAGTATGTACCACCCCCTGGTACATAGAAGGTCAAGTGGTACATACAAGATATAGGGGGGTAAAAGGGCGGTTCCTGGAATGAAAATTCCTAAAAAATCGGTTTTGATAGAGTTTTCGAGGGTCTTTCGAACTGTGTAAGATTCATCCATATTGCCCAATGTCCTAAGAAGTTATTTAACTTTTCCAAATATTGACCCAGTATATACCACTCTCCCGTCGAAATAGATATGGCTTATACAGGTATATCTGAACTTGGTTTTCTCAGATGATTAGCCTGGCGAAGACAAGACCTAGTTGTCTGGATCAAATATTAAATTTTTGGGATCCCATCGAAACCTTTGGTCTTGTTCTTTTTTCAAACTTCACTTGAATTCTGTGAGTAGGACTGTCTCATGCCTAGTGCAATGTTTTGGCTTTGATTGCCAAGTTGGCAGACCATTTGCTTGAGTGCTTTCTTGCTGAATATCCAGTGTAAGCCTATTTGTTCTTGGTTTCAGTGTGTGGGTCGTGTTCCTCTACTTCTTCTGTTCATTATTTTTGCATTCTAAGAAGGAAATTTTCGAAAATTTTTAGGAAATTGGTTTGGATCTTATTGTTACAAGAAGATATAATTCGTAGCTACAAGCTGAACTACTTGAAGAAAGTTCTAGAAAGCATACCTCTACATTAGTATGTGGAGTTAAAAGTTTAACTGAGAAGCCGACTTATTTTTTGTCATTTAATTGAATACAGTAAATTATTTAGATTCGGCAAAGGGATTTTTTCATTTTCCTCTATTTGCTCTAGTTAAGACGCTCAGAATATCTGCGGCCGTCCCCACAGCTTAAATTCTACCATGACGCGGGAAAATTTTAATCTCAACACAAACGCGGCTTTTCAGTGGGCAGTAGTGAGAATGGTGAAGATTGCTTAGTGCCTGAGCAAAAAAAATCGTAAATCTTTCTCGTAAGGCATACAACAAAAATGCAAGCGCATAGAGTAGCCTACCACAAATCACAAGGAAATTCCATTATTTGAAAATCGATTATTCGTGAACAGCGGAAAAACAAAGTAACGCATTTTCAACGGGTCTTCAAGCCAACTTAAGTGAATGAGTGATGGGTAACTAGATTTTCCTATCCCAGCCCTTTTCGGTTAAACTTTAATATTCCTTCAGCCCAGGCCGACTGCGAATCATAGTTGACTCCACTAAACGAATACATCAGCTGAATTTATTTGAGCGTTATTTCGGCCCTTCTTAGGCCACAAGTCATAGTTGACTACTTTAAACGGACACGTCAGCGGAATTTATTGAGTGGATTGTGCAGGTAATGAAACAGCTGAGTTTTGGAACGATTAAGTCGATTGGAAGGTTCCTGAGGTTGGGGATGAGACACAGGGAAAATTGTTTAAGTTTATAAGGTAAAATAAAATATAGTAGGATGTTGATTAGTGTACAGATTGATTATTTATATCATCTATTTATTCTTTTGTGTTGTATTTTTGCGATGGCCCGTGTTGGCTTTTGGGCAATAAATCTATCTAAATCTATCTATCTATCTATTCGAGCAGCACCAGCTCTAACTCCAAGAAATTTTCTAGTCATATTCCAGCTTGGGAGGCTTGAGCCTGAAGAGTAACCTTGCCAAGAAGGGCCGAAATGTAGCTCTTAAAAAATGCAGCTGACATATCCATTTTGCACTGTCAAATATGATTCGCAGTCAGTTGGGGCTGAAAGAAATATTTATCCACCAAGTACGGAACTTCCATAGCCCAGATATTCCGACAAGTATCCATTATAGCTGAAAAGAAAAGACAGGTGACACCAAATCAAAATGCGGAAAAATCTCTACCCTCTCATCGACCCAATCGAGGAGCATAAACAGCAGCCGTATCCAAAATGAAATTGTCCTACCAGCTTTAACTCCAAGTAATTCACGAAGAAATTATAAAATTAGATACCTAAGCTAGAATCTTTCGTTGTTTCTCCACTAGTGTTGTAAATGGTAAAATTGGTCACGGTAAAATTGGGTATTTTACGTATTTTACCGTAATTTTACGGACCCCCGTAAAATTGGTATTTTACTTATTTTACTATTTTACGTAATTTACGTAATTTACGTATTTTACCGGTATTTTACGTATTTTACGTAATTTACCCCTATTTTACTGACACCTTTACTCTCGTTGCCGAGAGAAACCACCCAGGGACTCAGGGGAGATGTCGGGAAGAGGTTTCAAACAGTTCACGTAATCTACCCTTGCAGTATGCCGCGCAAAACCTCCCACGGGGGCCGGGACTCTAGGGACCAGCCGAGAGGACTCAGAAAGAGGTTGCACATAACTATTAGTTTTAGGGACGCATTCAAGGAATTGTGAATTTGAGAGAAAGTGACAGGATTACTAATTTTGCAGTTCTGCTATGACAGGTTTTGCAGGCAAATACTATGTTGTTAATTATTTTAGCAAAGCCTAATTGTTGTTTTAGATGCGGTCTTGTTGCTTCTAGGTCTTTGCAGGCATGGCCGTAAAGCACAAATGTAACTTGCCCGAGAAAAGGAAAAAAATGCAGGAAGATTCAGAAAACTACCTTAAAGACCTAATATAAACATTCTGTTTATCAGCCCAGAACAATCGCATATCCTTTTGTTTTTAATTTTTACGGCACTTGCCCTTCGGCAAAGTGCCACATAGCGATCGCACTGTCATTCCCGGCTTTTGCTGGTTCGGGTACAGGAGAGGTACCCAACCTCAGACAAAATTTCAAATTTCCAGAGAAATATTTCTTTAGTGAAATCTATCTGGCTTAAAAAGGAACCAAAAAACATGACAAAAATACTAGAATGAAGCTAATAGAATGGTTTACACATTGGGAAAATAAATATTACTTCAATATTTCTAGTTAAATATATTTTGATTTTCAAACAGTTTCACCCTTTTTTACATGAGGTCAGATTGCTTGCAAAGTGATGAAAAATATAGAGGTAATATGGGTGGTTCCCAAAATCACCACGATCTTTTTGCCCACTCTCACAATGCCCACGCTCAGAATGCCCACGATCAAAATGCCTACGGTTCAAAATGCCCACGATCAAAATGCCCACGATTAAAATGCCCACGGCTCAAAATGCCCACGACTCAAAATGCCCACGACTCAAAATGCCCACAATTCAGATGTGGAAAACCCGAAATCGAAATCGTCCGAAATGCTGGCGGCTTAAAAATGCCGACAGTTTCCAAATGCCAACAGTTCAAAATGGTCACAGGGGAGGCTAATATCGTCTTGGTTCAAAATGCCGACGGCTGAAACTGTCCACAGGGGAGGCCAACATCATCCTGGGAATGCGGACTACGAGATTACAAGGGGTAGGATTAATCACGGAAAAGGTTTTGAAAGGAATTATTTTATTGTTTCTTGAAGAACGATCCAAAAAGACCAGCAAGTTAAAGCTCTCAAAGAAAAGTTCCAAGGGGGTTCCTTATCAGGCAGAGGCTTCCTCGAGGAAGCACAGCGCTTTTGCGGCAACTAACCACGAGCCACTACACATGTTTCTTGTAAGTATTTTACCAGAATTATATTATAGTCGTGATTATACCAGTTCAACATACGATCATCGTCATTCTGATACTTCGTCTATTATACTCTTCCCGTTGCTCACTCACCCCTAATTTAAGTTTACTACGTTCTGAACACCTCAAATAACCAATCGTGGGCATTCTGAACCGTGGGCATTTTGAGTCGTGGGCATTATGAGTCGTGGGCATTATGAGTTGTGGGCATTCTGAGTCGTGGGCATTTTGAGTCGTGGGCATTTTGAGTTGTTGGCATTTTTAGTGGGCATTTTGAGTCGTGGGCATTATGATCGTGGGCATTTTGAGTGTTAGCCGGTAATATAGCTAATAACCAGAAAATCCCTTTTTAAACCAGGTTCAAAACAAAGAAAAGACAAATAACTGTAATATTTTGGGACATAACTGTTGAAAATACAAATCAGACTTTGCTTCTTGACTGTCAGGATAGCATGGAAAGTTAATTTCAGCATTTGCGCGGCAAAATTCGAGGTTGCGTAATAACGAGGTCAGGTACCCCTCCTGTACTTCCATTTAAGTTAGGACGATGAAACTTGACAGGCAGACCAGGGACCCGGCCGGATTAAAATATAAATAGTCACTTCCCCGATCCGATCCTCTAGGGTGGAGTGGAGGGAGGGGGAATCCAGAAAAATTAGGTATTTTCAACTTCTGAACAGGTGATCGGATCTTAAAGAAACTTGATATATAATATATATGGAAGGACTTTTGTCTGAGACGCCTCATTTAAATCCGCATCCGGAGACATAGGGGGGAGTTGGAGGGGGAACCGGAAACCTTGGGAAACGCTTAAGAGTGGAGAGTTCCGGATGGAACTTGGTGGAAACAGAACAAATACAAGTCCTAAATACAGGATGAACATAACCGGACCGGATTGGCTCACTGTGGGGGAGTTAGGGCAAGAGTCTGGCTCAGGATCCGAGTCAGAAGGAGAAGAGCTTGACCTGCCAGCAGATGTAGATGACCACGAAGACAGTGACAGTGACTGATCTGTTTGCTCTATACATTTCAGTGTTTAGTTAATCAAAGTGTTAACCTCAACATCCCTTTTTATATTCGGTACTTCACCGAATATAAAATAAATGAAACAATAGTTAATGCTTTTGAAGTGCAGGAAAAGCAACTTGGTTTGTTTCTTTCCTTAAAACCTGGAATAATCAATCCTGCCAGCTGCTAATATCTATTTGATTTGTTTAAATTCTTTGATTAACTCTAAAACACCAATTTTACCTTCTAATTCTCGTTGAATAACTAATTTTACCGTATTTTACCAATTTTACCGTATTTTACCAATTTTACCAATTTTACTTACCGAGTTTTTATTTTACGGTAATTTTACAACACTATTCTCCACAAGTCATTTTCCAGCGTGAGCGGCTTGAGCCTGAAGAGGACCCTTGCCAAAAAGGGCCGAAATGTAGCTCTAATACAATGCAGCTGACGCATCCGTTTTGCACTATCAAATATAAGTGTTCCAAGAGGAACACTGGCAATCAATTTTCTCCATATCCGGCTAATTTCTTTTCCCAATTTTCACATGGTTTCATTCCATCATTTATTTCTGGTCAAATCTTGGAAGTGTATTAGTTAAATTGTTCCTTTTCTATGTAGGCTATTTTGTAAATATTTTTTTTTATTCCTGTTCTATTTTTATTTGGAGCTATTCGGAAATAAATGTGTGATTGATTGATTGATTGATGTAAACAAGGGGGAAGAATAAACTTAAAATAATTTTTAATTGAATGTGGAATTCTAGGTTTGCTTGAGATTCTTCTCCGAGTCGATACTTTGAGTAATAGATAGTTCAGATTTGAAATTTTTGTAACAAAAAAAAAGAAGCAGTAGGGTGGATATATCTACTAGTAACTTTCGGCGAACGAAATATTGTAAATTCTCGGGAACACAAATAAGCAATTTTTTGTTTGTTATCGTTGAGGAATTACTGACCTCCAAGTACCCAAAACTACAAAATACTGACTACTGACAGACAAAATAATTGAGCTGTATGCGGCACTCGTCAGTTAGACGATCTTGGGCTTACTCGTCATATCCTTTTCTTTTTTTTCTTTAACTTTCAGTCAGCAAATCATATCAGAATGATGATCAAGGCATGTGATCTTCAGCAATTTCCTTCCAACATATTTCCCATGATTAGTAAATGTTATTGGTGGGAAAGCTGGTGCCAGCCAATCAGAAGAAGTCTTAACTGACTTATTACAGGGGTCGTACACTTTCTTCCTCACACATACTCTTTGCAAAATTGGCTCTGTATGTATTAATTGGACTGATATTAATCATAACTTGAACTTGAGCCTGAAAGAACTTGAACTTAACGGCAAGTAAATAAATAATGTTCTTTATTTCGTTAATAGCTTGTATTATACATGCTGACTTTGGATCGTCATTTGCTGTTAATACAACTTTTATTTTTATATGATTCATTTTATACAAGTCAGCTGAGGCTGAAGAAGTATTTATCCTAATATAAAATAGATAACATAATTATAAAAAGTACACTGACTTTACAAGTTAGCTGAGGCTGAACCCTCAGCCTGAGGCGAATCCAGTTCTTATTTTGTGCTCCCTATTCCACGTGATCGGGCTTAGGCATCGTGAAATGCCATGCTTATATGATTTGCTTCTTCACAGTGATTCACTGCAATGATTCGCTGTACCGTACTCCAAGAGCTTCATGACAAGTTATTCTGTTCAAGCATATAAAATTGTATGGTACGACTTTCTCCATACCACGGGCTCATCCGTTTCTTCTGTTGACTTTTTTTTGTCTTTGTTGTAGGCTGTCATTGTTTTTCTGTTGTATCTTCTTTTTTTTTCTTTCTCTTCGTTACTCCACTATGTTCACATTGTCTATGTGTACGGGGATACAAATATACTGTTATTATTATTGCGTAGGTCTAAGAGATGTGCTTGTTCCATTTGTTTCTACTCCGCTCTCTTCGTGTTGTTTAGGGGGCTCTCAAGTCAATGCCTGTCAATATATTAGGCTATATAGTAGCCTATGTTTGTTTTGGGAAGAGGCGATTTTTCAAGGATCATCTGTGGCCGTAGAAAACATTTTTTGACAAGAACCTGAATGAATAAATGAAATATTTTATTACCCATCAACGAAACAAAGGAGAAAAAAGATGGAGTATGGAAAAAAAAACATCAAAAAGAAAACAACATTAAACCGCGATACAAAATCAAATAAATCTCATACATGATACCATGCTTGAAGTAGTTCTGATTACTCTGTTTCTTCAGAAACAAAATAATATCTCGAATTTCATACTGTTATCTGATATTATGATAATATTATATATCACTAGCAGTTGTTATCAAAATCAAATGATTGACTGCGCTGGCTGCTCAGCAGCAGGACTTCTGTAATTATCAGTATGCTCATCCCGAGGGGGGAATTGCTGACGTCGCAAGTGTACAGGGTTCTGTGCCTCCGGTCCTGCCTGCGTGCCTCCGGTCCTGCCTGCGTGCCTCCGGTTCTGTTTCAGGCCTTGCCTCCGACCATGCCTCCGCTCTGCCTCGGCCCATGCCTCCGTGCCTCGGCCCATGCCTCCGTGCCTCGGCCGATGCCTCCGTGCCTCGGCCCATGCCTCCGTGCCTCGGCCCATGCCTCCGTGCCTCGGCCCATGCCTCCGTGCCTCGGCCCATGCCTCCGTGCCTCGGCCCATGCCTCCGTGCCTCGGCCCATGCCTCCGTGCCTCGGCCCATGCCTCCGTGCCTCGGCCCATGCCTCCGTGCCTCGGCCCATGCCTCCGTGCCTCGGCCCATGCCTCCGTGCCTCGGCCCATGCCTCCGTGCCTCGGCCCATGCCTCCGTGCCTCGGCCCATGCCTCCGTGCCTCGGCCCATGCCTCCGTGCCTCGGCCCATGCCTCCGTGCCTCGGCCCATGCCTCCGTGCCTCGGCCCATGCCTCCGTGCCTCGGCCCATGCCTCCGTGCCTCGGCTCATGCCTCCGTGCCTCGGCTCATGCCTCCGTGCCTCGGCTCATGCCTCCGTGCCTCGGCTCATGCCTCCGTGCCTCGGCTCATGCCTCCGTGCCTCGGCTCATGCCTCCGTGCCTCGGCCCATGCCTCCGTGCCTCGGCCCATGCCTCCGTGTCTCGGCCCATGCCTCCGTGTCTCGGCCCATGCCTCCGTGCCTCGGCCCATGCCTCCGTGCCTCGGCCCATGCCTCCGTGCCTCGGCCCATGCCTCCGTGCCTCGGCCCATGCCTCCGTGCCTCGGCCCATGCCTCCGTGCCTCGGCCCATGCCTCCGTGCCTCGGCCCATGCCTCCGTGCCTCGGCCCATGCCTCCGTGCCTCGGCCCATGCCTCCGTGCCTCGGCCCATGCCTCCGTGCCTCGGCCCATGCCTCCGTGCCTCCTGGTGTACATCAAAATGTTCAGTGATTCCCCGCTTGGCTCATCCGAGTGGAATTCAAGTTGCGTTTTATTGGATGTGGTTTCGGTGGAGTTTCACTCTTGTTTTATTGGTTCTCCCAGAAGTGTTGCCTCGTACTATCTTCGTACCTTTTTATTTGTCCATTCCAGATACTGTAGTTTCATAACTAAAACAATGTACGTAAAACTACAGTGATACTAGGAGCGTGTTCCACCCTACTTACCGTAGTTACTACGGTATTTACCGTAGTTACTACGCTAGGCTGGAACGCTTTTTAATTTTTTCGGTCAAATATCAGGCCGCGGGCTGATCGGACCAATCACGTTGCAGAGATACGTAGTTACTACGCTCCCGAGCGTGGTAAGCAAATAGTTACTATTAGTTACTATTTTGAGAAGGTTGGAACGGTCAGCGTAGTAATTTTTCGTGAGGCTGGAACGGAAATAGTAACTAATAGTTACTATTGGTAGAGGGGTGGAACACGTCCTAGGCCTACACCCGAAAAAACGTAACTTTAGACATCATTTCCATTTTCTATTCTATGATACAAGATCGCCTCTCTCTTGCTAAGGTATCACGATTGAATGTGCGTAGCCCACACTCGGTTAGGAAGTTGTCAATCCCCGGATTTGGCAGTAATCCTCGTACTGGTTGTCAATTGGTAGTTTCTCAGTTTGACTATCAATTATGGTTGACTTTGTGGTTTCAGTTTCAGCCAATGAGCTTCGTCGGTAAATATTTGTCGCAAATTCTCACCATTTCTCCAGTGTATTTTGATGGTTAAGATGGATTTTTGGAAGTCGAATGCACGGTTCTGTTATGCCTCAGGTACTGTAGTCGGTTCTCTAAGTTAGGCTCCTTGTTGCTAGCACACGGTTCTGAAACTCTGCTGACTTGTCAAGGTTTGCCCTAGTTCCTCAGGTTGTCCCCTGCTCCCTGTTGTCCAGTCCTGAAGCACAGTGAATACTGACAGCCTAGCTGGGATAGGCAGCCTTTCAAAGCTTTTAAGCCTTTCAAAGCTTTTAGGCCTTTTCGTATAGCTGGATTGCGGAGGGTCGACTGGAAAGACCAGACTTCTTCTAAAATCGACGCATCCTCGCGACTGTAACGTTGGCAATCAAAATTCTCCTATATTCGTGCCTGTTGTATGGTGGATTTTTCGGTCTTTAAATCAGTACTTCACTAATACTTCGTTTTATAAAAATTATACGCAAATTATTTCAAAAAGTAGTCGAGCTAAGCCTGCCACTGTTCCTAACGCTTATTTAAAGCGGAACATAACACGTTTGCGTTATCTTGACATGATCCGTTGTGTTTATACTCTCATTTCAGTATCTGTTTGTGTCCCCGAAGTCGCCATACCCATTACGGTGCTTTTTGATGCAAAAAGCTTTTGCTCTTTGAAATTGACCTCTGTCTTTTCCTGTCCTGTTGCCCTTGTTCCTGTTTTCCCCTCAGTTGTCCCTGTGTTCTCTATCGTCGGAAGAGCAACCTTGTTGTCGTTGGAACTAGGAGAGGAATTGGCTGTGCTTGCTTACCTTCATTTGTGCTATAGGGTGTAAATCTAACTTGTTCGATAGATTCCTTATGTATCCACGATATGTCAGTCCCGCTCCCGTTGTCAAATGAACTGTCGGTGATAAAAAATTTTTTTTTTTTTTTTTTTTTTTACAATAAATTAATTAAACCCGTAGCATCTTTTCTAATTTATCTTATTTACTAATAATTGTTCCGTTTCTGTGTAGGCTATTTTGTAAATATTTTTTTTATTCCTGTTACTAATATAACACTAATATACTAATATGTACTAATATAACAAACATAATGGAAAGTTGACATCACCTTCCCTAGCAATGTTTTCAAATAGACTAGCCTATATTCAAAAACTCCTTCTGGAATCAACTTTCCGTAATAATAAACTTCCAGAATAGTCCCCTTGAAAGTTTCCACAAGAGAATCAAGCAGGCCTAGGATCAATCAGGCATTTTCAGCAGCGAACTGAGGTTCTATCTTTGTGGTGACAAGTAAAATTTTTCCAGTATAAAAGTGATTATTCTTTGCATTTTGATGTTTTACAATATATACTGTAGGCTTTGGCCGAAAAGAAAATAAGCGGACGATCCGTGCAGGTCCGGATCCAGGAATTACTTCTGGAGGTTTTTAAACGTGGGTCGAGCCAAATCCATACCAAGTAGTAAGACAAGATCATAGACCGGAGTTTAAATCCTATATAACTGTTATTTTGGTAGGTTTCGGGGGGGTGGCGAACCCCATAACCCCCCTTTAAGGGCAGCCAGTGTCGGCACTGTGGCACTGGGCGCTTGCTGTACACTAAAATCGATAGTGGGCAACCTCTCGGTTCAGTCTATGAATGGTTGAAAATGTTATTTGTAATTTGAGTAATGTTGGCTAGCTTTGCAGAAGAAAGGTACAGTTCTGTTCATCATTCCTATCGACTGTTGATGGCCTTTCCCCGTTTTCGGTCATAACAGTTGATACCTGCTTAGTTGAAGCTCATAATCCAGATGTGAATAGTTCCATTATTTTCGCCCTATTCCGAGTCTCCTGTAACACCCAAAGAGTTTAGCATGTAAACTAAAGCTCTCGTGAGAGAATCTCCCGAGTTCCGAAAAATGTGAACCGTTCAGCAGGTTGTACTCACCCTCCCGTTTTTAACCACAAAACTTGCAGTTGTCAGTAGCTGATTATCTACTACTTCTTATAATTCACTGTATCGACCTTGATGGTTGCGTGTTCGTTCCTACTTCCTAGGGACTTTTGCCACTGAAAATAATCAAATTGGTTTTTTCTTGGACTCTTGGTGTTTTACGATTTGCAGTGATGATAGTAATAATGCACGTTCAGCCAGATAGGCTACACATTATTCTACAAAACACGTATACACTTTAAGCCCGCAAACCAGACTTGTCTAGCAGTTCTTTGTTCCGCTCACTGCATATGTGGATATTGTCATTATTGTTGTCCCTATCCTTTTTCTCCATTATTCTAAGAAGTTACACCCCCCCCCCCCTATAAGAGAATCTCGAAAAGTGAAATTTGTTTGCCAATCGCTCAATAAATCAACCAATCAATCAGTTTATTTTACCAGATAGCCTACAGACAGAAAAGCTGATGTCAAAGTCGAACAAAGTTTT
This sequence comes from Branchinecta lindahli, assembly GCA_023053555.1. Lineage (NCBI taxonomy): Eukaryota > Metazoa > Arthropoda > Branchiopoda > Anostraca > Branchinectidae > Branchinecta > Branchinecta lindahli. Next base: position 19,502,019 of record JAKZAO010000006.1, on the reverse strand, counting down.
CAGTATAATTCGTAGAAGAAGATCCCGAAATAAATGGTGGTAAAAGAAACTGTCTAAAACCGACTAAATGGTTTTGCAGGGCAAAAACCGGTGTTCCTCTGAGACCGAAACTCGGACGACGGGAGGGGAGGAGATAATAAACGTATCATAGGGGTCACCCTCAGGAAAGATCTCATCCAGTTTTTACCACCAAACTTCCTATTATCTTTAGCTTGGTCCTACCCTTTCTTGGAATTTATTAAATCAACTCACGTGTCTTCGTGTCAAAATATTTAATTTGACACTTTACGGAACTGATCGCCGTGTGAAATACTCAAATTGATTTTGTCGTTTAACTCGTTCGTGTTTCACGATTTTGAGTGTTATGATCTAAGATGAACGCTTGTTTACGTCAGTAGGCAAGCCTGTGAGGTCTCACAGTTATTTTACTGTGATCGTGAGAAAAAAAGGCGTCAACCTGAGCAAAATTGTCAATTAATAATATCATCTTTGATTTAGTTTAGAGCAACCGCAAAATTTGTTCCCAAGGGAACCAAGTTTTAACCATTATCAGTGAAGCGAACACACTGTCACCAAAGTATCGGATTGATGTGGGAAAAATTGAGAAACCGTAGTTTTCAGATTAGCGCCTTTTATTGGTCAATTAAAGGCAATTTGGTTTATGACATTGTTCATTGAAAACATTATAATATTAATAATTTGTTTTTAACCAACAAATCGTACAAGACGAAAACAGTGGAGTACAAAAGAGAATAAGAAGACATAATCAGGGAAAAACACAACACATACAGACAAATTCTACTCAAGAGTCGAACAGACGAATAAGCCCATGAGAGTGCGACAGACGCGTGTACGCCGTTTCGGACAGTTTTCTGTGGAGAACAGACAATTTCTACGTAATATCCGACAGCCAATACTCAGCCAGTACTTACTAATAATTTTATGAATATAGTTTTATGAATACAATCATTATAAATGAATCAGTTAATGGAAGATGAATAAACAACAAAACGTGAAAATCAGTCCCTGATTTTTGTGCTAAGTTTCGCGTTAGACTTAATTATGTCATAAAATAATGTCATTTAAAACATCATTTACCCTCTAAAAAATACGTCACAAACCGGATTGGAAAATTTATTTGACTACAGGGAATAGAGAAATAAAGCAGTTAGACTAACAAAATAATATTTATTTATCTCATTTTACTAAATGAATGATGATCCTTCGGGGAATGTACGTTCTTTATTATGTATGAATAAATAATATAATACAGTTTATAAATTTAAGTAATTTATTTATTTACTACAAAAATTATATTTCTTGTCTTCAGTTCGCAGAAAAAAAACATTAGTCTTTTCTCAAATATATATTCTTAATCGTGTAAAACAGTTTTGTTCATTTGCTGCAGGAATCCGGAAATAAAACAATCTATCCATTTACTGCGTAAGTAATATTTATAATATTTAACATGTGTATCCTCGTATCGTGGATGCACATCCTTCGTTGTTTATGCATAAAAAATTAAACAACGTATTCACGTCCTACAAGAAATCGGGAAATAAACCATCTTTTTATCGACTAAAAAAAATATTTCTAATTTGAGTAAATAGAAAAGATCTTTTGGTTCTTTTGCGAATTTACATTCTTCACTGTGAATGAATTTCAATTAACCTTCCTGAGTATTTCTGTTACATCTGCCAATGCCTGCTGCAGATTCTTGAAAAGACCACGCCACGCTTATTTCCTTGAATTTGGATCATACGCTTATGTGTCACCCCAGCCATCGGGGTTTATGAATTAGTAACAGTTGTAATAAACCTCATTTTGGACGGCTTGATATCGTAATACCCTGGAATTAATCCATGTATGATACGGGAGCTGTAATCAATCATGTGTAACTTATATGATATCCGGTGATTCCGCGAGACCTCTGCGAGCGTGGAAACGGCAAAAAGTGCGATGCGACTTCCGCTTTCAGTTCGATAGTGTTCGCTGTCTTCTCAGGCTGTGTTTGATGGTTTTGATGAACCCTAGTTTGTTGATAGGCCCTGTGACTTGCAACGAGTCTATGCTAGGGACTGTCGGCGCGACCCCAGCTCTCAAAAGATCTCCCCGTCGTCACATTATAAGGGTAATAAATTGGTATCCTAAGATTCTTGTCCTTTTGCTAATGTTCAGGGTTAGTGGACGCGCGACCCGGTGGTGTTGACGGTAGAACCGTATTCTTTCTAATAGTATGAATGACCTGCGTGTTATAAATATCATATTTACTTAAAGGAACATAAAACTTGACTCAAACTTAACTGGGGGAGCTAGCTAACATATCAGGAATGTACCCTGAGTCGATATTGAGAGTAAGAAAAATTCTCGTTACGACCATTGCAGTTTCCGAGAATTCGACTTTTGAGTTAGTAGAAAAAAAAGCAAAAGGTTTGTGTGCCGCGACTAGGAATCGAACCCAGGCCGTCTTGTCGGGGAGGTTGTTTGTCTGTAGTCTACACGTAAAAAGGCGAACTTTTACAGTACATAAGTGCATAAGGGGCAAGGGCCTGCCAGCTAGCTTTGGGAACACTAAGGAGGGGGTTCGAGACGGTTCGAGATAACAAAGAAGGGGGGGGGCTGTCGACAATAAGACCCTGTATATTTATCTAAGCTCCCGGGGGGATCGGATGGCCGAAAGTTGCGTAGTCAAGTTTACTGTTCCTTTAGTTTTTCCTATCACCAGGGTTGCCACTTCACCAAAATAATACTCACTACCCAAGTAGCAAAAAAGTACTACCAGAGGAGAAAAAGTACTACCTAAAAAAAAAAATTTGCGCATGTTGCGCTTCGCGCAACACTCGCATTATCGTAGATTGACGCTACTGTAAACAACTCAAGCATAATCCTATAAATATGGCCTAAGTCGAACCTCAGTCAAAAATACAGTTTCTCTTACTTGAACAAATTGCCGTTGGGTAAATTCTTAATGTATAACCTACATATATATATATTCCGACATATTAAGTGTGTATGACCGCTCATCTCCTTCGCGTTTTCGGCCTAAAGTGAAAAAGTTCGTCCGGAAAAAGTTTGCCCCCTTCGTCCTTTTGGACTGTTGTGTGCATTGCAACTTTGCATGTCCTTTCTCTTTTTTGTTCTAAAACAATAATTCGTGAAGAGATGGGACAGGAGATGAAAGAAGAGAAAGGTGACAAGCGGCGATCGAAAATGAACAAATTCACGGATGCGTAATGTCGTCGTAGTGGTTTAAGATACGAGACGTGGAACATTTTCCTCGGAACATTCTCAAAGTGTAACCAAGAATGTATAGGACACACCTAGAGAATTTACTGGTAATGCCAAACAGCGCTGTAACGAGATTAATCACAGATCCTCCAGATTCTGAAATGCTTGACTATAGTACTTCCAATTTCGATGGTCACAATAGTGAACGCTTTGCACAGTAGAGCAAGAGGATTTGTACGATAGGTTAGCAGCGATTTAATTTTTTTTTGGGGGGGGATACTCAGACTTGTCATTTCATGAAAACCCAGGGAGGCATGTGACTTTTTGACCGCCTGAAGAAATCTAATATCTATAATAACAAAGTTCATGTTCTTAATTTGTTGTACCCTCATGTGTTACCGCTTGAATTAACTTTTGAAAGCTTGAATAACAGATTGCTTTACAAAAGGCAGTGAAATGTTTCACAATTTTGTTATAGGCTAATTCAACTAATTGGCTTCATTTAAGTAGTTCACAACGATTCGAATTAAAGTAATCGGATCATATTTCAGATACAATTAGCAAAATTCATCTAGATCACCTGGACAGAAATAGTAATTTTTTTTCAAAAAGTACTGTTTTTCTCAAATTGTACTAAAAAGTACTACTTTTTTCAAACGTACTACCAACTCACTACTTTGAAAAAAATGTACTAAAATGAGTACAATTGTACTACTGGTGGCAACCCTGCCTATCACCTCGACGAGTTTGTCTTCTATACGCGCGACCCGGTGGTGTTGACGGTAGAACCGTGTTCTTGGCTCTGGAGATTTTGTTGTTGTTTAATTTGTAGTTAAAATACCCGAACCTGCCGGCTAGACCCCAGCTCTCGAAGGGCTTCTCCACTTCAGAAGGGTAGTAAAGTTTGTATCCTAAGATTCTTGTCGTATTTGCTGATGGCCATAGTTAGAGGGTAGCCAAAGGGAGTACGGCGTTGTAAGTTTCCGAGTTTCCAGATACTGTGCTCCACCACTGCTCTCCTGAGGTTCTTGACAGTAAGGTCATCATTATTCATCGAAAGAGTCGACAATAGATACAGAGGTCGTAAAATTTCACAGAGAGGGAGAGTAAATGAATGAACAGCAGCGGGAAGGTTTCACGTTTAAAATTGAAGGGTATTGCAATACTCCCATCGTCAAGGAAGTTCGCACTTTTTTGTCTGCTGGAGGAATTTAGTAAACACGTGTCCCAGCAGGGTTTAGGTAAACTTGGATAATTGTGGTGATTGCCAAACACCATTCATGGTGTTTGGCGACCATGGTGGCTCTGGACCTCGCTCTGGACTAGAATATGTAGAATTGTATTGTTGTTGCTGTTGCGCGGGAGTTACTGATTGAAAAAAAAAAAATCAGGACGGGGCGATCTGTTCCTTGCGCTGGTTATTAAGACAAACATTTTTTATCCTTCAATACCAATTGAAGGATTTTCCAGTCTGTTGCGTTGCTCAGCATTTGTACTAGCGGGGTACTAGGAAACAAAGTAAAAGACACGAATGAAAACACTAAACAAAACAAAAGAAATAAACAGGTTTAATTTCTTTATGTACACTTTAAAAGACGCACTGAATACCCATACACTTTTTGACATCTTGACATAAGCACTAAACGGGTTCAGGATTTACAAGAAAAATGGCGAAGAATGTCGTTGGCTGGCAGGGCAGGTTGTTGGTGGAGGGTTAGCAGGTTTGAATGTGCACGAAGAAGTGTGTTGATGCAAATTTAACACTAAAGGTCTCCAGGAATACATTAAGGTTTAACTGAAAAGCCAACTTATTTGTGTGTCAGTTAATTAGATACACTGAATTATTTTGATTCTGCAAAGGGATTTTTTTTTTATTTTCCACTATCTGCTTTAGTTATGTGGCTCAGAATGTCTCCGGTCGTCCCAGCAGTGTAAATTCTACTATGACGCGGGAAATTTTAATTTCAACACAAATGCGGCTTTTCAGTGGGCAGTTGTGAGATTGGTGAACATTGCTTAGTGCCTGAACAAAAATAAAATGATAAATCTTTCTCGTAAGGCATACAGCAAAAATACCAGCGCAGAGAGGCACCACAAATCACACGGAAATTCTACTATTTGAAAATCGATTATTCGTGAATAGCGGAACAACGAAGTAACTGATTTTCAGCGGGTCTTCAAGCCAATTTAAGTGAGGAAGTGATGGGCAACTAGATTGTCCTATCCTAGCCCTTTTCGGTTAAACTTTAAGGTTTCCTTTTTTTGCCCTTTGTAAGAATAGACCAGAAAATATCTCTCTTGACAAATATTGTTGTTCCAAATGTATCCTTTCTCCGAAGGACCGATTGCAATTCCCTTGAAAATTTCAAGAATTATTTATCATAGCTAAATCCCGGAAGGATGAGGTGACCCAAAAATAAAGTCTTACTCTTTTCTTTCATATTTATTAGTCATGTGTTCCCACGGTATTGCTTACGTCCTGAGTTGTGTGAATTTTAAAAGCCGAGCGTCGCTGGCATCTGCATTCCCACAGCTCCATACCGACGCTTGCGCGTAAATGCAGTCCAAAATGAATTTCCATAACTATAGAATATACATGGTGGCTCCGATGGGTTGCCCACTATCGATTTTGGTGTACAGCATGTGCCCGGTGCCGCGGTGCTCGGCCGGCGACGGCAACGGTTGCCAGGTGTTAGAATATTAAGGCAAAATTTATTAAGACGTTTGAGAAGAAGAGTTGCGTTTGCAAGATAAATCGCCTAATTATTACCGGCACCGCTGGTTTCGACGAACTGTTTCCGTCCGAAGACCGGTTTTGCAAATTTTGCCAAGATTGTCATCCAAGCGGGGCATAAAAAAAGCCTAAAAATAGCCGAATCCATGTGTTATTTTCTGTAGGTTTCGTTGAGCTGTTTCCGTCCGTAGACCGGTTTTGCAAATTTTGCCGAGATTGTCATTCAAGGCAAGCGGCATGGAAAAAGCTAAAAACAGCTGAAGCCGTGTGTTATTTTCTGTTAGCGTAGCTTAGTTGTGAAGTTGTCTATGGGTGTACAGCAGGTGCCGAGGAGTGGGCAACCCCTAGGCTCATCGCATTTCAGAGGAATAGAAGTGGAACATTTCAAAGTGATGGAATTGAAGCTTTAGCTGACGTATCTGTTTAGCACTGTCAACTAGAATTCTGAGTGTGTAAGAATTCTAGTTGACAATGCAAAACAGATACGTCAGCTAATTTTATTCGAAAGATATTTCGGCCTTTCTTGGCAAGTTTCCTCTTCAGACTCAGGCTAGAAAACTGAACCTATGACCAGCTTACGTATCCGTTTAGCGCGGTCAACTATAGTCCGCTTGGGCTGAAGAAATATGTATATGAACTCTATTGTTGGGGAAACTCAGTGTTATTATTCATTTGTTCATTTGATTTGTGTGACGAGAAGCAAATGATACAAAATGATGAGTAACAGTTAGCTTGATGTCAGTGTATTTTCAGTTCATTGTTCGTGTACCTTTTGCAATAATCTGGATGTAATGCGTAAAAAAAGGTAATTAGTCTCTATAAAAAATACTTAGTATTTGTTGGAGGACCAAACGGCAGTCACTAAATGTAAGATCAAGTAAGAACAGGACCAGAAAAGTTTGAAGGCGAAGAGATACGTTTCTGTTTCTGAGTCTCCATGCTTCTTATGCTCGGACCTTGGCAACATTTAGCATATTCTAACAGAATTTCTTACAAAGCGGGAATTTAAGCTAGGGTATGTTGGCTCTACCTTAGATCCCAAAGGAGTTTTCCTTTCGTGAGATTAGAAGGATGAAAATTTGTCTCCGAGGATCCGTGTCGCTCTGGCTGAAGAATAGCCAAAGGGACTTAGGCATCCTAGGTTTCTGATCTACCCCACTATCCTCCTAAATTTCCAAGTGTGGTGCGTGACAGTAATGAACGTAAAGTTGTTGCCGAGAGTTACCACAGTGTCTGGACTGTTCAATCCTCAAACGGGACGGCGGTAGATAAATGGATAAATCTGAATAGGCCTATGATGTCTTCTTTCTTACAGTTTCGCTAATTTGAGGGATGAGAACCATACACCCTTGACTATCAAAGTACCTTGTTTTCGCATGCTTGTCTTCGGTTCGGGATAAAGATGCGCATTCTCAGTTTCTGTTACTTTTTACGACTTTCAATTGAGGTATCAAACACACCTCTTGCTTTATGGATTTTAGGCTTTGAATTCGTTGTTTATGTTTTTATGGCACTTGCAGCTCCGCTCAAGTGCCATATACCGATCGCTTTTCGGTCGGTCGGTCGGTCGGTCTGTCGGTCGGTCGGTCGGTCGGTCGGTCGGTCGGTCGGGCGGTCCACTGTTTTCGAGTTAGGGTACTTCCAGATGTCCTAGGACGATGAAACTTGGCAGGCATATCAGGGACCCGATATAACTAACCTGGAAATAATCAGTTTCACGATCCGACGTTCTGGGGGGGAGTGGTGGGCCTTGGAATCCTGAGAATTTAGTAGTTTTTGCAAAATCCCTACCCCTTTCTTCTCACTAGTAGGTCTGCGCACGGCGTGACGTCACTCTTTGCATCGGATCACTCTGTTAACATCGGAAAGAGCTAGTGCATTCGAGGGTCAAAGGGGTTTGTATATGTGATTCAGTGCGGAGGAATATGGAAAATTGAGTGTTGTGTAACTTTCGAACGGGTGATCGGATTGGGACGAAACTTAATACCTGAATGAATGACATATCTCTGATCTTCCATTTGAAGTCCGAACCGGATTCGACAGCTATGGGGAGTTGGGGGGGGGAAGACCGGAAATCTCGAGAGACGGTTATAGTGGAGGGATTGGAGTAAAACTTGCTGGGAAGAACAAGAATCTGCTCCATATAAATCGTTTACACGTTTGGACTGGACCCGGACACTTGGGGGGGGGGAGGTGGAGGGGAGTTTCCCGGAATTCTGGTGATGACAGTTTTTGGGATTTTCACGACGAAACTTGGGAGGCGTATCAGGTATCAGGGACCCGATCAAACTAACTTGTAAATAAAAATTCACTCGATCCGATAGTCGTGGGGGGATCGGAGGGAGGGGGAATCCGGAATATTTAGCCATGCGTAACTTTGGAACGGGTGATCGGATTCGAGTGAAATTTAATAACTGAACAGAGGGCCTGTGGTGATCTTTTTCATGTCCGGACCGGATCCGACAACAATTGGGGGGGGGGGGGAATACGTAACCGGATTGGACTGGAGAGATCCGGATGGAACTTTGTGGGAATAACAAGCAAGTCCAAAACCGAACCGGATTGGCTCCGGCGACTGTGGGGGGAGTTTGAGGGGCGGGTCCGGAATTCCGGTGATCGCGAGTTAAGGTACTTCCAGATTTGCTAGGACGATGAAATTTGGCTGGAATATTAGAAATTCGACAAGATTGGCTTAGAAATCGCCACTTTTCAAATCCGACCATTCCCTAAAGTACCAATCATGACCGCAAATTAAGAAAAATGCTTTTAAGCAAAATATGCATTTCCATGATCCGCATGAGTACATGATCATTTTTGCCTCAAGGGTTTTGCTTACAAATGAAGTTCTAGCTCCCTTAAAGTGTGCATCTTAACCGCAAGGTCGAAAAGTACTTTTTATCAAACGATACATCTCAACCTATGATCATTTGTGCCACAAGGGTTTTGCAAAAAAAAAAAAAATTCTAGCACCCTTAAAGTGCGCATTTTACCCGCATTAGCGGAAAAAAAATACTTTTGATCATACGTATATATCAATGATCCCTAAGAGCCTGATATCGTTTTTGCCTCAAGGGTCTTCCTTACAGATGAATTTCTAGTGCCTTTAAAGTGCGCATCATTACAGCCAAGTTCTACGACAAAATACTTTTTCTCTAGCTTCCTTAAAGTGCGCATCTGAACCGCGCAGTCGAAAATTACTTTTAATCAAATAATACATCTCAACCCATGCAAGTGCCATATGAGCTTACAGCTCTTGTTCATCATTAGTTTGAGCACCTCGAAGACCGTGAGAAGATCTCCATTGTATGTCATTTGTGATGGTTGAAATGTTATTTGATACCCATGACTCAATCGTGAACAATAACTGTCTGGCTCGGGTTGATAAGAACCCGAGGTCCTATGTTGGTTCTCTGTGTTTGCGGTTTGATATTTGGTCCCCCGATGATAAAGAAGCAGGCTTTGAAGGGCGTGTTTAAAGTGTGTAGTTAAAGGCGCACAGTCCGTGCATCATAACTGTTATCTTGGTTTATTTTAAGGCAGGTTCTGTCTGCTTGTCTACTTTCAAGTGACTCTGTTAACTGCCTAAGGGCCCTGGATCTCATTGCCCGGTCCGGGAAGTGGATTTTTTTTTGTAATTATAGGTTCGTCCGTACGTATTTGCGCATGTAATTAGTATCCTAATTATACCCTTTTACTATATAGAAACCAACCTTTAGAAGCTGAACTACATTAAACAAGCCTTTTAAAACACTCTTATAATTATTCACACATGTAGTCGTTACCTGTGACTGCAGGAAAGCCCGAATGGGCATGTGGGGGCAGCCAAAAAATCTTCACTTTAAATTAATCTATACATACTTGTTCACAAATTAAAAGTAGTAATTATGTTCTTTCAGCCCAAGCAGACTGCGAATTATGATTGACAGTGCTAAACGGATACGTTAGCTGAATTTCATTAGGACTATATTTCGGCCCTTCTTGGCAAGGGTGTTCTTCAGGCTCAAGCTGGATATTCCTTCAGCCCAAGCTGACCGCGAATCATATTTGACAAAGCAAAACGGATAAGTCAGCTACATTTCATTGGAACTATATTTCGGCCCTTCTTGGCAAGGGTCCTCTTCAGGCTCAAGCCGCTCAAGCTGGAAAATGAACTTGTAGACAAACACTTAGAGATCCTTCTTTAAATATCTGATTTTGTGAACTTCTTGCCGGAAAACTGCTTGGAGTTAAAGCTGGTGCTGTGATTTCATTTTGGACAAGGCTGCTGTTTTTGCTGCTCAGTTGGGTCTTCGAAAGGAGAGAGACAAGCTGGAAAATGAACTAGAAGAGCCGTATATAGCTCTAATAAAATTCAGCTGGCGTATTAGTTTAGTAGCCTACTGTCAATTATAATTAGTAATTGCTGTATTTTGTCGCTCATGGCCCGAGTGCTTTAAAGCACTCTTACTAGTAATGATCTTTTCACGATAAACTGGAACAGAAACATCATTTTCCGAAAAATACCAATAGTTGTTTCGTGATGTTGCAATTTTCTTGTTGGCGCTTGTCGGCTCTATCCAGTCTTCCCGCTCTTCGAAGCAAAATAGTTGGAAAGCGTTAGCCCTGTGGTTAAAAAGTGGGAAAACCATGCAAAAAAAGGAGTTTTAAACAAAAAATAGACCTGTTCGCCTATTCTTCTGAAAATGAACAACAAGTTTTGAAGCTTCTCATGCACTTATTCTCGAAAGGTTTGTCGGCGAATCTTTAAGTTTTTGGCGAAGTCTGTGCTCCTTGATGACAAACTCGGCTCATCCGAAATAGCGCTACAAATTCGTAGGTGGAAAAGAAAACAATGGTGAAGGGCTGGGATTTCTGAAGCATATAATTCCATAGGGGGGCTAGGGATAATAGAAAAGGCATAATAAGTAAGAGAAGAGGGGTAGTTTAAGAAACATTCATCTATTTTTAAAGTCAAATAAGTATTTTACTTAAATAAGCCTATTTTAAGTAAAGCGCCCAGAGAACCATCTTCTTTTCATCGTGGCTGTGCGTCATCTCAAAAAGAAATCTGCGAGTTCGTGGAACACTTATGCTGCTTTTGTACGGAAGCGGAAGCCTGTCACACTGAGCTACACGAGTTTCGTGCTGCGTTTGCGAAGACACAACTCAGGAATGGGATCCAAGTCCATCTTTTGCATTTGCATAAGCGCAACCCATCCCGCAGAGAATCCAGACCTCCGAAAAAATGTTATTGTTATCATTAAGTAACAGGTAGGTTACTTAATGATAACAGTAACATTTTTTCGGAGATTTACCCATTAAACAAGTTTTTGAAATGAGATATTTGGGGTTTTATTTAGATAATAATATTAGTTGGAAGAAATATTAGTTGCTAGAAAGTAGGCTGACTTTGTTCGCCTGACCGGATTGGTCAACTCGCCTCAGAGTTGTCAATGTCATTTCTTCTCAGGCCTGGCCAGAATGGAGGCTTGAAAAAGAAGAAAAAAGACAGCCAAAAGAGAAGTGAGGAGTAGGCTAAGCGCTTGGTGCAAAAACGAGAAAATTAACCAAGGCCTAGGAAGGTAGGTGATAAAAATGCAACTACTCTTTTGTTCTCAATTTGAAAGCTCCTTTATTTTTAAATACGTTGTAAGAGGGAAGAATATTGCCGATAAATCATGGCTGTGAAAGTTCCTTGTTGAATAACTATGACACAACACATCATTGGGCCATTGATAGTAGTTCTCAGGTCTTTATTTGTTGAGCCTATCAGACAACCCCAGCACCATGCTGCCTTATCGTAGAGATACGGGGATCTGTTTCTTATCCATGTGGGTAGTTCCCGCCAAACATATCTGACGTCAACAGACGCCCGTTGCGCCACGGACGCCGCTACTGTGCGCCCTGGCCAGCGGTAGGGAGCCATTATGCACTATTGTATATTTGGCATCTGCTAAAAGAGCGCGGGTACCACAGAGGTCTTAAGGTCTGTTTAGTGTTGTCGTGATTCGAGCCGAGTGAATATCTGTGTTCTGGGTCGGTGTCGGGGCGACCTTTAAAGAACTGAGTTGGTGTTTGTTATTGTGGAGAGATTGTGGCGACGTTGCGTGAATTTTTGAAGTTTGGCTTTGGATTGTAAGATGCCCGAGGCGGTTAAGATGGAGCTTATGGAGGGGCCACCCAGTCCGTCCGATTCTTGGGTATGTTGAGTCTTGTTCTTCGCAGGGTGAAAATGCGTCTTTCTGTATATTTTCTTTACCGTAAACCACTAGGACTACTTTCTGTTTCTCGATACGGGCAGAAGTTTCGGGAAACTTGTTGCAGCATCTTTTATAAGTTGATTTCCCTTGGTGTTGAATAGTAGCTTATTCAATGTCCCTTTGTTCTGTACTATGTAGCCTTTAATCTAAAAGTGCATTTTTTTCGCTCGTAGAAAAAGATTTTGTTTATCTCCATTGTATAGTTGTATCCTGTAAATGTGCCCCTGCATTACCTGTAGGGTGGTAGCCTAATACTGGAACAGACAACCTGGTACCCCACCACTCTCTTGTCAGTCGAGACTCCTTCCTTTTTTGTTTTATTGTTGTTGCTTATTCAACCCTTCAGAACTCAGGAGTGAGTATAAAAATTGTAAACATATCAATCAATACAGTTGATTCAACATCTGAACAGCAAAATAATTGAGTACCTGCCAGAGGACAATCTTCAAGGTTCATGAACTCGCTTGTGCCTTTTTTACAGAGATTTTTTAACGAAGCGTAATATATTGTATTTATTACTGTAATGACCAGCGTGATTTAGCAACTTCTGCAGAAGAAAGCTACGAAGTTGATTTATCAGTAAACGATTGATTAAGACTACAAACATATTAACCTAACCAAATCACAATTAAAAACAAAATAAAATAAATTTACCAGGACGCTTTTGATAGATAGTGGCGATTCTTTCTTTCTTGTTCGTCGGTCAGTCTTGGGGCTAGCCGTGCACTTTCTTTGACAATCTGTGTGCCCAACGACCCATTACTAATCATAGCTCAAAGCCCAGAAAACAAAGCAAAAACTAAAAGGAAGTGATTACCTGGCCGGCCGCCCTCGAGCCGACCGCATCTCGTGGGAAAGAATCCAAGTCGGTGGGAACCGCAGTTGGGTGGCAGGGGCATAGAGGTAATAACGATATAAGCCTACCGGAACAGGGTATTATTCACTCACATGATGATAATCTTACATGATTATTGACGCGGTGTCGACAGCTAGAACAAACAGAAGGTCTGGGTGGTATGAGGAATTCGTCTTATAGCTGTCATAGCTATAAAATGGCGTAGTATGGATTGTGTCTAAGCCGCCGAAATTGTTTCAGATTGTTGACATGAAGAAATTTGTTAGGACTGGAGCGTTCCTTTTAAGGGTTGGTGTTAAAACACCTTGTCGTCTCAGGGGTTGTCCACGGGTGTCCCTTGGTGTACAAGACCGCGTGACTCTGGAAATTCTCCATGCCTGCTTGTTCTCCATGCCCTCATCATCTTCTGGCTACTATCAGGCTAGGGCTTGGGTCCTAGTCGAGGTCCTAGTGTCCAAATCAGACATGCATAGGTCCTCAATTTGTTGGGCACATTCTTGAACGTTGGGGTTTACCCGAACGTATGAGCACAGTACCTGAGCATTGGGACACAGTGCGATCGAACAAGGGAACGGCACCCCCACTAATCTGTTCTACAAGTTCCTATAAAGAGATTTTCGAAAGTATTTAAAGTTTAACTGAAAAGCCGATTTAATTTTGTGTCACCTAACTTAATACACTGAATTATTTGGATTCTGCAAAGGGATTTTTTTTACTTTCCACTATTTGCTCTAGTTGTGACGTTCAGAATATCTGCGGCCGTCCCCACAACGAAAATTCTACTATGACGCGGGAAATTTTAATCTCAACACAAACGCAGCTTTTCAGTGGGCAGTGGTGAGAATGGTTGAGATTGCTTAGTGCCTGAACAAAAAAAAAATCATAAATCTTTCTCCTAAAGCATACAACAAAAATTCAGTACCATAAATCACAAGGAAATTCCACTATTTTAAAATCGGTTATTCGTGAACAGCGGAACAACGAAGTAACGCATTTTCAGCGGATCTTCAAGCCAGTTCAAGTTAAGAAGTGATGGATAACTAGATTGTCCTATCCCAGCCTTTTTCGGTTAAACTTTAAATCCACAAGTCCTTATAAAGAGATGTGTATGGGAGTACTGTTCCTTGCTCGAGGGCACTGTGCTGATACGTTGGGGTATGCCCTAATGTTGGTGCAAAATGCCCAAAATGAGGTTCTGTGTGTAACTGGTCCAGTTTGGAAATGGGGAAGGGACAAACTCATCCCCTCAGATCGCTAGCATCCCAGTGACGGAAGATGACTTGCTCTGTTGCAAATCAAGTTCAGATGTCGACTTCATTTCGTTCGTTTAGCATCACCATTTTACCCGTTCTGTTTGTATACAGGTTGAATGGCTTTGTTTTTTTAGGCCATGGCATAAAAAGAATCAACCCTCTAATTTGATACCTTTTGTGCACTCGCTCACTTGTCTACTTTTTCAGAATCCCTTTCCGAGGCCCCTATATTTGAAATCAACCAACTTGTCTAATTCGCTGGACATTCATCATGATTATGTTTCAAGTACCCATGTTTTTTGTCTGTCTCCGGGTAGTTGAATCGGTGGGAAACTTGAGAGCTTATTAGAACCTCCCCGACAGAGAGATTTTAGCTTTGTCCATTCCTTCGCAGAAATTGATGATGATGCTGAAATTTAGAGCTTGACTTACGAAAATAGGTTGTATTCCCGCGTTTTGCAGTTATAGACTTGGAGTTTTATAAGTTTTAATGTGTCATTTTCAGTTTTACACTTAGTTGGGCCTCTAGTGTTTTTGTGCAAGGACTGAATTGGTTTGCTCTATGACTGAGATTATTAATGGGTCTTGGTGGGAACCCGTGGGAAAATGTCGAGCCGCGCTCTCAACCCATGGGTCAATGGGGAGAGTATGGGAGAAGCGGAGATCTTCGGATCTTGGGTTTCCTCAGTTGGTGTGAAATACTCTGGTTTCTGTCTAGTTTGTGTTAGTTGGATGTTGAGACAGTTGCTATTTCTTCTGTTGATTCAGCATCTTTTTGCGAGGTTTTGGATAAAAAGCGTGTAGATTCTTTGAAGGTTAGTTTCCGGGCTCGGTTGTAAGGATTTGTTCTTGTGTGGGATCAGCAGCCAAATAGAACGGCAGAGAATTGAAGAGCTCGTAGGCTGAAATTTACACGTTGTGCTCGGATTATTCTCGAATTTGTGGGACGTTTTGTGTCAGAACTAGAAAACAAAGGTAGTCTTTTTTCCTTTTTTTCATCTTTTGTTTGCCCATCTTTGTTTACTCTTGTTTTTCGTCTATCTGTATTTGATTATTTATAATGGATTACTTACGACGTTTCTGTATTTGGTAATGGCGACTTTTGACGCGGTGTCAGATACCATGGTATCTGCAGAAACGCAACTCATGTCTCTGATACGTCGCCACGTAGTGTATTTATAATCTCCTTCTACTGCTCACGTTCTCCTGAATTATGCATAGCGAAAATACAGAATTGGTTATAATCCGTGTGGGAATCTGTTCACCTGGTCTCCTCCTGAACACGGTTCCGTAATGTTTTATTAACGAGTGAAAGACCGAAATTTTTTTTACGATGAAGTATTTCGACGAATTCTATTCCACGGGTCAGTTGCTTCTTCATTTCATCTCAAGCGTAGTTGGAGGATAGAGGAATTCTATGTATTCTCATCAAAGCTTTTTGGAGTTTTGGGTATGTGGTGTAGGTAGCCTACTCTTAGAGTGAAGGTTTCGTGATACCTCACGAGTACTTAAACGTGTTTGAACTACTCAGCTTCTGTTTAGCTATTGAGATTTATTGACAGGATTTGAAAGTTTATTTATCTATGTTATTGTTGACCAAACAACTTTAATATCGGCTCATCCATCCTCGGTTTGAAGAACAAATGAACTCACTATAAAAGGCTATACCCAACTCAATACCGTAACATGAGACATTACCGCATTACGGGTTCAGCGGGGAAGCCCCTTTTTAGTACAACATACATACTGTCAGAAGTTTCATAACAGATAACACAAGGGTGCGCGGTTTCAACAGACAGCACTTGGGGAAATGTTATTATAACAAGCATTGCCATGAAGAGCCGAAAAACCACCCTAAAAGCATCTGCTGAATTTTCAGATATCATGACGACAAAAAAAAAGTCAGCAGATACTTATTGGCGGTTTTTCGGCGCTTAATGGCAATGCTTGTTATGCATAACACATGCATAACGTTTGTCGCGATAACAGATTACATCCCAATGTTATCTGTTGAATGCTTTTGTTGAAATTGCGCATCCTTGTGTTGTCTGTTATGAAACTTCTGACAGAGCAGTAGTTCAACGGATCAGAGGCGCTAGGATTCTTTGTGAGAATTGGATCTGTTCTGATTTCATGGCAGGATAGCAGCGATCTTCGATAACGGGTTATGTGTCTTAGAATTATCGATATCAGTGTCACACGGGATTTGATTAGTTGTAGGGCAGACAGTCTGCCATTGTGGGGGAGAAGACGGTATATTGGGAGGGCAAAGGGTCGGTCCGGTCCTTATTCATGTCCGATGTGTGGTAGCATGGATGAGAAATTAAAACACATTTATGGTGTGAATGTGAAAGTCTGAGTGAACTTAGGCTAGACATTTTTGGAGTGAATGAAAGGGGAATGGATGAAGAATGGTTGTGTGGTTTAATGGGGAATAACTGTTTCGGAAAAATAAAACAGCTGGTGAGGTTCCTCAGGGTAGTCCTAGCCCATAGGGATAGGTGCCTATAGGAGTTGATATTTTGTGTGTTGGTGGTTTTTTTTTTCTATATGTATTTGCCATGGCTGTTGGCTCTTAGCGCAAATAAAATCTAATCTTATCTTATCATGTTTTTTCCCACTCATTTGATTGATTGATTAAGTAGTTGATACATTGGTGGAACCTAGGCTACTCAACCGGCATCAAGGTCGAAAAAAGCCGTAGAGGGTCATATTTACATGTCAGGTTCACAATCTCCATACATAGTTCACGGCTTAAAGTGAAGATATGAACAGGAGCGTTCCACAGCAATGATTCGTCTGTTTTGTTGCCATCTATGGAACTAGTTGAAGAATTACCAGTGTTTGAAATCTGCGACCCGCAAGGTCTTCCGCTCAGACGCTCAAAGGTTGCCACGGTTGGTGATTTGTCACCAAATTTTGTGATTTTTATCCCGTTTGTATTACCAAATTCTGATTTTCACATCACAGATGCCACAAAACTCACACAATATTTCAAAATAAGTATTTCTTCTAGGGCTCTTACGCGTATGCCCTGAATGCTAATTTTGGAGGCAGAGAAGACCTGACTGGAGAGAGTTGGCATCAAGGAAACACGGGGTCCGAGTCGCCTTTTGACGATAGACACAACCCTGCCCCTCAGTCCAGCACCCCACTACCCTTAGGATACCACACAGGAGGATACGCTAACCAGGTATTAGGCTTTACCTAGTTCTAAGGGAGGGGAAGATATTGGAAAACTAGAATAAGGGTAGACGAAAATTTCTTTTGCCATGAAGAGGGCGGATGTGATAGTATTGTGGGAAACGACTGTTAAATAGAGAAAAGGAGTGTGAGATCAGAGTACTGGAATCCGCAATCGAGGGCGAGAATGCTAAATATTTTTTGTGTCTCTAGTTTCTCACAATGCTGACGCTCTCCTGGTTAAAGCCAGGGTAAATGGTAAAATGAAGACTCAAAACAACCATTAAAGGAACAGAAAACTTGACTCAAACTTGACTCGGGGAGCTAGCTGACATATCAAGAATGTACCCTGAGTCGATATTGAGAGTAAGAAAAATTCTCGTTACGACCATTGCAGTTTTTCGGGCAGTTTCCGAGAATTCGACTTTTGAGTTAGTAGAAAAAAAAGCAAAACGTTTGTGTGCCGGGAGTAGGAATCGAACGCAGCACGACCTCTTGACTACTATCCCGACACTACTATAGTCAACACGGCCAAAGGCGAACTTTTACAGTGCATAAGTGCATAATTACAGTGCATAAGGGGCAAGGGCCTGCCAGCTAACTTTGTGAACACTAAGGAGGGGGTTCGAGATAACAAAGAAGGGGGGTTCTGTCGACAATAAGTCCCCGTATATTTATCTAAGCCCCCCAGTTCGGTTTGATGACCGAAAGTTGCGTAGTCAAGTTTTCTGTGCCTATAATGTCTTCTAGGAGACCTTAGTTATTTAGCGTTCATAGAAGCGTAATTCTACTGTACATGTTCTGTGATTTTGCCGGTTTGACAGAGCCACCGGTCACCCGAGATGTAACGCGGGAGTTTGTATACATAGACTTTAGACTTGCTCAAAGGCGCCTTTGAGTTTTGCCGTCTTTGAGAGGCCCTTGACATCGAAGAATGTGTTCTCTTTTTCGTGACGCTGGTAATCCGGCTGGTGAGATAATCGATCTTTGGTAGGGTCTTCTTTACGCCCCAGAAGTTACCGAATTCATTAGTTGCGTTTTCGCGGATACCATGGTATCTGGTACCACTGTAACTGGGTCTGCATCATGTCGTTTTTGCAGTTACCATGGTATCTGGGATTACGGTGTCTTTGCAAAAACCGAGGGGCTGCCACTCTCGATTCTAGTTTACAGCAAGTGCCCGGTGCCGTGATGCCCGCTCGGTGCCGGCACCGGCTAAAACAAGCCGACACCGGTTGTCACGTGTACAAACAACAAAATAAGCATATTTAGAAGGGTTTGAAAGATGAATTGCTTAATTTATTGTTGGCAGCGGTGCCGACACCGCCTATTTCGATTGGTGCCGGGAAAGGGTGTACAGCAGGTGCCGGGGAGTGGATAACCCCTCGGCAAAAACGACAACTGCTTTTTAGAAGTCACCCCAAAAGAAATGTTTATAGCACTAGTACCAAACTTCATTCCCACCAATACTCTTGATGGCTTACTCTTCCTGCCTATGAAGAATCGCCGTGTGCC
This sequence comes from Branchinecta lindahli, assembly GCA_023053555.1. Taxonomy (NCBI): domain Eukaryota; kingdom Metazoa; phylum Arthropoda; class Branchiopoda; order Anostraca; family Branchinectidae; genus Branchinecta; species Branchinecta lindahli. Next base: position 19,483,011 of record JAKZAO010000006.1, on the reverse strand, counting down.
CAGCAAAGAGCCAGAAACGTCACGACAACAAACGTTGAGCGTGTTCCACCCTGCTTACCGTAGTTACTACGCTAGTTACCCTAGTTACTACGCTAGGCTGGAACGCTTTTTAATTTTTTCGGCCAAAAATCAGGCCGCGGGCTGATCGGACCAATCACGTTGCAGAGATGCGTAGTTACTACGCTTCCGAGCGTGGTAAGCAAATAGTTAGGCTACTATTAGTTACAGTTTTGAGAAGGTTGGAACGGTCAGCGTAGTAACTTTTCGTGAGGCTGGAACGGAAATAATAACTAATAGTTGCTATTGGTAGAGGGGTGGAACACGCTCGTTGTTGATTGGTTACAAAGGATATGAATCAATTTAAAGGGTTCGTTTCGGTTCTTCCCGAGGTTCACCAGCGTGTTTCGGACTTATTGGGTCCGTTTGGCGTCATCTTGGGGGGCAGGCTGGGTCGGCTGGGTCAATTTCTTCCCTTTCACTTTTACATAGAGTATTTGACAAAAGCCAAGGCTCTTGTGTTGGTGATGCAAGTTAGATAGGCTACTTTTTCAGATACAAAGATCAGTAAATGCGGCCGGGGCCTTGGTATCACAGTATCGGATACTACGGTAACTGACCAGATACTCAGTTACTGCAAAAATGACTTTAGACCGTGGTCTCAGATACCATGGTATCTTCAAAAAGAAAAAAAAAACTACTATTAATTATGTCCATTTTAGGTTCAGAGTGCGGATCTCTCGGAGAACAACAACCACCTCACCTTCACCAACCTTGGGGATTGTCACCTCGGTTATCGCAGAGAGACGAGGCCTGTTGACCTCTCCAGGTCCCCACACCATCTTCAGAGTTTAGGACTGCAGTATAGGAAGGATAATTTTAAATTTGGAGGACAATATATCGGTCCAGGTAAGGGAATATTTTCATTGGCAACGGGGTTTTGCTTGAAGGCAGATGATCTTGGCAAAGCAAGTCATTCAGGAAAAATTGTTGCGTGTTATTTAATGAGGAAATGATGCAATAAAATTTAAAAGATAAAACAAAACAGTAGCATACAATCCGATATGTTATAATCGTAATTGAAATTAGTAGGCTGATACATCGTAAAATTGGATTTTCCCACCCGTGTATATTTCCTTCCGGACGTGGGAAGTAAACTTTAAAAACGAAGCAATTGTCATAAATTTCTGAGCAGCAATTACTAAAGTATTCCTACTTCCGCTCTAACCTAGGTGCCAGATGACTACCGTATGTATAATTACGCTCCTTGGAATTCGAAAAACAAACTTGGTACTCGCGAGTTATGTTCCTGTCTTGGCTGAGAGGTAAGAGTAGCCGGTCTTGCGCTGTTGACCGCATCTCATTTTAGTATCCTTGTTATCAGGGCCGTATCCAGGGGGTTCAACCCCCCCAAAAAAAACATACAAGAATAATCTTTTTTTACATGCTTTAACCTCTGATCTACGTCTTTTTTGTACTTTTTGGTCCGACCAGTGGACATCCCCAACCCCCACCCGTATATATGTTTTAGTTGTAGGTTAATGACAAGTGCCAATGAATTTGCTCGCGCATGAAATATTGTGCCGCATTTATTTGAAATTAAAATAAATTAAATTAAAAATAAATTCCTGGATACGGACCTGCTTGTTATTAAACTTATTTGGTTGTTTGCCGTGTCGCTCCTTGTAGGTGCAACAATTTTTTTTTCTGAAAATGGTGTGAATAAGGCTGTGGGCCAAAAATGCACCCCCCCCCCCCCGATCATGGTTCCAAGTTTTCAAGTTGCAAACCCGCATGAGGGGGTGGGGGTATGTTTTTACTATACGTACAATTCCAAAATTTAATATCAAATGAGAAGCCTATTTTGAGTGGTAGAAATACTGACTTTTATACTTTTAAGTCCACAGTTTGATATTTCGACAAGGTTCGGATCTTTGTTGGGTAGATAAGCAAATTGCTTCTTTCATTTCCCGAGATTGATAATCTGTATTGTAAATTACTTGGGTGTACGATTAACGACCACCATGCACGAATATTAGTGCAGAGTTACTTTTAATCCATGATTATTCCGCTTACCCATTTTCGTAGTTTGATCTGTATATTGCTTAGGTATGCCCTTTTTTTTCCCCGTAGCTTCTTTTTCCATTTTTCCTGTTTCAGATTGAACTAAACCAGTGGCTACGTCTCCACCTCCAACTCAGTGACGTTAATTAAAAAAAACAAAAAAAACATCCTAACAATTTGACCTGCTTTAACGTCACTTACACTTTCATCCTAAGAAAAAACTTTATTTTAAACATTCAAAATATAACTACCTTCTATTTTCAAAACTTTTCAACAAACATTTACATCTAATCTAATTTACTTTAAACTTTTACTTTTTTTCTCTAAGGGTAGCCTACTATACTTCCTAATATAAAAAATTCTTTATTTTTATCATTCACTTCTATCATTTAAATTTAACATTTTATCTGTCATTTAAATTTAACATTTAATCTTATTGTAATTTGTAATTCATCACCGCTAGTCTACACACATTAACACCAACCTTACTCAATTGCTACAAATTATCTCCAACAAACACACAAAGACGATATCTACAAACAACCTATTTTTAAAAAAACAACTCATAATCAAACTTCAATATTTGGATTACGACCTAATTAAATTATATTCTTACACATTCTAATTTAATCTTTTTTAAATCCTTAATTTTATTTTTTTTATTTTTGAGCAATTAACTTTAAATTCCATGGGCCAAACCTGGGTACTTCTACCTTAAAAATTATCATACAGATCGCTTTGCACTTCCTGTTTCGAGGATCCGTTCCTCCATAGGGTTCCTTTCCATCAGTGGCATAAAACTACATATTTATAAAAAAATTCCCCTTTTCGACCCATAAAAACCAACAAAACAACATGCGCTTAACTTATATTACTCATTCTATCAGGGAATCATCCTTTCTGCTCGTTTCAGATTTGCAAACTATTTTAATTGACTTCCATCCGGTTTCATATGGTGGTCGCGTGGCGGCGATTCATCTGTATTCTTCTTGCGATTATCTCACGTGGCCCCTATTTGGGATGAATACGGATTAGCTTCGCAGTTTAATAATTTCTCAGATTCCCATTTTGGTTCAGTTTCTGAAGATTTTCTGGTGAAAATGGATATTTTCTCATACTACTGGTCCCTTAGGCTGAAGCGTATGTATCTAGGAGTTTGTTCTGGAAGGACAATTGCTTCTTTTTTCAGAATTAGTGCCCTAAATGTTGAGGCGTGCTTTTGGGCGTCGGGCAAGTTGACCAGTTTGGGGCACTGACGTTGGCTGGTCCAGGTTCAGGTTCTTTAATTTACAATATGCAATCATTGACAACTGCACCCAACCAGCGCATGACCTTCTATCCTGTCTCCTGACCGAAAATTAAATTTGTAAATTTCAGCTGACTTATCCGTTTTGCACTGTCAAATATGATTAAATTTGTGTTATTTTATGTGTTTTGTATTTGTTTTTATTTCTTTCTTTCATTTTCTTTATACTCCGCTTTCCAGATGGCGGATGAAAAAATTACTTACTTACTTAATATAAATCGATCACTGCCTAAATACCTTCGCACTGCCTCTTATCTTTTTAAGTTTTTAAAAGTCCTTATGATCTTTTCGAAGTGCCATTTACGCCTTCTTTTTATGACATTACAGTCATTTATACTAAAAAACACTAACTTTTTTTTTCAAATTCAGTTTTTACTTTTATTTTTCTTCCTTTTTATCCTCTTCTTCAACAGACTCAAAATTAAGCAAAGATTACAAACCCGACCAGGACGGCAGTTTTGGCCTCACTGAACCTCACTCACTAGTGAATAGACTGTATTTGATGAGAAACACGGAATAACTTGCATAACCGGTATTTCTAACCAGTGAGCCCCTCGGGAGCAATGAGCAGGAGTCTGATCCGCTTCGAAAGAAGCCAAACACGGCAAATGCAAACACCAGTTTAGTGCCGTAAGGGGAGATTGGAGTCACATAGGAAGTTCTGAATCTCAGAAATGAGAAATGACAGAAAGGTTAGGGGCGTAGAGTTAATCCGTAGTACAGGTAAGACGAGTCCTTTAAGTAGTGTCGAAAATAACAGTTAGCTTCCACCCCCATATGTGACCCTGATTGATTCAATATGTGACCCTGATTGATTCATCCACTGTCTGTTTACAATAATGCCTCGCCTTACCCCTTTGTAGTATCAGCTGCTTCTAGTCTATTGGTTATGTCAAGTGTTTAGTCTCCATTTGTACTACTTACTTTCGTGTCATTACGCCATATCATTAAGTGGAGTGGGTAATAGAATGAAATACCTTGTTGTTTGAGAGGGATTGGTACGTCGGGCTTCAGTTTAGGAAGAAATTCCAGTTAAAGCTGCATCCCAGCCTTTCTTACGATCCGGCTTCCTGATTTCCAAGCTTCACGTTTTCTTTCCCCTCTAAATCTATTCTGAACATATTTCGACGCTCCTCCCATCTCAGTAAACTTCACACCTCTGAGGATGATATATGTTCTATTCCCCCCCCCCCCCTAGTAGGGTTATTATATTTGACAGGGAAAAACGGATACGTCAGCTGAATTGTATTAGTTATATTATGGCCCGTCTTGGCAAGGGTCCTCTTCAGGCTCAAGCTGGAAAATGAACTCGTGGAAAACAACTAAAGATTCTAGCCTAACTATCTGATTTTGTGAATTTCTTCGCGAAAGTTGCGTGGAGTTAAAACTGGTGCTGCGATTTCGTTTGTACTAATACAAATTGTGACGCACTACTATAAGAGCGATGCAAACCCTTTCAAGGCTGCTTAGCTTGCGATACATGACAATGTGTAGTAAGCGAAAGGCCACACAAAAAACATATAGAGAACAAACTATTTTACCATCATATACAGGTTCTATTGCCCTTCTAGCAGGGTGATACAGTTCTGACGCAAACCTATCAGAGCGATCCAGAACACTAAAACGCGGGCAATAATATGTCGAATCAGGTAAATGCCCGAAATTCGGAAATGCTTCTGCATTGGTTTCGGTTCTGGTCGCTATGACAAAATATGTAACACACTTCTGCATGCCATAAATCGAGCTATCGTAACGACCAGTTCTGTTCCTTAGTCACTCATCACCTGGTGCTTCCCTCGTGCTAAAACAAAGAATCAATACACAACACCTGACGGTCCTTTAAAAAGCCCTCCGATAGCCTCTGCGGCTTAGGAAAACACACATTATGGAAAAACTGGGACCCCCCGAAAATGGTGTGGAGGGGGATCCAACTCTTTTGACAATAGCCAATCCCGACCTCCCTTTGTCACGGTGTATTAGTAAGCAGAAGTGTCAATAAGGATTATGATTTCCGGAACAATGAGGGGTCTATAAAAAAGCAATTGAAGGCTCGAACCCTGTTTTCGCAGTCCTGGGGTGTGCAAAAGAGCCAATGATGCGGAACATTAGACAGTTGGAACTCTTAGTTAGTTATTTGTTCCAAGTATTTCTGGCAGTTTTGAATGTCGTGCGATTCTTCCGATGGGCCTTCTTCGAATGTATACCTGTGCTCCTCTTCTCTAAATTCTTACAGATGGATGTGACTTTTTTCGCCAACCTCTTCTTCTCGTCTCCTCTGCTATTATTGACGAAATTTGTTACTTTAAAGAACCGCAAGACGTGAATTCGCTCAAAGAAATAGACCATACTCTAATTTTCTCACCTCTTCTCGGGTGAAAGTTACGATACTAAAATCCTACCAGATTCGCATTACAATGCTGGTCGTAGATTCTTTACAATTCCTCCTATTCTTTCAATTCTTACCGATGGATGCGTTCGTCTTTTCTGTTCATTCTCTAGTTTATATTGTCTCTACGTCTTTTGTGTGACAGTTTATCGCATTCATTTTCTTCCTGTCTCCACTGTTATTTGCGACGAAAGTTGTTGCTGGGAATAAGCACGAACCGGACTCAAAGAAATTGCCCAATATTGAAGTCAGGTTCCACCATTCTATTGTCGTTTCCTCTTTCCTTCCCTTCGTCATATTATTCCAAAACGTCTTCAGTTTCACTGTTTATCGTCTTCATTTTCTCCCTGTCTCCTTTGTTCTTGTTGACGAAAGTTGTCGCCTAAGAGAAGCGCCAACCGAGATCGATGAGATCATCTCGAAGTGAGATGGACCCGTGGGAAGCGATGCAGGTGGGGCCAACTTCTCTGGAATTGGAAATGTCAGGAGAGCGTTCTTCTTGACTCTGCATTATTCGGGAGAGGAGGGGCACTGACCTCGATTTGCCACTTGCGGTTGCCTGGAGACGGGGTTCGTGATACGGGTTTGACGTAGAAGAGGTCATGAGGACCACGGTCAGTTCTTCGTGGAGTCCCGCGGATTGGGCTTAGTAAATACTCAATATGTCCTGACATTTTGACCTCGATTAGCCTCGCGATTAGTTATAAATGGTATTCCTAATGTGAAGATCGGCTGGTTTCGTGCCAGGTTACGCAACCCATCATCGACTTTACTTGAGACAGCAACATCGTATCTGCCGTCAGTTTCCTGACTTTTTCTTTGCTTGTTTCGTAGATATTATCAACGACAGGAAACTTATTTTCGTATGTTGAAAGTTTTGACCTTCATTACCATTGCACTTATGCAGGACAGCTTATCAAGACAAAGCAGCTACCGTAGGGTAAGTGTCAACCTAAAACCTTTAGCTACTAATCGCTACCACTGTCGTTCCAATGTGTAGTCTACATCTCTGTATACGGGTTGGGACAAAGGTGGTAGCTTCTAGTAGGTCCGAGTACATTCGTAATCCTTATTAAAGACACTCGAGATTCTTGTTGGGATCGAGGTTAGAACATACACAGGTTGGGACAACGATGGTGACGTTTAGTAACTGTTTGGAGGAGGAACATGACCGTAGTGACTGTATTAAAGGCGACAATCCCGGATTATAATCCTAGATAGCTGATTCATCAGAGAAACAGCGAATCGACAAATCCAGATTGTACCAACGACGATCTTGCTCCATTGCAAGATTATCGAATCGACAGTACAAGCGCGAATCCGGATTGTCAGATTGTCACAGAAAACGATTTTTCATAATCTGGATTGTCGGAGAAAACGCATTTTGGAGAACCCGGATTGTGAATCGTCAATCTGGATTGTCACGGAAAAAAGCCTTTAGAAGCGGCATACCGATTGCCAGGCGAGGAGAAACCAGTGGACGTTTTGGTGTAAACTAAGAGGCACGGAGGCATGGTCGGAGGTAGGCCGGGTGCAGGGCTTGAAACAGAATCGGAGGCAGGGCCGGGGGCACACAACCTTGTACACCTTGCGACGCCAGTAATTCCCCCCTCTTTGCAAGGTATGAGGATAACTTGTGTGCAGTAAATATGATATGAGCATTTGTGGTATTTATTCTTCTTTCAAATCACGTGCTTTTCAAGCGCTGTGTAGGATCTATCCAGTCGAAAAAGTTGCTTTAGGGTTGGCTGAACACCGCCGGTCGTGGAGCAACCGAGATACAAGTTGTTTGCTTGTCGGCTTCTGCCTTCTCGTCATAAACGAAGCGTCTTGAGCGCCGGTGTACCTCTTAATTGGCACCTGTGACTTTAGTAGCGCTCCTTCGTCTCTCATTGGCTCTTGCTGTCTCCGTTGGTTGCTGGATGACGAGGGCCTTAGGCGTCGGTCCCGCCCCATCGGGAAATTGAACTTGGTCCCGGGAAACTGTGTGTTTTTGCTGTGAAAGTCTCAGTCGCGCTCAGCTTGTATGTTCTCACAGACGCCTAGCTTATTCACAAGGAACTTGTCGGTACTGACACTGACGCCGTCGGATTGAGTGTCTGAATATAGGAAGTGTTCTCGATTTTCTTTTCCGGTGAAAGAATACTCCAACCGGATCATTCCGGTAGATTACTGTTTCGAAGTAATATAACAACTTTAGTGGAGACTGTGTGGACCTTGTGTTGCGTTGAAAATTGGAAGCGACAGGTTGTGACGGGTAGGATCCCCCGCAAATGAATTTCACTACTCCAGTGGATGTGATGATATAACTCTACATGTAACACAAATACTTCGTTCTTTGTTATTTGAATTGCACCAGTACAATGGCTGGACATCAGTTATATAGACATCATCAGTATGACTATGGACTTGATGAGAATGTGCAGTATAGAAGTCAGTGTGGTGTCTCACAGTTGCATGTTAACCCTTTCCAGGGATATGATATACAGTCGCATATGAACGGATTAGTAAACGTTGGAAATGGTAAGAGTCTACTGTACCGTACCTTCTATACCGTTTGGAGCTTTGATAGCAGATTTTATCGCCAAGTGCTGGCTAGGCCTGTAGGTCCGACGGTAAAAGGCTGTTGAGGATAGTAATACGCAATTGCCGTGGCAGGATAGGGACGGGGACCTGGGCGGACGTGGTGAAAGCGGATTATAAAAATGTGGACTTAAGAAAAAAACAATCGACAGATTTGTCAGTTGGGCCTGGACATTCGTAAAGATCAGTCCGGTAACCTGAGGAGCTGGAACAGTGCTGTCTTCGAATCTTGCTACTTGCTCTGTTCTTTTATCGAAAAACTTGTCTTTTAGCACTTTTCGAGTTTTACGACTTCTAAAAAACTTAGCGATCGTTTAGCGAAATCTAATAGGTTGGATCGATCAGATTTCAGTACTTTCTTTGTCTGGACGCGAATATTCTGAGACTGCCTCACTGTCAAACTGGAGCTCACTGTCACGTGCCCATTCTTCAGAACTGTTTAAAGGGGCTAGATTGCAATACTAATGCCAAGTTCAGACGTTTTCGCTTGTGTACCTTGTACCTTTAGGGATCCCAGACGATACCTGCGACGTGGTAAATTGTGATAGCTAAATATGTCAAGTTAACCTTCTTATGTTAGTTTGCCATTTCAGATATATACCTAACTAACTGGCAATGAGCCTATGCTAAGGAGTGTCAGCTAGGCCCCAGCTCTTAAAGGGCTCTCCATTTCGTGACATTACCAGGGTTGTTTATCGTTATTGCTAGTGTCCAGGGGGTATTGGTAGCCAAAGGGATTGACAATTCGGTTGGGTGGACAGAACTCGAGAAGCATCTGCGTGTGGGGTCAGCCTGTAAAACTAGCTTCTGGAATTCCTGAAGACTTATTCGTCCTCGGGGCTGATTCCTAAATTTTGTTGACAGATGGATTTGTTGAAACATTTTTGGAATGGGCAATTGCCAGCCGAGGAAGCATTTCTGGGGAAGGGCAAACTGTAAAGAATGAACTTCTTTTGAAATTCCTAAAAACCTACCCGTTCACGAGTCTCACTTCTATAAAAGGTTGAGAAAGAGATTTATTGAAAACTGCTGGCATGGACAGTATGTGCTTTTTAAATTCCCATAAGGCCCCGATTCCAAACTCCCGAGACCTCAAAAATCCCTATCCAGATCCCGAAAATCTACATTTAGATTTTCAGTCTTCCAATTTGGATCTGTACTTGTACAAGAAGATGGGGACAAGCATCTTTCTTTGAGGGCATAGGCGCATTCGGAAGTCCTCCCTCGTTGTATCGTTTTAGAAAAGCGCGTGCCGGTCTTTTCGAATATTGGTCATTACCGACAGGTGAAACGACAGAGCATTTGCTGTTACAGTTACACCAGGCACGAGCCGTAGGTAATTGACGCGTGTCGACTCTTTTGTTATGCTAGGAAGGTGACCGACGGTGTATGCTCATGCCTTAGGAACTGTATGAATAGTTCCATAGACCGTGTATCCTTAAAGAAATTGGCTAACGGTCTTGACGGCTGGTACAGTTGTCCCAGCTATTGTACTTGATCAGTGGAGGTGGGGGAGGTTGCTATGACCGTTGGGTCTGCCTTGCTTTATGTGATAGTCGTGGCAATAAAGAGTTTAAAAGGTTTGATGGAATGAGCTGCTCCGTTCTTCACTAGACCTAGTTCTTCCAGAAATGCAAGAATATGGTAGAAATATATAATTACAGTAACAAATATTCCTTCGACCCAAGCTGAATGCGAATCATATGTGATGGTTCTACAAACAATAAGAGTACCAGTCGTTAAAGAAAAAGAAACGAACGGAGAGACTATTCTTTGCAATGGAGTAGGCTAGGTTATAAAATAATTCTGGGAAAAAAATACGGATGTTCCCGAATAACAACCTGTTAGTTAGTTTCAAAAACCACCGAGCTGAATTGCGATGCCGTTTCAGTAGCCTACTGCTCCTTGTAACATATTTCTTACAAAACGAAACCTCTGAAGCTGCAACAGTTCCAGCAAGTCGCTGATAGTCCAGTTCAGTTCAGTTCAATTTTATTAAATTCAAAATAAATAACAAAATAAGTTTCGACTCCTACAAAGCTCCATGGCCCCTTACATAGGGGTTAACACCAAAATAATCCACAAATAAACGATTCTTTCACTATTAAAATAAAATAAAGAAAGAACAATTGAAGAATTTGTTTTATTTTTAATATATTTTACTATATATATTTTTATTTTTAGTAGTTCCGGTAAACTTATTTACCGGAAACTAACTCGTTTTGTGTGTGGCTTTAAGCTACGTGCATGAACAGTTCGTTAAAATTTATCATCGAAAATACACGTGTGAAATTCACGTCACTATGGGGAAACCTGCATGCGATGCGTGAAAATTTCGGAACGAAGGAGCAAAATCACATCCAACTGCGAAAATCGGACTGTGTTTGCACATATCTTTAAACTTAGTTCACGGTCAATGACTGCTTTAATATGTTGAATCTTGGTAGATTAAGGGCCTTTCGAATCCTTGTCCATAATAGGTTTGCCAGATTCCCAGTCTCATCGGGTTGTGTACACCCAATTTCCGGGAATGAGGGATCCCTCGTCTGACATTAGTAGGATGCTAGAAATCGCCTAATATTCAATGATCTATTTATGAATGTCGTGACAGGACTCATTCCACTGAAAATGACCGATCAGGCCTCCACCACTCCTCCTCTCTCAGTGTCCCCATTTGTTCGTTTACACGCTTTAGATAAACACATGGAAAGATGGGATATTAAAGGGACATTTGGGATCCACCTGGTGTTTCCCAGGGGGAGCATTTTCCTGAAACGGGAAGGCGGGGCTGAGAATTGATTCTGAAGGAACTAGGGGAATATTTTAGTAAGTGGTGCAAGGCAGCGTTATTCTCAAAAATTGGAACTTGCAACCCTATCGATCCTGTGGGTTGTTAACCTGGATGATAGGGGGAAGGGTCTCATGTGATATTCTAGGGTGTAGAATATTAATAAAAGTGGTGAACAGCCAAGGATCCCGTGCCATCGAGGGGTTTGGTAATTCATTTCTGATTTTTTTTTTGTTCTGTATTTGTACGGTTAGTAGTGTTCCTTCGTCTTTGATTTGATGACGTCGGTATCCTATGATCGTGAAATTGGCCATGGAACAAATATAATCAAACATAAAACAGGCACTAAATAAACGCTGGCGAGTGTAAGTACATTGGATCTCCACAATCTTGTTCTTTAAATATTATTTCCCCAGAATTCTCGCAAACCCATTTTTTTTTTTTTTTTTTTTTACCGAGACAGACTTGACTCGTTTTCTAGTCATTCAGCTATGCCCTAACCATTCATTTTTTTTAGGCATTGTATATATTGCTTTACTACTAAATTCAGTATAAGTTAGCTATTTTTCTCGTCTTTGCCGGTACTTAGAATTAATTTTGTTTCGGCAGATTGGCAAAGCAATGGCGACGGCAAACAATTCCCCGCAAATTACGGACGATGTAAGACATTACTGTATGTGAATGCGCCTTGGTTTTGGGTGGGGGGAATTCACCCCTTGTTCCCCCCTCTTTCCCTCTGGTTGTGGTTCTATGTCGCACTCTAAAGTCCTTGTATGTTCTGTGTGGTGTATTTGTCTGACCATCTGCAATCGTTTAGCTATTTAATCTGGTCTGGAAGAAGTGGAATTTAGCAAGGTTCTGTGTGTGGGCAGGGACTCTTTTGCATGGTTTTTGCTGAACATGATTATGTTTTCAAAGCTTGAGCACATCTGTTCTGTCGTACTTCTGTTTCTACATGGCAACTTGGCTTTCGACGCTTCGTGGCATGAAGCTAGCGCAAGGGTCTCTGAGCTCTAACTAAGCCCTCAAGGTTCAAGATTTATTATTATTAGTCACTAAAATAATACACAAGAAATCCAGCTTTGGTTGAATAATAATATAGGTAAGATTATTTCAGGGTTTGAGCCGAAGAAACTCCTAAATAGTAAGATTCAAGATATTCAAAGACCATAATTCGTTTATGCAGTTTTACTTTTCGGTTTGAAGGGAAACATGTTAATTAAATAAAAGGGCCGGCGAAATACTGGGGGTCGTAAAAGAACGTTCTGAAGAACTTAATTTCGTTGCTCCCAAGCGGCGAAGAGTCTGCCCTAAGAAACAACACCGACTTAATTTTCTCCCTTTTTTGATCCCGCCTTTAAAAATATTTCCTCCCCAAGCATCTGTAAAAAATCTTGAAGTTTTGCTCTGTCGTGCGCCGAGTGTGGTTTGTCTGTTGTTCTTTCCAGCAGTTTCACAGGTTGAATGTTTCTTGTGCTTTGTCCATAATTTCAGTTGTTCCCTGCATGTCTGTCGTTCTGATTAATAGTGATCCCTGTGATTGGTTGACGGCATCATGAATTGTATTATTTTGCACGTCCAAATTTTTTGCTTGGTCGACTTCACCTTTACTTCTTTCCCTTACAGCTAAAATGTTTTTTGGAAACCAAACTAGGATCATACCAGTATACCATGAATCATTGATTTTTGGATAGGCTATAATAATAATAATAACAAGAAATAATAAACCGAAGAAAAACACAAATAAAGTTGAACAAGCACTAAACCGCGATAGGAACATACGGAAAATGCCAAACGTTCGGTATACCCACGGTTCGGAATGACCCGAGCAAAATGCCGGTTAGCCGTCGGAATAGAATGATTATTTGGAAGTTGAAATGCGGTCATTTTTGGAACTGTCGGTAATAAATAAATTGTTATTATTTTTGGAACTGTGGGTTATAAATACATTGTTATTATTATGATAAAGTCATTGCTTGGACACGTATTGGTGGTCTTAATGAAATTCAGAAAACATCAATCTAAAATTATTTAGCACACAGCAATAAAAAGGATGTATCAACGGATAATCAAACCTATGTGTAAATCAGAATTTAGATGAGGCAGAAATGCATTGTTTTTTTTTCATATATGTTTGTTTCTTTTTAGATGGTCACAGCCAGATGATTCCTGGAAGTTTAACCCCTCCCGACAAAGTGAACGGGGAAAGCATCATCAGCCAGCATCCGCTGGCTGTGGCGGGAATGGCCCCCACCCTCCAGGCCCCTCCTTCCCCCCTCTCCACACCGTCACCGCCAGTGCCCTTCGACAGATATGGGTAAGACCCTAGACCTTTTTTGTGCCCTAAAGGGTAAGGTGAATATGTGAAAAATCGACATTGTTTCTCCCGCGAGACTTACCTGTTTTTGGTTGTAAAACGTTCCTTTGCTGCATTTGGTTGTATTCAGAGCCAGATCTTTCGAAACGTGCCAACCGAGGGCATATTACTGACTTCTTCTTCTTCTTCAGTCTGTTTTATCCCCAATCGCGTTTTGACTTTTGAACACTACGGTGCCCTTTGAAATTGCTTTCTTCACTCACGTCCAGAGATGGGCGAATCTGAATCCGGATTCGGATTTGAATCCGGGATTCGTCCTTTTGGCCGGATTCGAATCTTCTGCTTGTCAGGCTGGATTCGGACTCGGATTCCAAACCCTCAATCTTAAGAATCCGCTCAAACTTCTAGTCTACATCCTTCCAGTTTCCGTTGTCCCAATTTTTAGACAGTAGCTTAGGCAACCCAACTTTTTGGTCCCCACCACCAACCGTCCTCAGTAATCTATCACGTTATCTGATTACCTTAGATATCAGCGCTTTTTGTCACCTCTGATGTTTAAACTGTAATTATGTACATGACTTGATTTTAGTTAAGGTCGGATTCGAATCCTCAGCCCGAAATGGTAGATTCGGAATCGGATTCGTACCTAGCCCTGGATTCGGATTCAAATCCTTTCATGATCGGATTCGCCCATCTCTGCTCACGTCACCCAGAGACAAAACGACGTCGGCTCGGCTGCAATCCCAGAGAAGTCATCTATCGGCACTGAAAGAAACCTGTTGATGTAGAACAAGGTCGCAGATAAATCTTTGCACTGGTAATCGCGGGTGGTGATCTAAGAAAACAAAGACCGTTCTAGTTCAGGAGTTCATTTTCTGACCCTTGTTTTCTTCCGCAGTCCTCCGTTATACCGACCGAAGGAGCAGCGACTCACCCGCGAAGCTATGGTCCGCTACCTTCAGGAGCGGGGTGATATGGTCCTCGTCATTCTGCATGCCAAAGTGGCGCAGAAGTCATATGGCAATGAAAAGCGTTTTTTCTGCCCGCCACCTTGTATATATTTATATGGCGATGGCTGGAGGCGGCGGAGGGAGATGATTCAGCGAGAATCGGCGGCCAATGGCTCGCCGGACCCAGAGGCGGCGTCGCAACTTTGTGCCTTTATTGGAATCGGAAATTCGGATCAGGATATGCAACAGTTGGACCTGAACGGAAAGGTAAGTTGATTTTTTATTTAACGGCGCGGCAAATAAGTTTTGAACTCACTATGGTTTTGCTCTCTTTCCTGCTTTTACTCTTCTTTTCTTTATAAGTGGGCAAAAATGTCGCAAAATCGTTGTTCTGTCCCAGACACAATATCCAAACTAACCCGCTACTCAGAAATATGTCGGGGGCAACGTTCTCCTCCGCCGTGGTCTTCTCCGTTTTTAAATTGCGAATAGCTTTTCCTGTTATTGTTTTTTCTTTTCTTTTCCTCCATCTCTATAGATTTCTTTCTCCATCTGTTCATGAATAATTCTATATGGCTATAGGACCACCTTATTGCGTCTATGGTTAAGGTGCAGTGCACAGTCAGCGATTTAGGAGATTTGTGTTCTTTTTAAGAACATAGAAAATTTCATTACCTCAAAAAAGGTAGTGATTTGCAGTAGCGTGTACGGTAGAAGGGGGCGGGGCGCCCCCATTATTTTTTTTTGTTAAGAGAATTAAAAAGGAAACGTAAATATTGCAAAAGTGGTTAATTTTATTTGGCTGACCGTTGGAATAGGACGCGTTTGGCCGCAACCCCGGAGCGATGTGTAAGGTTACTGCTGTCGTGCCCTCTAAAATGCGAGCTAAGACCTGTTCAACCAATGCCATTCACGTTTTCCCGGCGTTATTCGTAAAAGCAATCCTATTTCCGTCCTTGAATTCTGAATCAATAGTTTGAAAGCAGATGGGGACTCCCACGGAGCTTTTTGGAAGGCTCCTTTACCCTTTACGATGGTTGGGTGCAGAATTCTGATGTGTTTACAGTCCCATACTGTGCCCGGAAGTGGAAAGACATGATTTCGTGAGAACGTCGTTTCGTCATACTGCTGACACAGTTATTTCTCCAGTTATTACCTAGCGAAAATTGATGCTGCTGTATGCTGATTATTGTACAGCGCACGAAAAAAAAAAGTCTGCCCCCTCTTTAAAGAAGTCCTGAAAATCTAAACTAGGCCTGTAGTGTTTTTTCTTGTCATTTGTGAGTAACTCAAATGGACATAGTGACAAAAAATTAGTCGAGGTGGTTACCCCCTAGAACGACTGCTGAATTCTGTAACTGAACAGCCTACTGGACTCGACATTTGAACAGTCAAAAGGATGTTCATTTGTCGTTTCTGGAATAGCTATGAAATATATATTACCTTATATTCATATAATATATAAAAACGGACTCGTCAGCTGTAGTGCTTGTGTAGCGATATTTCGGCCCTTCTTGGCAAGGGCCCTCTTCAGGCTGTCGGTCTTCTTGGCTGTCTTCTGTGCCAACGCTGGGGAAAGGAACCAACCTGCAAAGTTGGTTCAAAGTTTGCAGGTTGGTTCCTTTCCCCAGCGTTGGCACAGAAGACAGCCAAGAAGACCGACAGCCTGAAGAGGACCCTTGCCAAGAAGGGCCGAAATATCGCTACATAAGCACTACAGCTGACGAGTCCGTTTTTATATATTATATGAATATATGACTTTAAGTCAGCTTGAGCTCAAGGAATATTTATATATTACTTTAAATTGCACTTAGGAGCAATCTAAGATATAGTCTTGATGCGATGCTCCTATATATTTTTATAATGTTTATTTGTATATATACTATGGATACTATATTTTCTATTTTGTAATCATATTATTATCGGTTCTTGACGGAAAACAGATTTGGAAGCAATCTAACCATGTACATGGGAGGGGTTGAGGCACCAAATCTCGAACTGCTGGAATTGTTGGATCAAAGGGGACAAGTTTAGCGAATTGTAGTAAAACAGCTTTGTTAGTTGTGAATATTGTGCGCTTATTTATTTTTGTCTCTCTCTTTTAGCACTACTGTGCAGCAAAGACCCTCTTTATTTCCGACTCGGATAAGAGGAAACACTTTATGTTGTCAGTGAAAATGTTCTACGGCAATGGACAGGATATCGGTGTCTTTCACAGCAAACGGATAAAAGTTATCTCCAAGCCTTCAAAAAAGAAGCAGTCGCTCAAGAATGCCGACCGTAAGTGTCAGTTCTCTTTCTCAATATGTCGATTTTTCCCTGGAGCATATCCCCCTGTATCAGAGAAAAATAACAATGGAGAGTAGCGCCAAGACCTATCCTTTCCATGCTTCGCAAACGGGCCATAGTCGTAGCGCCGCCCATTACGCTTGCGGAATTTAAAGCGAGACAAATTTGCGGATTTAGAAATGTCTAGTTAAGCTAAGACACCTTGACATACATCTCGTCATACATCTTGGAAACCGGGGAGGTTGTATCTTTTTTTTTAATGTGTTCAGAATATGAAGTTATTGGAGGCATCACTGGTGCACGACTTACTGAGTTTCAGTAATGACGTTCACTAACGCCAATGGTGCTAGTGTCGCTGCTATTCGAGTGTGGGACACTTTTTTGAGTCTTGGCACTACTCTCTAGTGTTATTTTGCTCTGCCCTGTATCCGGGTAGTTGACGAGTCTCGGTATGGTCGTTCTATCCCGTCAGATTAGAAAGCGCTGTTATCAAAGGTCTTTGAAGAGGATGGTAAGGTTCCTGAAGCTTTGGCTCACAGAAAAAAAATCAAATTTAGTTTTCTTAGTAAGTGTATTTTTTACAAGCTTCGCCATGACCTCAGGCTTTTTGTGCTAGTAAATTATTATTATTCTGAATAAAGGTTTTAGTACGGTATGTAGCTTACAATATAGTTCATAAAAGCTACCAATTAGCTCTCGATATCGCCAATCGAGGATTAGACACACGACACGAAATTTGTTCTGGAACCCTGGTGGATTTAGTTTTTTTTTTTGTCAATTTCGATATGTTCGAAAATGTTCGACGAAAATTTTAAAAGTGGACAAAATCAAGTCACATTCGATTAGTTTACTCCGTCTTTTCTGGGCCCCGCCCAGTTTTGTTCAGTGACGGGTTATAAATAAAATGATGATGATGATGATGATTCTAGTGACCAAGACAAAAACCTGGGCGTATGCACTTACCATGTGAATAAAACTTAAAACAGAGCGTTGCCGCACAGCAAGCTGATCCAGAACGGAGAAAAAGGGAAACAAGACACAATTTTAATTTCGAGCTGAAGCCCAGAATGTCCTCATCTATAGTGGCGTTTGTGATCGCCGATTAGTTCGGCGATAGCGTAGCCGTTTGACTTTTTGGCGTTTTTGACGTTCACCGGAAGCCGATAGCCGTAGCTGTTTCTTCTAATTTCTGTTTTTGTGCTCAACGGCTAACGTCTATCGCCTAAATTCCTGTCCATCCCCTATCGGCCTAGGACTCGCCGATAGGCGATGGACGTTGTCTCCAACTCCAACGGCTATCGAAAACAGTAAATAAGCACGAATCGGCAAACTTCCTTCGTCTACCGGGAAAATTTCATCGGCAATAAAAAACGCCACTTATGTTTGAGCGAGACTTGTCACTAAGAGGGGGCGAAGAGTCTTTCCCATTCTCCATCTTTCCAGATTTTTGGTTAAATAGCTGCTAACTTGTAATTTTTTTCTTTCAGTGTGCATAGCTAGTGGAACCAAAGTGGCCTTATTCAACCGATTGCGATCTCAGACAGTTTCAACGCGATATTTACATGTAGAGAATAACAATTTCCACGCAAGTTCAACCCAGTGGGGAGCCTTCACGATACACCTGTGTAAGTACTTATCTATATTTTTGTAGCCTAGTAGCCTATTTATAGCCCCTTGGCATGTCTAGTCTATCTGACGAAGAGACCTGCCAAGGATATCGGTGTGCGAATTCGAAAGCAGTTGACGAACAGTTAAAGAAAAAAGTATAAAGAGCGCAAATTGAAAAATACAATATTACGAAATTATGTATGCTTATATCATGGGTCCTTAATTCATTTTGCGTTCTAATTGTTTTCGCAAAAGTTTTAGAGGCTTGCGCTTGCGCCCAAATAGTAAAAAGCTTTCGTGCGAGATGAACTTCCCAGAGTACCAGGGCCTTGGGCACCGTATAGTCATCGTTGTGTGCTGTACTGTTGCGTTGGGTCGAAATTGTTCGCACGCTCTGTATAACTTAAATTTGGTAATTATGCCACCCGTGTCAATTACATTCACGAGTCTACCATTGAAGTTCCGTCTTCTCACAGTCTTAGGTTGAGTTCGCACGGTAGTTTCATGCCGATTGGCCTCAGCTTCCGTAGCGTGGGAGCGGTGGGTGGAGGTCGGCCTTTAGCTTTTTTCGGCTTATGTGCGGTTTGGCTCAAATAGATACGTAACATTAATCAGAGTGATTTGACAATGAAGGATGCACAGTTGGAGTTGCAATTAGGGTCCTGTCTGATGTCATAGATTTGCGTTTTTGTTATGAAAGATTTCGCTTGTTATTTGAAGGTCTCCCGATCGTGCTCTTTTTCAGTTTTGACAGTATAAAGGACAAGGGACGCCCGAGTTTTTGTTCCACTTCATTTAAATTTCCACTTTCCAAGCCATAGCCGAAATCCAGAAGTCGCAAGTTTAGGTTTGTGGCCGCTGATCCTTGTCAGGAAGCGCTGAAATATTGCCGAACCAGCCGACTCGTCGGTTTAGCGACTCGAGATAACAAATAAAACTTATGTTCGAATAGGCCTGATGGCTTAATTGCGGGGAGGGGGGGGGTACACTTAATTTTCCGTTTAAGGGGAAAGACATCTATCACAGAGGTATTCGATTTGCTTCACGACGCGTACGTACTTTGACGACGTAAATAAGGCTTTCAGATGCCTAGCATAAGTGGCTTGTATTAAAATTTGCAGCAGCTGTGTTTTGTTCGTGATGATTTAGTGTCCCTGCGGCAACGGAAAACGAGTTCGTGATTTGATTTTGAAATAAAATCACGATCAAGCTTTTTTAAGTTGTTTCGGTGCAAACTGCATATTTGTTTTGTGCAGTAGTGATGGTCGTACCCATCTAGCGGTCGATTTGCACACTGCTAGGGGATAATTTGGAGGATTTCGGCTCCGTAGCGACCTCCACAGGGTTAAATCTGGCACTGCTTATTATATGCCTATGAATGTCTTATGTGGGTGCCATCGTAGCTGTTGCGTCCTAAAATTATGCGTGTTCTAAGGATTGAAGCCCTTTAAAGTTTAACCGAAAAGGGCTGGGACAGGACTATCTAGTTACCCATCACTTATTTACTTAAATTGGCTTGAAGACCCGCTGAAAATGCGTTACTTCGTTGTTCCGCTATTCACAAATAATCGATTTTCAAATAGTGGAAATAGTGGTACCTCTATGCGCTTGTATTTTTGCTGTATGCATTACGAGAAAGATTTATGATTTTTTTTTTGTTCGGGAAGTAAGCAATCTTTACCAGTCTCACCACTGCCCACAGAAAAGCCGTGTAACGTCATAACTGGAGCAGATAGTGGAAAACAGAAAAATCCCTCTGCAGAATCCAAATATTTCAGTGTATTCAGTTAAATGACACAAAAATAAGTTGGCTTTTCAGTTAAACTTTAAAGGTGGAAGGTGGCAAGGTTTACCTCGTGTGTTGGGGATGTTCTGTAAGGACAAAATCATACAGCGATTTGTTCTCTTTCAGTAGACGATATGGAGTCCGAATCCGAAGAGTTCACTGTGAAAGACGGTTACATTCACTATGGAGCAACGGTCAAGCTAGTCTGCAGTGTAACGGGTATGGCGCTCCCGCGACTTGTGATACGAAAAGTGGACAAACAGATGGCAGTGCTAGACGCGGACGACCCCGTGTCTCAGTTGCACAAGTGTGCCTTTTATATGAAAGATACTGATCGAATGTACCTGTGCCTATCCCAGGAAAGGATAATCCAGTTTCAGGTATGACTTGGTATCTTTTTGTCATACGCCTTATGACTATCTCTCCTTGCCTATGCTAAATCTCCGGGTACCAGCGGAAGAAAGAAAGAAACGGTGTCACAGCTGCTCCCAAAGAGCGCCGTGATTGTTTGACGCAGGATTTGAGTCGTCGAGTTTGAGTCATTACGGAAACGTTTACTCCTTCTTCCTGAGGATCACTGGCGTGTTCTGGACTTAGTCATATAGAGTATTGGGGAAGGTGTCCCATAAATCACGATAGCACAGTACAAAAAATAGGCCGTGGACTTTTACAAAGTTGGTCTGGACGTTGTATTTCTTTCGGCATTTTCCAGGAATTCTTCAGAGCATTGACAGAATCTCATTTTTGCAACTTCAGATAGAATGTTGTTTTTCTCGTCAGCCGGTTAAGCTCCAACATCGCACAAAATCAGAGGAGGGGAGAGGGAGCATTTTCGTTGGAACTTGGAGGGTTCACCATAAAAAAACGTGAACCTAAATAAATTAATTGGTTAGTTTTAATTTTTCTCTCGTGAGCAGTGAGGAGAGGAGGTTTTAGAGTTAAAGGAATTTCCCAGTTTAAGATTGATCAGAATGACCCCTGACCCCTCCTGTTTGGTCTCTTTTTTTATTTGTAAAGATAAAATTATTTTTCATTATAAGAAATTACTTTCAAACAAATACGGAGCCTAGTCTCACAGCAGGGGTGTCACATCAGGGGTAGTAGGAATATTTACTTCCCTAGCGGCTATCAGCAGAATCTAAAGATGGCGGTAGCGTCGGGACCTAGGTCTAACGTCTCTCAGTTTCCAGTCTTTCCTAGTTTTCTTTTAAATAAGACATTGAGCATCAATACCTTGAGGTCAAAAACATAACTTCCTTCCTTTATTTATTTTTTTCCTTTTTTTTTGGGGGGGGGGCAAGGGCGCTTTGTTGACGAAAGATCGTCCGTTAACGGATTTTCTTGACAGTTTGTTATGTCTTTATTCTTTTTTCTATCACTCTTTTTCTAGACTTGTTTGGTTCGTTACCCTTAAGATTATATGAATGAAGAATAAGCCCCGCCCATTGCCAGGCCTTATGTTTGGGTCATAATGAGTTAATGGTGCTTATTATTTTTATGAATAAAACGGAACTGAACTGAACTTGGTTTCTAGGCAACCCCGTGTCCGAAAGAACCGAACAAAGAAATGATCAACGATGGTGCTGCCTGGACCATTATCAGTACGGACAAAGCCGAATACCAATTTTTCGAGGGTATGGGACCTGTCCGGACTCCTATCACCCCAGTGCCTATAGTGCATAGCTTACATGTAAGTATTGATAATTGTTTTGCTGCCAATATATCAGAATAATTAGCGCGCAGAACTCACAATTGAAGGGTCCCTTGTTCGAGTCTCGGTTGTGCCTACTGTTTGGTTTAGAGCGGGGGTTAGTGGCGTCACCCTGTAAGACAAGCCAAAGTCC
This sequence comes from Branchinecta lindahli, assembly GCA_023053555.1. Taxonomy (NCBI): domain Eukaryota; kingdom Metazoa; phylum Arthropoda; class Branchiopoda; order Anostraca; family Branchinectidae; genus Branchinecta; species Branchinecta lindahli. The sequence continues at coordinate 19,461,093 of JAKZAO010000006.1, read as the reverse complement.
ACCCAGCTTCAAACGGGTACCTGGAGAAATACGGGGAAGGTGACAGGAAGGGTGTGCGAAAGCAAAGGATGGCTGGCCCCTAACCCCCCATTGCACTTCCTGGCTGAGGGCCGAGAATCGGAGATCAGCACCGCCAGCTAGGCCTGTCAATCAGGGACTCTTCGCCCCATGGTAACTGAATGCTCTTTTTTCTGGAGAAAATAAGGAAGATTATGAATCATCCGCCGGTATTAACATAGCAGGTTGCTACTCCTGAATATTTAGTTTGATACTCCCTATCAGCCTTATCAGATTTTCTTTGCCCTAAAATGTCCAGTTTCTGGAAGCATTTGCACAAACTGACTGCGAATCCTCTTGAGTGTTGCTTTACTTTTTCTTACCTATTTACCTTACTACTTCACTTTTTCTTCTTCTTTCTTTTATTACCTACTCCAGCTTAACATTTTATTCGGTGGTATTTCGGTACTTCTTGGTAAGCGTCCTTTTCTGTTTCATGACGCAGTGAAAAATCAGAATTTGTTATGACAAGTTGAGTGATCACAGTTCTTTTTATTATCATTGTTTAATTGATCACAATGTTCGATCACAAGTTTAGATATTCATCTACGACCTAAATAAGGAACCTTGTCAAGAAGATCGTATTAAGTATCGCCAAGAGCAAACATATATCGCCGACTAAAAACATTTAGATCGTTAATTTGCTTAGCACTACCAAACGTCCGGTTCTTACTTTGTGGAATGATCTTGCATCCGAGGCGCTTAGAGCTTCGACTGGGTAAATAGTGTGAGGGGCGCAACTTCGGGTGTCATCCGCTTTTCCGTTTCCGTGTGTCGGCGACTTAAAGATCGACGGCAGATGATTTTCGTGGCTTTGTATGTACACAACTCATCGCTTCCGACAATGTCTATGTGAACTTTCGGCTAAACATGACCGATTTCATATTATCACCACCTGTTCAATCCGTTTAATATCTAAACACTTATCACAAATCGCCGCTCTAATATGTCACCTGATACATGGCGGCATATTCGAGTTTTTTCTCACTCCAAAAGTGTCCCACGGTAGTCTCGAACCTGAGTCCCAGCTGTCCTCGCCGATCTCATTTCATGGTCAACTAGCGACTCGATGAACCCAGTACCCAGCCGATGGTTTGTTTCCAGACCGCATGGGATTGGTGATTAGTCAGTTTTCAAGCTTCGAATAAGTTAATGTGCTCTCCTTGGTTGGTCAAGCCTGGCAGATTACGGTGTGGTCAGTCGGTCCCACGGGAAAATCTTGGAGAAGTTCTCACGGTTGAAAGTGGTGCCTGGCCGCAAAGAATTTAAAAAATTGGTAGCATGTGCAATCGCGTGGAGCTAATGATCTGGTTGAATCGTGTTTAGAGCGTCGGGTTTTGTTTTGTGTACTTTCTGTAGGATCATAGCCCTAGTCGGTGTAAAGGAGAAGCTGGACCCAGAGATGGGCGAATCCGGGTTCGGATTCGAATCCAGGATTCGCGCTTTAGCCCGGATTCGAATCTTCTGCTCGTCATGCTGGATTCGGACTCGGATTCCAAAACCTCAATCTTACGAATCCGCTCAAATTTCTGGTCTGCATCCTTCTAGTTCCCGCTTCCCAATTTTTACACATTCGGCTTAGGCAATCCAACTTTTTTATCTCCACCACCAACCATCCTCACTAATCCATCTAGTTATCTAATTACCTTAGATATCAGTGCTTTTTGTCACCTCTGATTTTAAAACTATAAACTATCTACATGGTTTGATTTTCGGTCGGATTCGAATCCGGATTCGAATCTTCAGCATGAAATGGTGGATTCGGAATCAGATTCGTACCTAGCCCTGGATTCGAATTCGGAATCAGATTCGTACCTAGCCCTGGATTCGAATTCGAATCCTTTCGTGATAGGATTCGCCCATCTTTGGCCGGACCCTATTTCGCCGTCTCTGGTGGTTATACCAAGAACTCATAATACTACTCGGTAGTAGAACGTCCGTCTCTCGCTTCTCGCTGCATCCTTGCTCCGACTATGTAATTCCCGACACGTATGACCGTTATCACTTCTGCAATCTCATGTCTCTGCAACGTCGTCACGCCAGTTATATGGTGTCCTGCAGTTCAGATGGTATTCCAGCTATTCTACAGGCACCCGCTCAATATTGACGGAACATGATTACAAATTGTTGCCTTGCGCAGTCGCAGATAGACGGGTTCTCGTCATTATCCGTTCTTGTTCGTTTTCGTGTTCGTAATTGCTCACAAGAGACATTATTTCTGGGTGTCTTCGTCCTAATATAAATTTTAGATGCCCCCCCCCCAAAAAAAAACCGAAAATGTGGCTTAGTTGTAAAACGTACCCGACGAATTGTCCCCAGCTGCAAACGCCACTAAACAAACAAAAACGCTCTTCCTTATTATTAAAAACGTTTATGTTCATCTCGGACTGTTTCCTTTCAGCTGGTTTAGTTCTTGGTCGGTGAAGGTTTTTGTGGAGGCTGCAAGTGAAGGGGGCAATAGTTATTCCAAAGACAAGCGGAAACCTTTTGATCTGAGCTGTCGTTGGATCCTTCTTGGCTGGGGACATTTTTAGTGTTGTTTGAAAGTATGTAACAGGCACAGATTTCTTGAAAAATAAGCAATCTGATTATTTAAAAAAAAATACTAAAATTGTTTGTTTGCTTTAGTGTACAGTTATAAGTTATTAGGATTGTTGAAATTATTAGTAGATTGTAACTAGTCATTAATCTGCCATGGAGAGGAGAAACCCCAGTCCCGGGAGGGGGGGGGGCAGCAAGGGGTAGGCCCTGGAAGTAGCTGTTCCACAGACAGCCGAATATGTTACTTCTCCTTACTTTCGCTCAGTTTTTGTTTGTTGATTTGCATTCTTAAATTATTTGCCACTAATTAAGCTCTTCTCCTGTGACAGAAACTTCGGGTGTCAGCTACAGGTCAACTCGGTGCTTTTGTTGTTGGGGGTGGGTGGAGGGGGGACTCCCTGCCTCCCATGGATCCGTCAGTGCCTACGCTGTTTCTGTTTCTGAGGGAGGCCTGGGAACTCCGGCAAAATGGAGAAACAAACGCGAGCACTTGCTTTCACACGCGTCTTTGCTCGTTATTTACAGGAACAAGACCTCAAATTAGTCTCTTCCTTCCTGAGTTTGGAAAGCTTCAAGACGATTCAGAGATTTGCCGGGGTTCTCACGGTGATGCATGTCTCGCATACCTTTTTATTTGGATGAGAATTTTGCGGTAAACACACAGCAAGGATTGTGATTTCAGTGGGAAGCATAATAAACAGTGACGATATTGTGGAAGGGTGAAGGGCTGTCGCTGTGTCGGTCTGCTTGTCTGTTGATCGGGGAGCTGTGTCTGTACGATAGTAGAATGGTTAGGGTAACGATATTATTGTCCCCTCTGCCAGACGAGGCTGAGTAGTCGTTACCTTTTCGAAAATTTTCGAGGGATTACTCATTGAAAACCGGGCGACGGGCAAAGCCGAGGATGGGTTTTATGTCAGATTTGAGAGATATATGCTCACGGAATCTGTAAGATTATAAGCGAAACTTATCCGTGACTACGGAGTCCAAACGTGAGAATTTAGTACCCAGGATTCTACATCCAGGAGCCATAAGGAAGGCTTAGTTGGGAGAGTACTAGTCTTGCAAGCGGGATATCGTGGGTTGTACGATTTGAGGAGCATTTCCGTGATCCCGGACCAAAAAGACAAATATCAACACTTATAAAAATCCGTCCTTCCGCCCGTCCGTATCATAGTGTATGTAAGCACGATAACCCTTTGAATATTTGATGAAAAGTGGTATGTGGGCTCTCCACATGAAGAGTGAAGTTAAATTCGGGGATGGGCTTGAACCTCAAGATTTAGGACCGGAGAAGGGGTTTTGAAATTTAGGGACTGAAAAAGTTCAAAGATCAAATCAGTTTGAGTTACCGGTTTTCAATACCAGTAAATTTGAAAAAATCTAGCGTGCAGAGATAGTAGTTATTTGGAACAAGAAAAGGAAAGAGAGCTGCAAGACGGAATAGTTTTTAACTCTCCTTTCGCTGACGCCAAGTACAATTTCTAGACTCTGCTGCAGGTGTGAAACTCTCGACTCGCTAGATATCCAACAAAAGAAAATCACCGCCAAGAATGGGAATCTTAAGGGTGGAGTTTCAGGATTATTTGTCTAATCAGGTTTTAGTTGCTGCAAAACGAGGCCGATCCCGCGATTTGTATTACCTTTAAATAGTCTATAGTATACTCACTCGTTGTTTTATTTCTAGCTAAACGGAGGAGGAGATGTGGCTATGCTTGAACTTACTGGAGAAAACTTCATGCCCAACCTCAAAGTGTGGTTCGGAGACGTAGAAGCCGAGACGATGTTCCGATGCGAGGAGTCGATGCTGTGTGTTGTACCTGATATTTCAGCCTTTCGCAACGGCTGGCAATGGGTTAGGCACCCTACTCAAGTAAGCATACATTCGACCTTAACCCTGTACCCCGTCCAGTAAGATTTCCCGTTGCATGTTGATCTTGACGTGCTTCAGTCAGCATTTTTTTCTCTGTCTGAGAAGATAAATGTGTACAAATGAGAAAGTGCGCGGCATTTGCTTCATGTTTTCTACACGGCATGCAACTGGCAAGTTCTCTGCTCATGCTGGTGGGGTGTACGGAAAATATCCTGCTCTAGTTTAATTTGTTCCCCCGTCCCCTTCCGTCGTCTATGGGTCGGTTCGACAGGAACACTGGCAATGGGTTTTTGCCGTTCCTGCCCATTCATCCGCTCAGTTTTTGGGTAGTTTGATACCAGCATTTGTTTCAGATCGTGTCCCGTAAAGTATATTAGTTAATTTTTTTACTGTTGTTATCAACTATTATTGCGTCCTAACTGTCTTCGACGACCTTCCTAGCTTTAAGCTATTAAGTGATTGATTGAAACAAAAATAAAACAGATTCGCGCCAAGTTTGTCTAAAAACCAGTAAGGAGCTACTGCGCAACATAACAGTTTCTGAAATCGGGTTTTAGAGGGCTTGATCAACTTTTTTTTTGCTTACTTTTGGAATCTGTTTTAAAGCAATTTCTCCTCAGGTGCCTGTATCACTGGTGCGCAACGACGGTGTGATCTACGCTACCAAGTTAACATTCACCTACACTCCAGAGCCTGGCCCCCGGCCGCACTGCCCTCAGGCCGAAGAGATCGTTCGCAACACCCCCAACGGCCTGCAGGCGGGACATATGGGCTATGACCCTCATAACGGGCAGCATATGATGTAAAGGACATTTGGAGCTATACGGGAATGAATTTAATAAGCTCTAAGAAGGCAGCCATTTCTATTGGTGGATCCTGGGGGAAGCCACACAGGATTGGCACGATCGACGACCAATCACAGAACAGGCGTGATTGAAGTTAAAAGAATTGGTAAAAAGACGAACGCGGTCTGACGTAACTTAAGTTTGTGACAATGATCAAGTGGATTGTTGCCGCACTGTGATCCAGTCCACGAGTGATTTTTTAGACTTGAGACAGGTGCTCCTCAGATTAGCTAATACTCAGTTTTCAGAGTCAGTATATATTGTGCGAGTGCCTTGATGGTACATTTTTTATTCTGAATATCTTTATTTCGTTGGTATTTAGGCCTGTCATATTGACTAGACCGCGACTCCGTTTTTTTTTTTTTGGGGGGGGGGACTCTTTTTCCTTGGGTAGCATGATTTTGAAATATTGAAGGTGCTTGAGCCGTTTGTGAGTCACACAGAAAGAGCCACTTCGAACGTTGAATATTTAGTCTTGCTGGACCACTAGCGATTATCGAGGCCCACATGTCTAGCACTTTCCAAAGATTTTGCTAGTGTGCTTTTACTCCCTTATATGTGACACAAATAAGTTAGGCTACAAGTGGAATAAGTTAAGCACAAGTGGAAGTTGACAGGGGTTAAAAAGCAGTCGGAACCAGGCTTCAATTTCTAGATTTTGCTTGCGGATTCCAGATATCCGTTTTCGCCGAGGCGGACGCGGAAGGTCAATCCAGGCCAAAAACTTCTGGAAGTCTGGGGTGTTGGGACACCCCAGATTCCAGAATCTGGAAGGGTGTCATAGAGGCAACATGTTTACAAGACAGAATATATATGTAAGTGGATGGGGTAGAGGAAAAGGACGAATGATTGGCAATTGTAACTGTCGACGAAAATTTGATTAATTTTATAATTAGCAATCATCGTACCAAGCCATTAACTTTAATGCGAAAGGCTACCTGACGTTCGGGTGTGTTAAAAATCCACATTATCGAATATCCCCCCCCCCCGAAGGAACTACAGTGTGTCGAAGCATACGTAATAACATACCCTCAAATGGCAAGCAGTGATCGAAAAAGCACTGGCCCTTGATATTATAATATCGTAATGGGTTGGTCTAACGTGGGAGTTTATAAGATGGAGTGCTTTCAGTGTGATACTTTGAATTGAATGCAACGTTGTGTACTTAAATATTTCATATTTATCGGATTAGCTCGCGAACATATCTCGTTTATTTCATTCCAGTTGTAAAAGTTTGTACAGTGATTCTTCTGGTGTTATGTGCAATTTCTTTGAATAAAAACAATTTCTACCCGAAATATAAATTCAAAAGGAGTGATACACCAAATTCGGACCATGAACGCTTTCGAAAAACCAGAAACGAAATAAAATCGTTTCGCATCTCTATATTTAGTGAGCTTATTGCGCACTACACTATAGGGCGATTTTGGCGGTCTGGAAAGCTCCGCGAGCTTATGCGCCGGCTGTTCTTGCGACTTCGGCTAAAAATCGCTCCGCTTTCCAGAGCTGTTCTCGCGCTCCGCTAGTTTCCGCGAGCACTTGGAAAGCGAATCCACTTCGCGAGTGGAAAGGGATTTCGGTAAGTCAGCGAGAAGTTGTAAAGGCGAAATGACTTTTTGCTTGTTCTTGCGCTCGGCGGATTCTCGCTTTGCTTTTCGGGAAGCAAACCCAAGAGATCGCCCTTATATTCGTAATGACCAACAGATAAGGGAAGAACGCTAGATGGCATATGGCCTCTAGTGACTAGCTCCGCCTATTTATGTAAAAAGGGCGCGCCATAATAAACGAAGTAGGCTCCTCCCACTCTGTATAGAGCCATCTAGTTTTCAAGAAGGAAACTGCCAAAGCCGTTAGATGGCGTATGATAATGCTAATCGACGAAAACAATATATGAACTAATCTAGTTTCTCAAATGTCTACCCCATCCGAAAGAGTCCTCACTGCTGGAGTGCTGATACCAATAGCGCATTAGACCAGGCGCAGGAAATCCGCAATGGCAGTTGGTGCATGCTAAAAGTCTAGTGAACCGACCTTCGTCTTAAAGTTTAACCGAAAAGGGCTGAGATAGAGATAGGTCAATCTAATTAACCATCACTTATTCACTTAAATAGGCTTGAAGACCAGATGAAAATGCGTTACTTCGTTGCTCCACTTTTCACGAATAATCGATTTTCGTATATTGGACTTTTTCTGACGGATTTGTGGTGACTCTATGTCTTGTACCTGTGTTATAAGCTTGACAAAAACGATTTACGAAAAATTTGTGTCAACGCAGAGAGCAGTCTCCACCTAGTTCACCACTGGCCACTGAAAAGCAGCGTTTGTGTTGAGATAGCTTAGCAGAACTTTGCGTTGTGAGGACGACCGTAGATATTGCGAAATTCATACTAGAGTATACAGTGAAAAAAAAATCCCTTAACACGATCCAAAGAATTCAGTGTATCCAATAAAATGATACAAAGATAAGTTGGCTATTCAGTTAAACTTTAAGTTGCGGACATCTCGCAATACAGAGTGTTTCTGCTCAGATATTCTGAGACTTGACTTCTTTACAACTAAGCTATGGTTACATAAAATTACACACGCCTTCGGCTGTTTTTTAACTCTTTCCATGTCCCTTGCTTCGAATGACAATCTTGGCAAAATTTGCGAAACCAGTCTCCGGAAGTAAAAAGCTCCGGCCGAAACAGTTACTCTTGCAAGCAGGATTCTGATAGGTGCTTCGAAAAGTCCAAGGTGGGTCTGGTCTAAGCATAGTACTTAAAATTTAATTAGCCTAAATTGCACTTGCAAACAACAGGGATGTAAAATCCCGATGAGTAGCTGAGTAGCTTGCGTTGGTAGTATTTTAGTAAATGCCTGAAGAGGTGAGAGTTTCTAAATGTGCTTCGAAATCCGTTGTTTCCTAGCTATAGCAGGACCAAAGAGCCTAGTGTTGGGCGATTTCGGACCACATATCGATATCGAGATGTAAACATTACGATGTTTGTACATTTATAGTTATTGTACATAATCCAAGATAAGTTACATAAATATATCCGAAATTGGAGCAATACGTTTTATTTATTCAAAGTTTGAGTGCAAGATGCATTTTTACGACAATTTTGTTCTTAAATTTTGATGAAACGAGACGTTAACTATAGCAAAACATGTCATAGAAATATCGATTATCGAAAGTGAAAATATCGATATATCGAAAAATCCAAATGTCACCAGAAGAGCCCCAACGTTCGCAAGCAATTGTGCTTCGTCCCCAACAATTCATAATTGGTATCAAAAATGTATTCCAAGACGTCATGAACGTACGATTTATGTGATTGCTAAAGAATACCCAATCGTATTTCGGAGAGCTGACATTAGAAAAAGGTGTCACTTTTTGAAATTATACAACAAGTGAACAGGAAATTGTGGTTACATTTACAACAAATCAGAGCAGAGAAAGATAAAAGCGACACAGTGTCTGGAAAACAATGGAAATTCAGACTTATGGAATCTCCAGTCTGCACGCAGTATTTCAGAAAATGAGGCTTACACTGTTCCACATAACCACCCTTTTTTGCCTGGCCTTAACGTTGCAGGCAGGGATAACGGTCAGGTAAATTCTTACACCTAATTTTCATCAGATTCCTAAGGTGGTTAGTTCGCACGGTTTCGATACGTTTTGGGCACAAAATTTACACGTGTAGTATGCATTTGGTTCTGTTGAAAACCGAATTCCAGACCGTTCCACTTTTGGTAAGCGTTACGGAGATGTGGGGGCAGGGGCTGCTAAATACCTACTGATTAGACTCCGACTAGGTCTAGGTCCGGAACTGGCGGAACTTAATCCTTTTAAGGTCGGGCTTCACTACCCAGATTTTTAGCCCGGATTCTGGGTTCCGTTTTCTTCGATACCGGTATGGGTAGTGAAGACATGTCTGAAACGGTCTGAAAGCACCCCGGACGCGTCCGGGAATCCGGTAGAAAAATCTACCAGATTCCCGAATTCTGGGTGAAAAGAAGCGGGAATTTGAAAGTAGTTTTCATTTGACTAGGAGAAAATATTGTGCTGAGGTGGCAAAATCTAAGAAAATGACAGAAGTGCTGAAAAATGCCCAAAAGTGGACTGTTGAAGAGACATTTGATTTGATTTCTGTTTGGAACCTCACATAATCCGGACCCCAGATTCTGGGGCGTCTGGGTAGTGAAGCCCGACCTTTATAGTTCTTTAGCAATGAGAAATCCACCTTCCTCAAAAATACAACGGGGATGAAGTCAGAATGAAACTGAAACATGGTGATTAGAACCCCATGAATAATGAAGATACGGGTTCAGTGCAGCCTGTTCATTATGGGGTCATGATGAAATCAGAGATAGCAGGATAATGGTGGGACATTTCCTTTCTAGGCAATCCTGCAAAGAACCTGGACAACTACATGTTACTGGAAGACACGATTGCGCTGGGGCCCTAACTTCTCCTCGACACTGCAGGTTCAGCACTGACAGAAGCAAAACCTACTGGATTGTCAAGGACCAAGTGACAGGTATGAGTCACAGGAATTCTACTCCAGTCCTCTGCACTGTGATAACTGTACGGGAAACATAGGTGGTCAGGTCAGACCTCCTTCGTCACATCAGGGACCCATAAATTTCCTGTAATCACTCGCCATTCAGGGGGCTTGTCAATAAGAGATTTCTGATGCAATCTTGACCGACCAACCGGTAGTTCGAGAAATAGCCACGGGGATAGAATACGCGACTATCCAGATAGACAAAATTTGGGATTGGCTGCTGGCGCCTTGAGGGAGGAGTCTCTTAGGCGCTCACGTCCAATGAGGCAAACAAGAACGCCGATTCGACCCAAGCGGAATTTTTGGAAAGTAAGAGTAGCTTCATGCAACATAGCAACATAGAACCATAGGAAATGACAAGCCCCCTAAATGGCGAGGCATTACAGGAAATTTATGGGACCCTGGTCACATCTATTAGAGGACGACCACCGGCTTCTTTTTATCTGAAAGTTTGTTTCCCAGTACTTCCGAATTTTCAGTTTTCGCTCAATGCAAACACGAAGGCCGAAAAGCCGATCCTCTTGGGTACGATGCGGATAAACCATTTCGATAACGCGATACAAAGAGTTTCCAAATATGGAAAGCGCAGCTCAATATTATGATCCACTCAAATCGAGCTTTCGACATTAATACAGACGTAAGTCTTCGTGACAAGGGGGAGACTGATTCCAGTGGAGACAAGTTGCCTACTTACTAAGATTCGCCTTCTTGTTTCGTCAGAGTTCCACTTCAGTTAGACCAGCATCATGGGTCATCTATCAACTCAAATTAAATATTTGACACGATTTTGAGCGTTTCTAAATCTTTGGATGCGGCAGGGGGATCAACAGTTGGGTCACAGCCCACAGGGGAGGGAGGGGGTCCTAGCCTAGCCCCAAACTTCGCCAAAATTTGCATTTGCAAACCAAATTAGTGGTGTCAATAAATAACTGTCAATTTTTAACAAGACCAAAGGTTTCGATGGGATCCCAAAAATTCAATATTTGATCCAGACAATTTGGTTTTGTCTTCGCCAGATCAAGTCTTCGCCTTGAGCATTTTTACTCTTAAAATTTAGAAACAGATTAATCTGAGAAAACCAAGTTCAGATATGGAATTAGCATGTGTATTTATCCCTATAAGTCATAACTATTTTGACGAAACCAATCGAAACAATCCTGTCTTACTTCTGCCAGTTTCCAGTTTCGGCGAAATTCCGGAACTACTTATCCGGCGAAAAAATAATGCTCAAAAGCGAATTCAGCGTATCTCCTTACCCCTATATCCAACATCTAATCAACTTCAAATAAAAATTTAACTTATAACAAATTTTCCGGTTTCAGCCGGATTCCGGACGAAGTATATGCCCGGATAAAAATGATTGTCATTAACGGATTCAGCATCTCTTCTTATCCCTAAATCGGACATCTAATGGGTCACTGGAACACCGGAACCTCCCTAATCTTCTTACCCCTTAATCGCCTATCTCATTAGCTGTTTAAAATATTTTGTTTGTCCCTTTATTTGAACCCACACCCCTAAATGTAGGGCTACATAGCCCATCTACGAGCTCGACCTCTCCCTTGACCCAAAGAATCCTCCCACCAAGTTTCATCAAAACATATCATTCCCTTCGAGAGTTATCGTGCTCAGAGACAGACGGACGGACAGACGGACAGACGCGATGTCATGGGTATCCCTCTACCTACGTTTTGGGATTCCAAAAACAGACTGTTGAAAATTCTGTTGAATAAAGCAATGATAAAGTTAAGAGCTTCGACGTCGCACAGTAGAGGAGGAGACGTAGCAAATAATACTATTATCGCTAACTACACTTTTGTTTCACCATAGGCGACGGGATTTGCGTCGAGAAATGCTTGCCGGCGGCTAGCACCGAATGCAAAATGAAAGCTAGGCGCAACCGCCACTCGACGTGCCGGCCCACACAGGACCTATTTTACACCGAATACGGGGACACCATTTGCGCCTGCAAGGACAACTACATCGAAACAGAACCGGGCGTATGCTACCCATTGTACCAGAGGGGACCGTGCAAACAAGGGGAGTATCTCGCATGGAACGACAACGAGCCAAAATGTGTCCTGAATACCTGCGGAGAGGGCCAGGCGTATTTGGACGTTAGTAAACTCTTTGGGGTGGTCCAGCCGATCTATTCCTGCTTGAACTTGCAAAGTAAACATTGCAATGGAAACGAAATAAGATTCGACGAGAAAACTTTTCAACCAACTTGCACAAGAACGATGTCACGTCACTGGCTGCGAAGGCTGCGACGTTCATCGTTCTTCTGCGCCGGCTGCGAAGTTTATCTTCACGAGTGTCCGCCGGGGTACGTCCGAAAAGAGGACAAGATTTGTGTCAAAAGAAAAAGACCTTAGTTTACACCGAAAGCCTGCGGAGAGGGCATTATTTGGACATTAGTAAACTGTTTGGGAATCAGGGCCGACCTATTCCTGCTTGTACTTGAATAGTAAACTTTGCAACGGAAATTAGACCAAATTTGATGAGAAAACATTGCAACCAACTTGTACAAACAACCCAATCACGCCTTCGCACAGGTTTTTCTCCCGCCATGCCCGAAGGGCCAGGTCCGAGAAATGGATAAGACGTGTGGTGGTTAGCCGTTACGGGTTCGACTATACATAATGAACCGGAAGGAAGTGATCATTCGTAGTCGTCCCGTTTGGCAAGAATAAATAAGGGAGCCCTTATTTATTCTTGAGTTTGGTAAACTGATCAGTTCGGTTTTAAAATTTCTATTTCTGCCAAATTAAAATGAACGTCTTAAAGCGTCCAATCGTAGAATTATAAAGTTTTGCTTACATCTGCGAGTTCGCAGAGAAAGATAATGGCGAGACAATATTCTGGAGAATCACGAGGAAAGATCTTCCAAATCTTGCAAAATCGAGTGAACTGACCTTTGTTCTGACCGTTAACAACCCATAAATTTCCTTTACAGGGGGCCTGTCAATAAGAGATTTCTGATGCTATCTTGAGCGCACGGAATGTAGTTCGAGAAATACCCAAGGTCCAATGACATTCAAGACCAGATAGACAAAATTTGGGATTGGCTGCTGGCGCCTTGAGGGAGGAGTCTCATTGGCGCGCACGTCCAATGAGGCAAACAAGAATGCCGATCGACTCAAGCGGGGATTTTTGGAAACTGGATGGTTCGGTCATCATATCAATATAGAAGCATAGGAAATGACAGGTCATAGGAAATAGGGAAATAAGGAAATTTATGGGTCCCTGCCGTTAATTATTACTAAGAAACTAAAATAAACGGGAATTCAACTGCAAACAGGAGGAGCCAATTTGAAGTAAACAAACAGGAAGCTGGGGGGGGGGGGAATAATAGGACGAACAGCATCAGAAGGCACATAAACGTATGTACAACGTCTGTGGGACATGTTTTACTTTGTGTTGGAGGTATCCTAATGCTTTCAGTTACACATTCTCGTAACAACCAGTGTTTCCAGATTGTGTTTGCAGAAAAACGCCCTGGGATTTTGAAAACAAGCCCGGCTCAATTTTACCAAAATATTCGTTGATCAACTAACGATTTCAGGCAAGTCATTCGGGGGAAGAGGGGCTCTTAATTTAAGCCTAAAAAAAGAGTTAAACATTTCGAGTCTGTGTGAAAACCTGGGGTTGAGACTCAAAATAGATTTCAAAAGGCAAAATACAAAGCAATGACTTAACTTTTAGAAACAGCTGAAAACTGGTCAAAAAACACCCAAAAAAAGAAATATAATAGGCTTTTTATAAGAAATAATAGGTTTGTAACGTAATATTTCCCCATTTCCAAGAAAACGCCAAAAACAAGCCATCGCAAAAATCTTCCGCCCCAGCCCTCAGAAATAAGCCCATGGGGCGGGAAACAAGCCCATCTGGCAACACTGGTAACAACTGAGGCCTGCCAAATCTTGCAAGCAGGGTTTTGGCAGGCGCTTCAAATGGTATAATAATGCCCCTAAAGGGGAGGGTTTAACTCGCAAGGAAATTTTAGAAAATGAGTATCACACTGCTTCAAATAACCATCTTCGTTTGTCTGGTCTTGAAGGAACAGAAAACTTGACTCAAACTTGACTCGGGGAGCTAGCTAACATATCAAGAATGTACCCTGAGTCGATATTGAGAGTAAGAAAAAATCTTGTTACGACCATTGCAGTTTCCGGGCAGTTTCCGAGAATTCGACTTTTGAGCAGAAGGTTTGCAAAAGCAAAAGGTTTGTGTGCCGCGACTAGGAATCGAACCCAGGCCGTCTTGTCGGGGAGGTCGTTTGTCTGTAGTCCACACGTAAAAAGGCGAACTTTTACAGTACATGAGTGCATAATTACAGTGCATAAGGGGCAAGGGCCTGCCAGCTAGCTTTGGGAACACTAAGGAGGGGGTTCGAGACGGTTCTAGCTTTGGGAACACTAAGGAGGGGGTTCGAGACGGTTATTGTCTGTCGACAACAAGACCCTGTATATTTATCTAAGCCCCCCCGGTCGATTCGGTGGCCGAAAGTTGCATAGTCAAGTTTACTGTTCCTTTAACCCTGGAGGCAAGAATAACGACCAGGTAAGGTACATTTAATGGTAATAGAATTCCTAGATTAGCCCGCCAAATTCACCAGTTTCGATAAAAAGCTACGCGCTAGATTTACTCGGCTAGCGTTCCTTTTTGTCACTCAGCGGAACAGATGTCCCAAGAATTCCCGAATAAACCGAGGGGTTGCCCACTCCCGGCACTTGGTGTATCCTCTCCCGGCACCTCTTACAATTAATGGTAATAGAATTCCTAGATTAGTCCGCCAAGTTCACCAGTTTCGATAAAAAGCTACACGCTAGATTTACTGGTCTAGCTTTCCTTTTTGTCACTCAGCGGAACAGATGTCCCGAGAATTCCCGAACAAACCGAGGGGTTACCCACTCCCCGGCACTTGGTTTATACCATATCTTCGGCACCTGTGCCGGCCATAAGTTAGGCGATTTTCCTTCCAACGCTTCTATGCTCATTTTTATGGCACTTGCAGCTTCGCTCAAGTGCCATATACCGATCACTTTTCCGTCGGTCGGTCTGTCTGTCGGTCGGTCGGTCGGTCGGTCCGGTGATCGCGAGTTAAGTCGGGTCTTCACCTTCCGGAATCTGGGTTCCCAGATTCTCCGTGATTTTTTTTGAATTTCTTCTGCGATACTTGAAAATTCCGGAAATCTGGAAGTTCAAAAGACCCTTTTTTCCGGATTATTTTGATGTACTTTTGGACCGGTTCATCTTCCAGATGCAATTTACAGAAGAAGTCAAAGAAAAATCTGGAAGCCCAGATTCCGGAAGTTCCGGGAGGTGAAGACCGGACTTTAGGGTACTTCCAGATGTGCTAGGACGATGAAACTTGGCAGGAAAATCAGGGACCCGACCGGACTAACCTGGAAATAATCAGTTTCCCAATCCGACCACCTGGGGGGGAGTGGAGGGCTGGGGAATCCGGAAAATGGGAGTAGTTTGTAACTTTCGAACGGATGATCGGATTGGAATGAAACTTAATAACTGAATAAATGGCATACCTCTGATGTCTCATTTGAAGTCCGGACCGGATTCAACAGCTATTTACCGATCACTTTTCCGTCGGTCGGTCTGTCTGTCGGTCGGTCGGTCGGTCGGTCGGTCGGTCGGTCGGTCTAGGACGATGAAACTTGGCAGGAAAATCAGGGACCCGACCAAGCTAACCTGGAAATAATCAGTTTCCCGATCCGACCATCTGGGGGGGAGTGGTGGGCCGGGGAATTCTGAAAATTAAGTAGTTTTTGTCACACTTTTTCGAGTTGGGGTACTTCCAGTTGGGCTAGGACGATGAAACTTGGCAGGAGCATCAGGGACCCGACCGGACTAACCTGGAAATAATCAGTTTCCCAATCCGACCACCTGGGGGGGAGTGGAGGGCTGGGGAATCCGGAAAATGGGAGTAGTTTGTAACTTTCGAACGGATGATCGGATTGGAATGAAACTTAATAACTGAATAAATGGCATACCTCTGATGTCTCATTTGAAGTCCGGACCGGATTCAACAGCTATGGGGGAGTTGGGGGGGGGGGGACCGGAAATCTCGAGAAACGGTTAGAGTGGAGGGATCGGAGTGAAACTTGCTGGGAAGAACAAGCACCTGCTCCAAATAAATCTTTTTTACATTTGGAATGGATCCGGACACTGGGGGGGGGGGGTGGAGGGGAGTTTCCCGGAATTCCAGTAATGGCGGTTTTGGGGATTTTCACGACGAAACTTGGGAGGCGAATCAGGGACCAGATCAGACTGACTTACAAATAAAAATTTACATGATCCGATAGTCGTGGGGGGAGTAGCGGGAGGGGGAATCCGGAATATTGAGTCATGCGTAACTTTGGAACGGTTGATCGGATTTGAGTGAAATTTGATAATTGATCAGAGGACATGTCTCTGGTGATCTTTGTCATGTCCGGACCGGACTCGACAACAATGGGGGGGGGGGGGGCGGAAACTACGTGACCGACTCAGACTGGAGAGATCGGGATGGAACTTGGTGGGAATGATAAAGAGATGCTCTGGATAAATCACTTACAGAACCGGATTGGCTCCGGCGACTGTGGGTCAGTTTGAGGGGGGGGGGTCCGGAATTCCGGTGATCGCGATTTAAGTTACTTCCAGATGTGCTAGGTTGATAGAACTGAGCTGGAATATTAGAGACTAGACAAGATTGGCTCAGAAATCGCCACTTTCCAAATCCGACATTCCTTAAAGTACCAATCTTGACCGTAAATTTTGAAAAATACTTTTAAGCAAATTATACATTTTCATGATCCCCATGAGTCCATTATCATTTTTTGCCTCAAGGGTTTTGCTTACAAATGAAGTTCTAGCTCCCTTAAAGTGCACATCTGAACCGTAAGGTCGAAAACTACTTTTTTTTATCAGACGATACATCTCAACCCATGATCATTTGTGCCACAAGGGTTTTGCTTTAAAATTGATTTTATCACCCTTAAAGTGCACATTTTAACCGCAAAGTGAAAAAAAAAATCTTTTTACCAAACGGGTAAAAATCAATGATCCCTAAGGCCTATAATCGTTTTGTCTCAATAGCTTCTCTTACAGATGAATTTCTAGCGCCTACAAAGTGTGTATTATTACAGCCAAGTTTTAAAACAAAACACTTTTCTCTATAGCTCCCTTAAAGTGCGCATCTGAACCGCAAAGGTAACCTTAAAAGTACTTTTGATCAAACACTACATCTCAACCCATGCAAGTGCCATATGAGCTTACAGCTCTTGTTATGGCACTTGCAGCTTCGCTCAAGTGCCATATACCGATCACTTTTCGGTCGGTCCGACTGACCACTGTTCTCGAGTTAGGGTACTTCCAGAAGTGCTAGGACGATGAAACTTGGCAGGCATATCAGGGACCCGACCAAACTAACCTAGGAATAGTCACTTCCCCGATCTGACCACCGTGGGGGGAGTGGAGGGATGGGGAATCCGGAATCTTGAGGCAAGTATAACTTTCGAACGGGTGATCGGATCTTAATGAAACTTTATATTTTGAAAGACCTCGTGTCTCAGACGTCACACTTCAAGTCCGGAATGGATGCGGTGACTATGGGGGGAGTTGGAGGGGGGAACTGGAAATCGTTTGACATGTTCAGAGTGGACGGATCGGGATGAAACTTGGTGGGAAGAACAAGCACAAGCCCTAGATACATAGTTGACAAGACCGGACCGGATCCGAGCACTGTTGGGGGAGTTGAAGGGAGGGTTCTGGAATTCCGGTAATCCCGACTTAAGATGCTTACACTTGTGCTAGAACGATGAAACTTGGCAGGAATATTAGGGACCCGACCAAACTAACTCGGAAATAGTCACTTCCCCGATCCGACCACCGTGGGGGGAGTGGAGGGAGGGTGAATCCGGAATATTGACGGATTTATAGCTTTGAACGAGGAGTCGGATCTTAATGAAACTTGATATTTGGAAAGACCTCGTGTCTTTAGGTTGCGAGTTTTACTAGAAATTTAGTACAGTACTTTCACTCTTGCAAAACGAACTTCCTCGGAATGAAAAAGAAAAAAAAATAATAGGAAGTTGTTTGGCGTCCGATAGTAGAATTATACAGTTGTGGTTATATTTACAGCACATTAGAGTGGAGAAAGATTAGACCGCATCCGGGAAACCATGGATATGCAAGCGTACTGAACATTCCAGTCTGTAAAAAGTGTTCCGGAGAATGAGGTCAACACTACTCCACATATCTACCTTTTTTTGTGTGGCATTGACCTTGGAGGCAAAAATAGTTAGCAGGTAAGCTCTCACGATTAACTGTGGCTGTGATAGGACTCCTACTTGCAAGTTCGCGAAGTTCACTGGTTTCCATTAAATACTAGGTTACAGGGCTAACGATCCTTTTGTTACGGTGATGCCATCTGCATTCCGTACTTTTTCCTTATGCCGCCGCTAGGCAGCGTTAAGTCCGGTCTTCACCTCCCGGAACTTCCGGAATCTGGGCTTCCAGATTATTCTTTGACTTCTTCTGTAAATTGCATCTGGAATATGAACCGGTCCGAAAGTACAAGAAATTCAAAAAAAGTCTCGGAAAATCTGGGAACCCAGATTCCGGAAGGTGAAGACCCGACTTTACTCCCTTCCGTTGCCTGTGTCTTTGTTCTTTTATACCGTCGTGGCCACTTTCGTATTATTTGTTAACTCTCTGGTATTTGTGAATCATGCCAGGTTGGTGATTCACCTTCTTCGGCACTTCTTCCCGGGGCCTTGACCGTCAAACAACCGTTTTACCTAAGGTTGTTTAATTTATGTTGTAAGTACTTCAGTCAATAAAACCTTATGTTTATTTACGGACCATAGGTCACTTCTATGAGTCTCAGTTAAGCTCCTTATGAGTGGGCTGGCCTGTAAGGCCTAGTGTATGATGGGTGGTTGATAACCTGTTGTGTGTTCGGTATGCAAACCATAGTGTGAATCGACCAAAGGAATCCATAATGAACCCGTGAAGTTTTGCACGTGTTGTAGGCCACCAACGCCCTAGGCCATCCTGACTCCGATGATTGTTTACCTGGACATTTACCATCTTATGTCTGGCCTACTACACCCCTCGCCATAACATCAAGTTGAGAGTGCAACCTTCATATATAAATGCAGTCATCGTAACACTTTGAGTTCTGTCGAAAGCCGACCCTATATCCTAGAGAACAGCGTTTCACTTCTGGTAAGCGTCAGTGAGAGGTAGGGGCAGGGACTAGCTAAGCTTGTCTGATATTTTGAATAAGGTAGTTATCTACTGCAACGACCCCGAACCCTTGTCGGCTCAGGTTTGGGGTCTGGTTCCGAATAGCCTTTAATGTTTAACTGAAAAGCCAGCTTATTTTTATATCTAGGATTTGAATACACTGAGCTAATTTGACTCTTCTAAATGAGTTTTTGTTTTTCTCACCTTGAACTCTAGTAGTGACGTTCAGAATCTGCACTACTGGCTTGACAAAATAAAGTTCACCCGACGCGGCGAATTTGAATTTCAACAAATCCGTGCCTTTCAATGTCGAACGAAGTGAACCCTTATCCTCCCCTCTATTAGGTTTGCTCGGCTTCCATCAGTCAAACGCAGCTACGGCAAAACGTTGATGATGCTATCTCGACATTGTCGTGCATGTATAATAATATATTACAAACTAAACAAAATGGACTACCACGACCAAGTACTTGACTGCATATCGCGACATTAGAACGAAACTATTCCATTTCCAGATGCGCTCCGATGGAAACCATCCATTGTCCAAAAACGCCAAAAATGGATTAGTACGCCATCTGGTGTGGATTTTTTTTTCTGAATCCGAAGCAATCAACGCTAGGTGTCCCTCAATTCGCAATTTCCTGGCTTTAACTACAGGGTGAAGCTATTTGATGTCCAGCTTCAAATGGCTTTCCTGAAAAGTAGCGGTTTTGGACATAAGGCGTTTTTCCGTGCTCCCACAAACAGTTTGTGGGTCGATTGTGGCTCGAAAAGAGTGTTTCCGCGGCCTTTTGTGCGGCCCACAAGTGTGTTTCCGCGACCAACACGATTTTCGTGGCTCGCTTTGTAGCTCAAATTCGACAAACAACTGCCCAGGTGATTGTCGATTTTGTGGCTCAATTTTGGCGGGAAATTCAAATTTAGCAGCAAAACAACGTCAAAACAATAAAATTAAAAACTTTCTCAGGTATGTGGACATAAAACGGGAGATCCTTTTTGCACGGAACGGTAAGGACGAAAGCCTGCAGTTCTATTTATTGAGATTTTGCATGATTTTTATTTATATATTCAGACATTTGAATTTACCGCCGAAAAAATAGACAAAACGGCGTTTCCGCGAGTTTCAACTTGTGGCTCGACTATGTGGCAAACAATCGTGTTTCCGCGAAAAACACTCAGAAGTTTGTGGTCCACAATTGTGTCACGGAAAAACGCCTATAGGATAGTTTCAATCAGAGCAATATAAGATAACACTAGGGAGTAGCGCCACGTCTTGGAAAAAGTGACACACACTCGAATGGCAGCGACACTAGTACCACTAATGATAGAGATAAGGGAACGTCCCTACTGAAACTCAATCAGTCGTGTACCAGCGCTGGCTCCAATCGAAGATACTGAGAGCGAGACACGATCCACTGGCACGATCTTTGGCTCCAATAACTTAAAATTCTGAACACAGACAAAAGATGATGCAGCCTCCCCGGTTTTTTTTATGTGTCCAGAACCGCATCTTAGCTTTACTAGAGATTTCTAATCCCGCAAGTTTCTATACCACAAGCGTAGTGGGCTGCGCTCTGCGCTACGACTATGGCCCGATTGTGAAGCACGGAAAGCTTAGGTCTTGGCGCTACTCCCTAGTGTTATTTTGCTATGGTTTCAATTTGAGCGTATTTGGAGATAGGATAGTTTCATTCTGATGAACCGAAATGATCAAACAAGGCGACCTTGAGCGCAATACCATCCTGAATATAGAACTAGTCATGAACGGGGAGGGAAAATTATAGGTTATCCTCCTGAGACCCGAGTCTAAACCAGCTGACACATACACATGGAAACTTCCAATTTTGATCAGAAAAATGCGTAGATTTCGAAACTAGCCTCCAAAAAAATCCCCCTTCTACCCCTCCCCCCTATTGAATGTCCACTGGGGGGGGACATTCGGTCCCAATCCTTGAAAAAGTAACAATGCTTTCAGCAAAGAACATTTATTTCAAATTTGTCAATTCAGTGCAAAACGATGAAAAGAGGTTCAAGCTCATGAATGAAACGACCTGAAACACTTTCTGTTTCCAAAACGGCCTAAAAAAAAACTTTGCGTTTGTCCCCCCCCCCCAGCCCGAATGTCGACACTTGGCTTCATCTTTAAAATTCTCATACTCAGGCATGTGAATGCCTGTTCAAGCTGACTCGGGGAGTGGACCTCGAAACCTTTTCGGTTAGGGGAGATACTCCTGCTCGCTTTTTGTCCTGCCATTGAGATCCTCCTGCTAGCCTTTTTCCAGCCTGAGTCGCTTCTCAGGACTCTGGGTATTTAGCTACGGGGAAGTGAAAGTGAATCAGTTGCTTCATCACCTCTGTAAACTTGTTGTGGGCAGGCATACGAAATTCAAGGATACCACCGGAAACGGCAGAATCAATGAAGCTGTTTACCAAATTAAGGCTACCGCCAATTTCTGGGATCTGGCTGTAAATTTGTCATACGAGGCCATTCTGTCACTCATGCCAACCCCACCCTGACCCCACCATGAAGCAATTGTTTCCGGCTACACTTCTTGGGCTCTTAGTTTCGATAAAGTCTGCTGGTTCTCATCCCAGCGTCTTTGGGTTCTTTTTTTTGTCTTACCCATTTACAGTCGGACGCTAGCAGTACAGGTTCATTCTCGTACCACTATGTGACTGCGACTTTCTGATCCTCTCTAATAATAGTACAGAAGCGTTATCTGCTTTAGGGGGGGGGGGTAGTTCTCATTCCAATCGGATTCATCATTCCACAGTCGTCCAGCTTTTTTCCAGTCAGAAAACCAAGAAAGCTGATCGACGTGAAAAAAGGTATCGAAGTAAATATTTGACCCTGGAAACAGCGTCTCAGTGAGACGAAGTATACTTCCAGCGCCAAATCCATGTGCTCTTACCTCGGTACTGTAAGTCGTGTGCCCTTGAATAAATCTACAAGCCTAGCATCTACCCAGACGAGCTGGGAAGCACACAGTTTTTGTCTACCAAATTTCCAGTGGCTGAAGCCTACCCAGTTTTTACTTGGTTGGGACCGGTTGTCCACCCGGGTGGACACGAATGTTATAAAAGGCACAGAAGAGGTTGCAAGGCAACTGTCAAGTTGTTTCTTAAGCCAATATATTTAACAGAACCTTCTTTCTTGTCCTGAATTTTTCCATTATTTTACCTCCTTGTTTTCTATTTTTTATATAATTTTTAAACTTCCCCACTTTGCTTTCTGCTCTGCCTCTGATTTTTGGCTATTTTTGGTTCTCTATTTCTCAGCACTGGTGTACCACAGACTCTTGAAAAAAAATCACAGATGGCATTCCAGTCAAGCGGAATCGAATGGTGGCGTTAGTTTCGACGCAGCGCAGCTACAATACTGCTTAAAAAATTCATATATAAAATGTCCACGGGGGTGGACGTAGGGTCCCAGGAGGTTATGACCCTTGTGAATAACGGAGTTACGACTTCAGTTCAACCAGGGACCCATAAATTTACTGTAATGACTCGCCATTCAGGGGGCTTGTCAATAAGAGATTTCTGATGCGCTCTTGACCGAGCGTCAGATAGTTCGAGAAATACCCACGGGGATAAAATATTGCCTTGAGGGAGGAGTCTCTTTGGTCTCACGTCCAAGGAGGCCCGGGATTGGCTCTATCTGAGCAAGAACGCCGATTCGACCCAAGCGGAATTTTTGGAAACTAGGTGGGGCTCGGGCAACATAGCAACATAGAAGCATAGGAAATGACAAGCGCCCTGAATGGCGAGTCATTACACAAATTTTATGGGTCCCTGGTTCAACGTGTGAATGAAAACAATTCATTACGGATGCTTGCTGAGAGTGAAATTAGCAGGACTTGGTTCTGATCTGGCAAACTTTCTTTCTAGACAATCCTGCGCTAAATCCGGACGGCTATACGTTGCCGAAAAGCAACAATGTGCGGACGTGCTTAAAACTCTACTCGGGCCACTTGTTCAGTCGTGTCAAACCGCACGTTGCAGCAGATCAAGAACAAATAATATGATAGAACCTCCGTCTCCCTGACTATACATAATAGCGGGGATTTCAGAAGCTTATAATTCCATAAGGGATCTAGGGATAGTATAAAAGGCAGAATGGGCAAGAGGGATCTTTCAAGAACGCACATAACAAAGCAGGTGTTCAGGCGCCCTTGGTCACTCTTTTAGAAGACCAACAAACTTGTTCACTGACTATCATCTTCTGAATACCTCCAAATTTCGATTTCGCCGGATTCAGGTCTACGAAAAACTACCGATCCCCTCAGAATATAACACAGATACCATCGCTTTCGATACCCAGAACTCAATGATCTTTCCGCGCTGACGAGTCGCCGGATTCCGTTCGATCCTAGAATTTGCTGAAAACAAGAGTATATAGAGAGGGCCTCAAAAGATTATGCTTCTATTTAAAATCAAGCCCTCTCTAACCAAACACTCTCTGTTCAAAACCAAACCCTATCATAATGCTAGCGACCTTATCCTTGCATGAAAGCTCCAGAAACGCGGGAAAAGTCGAACATGCATTCCCCTAGCTAATTTGCTCACCACCTGGATGCGGATCGCGACGCCGGAATTCTGACACACACTGAAAGACTGGCAACGCATTATCTTATTTTCCAATTCCAACCTAGCCAACAACAGTGTCAGCAAGTTGGTTGCAATAGCTATACAGGGATTTAAAATACATAAAAAAAAAAAGTAAAGCTGTTTTTCAGGTGACGGAATTTGCGTCGAGAAATGCGTGCCGCCGGCTACCCTCGAATGCAAGATGAAAGCTAGGCGAAACCAACACTCGACGTGCCGGCCCACACAGGACCTATTTTACACCGAATACGGGGACACCATTTGCACCTGCAAGGACAACTACATCGAAACAGAACCGGGCGTATGCTACCCATTGTACCAAAGGGGGCCGTGCAAACAAGGGGAGTATCTCGCATGGGACGACAACGAGCCAAAATGTATCCTGAATATCTGCGAAGAGGGCCAGGCGTATTTGGACATTAGTAAACTCTTCGGGGTGGTCCAGTCGATCTATTCGTGCTTGAACTTGCAAAGCGAACTTTGCAATGGAAGCGAAATAAGATTCGACGAGAGAACTTTTCAACCAACTTGCACAAGCAGGTTTTCACCTAACTGCGCCGGGTGCCACGTTCCTCCTCAGGAGTGTCCTCCGGGGTACGTCCGAAAACGGGACAAGACTTGTGGCAAACCAAAAAGACCTTAGTTAACACTGAAAGGAAGTGAGCAGCCACATTGGTCACATTCATCGAACAGTGATTATTAATCAAACCAGTTTCCCATATCCTTAATTTCAGCCCCAAAATTGCAACTCTTCCTGGTGCTGTCACCATAACTGTCTCCAACGAACGCTGTTGAATGGTTGACACATAGTTCGAGTCATCGTTAGGGCGGGTTCTCGTTCTTTCTTCTCAAGGTTCACTGGCGTGTTTTGGACTTGCACTGTTAGAATTTTCATAACAGATAGCGCATAACACTTTCAAGAATAACACCTTTTCAATTAGAAATAAAGTGTTATGACCAACACCAAAATACTAACGGGAAAGAAATGTCATTTAATAATGAAGAGGGGTTGGTTATTGTAGGCTACATAGGGGGTGAGCAAGTCTCCAGTAATTTACTAGCCGAATCGAGAACTGAGATGGTGTTGCTGTGTCGATTATTGAGGCTGAACCCCTTTGTGTCTGTATATTTTTCATGTCCTTGATCTTTACTTTTCCTCTACACAAAATTTACTGAGAAATACAATTTTATTCATTTTATTGACCCAGTTTTTACTTACACTGAGATGAGTGTTCTTCTGTTGATTACTGACTGAGGCTAAGCCCCTTTTGCCTGTGCACATTTTTCGTGTCCATTTTTTTTGTCCTGTACACAAAAATACTGAGAAATATAATTTGCTCGGAAATACGGTAGAGGTATGCTTATGTGAACAGTTACTTTAATGTGAACACTGCAGTTTTGGGCTAAATGGTAGACTGAAGATCCAAAATATCTGTACAGGTGTCTTCAGCTGCTCTTCTTACCTACTTCGGCTAACTGGTAGTTAGCTTTAGACACCGCAAGTGCATGGAAATGGCAAAATCCGAAGTCAACAAACGTTCACATAAGCATACCTCTACTGTATCTGTGATGTGTGTTTATCCTGTACACAGAATTTCCTGAGAAATATAATTTGCTCTCCAGCCATTTTACTGGCACCACGGAGAACCGAGTGTTCTTGTGGTCCATTACAGACTTTTTGAGAAATATAATTTGCTTTACTGAAAAATAAGATTTGCTAGGAAATGTAAGTAAACTGGACTCAAAATGTACACAAAGCGATAATGCTATAGGAGAACTTGTGTCTTCAGAGCGTACGAATGGTAAAACTTTCTGTACTCCTTTACTATACAAAGGCATGTCAACATGTATAATGTGCGAACGTTGCGCGGACCTAAACATGTGGTTGTTACAGTTATTAAGTAAAGTTACAGTTATGATAATGGCAATGACAGGAATGTGAGGAATTGCATAACTGGTGGTTGCGTGGAGAGGATGAGACGAAGGAGTTCGCTATCTGTTCTTGAGTCTGAATATGAAGATACAAAGGTATACAGTCGGTCCTGGACACAGACGTAAGAGAGGCAGGGAAGGCTAAGTACATCTTCCGCCCAAGCTGACTGCGAATCCTATTTCACTGCGCTGAAACGATAAGCCAGCTGATTTTAATTCAAGCCGTATTTCGGCCCGTCTTGGCAAGGGTCCTCCTCAGGCTCAAGCTAGAAAAACGAATATGTCTCATAAGAAAAAACAAGAGCTGGAAGCTCATATGGCACTTGCAAGGCTGGGTCAGAGGATGAAAGTAGGAATTCGTCAATTTGTGGTTTTGTTGTGATCATTTGTAATCAAAACTCTTGAAGTAAAAAACATGATGAACTCATCAGGAGCACGAAAATGTATATTTTACTCAAAAGTATTGTTTGTACTTTAAGGAAATCACTTGTGAGCAAAACCCTTAAGGCAAAAATGATCACGGGCTCATCACGAAAATGTGTATTTTGCTAAAAAGTATTTTTTGTACGTTGTGGTTGCGATTAGTACTTTAAGGGATGGTCGGATCTGGGAACTGACAATTTCTAAGCCAATCTTGTCAAGTGTCTGATTTCCAAGCCAAGTTTCATCGTCCTAGCACATCTGGAAGTACCTTGATTCGCGATCACCGGAATTCCGGACCCCCCTCCAACTCCCCCCACAGTGCCCGAACCCGGTCCGGTTCTGTCACTGATGTATCTAGAGCTTCTGCTTCTTCTTCCAACCAAGTTTCGTCCCAATAGCTCCACTCTAAGCGTGTCACAAGATTTCGGGTTTCCCCTCCACCTCCCCCCCCCAACATTCATCGGATTACATCCGGACTTCAAACAGGACATTTGAGACATGAGGTCTTTCCAAATATCAAGTTTCATTAAGATCCGATCACCCGTTCAAAAGTTATACATACCTCAGGATTCTCCCTCCCTCCACTCCCCCCACGATGGTCGGATAAGGGAACTGACTGTTTCTAAGCCAATCATGTCAAGTCTCTAATTTTCAAGCCAAGTTTTATCGTCCTAGCACGTCTGGAAGTACCTTAACTTGCGATCATCGGAATTCAAGACCCCCCTCCCTCTAACTCCCCCACAGTGCCCGAATCTTGTCCGGTTCTGTCACTTACGTACATAGGGCTTGTGCTTGTTCTTTCCACCAAGTTTCATTCCGATCGCTCCACTCCAAGCGTGTCACAAGTTTTCCGGTTCCCCTCTCCGATCCCCCCCCCACCTTTATCGGATCTGGTCCGGACTTGAAACTGGGCATCCGAGACATGTGATCTTTCTACGTATCAAGTTTCATTACGATCCGATCACCCGTTCGGAAGTTATACATACCTCAAGATTCCGGATTCCCCCTCCCGTCACTCCCCCCACGATGGTCGGATCGGGAAGTTGACTATTTTCAGGTTAATCTGGTCGAGTCCCTGATTTGCCTGCCAAATTTCATTGTCCTAGCACACCTGGAAGTAACTTAACTCCGTATCACCAGAATTCCGGAACCCCCCTCCAACTCCCCCAACAGTGCACGAATCCGGTCCGGGTCTGCCAATGACGTACCTAGGGTATGTGCTTGTTCCTCCCACCAAGTTTCATCCCGATCGCTCCAGTCTAAGCGTGTCACATGATTTCCGGTTCCCCCCTCCAACTCCCCCCCCACATTAATCGGATTCGATCCAGACCTGAATCGGGACATCTGAGAAATGACGTCTTTCCAAATATCAAGTTTCATTAAGATCCGATCACCCGTTTGAAAGTTATGCATGCCCCTAAATTCCGGATTCCGGCTCCCCTCCCTCCCCCCACGATGGTCGGATCGGGGAAGTGACTATTTCTAAATTAGTTTGGTCGGGTCCCTGATATGCCTGCCAAGTTTCATCGTCCTAGCACATCTGGAAGTACCCTCCGACGGAAAAGTGATCGGTATATGGCACTTGGCCGGAAGGCAAGTGCCATAAAAAACATAACCTACGAAAAATAAATGAAGATTCAGGCGACTCTAAATTTCTGATGTTGGTGAGTCACTTCGTAGGGCCACAGGTTCCTTGAGCCTGAAGAGGACCCGTGCCACGACGGGCCGAAATATAGCTAGAATAAATGGCAGCTAACCGTTTAGAGCAGCAAAAAAAAGGGGAGGGCTGTCCGGGAAAGCTGTTGGGCAGCTTAACATCAATGGGCAAACTCAAAATTTCGTAGGAACCGACCGATCTATCTATATACCTATTTGTCTATCAGGTAAGGTTCGCGTTGTCAAGGTCGTATGGCTCTTCCCAGACTCCCCTCCAACTCTGTCTAAACTTTGGGACCGATAACATATCGTCCAGATCTATCCAGTCATACATCGTCATGTACAGTCTATTTAGTCCAGATGACTGTCTCCGCACCGACTATATCGTGGAGTTCCACGGAACGGCCACTGAATTCCCAAATGCCCAACGGCCAAAGGTTCGGTCAAAGCCTATCTATTTGTCTATCTTATAAATTGTGGTAGACAAGTTTTGTATCGACTGATGGCTTTTTTTTACGAATTGTGTTGCAATTATTATTGAATTGACAAATTGACTGAGTGTATATTTATGTTTGACGTAGAAGTCAAATTCGGCGTTCACGCTGTGAAAGCTACTTTTTAGAAATAAAACTCTACTCTACTCAAATGAACTTTAAAACGATGGCCTGTTGGCTGCGTTTTCATTGAACACAAACAAGTTCTCAGCAGGAAGGTTATCGCAAGCTTGTGCCATGAATATGCCAGAATTTCAAAAAAATTATACTAAGCCGCTTTCACATTGACGAGTCGTGGCGATGCGTTGCGTACAGGTTGCGTAGCGTATCTTTCAAACCTGCGAAAGAAGCTTTCATGCTCGATGCGTATTAACGTTTCCTTTCTCGTTTCTTCTGCTGAATTTTCGTTTCGTTCACCATTAATAAGTTTTTCTTCATCATTAGTAGGTTTTACTCCAGTTTTCTTCAAAAACCTCCATTTTTCACTGAAAATTCTGAAGCGTACGCAAGACGCAACGCAAGAATAGAACTTTGGCTCTATTCTCGTCTTTTATTTGTATGCGTAAGCTCTGCGATTTGGGCCGCAAACGCGACGCAGAGGTTGCGTAGCTCAGTGTGAAAGTTAAATGCGTCAATGTGAAAGCGGCTTTAATTTTCAAATGTCTATTAATGTCAAATTGAAATATATTCTTGTAGCCTCCGATCGTGGAATTAGAAGGTTGTGGTTATATTTACAGTACAATTAGAATGGAGAATGATAAGCGAGACCGCTTCCAGGATATCATGGGGATTTAAGCGTATGATTCTAACCTTTATGCGGCATTATAGAGAATGAGGTTAACACTGCTCAACATAACCGCCTTATTTTGTGTGGCTTTAGCCTTGAAGACAAGGATGCCTATCAGGTAAATTCTTATAATTAATTGTCAAAGGATTCTTAGTGGTCAAAGTTCTTTGTCAAAGGTTTCTTAGTTTCGATAAATTGCTAGGTACACTGTCAGAAGCTTCATAACAAATAACACAAGGATGTGCGGTTTCAACAGATACCACTTGGGGTGTTATCTGTTATGATTTTGTAAACGTCATGCATTGGCAAGCATTTGAAAACAAGCGTTTTTTTGGCGATGTTTCGGCTCTTCTTGTATGCATAATGTTCTAATCTGTAACGTTTGGAAAATATAACAGCTTATATCCTAAGTGTTATCTGCTGAGACCGCGCATCCTTGTGTTATCATTTCTGAAACGTCTGACAGCGTACTAGACCGGCTGAGCTAGCGTGCATTTCAGTAGCTTCCACTCTCAGTGGCTTTCACTTTCACTGATTATAAGTAGGATTTATCAGTATTATAGTATATTATAGGATTTTTAGTACGATTACTCCACATTTCTCAGTTGTTTAGAGGCAAAAATCTTTTCTGCTGCTTTATATTATGTTGGATGAACAAATCTTCTTTCAGGCCATTCTGCATCAAACATCAAAGTCTATGCGTTAATGTCGCGGAAAAGGCATTGTCTGCAAAAGCGATGACCTCCAGCCGACTACGGAGGTCCAAGAACCGCGAAACAGGTAGGCTGCTTAAAAACTGTACTATCGGCCCTTAATCAGCTGTGGATTACAAACCCAGGGTTGTTTTCAGCCTCGTTTAATTGGTTCCCCTGGTTCTGATGAGAATCACGGAAAAACGTACATAACCGGTATTCCTGACCAATGGGTTCCTCGGAAGCAATGCTCGGGAACTTGATCCGCCTCGAAAAAAAAAGCCCGACAAGTTCCATCGTCCTAGCCCGTCTGCAAGTACCCTACCTCGCGAACTACAAGATTTCTGGTTCCCCTCCCAACTGCCCAACAGTCACCGGATCTCGTCCGACCTATAAACGGAAAATCTAGAACGTGTGCTCTCGCCATTTGCCAAGTTTCAAAAGAATCAAATGACTCGTAGCAGAGTTATGCATTTCACAAGATTTCCGAGACCCCCCCCCTTCAGTTGTCGGATCTGAGACACGTGCTCAGGTTTTATCATCAACTTCACCTGGTGCCCCCGGTATTTCCGGTGCCCCCTCCCCCCCCCCACCCCCACAGTTGTCGGATCTAAGACACAACTGAGACACGTGCTCACATTTTTACTATCAAGTTTTATTCGCATCTGATGAATCGTTCGACAGTTATCTGATGACTAGTTCATTAAGGGCTATCGCTCAGCGTTGAAACAAAAATCAAGTTGAAGTTGATTGTCTTGCCGTAAGCCAACTTTTTATTAATCGGTTAAACTCCAATGTCTTTAGCCAGTGAAATAACGGGGACAAACTAGGTAAAGGGTGCGGCCACGCTCATTTGACAACAATCCTTCGACTGACCACGCTACGACGCTGTTTCAAATTTCGCGGCGTCATTTGTGCCAAAACTATTGATGACTAACTCTTCGCGCCGACGACGCGTGCCTAGCGAAGAGCCAGGAACGTTCCTTTAACTGCAGGCCACTGCAGCTACCTAACAAACGCTGTTGATTGGTTTACACAGGATTCGAATACATTTAAAGTTTAACCGAAAATGACTGGGATAGGACAATCTAGTTACTTGAACTGGCTTGAAGACCCGCTGAAAATGCGTTACTTGGTTGTTCCGCTATTCAGGAATAATCGATTTTCAAATAGTTGAATTTCCGTGTGATTTGTGGTACCTCTAATTTGTCGTATGCCTTACAAGAAAGATTTATGACTTTTTTTTGTTCAGGCACTAAGCAATCTTCACCAATATCGCCAATGCCCACTGAAAAGCCTTGTTTGTGTTTAGATAAAAATTTCCCGCGTCATAGTAGAATTTTCGCTGTGGGGACGGCCGCAGATATTCTGAACGTCATAACTAGAGCAGATAGTGGAAACAAAAAAATCCCTTTGCAGAATCCAAATAATTCACTGTATTCAACTAAATGACACAAAAATAAGTTGGCTTTTCAGTTAAACTTTAAGGATTCGTTCGGGTGACGTTTCTCGTTCTTCCCAAGGTTCACTGGCACGTTTAGGCGTCATATAGAGTAATGAAACACGGCCGCACTCTTTTTCTAAAGTCTGCCGAAGCAACATTTAAAAAAAAAATTCTTCGTTATTCTTTTATATTACTAGCCAAGTGATTACATACGCAACTTGTTAGATACCGATACTTCCTGGTATCCTGAAGTGTACTTCCGCCCAGTCGATTAGTAAGATTCCAGGTTTGTGTCAGCGCTGGAACTTAGAAAGCTTGCCGTAGATTAGTGTATGGTTTTGTTTACGTATATGTGTCTTAACAGTTTGTACTTGTTTATGGCCCTCGGGCTTTTTCAAATACAATTATTATTATTAATAAACCTCGGTGAGTACCGATCACAAGTTGGTAGCAATAAGAAAGAATAGATGCTCCACGGGAATTTAAAACACGTTAAAACATTATCACCATCCATACTTTAACTTTTAATAGGTGACGGAATTTGCGCCGACAAATATGTGCAAGAGGCTAGCTTGAAATGCAAGATGAAAGCTAGGCGCAACCGCCGCCCGACGAGCCGGCCCACACACGACACGTATGTGGCCACTAGTGAATTGATCAGGCTGAACAAACCGACCTACTCTTGCTTAAATATGGAAAATAAGCTTGGCAGGGGAAATAAGAGAAGATTCGACGAAAAAACTTTGCAACCACTCTATTCAAGCAGGCTGTCACGCCAAACTCAAAGTTCTCCTTACCAGCCGTGTGAGTCTTATCAGAAAAGAGGTGCAGATCGGATTTGTAGAAACGTAACAAGACATTTCCAGTTCAGACCCAGAACCACTACCTGGATCTGGTTTTGGCGAAATTGAATCTAATTTCAGCATGTGAATCGGCTAAACTGTGGCTCCGAATTTGGAATGAACGTGATAAACCGCGTTCCGGCCTAGAAAACTATTTGCGCTTGAAAACAAAAAGAAAATTCACAAGAGCTCTTAAGGACCACAAAATTATGCTGATTTAAAAAAATGTTGACAAGATAGCGAGTGATCCTTCTCTTTTGTGGAAAAGTCTCAAACGTACCGAGCGGGCCTCGGCTGGCAGTATTCCTGAAATTAGTTGGACCGATTATTATAAAAGTGAGTTTTCGTCACCTGATCCGGCTACGGACAGTAAATTTGAAAAAGAGCTTGATAGTATACTGGCTAAATTTCCACGGTTTGCCTTTGCAGTGACTCCGTCTGATGTAAAATGCGCCCTAAGAAAGATTAAGAAAGGTTAAGATTAAGAAAAGGGATTAAGAGGTCTTCGCAAAACATCTTGAAAACGCTAGCGATTTGCTAGCGTTTTCGACCTACGGTCGATGGTCCTGTGACTAGAAGTAAAGCAGCCTCAAAAGTAACCCTAAAGCAACCACCTGCAAACTCCAGCGAGCGATACAACTTATCTTTTGTCCCCTACTTTGTTCAGCACTACAATGCCAGATAAAGTGCGTCTTGTTTTTGTGTGTGTGCTCATTTTAACTGTTTTTTTGGGATCCCAAAACGTAAGTGGAGGGATACATCGCAAAAGTTGTCCGTCCGTCCGTCTGTGCGCACGATAACTCTCGAAGGGATTGAGATATTTTGATGAAACTTGGTGTGAGTATCTTTTGGGTCAAAGTACAAGTCAAGTTCGAAGATGGGCTATGTAGCCCTATATTTGAGGGTGGAGGAGGGGTTTCAAATTAAAGGGCAAAAAAAAATATTTTTGAAATCTATTGAGATAGTCAATTTAGGGGTAAGGAGACATGCTGAATCCGAATATGAAAGTTATTCTCTCATCGGAAAAGTAGTTCACCCGGAATCCGGCGAAAACCGGATACAAAATTTGTCGACCCTCGCTACCCCTTGTCTCAGATTTTTATAGCTCTGCGCGGGATCAGTATGGCCCTGCGCGGGGCTGACGTAAGAGAGAGAGAGCTAGTGCGGTCGAAGGGGTTGGTATAATGGAAAAGAGTAGATGGTTGCCGACTGTGCGGGCTATATAACAGTTGGAAAGTTTATTGGGGTTGACAACTTCAGTAGTAGGGTACACACTAAAACCGAAAATAGGCCGATCTAAAATTGTGAGACAAGTAGGGGACTTCTAATGGTCTCATGGTCTGATAATAGGCTGTTAGACCATAATCATCTTCGGCAATGAGGGATTAGCAGTTTTTTTCTACTTGGTGTACCTACAGTTTGTTTTCTGTGCTTTATATGGTACGAACAATTTGGTACCACGTCTATCACGAGGACATGGAGTAGTAAGTAAGTGTTGCCAGAATCTTTGGTGGTGAGGGGTTGCCAACTTTTGTTAGTTGATATATCTTTTATTTTTTGCCAGTGTAGCTCATGATAAGAACGATACGGTACCATGTCTATCACGGGTAGATGGACTTGTTTTGTAATTTAAGGTTTTATTTGAAGTTGATTAGATGTTCTTTATAGGGATAAGGAGATGCGCTGAATTCGTTTCTGAACTATCTTTTCTTGGCTGGACAAGTAGTTCGCTCGGAATTCGGCGGAAGTAAAGCAGGAAGTAAAGCGGAAGTAAAGCAGGAAGTTTCGATCAGTATCGTCAAAATAGATATGGCTTATAAAGGTATATCTGAACTTGATTTTCTCAGATGATTAGCCTGGCAAAGACTGGATCTGGTTTTAAAAGCTAATGTGATAGTCGATTTAGGGGTAGGCAGACCTGCTGAGTCCGTATATGACAATCATTTTCTACCTGGACATATCCTTCGACCGGAATCCGGCTGAAACCAGAAATTTGACAGTAGTATAGCCTAAGGCAGGAAGTTTTGATCAATTTCGTCAACGCCATTGATCTTAATCTGTTTATATGTTTTAATATTAAAAATGTTCATGTAGTCTGGCGAAGACTGGATATCTACAAGACCCAATTGTCTGGATCAAATATTAAGTTTTTGGGATCCCATCGAAATCTTTGATCTTGTTTTAATATGTCTTGACAATGCCACTGCTATTTTGTTAAATATTATGGCTAATTATAATGATTGATTGATTGATTGATTGCTTGCGCAGCAGCTTTCACTGTTGTTTCAAATGTCAATTTCATCATGTGTTGTGCCGCAGCAGTTTTGCGTCGGCCAGATCACGCCTATTCCCAAAAAAGGAAAAAAAGATCTTGACGATTGTCGATCGTATCGGTTTCTTGCACTTCGTTTAAAAATTTTGAGGCTATCATTCATAGTGAAATTTCTCGGAAGTGTTATGTTCCTTCGCATCAGTTTGGTTTCCAGAAAGGACTGAGTCGGGAGCATGCTCTCTTCGCCCTTTTTAATGTTCTTGCGGATGTGGAAGGCTCCGGGGATTTCCTTGTTCTTTGTGCACTGGACATAGCCAGAGCTTTCGATTCGTGTATTTTTGCCCAGATTTTGGCAGAAGCCATAAAAAGAGGGGTTGAAGTGATCCTTCCGTTATTAAATGTCTTAGTTATATGTACAGTCATTTCAGAGCTAAAATGAAAGGGGTTCCGGCCTCTTCAATGTATTAAAGGGTGTAAGACAGGGAGGTTTAACTTCCCCTGCTCTTTTTAACAACTCGGTTCTTCCTGCTCAAAACTCTGTCGATGCATTTATATCACCTTTCTTGAAAAGCGGAACAATCACAGATTTTGTCCATTGCTCCGGCCAATTGGCCAAACTGACCATTGAAGAAAAAAGACTTGCGCTATATATATAGCAGCCAATCAAAAATAGTCTAACATGCCATTTTGAAGCGAACAAAGGGTATCTCCCTGGATGGTAAGAATAAGGTGTCTCACACAAAGTAATAATCGGAAACCGTAGTCTTTGCTTTTTAAATTTTGGGCACTCTATAGTTGTTGTTTTTTAGGGTCGGCGAGTAATCTAGTGGTATCAATATTTCTTTTTTTTAAATGAGTAGCCTATTGTTTTGACAGTAACTAGTTGGGGATCGGAAGAACCAAAAAATACCATGTGGTTAGTAAATAAGGGGCAAGTAAGTAAGTGCAACTTGACTGGAATCACTGAGAATTGAGATAGTGATCGTGTTCCACCCTACTTACAGTAGTTACTACGCATGACGTTACGAATCCTGTTTTTTTTTGCGTCAAGGCTGGAACACATTTGTCTATTTCGGTAAAATATCGTGCCGCGGGCTTTTCGGGCCAATCACGTCACAGAGATCGTAGTTACCACGCTTACTACGCTCGCCAGCGTGGTAAGCAAATAGTTACTATTTCGGGAAGGATGGAACGGTCAGCGTTTTCACGAAGTTGGAACGAAAATAGTAACTAATAGTTACTATTGTTAAGAGGGTGGAACAGTTTAGTGTGCTAACGTCGACTACTGGGGCAAAAGCTACCTACACACTCGTCCGATAGGAATCGGCATGCGGAAATTCGTATCACTTTGGGGAACAGCCTCTCTGGTCCCCCGAATACAGGCGTATTCTCGACGTTCCCCGAGGACTCCACTTGAGGAGTCCCCGCGTTTTTGTTTGTCCCAGAGACTCACTCCCCGTATTCTCGCGACTCCCCACGGGCGGGGAATGCTCCTATTATCATCACCATCATCAAAAAGGACTCCTCTTCAGATTCAGAGGGGAATCACTTTTTGCTGATTTTGGTCCAATGTAAAATTAATTAAAAACAGTCACAATAAACGAAACCAAAAATAAAGTGGATCCAGAATAAATAACCGATATGTTAGTCCTTATTAGTGTTTTTATGACAAAATGGTAGATTGATTTTGTTTATGTTTGAAAAGGTCAAATTCGGCGGTCATGGTGTGATAGCTACTTTTGAGGAATAAAATTCTATTCTAACCTGCATTCGATGCGTCAAAGTTTCGGATCGAAGAATGAAATTCGCATCCGACTGCGAAAATCGGACTGCGTTTGCATGTACCGTTAACCACCTTTTGCGTAAGGATATGATATAATATATATATATATATATTATAAATATTCCTTCAGCCCATGCTGACTGTGAATCATATTTGACAGTGCAAAACGGATACGTCAGCTGAATTTTAGTAGAGCTATATTCGGCCCTCCTAGGCAAGGGTCCTCTTCAGGCTCAAGCTGGAAAACGAACTTGTCGAAAAAGAAGGGCCGAAATATAGCTCTAATGAAATTCAGCTGACGTATCCGTTTTGCATTGTCAAATATTTATTGTATATATTATATATGATATATATGTATTATATATATCTTTCTTATCTTTGACTTTTTTTCTTGTATACAAAATTTATCAAGAAATGTAATTTGCTGAAAAATGTAAATGAACTGTACTGAAAAACAACAAGAACAATAGTGCTGTACGAGAGCCCGCGTCCTGGGCACATGTGATGGGTAAAACTTTCCGACAACGGTGCAGGATTGCCAAGTGTGACATTTTTGGTGCTTTTTGACACTTTTTGCTCTGAGTGACAACATGACACTGTTTCTCTGAAAATGACCCTTATCATACAAGACACTTTTTTGTCAGAAAAAGCACCTTTTCATTTACTGTGCTAAAGTTACGAACTACCGCCCCGAAAAACATGTGCTTTACTTTGATTTAGTACACAAAAATAGTTTGATGACGTTGTAAAGCTCATTTCCGGTTAAAGAGAAATATCCGATTTCGTTGGGTTGGGTCTATTGGGTGAAATCTCTCTAGGTGTAACCATATTCTGAGCTGGAACTCTCAAAACCGAAAGTCTTATACCTCGCAATGTTAGATTCTTTGGAAATCCTTTCCCGTTGCGCGCAGCGCAATGCCACCCCAAAACTGAGGCGTCAAAAAGTACCTTTTGCCGAGAATTTCGACACTTTTATGAGTCACGCAGGCTCTTGGCAACCCTGCAACGGTGAGTATATACCGAACTACATCCTATGCTTAATATGTCAGCATAAATGCAACCACAACAAGACCACCATTACAACATCCAGACCGATTACCGACGAAGGACTACTGTCTTTCGGTCACTGGATCGAAAGTGAAAGCTGGGATCAAGTTTACGACGCTAAGGATCCTGAAAGTAAAGCAACTCTATTTCAGGAGGCCCTGCTTGCCAAATATAAGTTTTGTTTTCCTGAAAAAATCTCAAAGCAGTATTCGTCTGATCGCCCATACATCACAAAGCACATAAAAGGTTTGATTCAGGAAAAAAGGCGTCTTTTTCAACAAGGCAAGCGGGACCAAGCCCTGAAGCTGAAAAACAAGATCCGAAAGATGACGCGGCAAGCCGCTGCAGATTTTTATAACAAAAAGGTAAGCCAGCTTTTTGATTCTAAGCCATCCCAGTGGTATAAAAGTGTAAAAGCTATGATTGGCAAATCGAAGCAAGGAGTCGATTTCAATCTGGAAGAAGAAGAGACAAAAACGGCAAATGATTTGAATGCCCATCTTGCTACGATTGTACAATCCCTACCCCCTCTTTCGAAGGAGGAAATCCCCCAGCCCCCCCCTGATTTCTCGGATTTCCCCCTTATAACTCCCAGTGATGTGTCCGAGAAACTTACTAAATTAAAAAGAACTAGTGTAACCCCAGTCGATATCCCTGTTAATTTAATAAAAGCTTTTCCAGATAAACTATCGAATCCCCTCTCCCATATTTACAATGAAATAACAAAAACGGGTCAGTATCCTTCAATTTGGAAAAATGGTTTCGTTACCCCCATACCGAAGAAGGATGCTGCTAACGATTTTACAGGGGTCCGTCCCATCACATTAACGCCAGTTTTCAGCAAGGTGTATGAGCAGTTTCTGTCGTCATGGTTAAAAGGCTACATACTCAAACTTGTTGATCCAAGGCAGTTTGGAAATCTCCCACGCAGATCAACAGCTCATTATCTGGTAAGTCTGATCGACGAAATTCTTAAAAACATAGACATGCCTGATCGGTGGATCAACCTTATCGCGATCGACCTAAAGAAGGCCTTCGACCTGATCCGGCACAGCAAACTTTTGAAGAAACTGATGGAGCAGTTCAATGTTGATCCGTTTTTGGCAAGAATAGTAGCTAGCTTCCTCTCCGAGAGAACACAACAAACAAAGTATAAATCTACATATTCATCACCTCTCCCCATTTTTTGCGGAGTGCCGCAAGGTACCCTACTTGGACCACTCCTCTTTTTGGTAATGGTGAATGACCTTGCTGCGTCCTCACCTGATCGATGGAAATATGTCGACGATTTGTCCCTCCTAGAGATATGTTTCAGGAATATCAAAAGTAGTGCTAAATCGCTGATTGATGAAATCTGCGAGGAAGCAGCTTCTGATGACATGTCAGTAAACATGAATAAATCTGTTGTTCTTACAGTGAACTTCCTGAAGACTAAGCCAGAATTCCACCCACCACTCCCAGAAGAACAGATCGTCGAGAAAATCAAACTTCTTGGCGTACACATCTCGGCGGATATGAAGTGGCAGGATCAGGTGGAAGAGATGCTCAAAAGAGGTAACTTGGCACTCATGAATCTGAAACTGCTGGCAAGGTATGGTGTCCCTCCAGAACATCTGCTGCGGGTTTATCTATCTTTTATCAGGCCGATACTGGAGTACTGCTGTCCTGTCTGGCACTTTGGCCTGACGCGTGGACAGTCGGACTCGTTGGAGAGGATACAGTACCGAGCCCTTTTAATCGCTTCTAAATCCCCAAAGGTGCCGTATTTAACCCTTCTTAATATGTCCCAGCTAGAGACTCTTTCCCAACGCCGCGAAACTTTATCTTTAAATTTTGGAAAAAAAATCCTAGAAAATCAAGACCTGAGATCCATCCTTCCTCCGGATTTCTCCCCAGTTCCAGCTCGGCCTGTTTGAGCAGTGGCACAGCCAATACCGGTAATACAACCAGTTGCGAGCTCTCACACCCGGTATCAGCGTAGCTTCGTGCCCTCGTTTGTGAGCCGGATCAACAACGAAGCGGGTAAAGACCAAGATTGATATTCCCGTTGTAATTTTCGTTTTTATTTTTCACTTTTATAAAATTTCGTTGTATATGTATACCCACGTATCCTTCAGATTTTATCACCGTTTCGGTTCGTATTTTGACTGCTGTTGGCGTTTTTCGTTTTGAAGTATTTTTGTGACCTGACGAAACGTATGTATTATATTTTTGTTATATCCGTGGTTGACAAGAGACCGAAAATTCGGCAAGTCCGTAAATGGTTTTGAGAATAAATTGAATTGAATTGAAAAAAAAAATTGAATATAAGGATAATGACAGAAGATGGGAGGACGAAAGCCTACATTTACGGGTATAGCAATGCCGCTGAGAGGAACTGCATTGCCGCCTGGTGGTCGCGCGGAGACGACGAGAAGAGCGACGTATACTACGGGATTGAATGAATGAATGATTTATGACGCACTGCCCAAGGGCATAAGGACAGTAGAAAAAGACAAAGAAAAGATTATCTATTCATGGATCTGAACATGAAGATACAAAGGTATAACAGCCCGGGCCGGAAGCAGATTCAGGAAGACAAACAAAACGTAGGAATGCTGTCGGGCAGTCGAACTACTGAGAAGATCTATATATTCCGTAAGAAGTAATTTTCCGCCAACATACACGGAAATTTCACCGGAAACAATGTCGTCTAGCCAGATCACTGTTAGTTGCGTTTTTGCAGATATGGTATTTGATACCACGGGGATCTGCATTTTGTCGTTTTTGCAGTTACCATGGTGTCAGATACTACGGCTGCTTCACAAAAACGACAATTGCGAATTCGCGCTCTTAGAAGTAACCCCAAAAGAAATACTTACATCCACCCATATCACACGTGTCAAACTTAATTCCCATCAATTTGACATCTCAATTTGACAGAGACAAAAACCTAGGCTCTTGTGTTGGTATAATGTTGAAAGTGAGATGAACGTTTCGAATACCACGGTTAGTTACTACGGTTGTGACCGTGGTATCGGATACCACGGTAACTGCAAAAACGACTTCCCACCTTGGTATCTGCAAAAACGCACCTATTGCTTCATACATATCACAAAAACAAGGCAGACTTACCGTGAACGCCTTTCTTATCCACAGAAGAAAAGGAATGGTCAATGAAGGAATGTTTTATTCAGCAGCTTACGCTAAGTTCTTGTTCCAAGTCCAGAAGAACACGCACTCGCGCGCTTTCTTCAACTCAAAAAAATGTCTCTTCGAAATCGCTGTGTCTCTTTGGTCCTTTATCCTGCGCTACCTTGCAAAATACGCAGAGGGTTTGGCACTTGGTTTCTTTCCACCACTGCTAGTTCCACCCACGCTATTACTTTTCAAAAATGGCGCGCGATTTGTCACTGTGGCGCCGCCCCTGCTGCTTCTTCCAGTAGTCTCACGAGAGGGCGGTGTCGCTGATTTGCTAGGAGGCGTTTTTGATTGGTCCTCGTTTCGCAACGGACTAGGTTGGAAGTAAACTGGATCGATCGGCTGCTCGCTGAAAGAGGTCCGAATTTTTAGAACGACAAAAGCGATATGTATGTAAGTATTATTTGCCCATGGTAACGCCCAAGGGGCCATGGTCTGAAAACCAATTACCGAACTAATATTAACTAATAATTAAAACCCTTTTAAAAAGGACCTATATCTGAGTCCCAGTAGAACAAATACTGTGGTCTAGTCAGTTATGACGCGTTTTTCAAGTTCGCGTCATAACCAACCAATAGGACGCGAGACTCCTTCTTTGTTTACAAACTTTGACGTCTTCAAACTCTCATCAAAAAGAACATTTGTTTACAAAAGTTGTATTATTCCAACAACAAGGAGCCAGATTAACGATCCAACAATTTGCAGGCTCACAGTGGCTATCAAAGGCTGGTCATTTAGTCTCAAAGTCGAAAGTCCCATGCTTCCTAATGTTAATCCTTTTTTGTTACGATCCCGTCCGCCCTGTCCGCCTTCGTCGGGTATGGTGCAATCTCTCTGTGACGACCCAGGGTCACCGCTGAGGGTAACACCACTAGACGTCACTGTGAGGTCTCTAGCCTAGCTGGCGTACAAGACGCCGTCCCGTTAGAGACTTCAAAAGAAATAGGAATAGGACAAAGCCTATTAACCTTAGAGTACGTTCAGACGGGTGGGGAAAACAGGGAAAAACCGATCGGTTTTACGTTTTATCCCATCGGGTTTTGAGCTTGGATTATTTTCAAGCACGTAAAACCCATCGGTTTTCCCTTGGTCCCGATCGTTTTTTTTTAATTTTCCGATGCGTCTGAACGCACTCTTACCAAGTAAGGGGTAAAGAAAAGATTGCCTTTATTGGCTCTGGTCAATCACAAAAACAATATCACTGCTCAGTCAGCTGCTTTATACTCAATTGACATATCTCCTCCAGAAAGACTGAACTAACAGTCTCCTTCCCTTTAACATCATACTACTCATAATAACTTTATATGGTTAACTTTTCTAACATAAATCACTTTCCTTATTTTTATGCATAATTTAACTATTGTTTAAAGTTAACCATTTAATAATTATTATTTACTTTTAACATTTTCCGCTATCTTATGTACAATCACGGCTTGTGATAATTCTCAATACAATCCGTGACACTCTCTATACAATCCTTATCCAACACCATCTTTTTCATCTGTGGCGAAGCAGATGCCATCTAGCGGCGGACTCTCAGATAGATGGAATTGAACAAGCTCAAATCGGTGTTGCCACTGGTTGCAGAATTCTGCGGTTTGTCATACATTTTCGTTTCTTCGACAAAGCGAGCAAGAACTCCGCGACCAGTTCCTTACCAGTAAATACAACAAGAGCTGTAAGCTCATATGGCACTTGCATGTGTTGAGATGTTTTGTTTGATCAAAAGTATTTTTCGACTTGTGGTTAAAATGCGCACTTTAAGGGAGCTAGATAAAAAGTATTTTATTTTTGAACTTGGGTGTAATGATGCGCACTTTAAAGGCGCTAGAAATGCATCTGTATGCAAAACCCTTGAGCCAAAAACGATCACAGGCCCTTAGGGATCCTTGATGTATACCGTTTCGTCAAAAGTTTTTTTTCGCTTTTCATTTCAAATGCGCACTTTAAGGGTAACAGAAATAAATGTTTAAGCAAAACCCTTGTGGCACAAATGATCATGGGTTGAGATGTATTGTTTCAAATAAAGTACTTTTCGACCTGGCCGTTCAGATTCACACTTTAAGGGAGCTAGAACGTCATTTGTAAACAAAACCCTTGAGGCAAAAATGATAATGGGCTCATGGGGATCATGAAAATATGAATTTGGTTTAAAAGTATTTTTTGAAATTTGCAGTCAAGATTAGTACTTTAACGAATGGTCGGGTTTGGAAAGTGGCCATTTTTGAGTCAATCTTGTCAAATCTCTAATATTACAGCCAAGTTCCATCGTCCTAGATTATCTGGAAGTACCTTAAATCGTGATCACCGGAATCCCGGACCTCCCCCCCCTCAAACTTCCCCACAGTCGCCGGAGCCAATCCGGTTCCGTAAGTGTTTATCCAGAGCATCTGTTTGTTATTCCCACAAAGTTCCATTCCGATCTCACCAGTCTAAGTCGGTCACGTATTTTCGCCCCCCCCCCAATTGCTGTCGGATCTGTCCGTCAACAGAAACATGTCCTCTCTTCAATTACCAAATTTCACTCAAATCCGATCAGCCGTTTCAAAGTTACGCATGACTCAATATTCCGGATTCCCCCTCCCGTTACTCCCCCCACGGCTATCAGATCATGTAAATTTTTCTTTATAAGTCACTTTGATCGGGTCCCTGATTCGCCTCCCAAGATTCGTCGTGCAAATCCCCAAAACCGCCATAACCGGAATTTCGGGAAACTCCCCTCCAACCCCCCCCCCCCTAATGTCATGATCCATCCGAAATGTATAAACGATTTATCTGGAGCAGATGCTTGTTCTTCCCAGCAAGTTTTAATCCAATCCCTCCATTCTAACCGTTTCCCGATATTTCCGGTCTCCCCCCCAACTCCCCCATAGCTGTTAAATCCGGTCCGGACTTCAAATGGGACATCAGAGGTATTTCATTTATTCAGTTATTAAGTTTCATTCCAATCCGACCACCCGCTCGAAAGTTACACAGTACTCAAATTTTCCGGATTCCCCAGCCCTCCACCCCGCTAGTGTCCGGATCCAGTCCAAATGTATAAACGATTTATCTGGAGCAGATTCTTGTTCCTCCCAGCAAGTTTCACTCCGATCCCTCTATTCTAACCGTTTCTCAAAATTTCCGGTCTCCCCCCCCCAACTCCCCCATAGCTGTCGAATCCGGTCCGGACTTCAAACGGGACATCAGTAGTGTGCCATTTATTCAGTTATTAAGTTTCATTCCAATCCGATCACCCGTTCGGAAGTTACACACTACTCCAATTTTCCGGATTCCCCAGCCCTCCACTCCTCCCCGAGTGGTCGGATCCAGTCCAAATGTATAAACGATTTATCTGGAGCAAATTCTAGTTCCTCCCAGCAAGTTTCACTCCGATCCCTCTACTCTAACCGTTTCTCGAAATTTCCGGTCTCCCCCCCAAAATCCCCCATAGCTGTCGAATCCGGTCCGGACTTCAAACGGAACATCAGTAGTGTGCCATTTATTCAGTTATTAAGTTTCATTCCAATCCGATCACCCGTTCGGAAGTTACACACTACTCCAACTTTCCGGATTCCCCAGCCCTCCCCCCCCCCGGGTGGTCGGATCCAGTCCAAATGTATAAACAATTTATCTGGAGCAGATGCTTGTTCTTCCCAGCAAGTTTCACTCCGATCCCTCTATTCTAACCGTTTCTCGAAATTTCCGGTCTCCCCCCCCCCAAACTCCCCCATAGCTGTCGAATCCGGTCCGGAATTCAAACGGGACATTAGAAGTATGCCATCTATTCAGTTATTAAGTTTCATTCCAATCCGATCACCCGTTCTAAAGTTACACACTACTCCGATTTTCCGGATTCCCCAGCCCTCCACTCCCCCCCGGGTGGTCGGATTGGGAAACCGAATGTTTCCAAGTTAGTCCGATCGGGTCCCTGATGCTCCTGCCAAGTTTCATCGTCCTAGCACATCTGGAAGTACTCCAATTCGAAAAAGAGTGACAAAACTCCTTAATTTTCAGAATTTCCCCGGCCCACCACTCCCCCCCAGATGGTCGGATCGGGAAACTGATTACTTCTAGGTTAGTTTGGTCGGGTCCCTGATTTTCCTGCCAAGTTTCATCGTTCTAGCACATCTGGAAGTACCCTAACTCGAACATGTGGGACAAAAAAATTCGGACAGACCGACCGACAGACCGACAGACCGACCGACGGACGGAATTGCGATCGGTATATGGCACTTGAGCCAGAGGCTGCAAGTGCCATAAAAACAAAGCATAAAAGTTGAGGTGTGTAATTATGAAGATGATAAAGCGAGATTTCTTGTTAATAGTTGGCGAAAGATCTAGTTTCGTAGGTGCCAAAACGTCACTATTTTTTTTCCGGCCAAACGTCAGATGTTCCTTTGGAAAAAGTTGCAACACTGGAGTTTTTATATAATGTACTGTTTGATCAGAGTAAAATCAAGAAAGAAGACTGTTGTAATTGCTCAA
Source organism: Branchinecta lindahli (assembly GCA_023053555.1). Classification (NCBI taxonomy): domain Eukaryota; kingdom Metazoa; phylum Arthropoda; class Branchiopoda; order Anostraca; family Branchinectidae; genus Branchinecta; species Branchinecta lindahli. The sequence goes on along the minus strand of JAKZAO010000006.1, from coordinate 19,416,354 downwards.
TAGCTGCCTTTTGGAGAGTAGAGGAAAACAAGTTGGAAGTAATGTTGTTTCAGCTGACAAGTTGCATTTCCAGTGGGAATGTGACTGTAACAAGGTATGATCCAGGTTGGTTGGCTGGGAAAGCAACATTTTCTTTCAGTTTTTGAAAAAAAAAATTATAATGTTTTCAACATTTTTTCTGTATTATTTTGTAATTTTTATTTTTTTTTTCTTTCTGAAAGTGATGGTCTTTTATTTATTTTTTCTAAGGTCAGGCTCTATTTTTCAGTAATTGAGGAAAAGTGCTCGATGAAATTCTGCGGAGGTTAATACGGCTTCATATCCTCTTCTCTGGATGCTGATACAATATCGTATCAACCTACCCAAAATTTTGGACGCGAGACGCTTGACGCGAGACTGCTTCTTTGTTTACAAACTTTGAAGCCTTCTAACTTTCATAAAAAATAAAACTTTTTTGCAAATGTTTGACTATATCAAACAAGAAGAAGCCATTTAACGAATACAGCAATTCACTGGCTCAGAAGGGTTACCAAAGGCCGGTAATTTAGTTTCAAAGTCGAAAGTCCTATACCTCGTAATGTTAATTTTCTTTGTTATGATCCCGACGATGACGGTGTAGATATATCCGTTTTCTTCGGGTAGGGTGAAATCTATCTATTGTCCTAAACAGAAATGCCCGAGTCACAACAGTAGTCATTTTCACATTTCTACAGTAGGCTAGGGTTGCCATTTGACGAAACAAAAATTCCCTATAAAGGTAGCAAATAAGTACTACCATGCAAAGAAGACAAAAATTATGTTCGAAAAAGTTATAATAGTTAACATACCTCCATCTCAGTTGATACCGGAATAAAAAGCTCGAAGGCCATTCAAAAATATCAACCTCGCTGCGCTCGGCAGTTATTTTTCATAACCTGCTTCGCCTACGGCTCGGACATGTTATTTTCAATGGTTTTCTCGTTGTTACTATATATTATCGCCCGGCCTGAGGGCGATATCGGAAAAATTTGTCCCTTGGGCAGCATGATAGGCAGACATCACCCTCGCGGGCGAAGAAAAGCAAGGGCGATAATGATTATAACACTAGTACACTGTGCAGAACAATGATACCTCCTGGCGGAAATTCGGTAAAAAAGCAACTGCTTTATATCAATCTTTTCTTATAAATTAATGCTAATACTGCTAGTAGTTAGTAACTCCTCTTGCAATGTTTGCTAGAAAAACCGAAAAGTGCAGATCAGTCGATTTTTCCACAGGTAAACAGGGCCGGGCCAGTTGAATGATGAAGCGAACATTACTAGATTGAAGGTTTATGATACGCAGATCTACGCAGCGGGAAGGAGAGTTGGCTAGCGTTTTGTTGCTTCATGGCAATTTGTTTGAATCATCAACACGATATGCATTTGTTTTGGTTTTCTGGTTGGATTTTATCACATGAGCTAAGCCAGATTTGCTCCAAGATGAGAATTTCCAAGATCTAGAGGTGAGGCATGGCTGTTTACCTAGGGTAATGGTTCTTGGTTGTTAGCACTCATCCTGACTTTGTCATATCAATCCACTTGGTACTTTTGCGTGGCGCTTTTTTGTGTTGGCTATCACTACTGAAGGTGGCTTAGACTGCAACTTTACAGCTGCCCAAGGGCCAAATATTCCAAATTTTCCAAATGACTGTAACAATGTATAACCCAGGTTGGCTGGCTAGGATAGCAACATTTTTTTTCAGTTTTTAAATACTTTTCTACAACGTTTTCCAACATTTTTGTTTACTGTATTATTTTTTAATGTTTTTTTTTTGATTTTCCTCCTGAAAGTGATGTCTTTTATTCATTTTTTGGAGATCAGGCTCTATTTTTCAGTACTTGAGGGAAAATGCTCGATGAACTTGATGAACCGACCAACCGTGCGTTATCACTTTTTATCGCATGGCTGGCTGTGCGTTATCACTTTTTATCGCACGGTTGGAACTTTTTTCTTTTAACATCAGGGCAATACCAGAAAATTTTGGCACTGGGTAGGTAGGATAGGACTGATATCATGGGACTGCACAGTGTACTGGTGTTATAATCCGATATCAACCTCGATCTCGGATGATTAGTTCCGTGTCTCGGTATTTCCTAAATGTTCGCGTGGCTGTTGTGAAGTCCGATTTGACAAGTAACTGATGGTTACATAGTAGCACCAGTAGTTTTTAGGTAGGCCTATACAAGTCTATTTTCCTTCTAGGCCGGTAAATTAGTTTATGTCGTAGGCTACTTAGTGTGTCAATAAATACTTGAAATCCGCCAGGTGTCGCCAGGAAGCGAGATTTACTCACTTTTCTCTACTTTCATCAACTGATTGCCTCAGCCCTAAGTCTTCGCTGCGTGTTGACCTCAGCTGGCCAAGGTGGGGAGGGCGGCTGATGTTGGCCAATGACGCCGCCACCTGCCGGCTACTTAGCGGCTGTATTCCTCCACTGTGCACTTGAAGCTCTTTGAGTTGCTGGTTCAACCATGATATAACTATAAGAGAAACCCTGTATAGGACAACTGAAAGCAAACTGAACAAGACCAAAGGTTTCAATGGGATCCAAAAAATTTAATATCTGATCCAGACAATTGGGTCTTGTCTTAACCAGGCTAATCATCTGAGAAAACCAAGTTGAGATATACCTCTATAAGCCATATCTATTTGACGATACTGATCGAAACTTCCTGCTTTACTATAAACAGGAACTATATGTCCGGGTAAAAAATGATTGTCATATACAGGTTCAGCGTCTCTTCTTACCCCTAAATCTTTCATCTAATCAACTTCAAATAAAACTTTTGCTTTAAAAAAAATCCAGTTTTGGCCGGATTCCGGGCGAACAAGTTGTCCGGGTTCAGTTTTCAGTTTTATTCATAAAAATAATACGCACCATTAACTCATTATGACCCCACCATAAGGCCTAACATAAGGCCTGGCAATGGGCGGGGCTTATTCTTTATTCATATAATCTTAAGGGAAACGAACCAAACAAGTCTACAAAAAGAATGATAGAAAGAAGAATAAATACATGACAAACTGTCAAGAAAATCCGTTGACGGACGATCTTTCGTCAACAAAGCGCCCTTGCCTCCCCCCCCCCAAAAAAAAAGGAAAAAAAGGAAAAAAAATAAATAAAGGAAGGAAATTATGTTTTTGACAAGAAAAAGGACTTGGCCTGTGACTTGAAAGCTGAAAGGGTAGACGCAACCCTTACCTCATCAGGTATTGAATTCCACACTCCCGGAGCAAAGTGTTTAATTATGAAAGAAGCTCTAGTTGTTTTACGCGGGGCACTCGCCAACTGCCGGGCATTCCGAGTAGAATACTCGTGGAAATCCCGATTTTGCGAAAACAAATTCTGAAAAGATGAATTCAAATGATCATTAAAATACTTATAAGTAAAAACTGCAACTTGGGTAGAAAATGCTTTTCACTTAAGTGTTCAGCATGTCTTCTTACAATTTCATCTACAATTTCAAATAAAGCTTTTACTTTTAACAAACTTTCCGGTTTTGGCCGGATTCCGGGCAAACTGTTTGTCCGGCAAGACAATGGTTCTCACTTTCGTGTTCAGCATGTCTTCTTACCCCATAATCGACTATCACATTAGCTGTTTAAAAATATTTTGTTTGCCCCTTAATTTAAACCCCCTCCCCACCCCTAAATGTAGGGCTACAGAGCCCATCTACGAACTCGACCTTACTCTTGACCCAAAGAATCCTCACACCAAGTTTCATCAAAATATCTCATTCCCTTTGAGATTTATCGTGCTTACAGACGGACGGACGGACAACTTTAGCGATGTCATAGGTATCCCTCCACTTACGTTTTGGGATCCCAAAAAGGTACCGCTCAAAGTAGAATTCACACCGCTACTCTATTATTATTATTTGTAAGTAATCGATCTTTATCAGACTTCTTCTCCCAGGTTGCTTTCCACAGAAGTCGTTACTAGTTATGCTGATAACAGAAGGGGCCAGTTCCTTCTTGTGGTAGTAACTGAACAGACATCACCATTTTGGCGGGAATTCCAGCTGAATAGATAGATAGTACCAATTATGATGTTCCCGAACAACATTAGTAAACTGTAAAAATGGTAACTCTCGTGTAACGAAAATGATAAGAGGATGGAGCTAATTTTCTTATCATTCAGGACTTTAGAAGAAAATACTAACAGAACTGTAATGACCGTAACCGATTCTAACTCGGTGGAACGCAACCCCAGTAATTTGAGTATTTTAGCAGTGTCATATGCAAGTCTCCTATTTGGCAGCAGAACACTTCGAAAATGTAGTAGGGACGCAAATGATGAAGTACCTGTCTCATTAGTCATCAAGGTTTTCTCCTGATCCGCCAACTTCATATTCATGGCATCGGCTTCCTCTTTCGTCTTCCTAAGATCATCCTCGACTTTCAGTTTTTCTTCCAACGTTTTTCGTACTTCGTCTCTCAGTGCTTTCACTTCATTTTCTCTTGTTTCGACTACCCTCTCCTGTTGTAGGATCAGATCACCCCGAACTTGCAACTAAAACGAAAATTGTTTGTAAATTTCCTTGGTCTTCGTCTATTTGCCTACTTGGTCGTATTTCCAACCTTCGTGAGGAGTATGGAATTCGCGAAACCTTTTGTTCAGCCAACGCCCAGCTGTTAAAAATGTCATAGGAGTTCTAACCACCCAGGGGAGTCTCCATATACCAAAAGTTTTTTTCTTTTCTTTGCATTTTTTCACTTTGTTCTCCAGACTCTGATGGGTAACAAAGTTTACTCAAAGTTTTGCTGAAAAGCCAATTTATTTTTGTATCATTTAGTTGAACACACTGAATTATTCGGATTGTGGATTTTTATTCTCACTATAGGCTATGCTCTAGAGTATGACGTTCAGAATATCTACGGCCGTCCTCACAACACAAAGTTCTACTATGAAGCAGTGTTGCCAGATCGTTGTCAAAAAAATAAGCCGCGGCCTTTTAAAAACACGCCAAAAATACGCCAGCAAAATTTACACCTCCCCAAAACTCAATGACAAGATTTTTGGGGTAACACAGAACCCCAAAAAACGTCGGCCTTACTTAGTGACGATTGAAACGACGAAAAACAGTCGATTTTTCAGAAAAAAGGTTGGTTATAAGGATAGTCGATTTTTATATTCATATAATATATACAAAAACGGATTCGTCAGCTGTGATGCTTATGAGCGATATTTCGGCCCAAAATATATTATATATATTATTTACAAAATATATTACAAAATAATTTTGTAATTTTGTCAAGTGGAGTCCTCGGGGAACGGCGAGAATACGCCTTTTGAGGTTTTGATATGACAAAGAGTGAAGAGCTATGACGCACGTATGAAGCCTTAGAAAGTATTGACTCAAGGCGGAACGGTTCGGTAAGCGGAACAACAAATCTGTCCTGGAACTAAAAAGCGAAGACTATGAACTACAGAAAACGGCTCCGAATAAGGCGATTACTCAAAACTCTAACAATTCTTTAGAGGCGAAAGCCTTTCTGCTGTGTTATATTACTGTTATTATTATAATATTATTACGATACGCTATCGAATGAGAAAGTTGATGTGATAAGCAGTGCGAACTGAAAGGAGTTTCCTTTCATCACGGGTCTTCTTACCAAATTGTCATCACCATTTAGAGTTTAACTGAAAAGCAGCTTATTTTTACATCCGATATGTGAATACCCTGAAATATTTTGACCCATTTAAAGGATTTTGTATTTAAATATTCCTTCAGCCCAAGCTGACTGTGAATCATATTTGACAGTGCAAAAACGGATACGTCAGCTAAATTTAACTTTGTTTTCCCACAAGTTTGTTTTTCCAGTTTGAGCGGTTTTGAGCCTGAAGAGGACCCTTGTCAAGAAGGGCCGAAATATAGCTCGAATAAAATTTAGCTGACGTATCCGTTTTTGCACTGTCAAATATGATTTTGTATTTGCTGTGTCCGGCTTTCAATTATTTTATTCCAGCATCAACACACAGCAAGTACATAAAGCCAACTCTGACATGTTCGAAATGAATCGATAATAATTCACAAGACCGAGGAAAGATACTACTGTATTTTTCACCCAGGGCTCTAGTAATAACGTTCAGAGTGTGAACTGCTTCCACGACAACCCAAAATTAACCCAGACACGGAGGATTTGATTTTCAACAAAGGACTGCATTTCCAGGATTAAAGACGCTTTGCTCGGAAAAGTTACGCCTCTTGAAAGTAGGTAATGAAAAGTCAGCTTATTTTTCGGGTATGGCTTACTTCTTTAGTTGCTAAATATCTCAAGCGTAGAGGGATAAGCACAAAGAAGTACCACAAATCCGAAAGAACAAGTTCATTCGATGAAATCAATTATCTGCGTTTTCCAGACAACACGTAAATAATGAAATATTATCAGGTTTTTAATTCTAATGGAACTAAACGGAACGAAAAAGAAAATGTATTCAAAATTTCAAAAGGACACTTTTTGTTCTGTTCCAACCTGGTTCCGACTGCTTTTTCTTTAAATACGCAAAAATAGTTACAGAGTCGGTGCTCTCCATACGTTAATTTGAGTAGCTTTGTCCATATGACGTAAGAAACTGTTGCAATACAAATTTGTATTTGAAATAGCACTTTCTAAAGAAAATAAAACTTTCCCGATCTTTGGTAATGCGAAAAATCTCACTGGTGTGGCAACCCTGCTAAGCATGCGTTTGTAGAACAACAGCGAACTGATGCAGATTCCATTAAGGATAGACAACAAAGAAAATATCTACAACCTGTAGGAGTTGTAAGTACTTACTTCGACCACATCGCTTGCTGTAATCCACATTCAGGGAAGGCATAAATGAAACAATAAGATAATATTAGAGTTTATTTCTTAATATCTACTTTTGCGCGATTTCCCTTCCAGTTTTTGGAGTTACGGGATCTCGATAAATTGTTATCTGGGTGGCGGGGGGGGGGAGGGGTTACATAAGTATCATCCAAGCAGAACTAAAACCTGAAAATATTCCATTATTAAAGTGTTGTCTGAAAAAAGCAGGACTTTTCAACGTGGCTATGAAGAAAAGATGAAGCTCGACGTAATGTACTGGAAGTGCTGTCTGTCAGATAGTATCCAGAGCGTGCAAACCTTTGATGGAAATTTAAACTGGGACTTGAATCTTGCCCATCAGATCCACGGGTTACTACTTCAGTGTATGTTCAGGTCAGTGGCCTTGCTCTTAGCGTACCCTGTCCCGGTAATAACATTCGGGATTCCGACCACTGCAGTTTTGGCCATGTGACGGTATTAATAATTTGTCGCGGAACTGTATTTCGTGATTTTGGGAGTCCATTTTTTGAATGGCATGAGTTGCGTTTTTGCTGATACCATGGTACCTGATATACGGTCTAAAGTCGTTTTTGCAGTTATCGTGGTATCTGATACCACGGTCAAAAGGCGTTTTTGCAGTTGTCGTGGTATCTGGCCAGTTACCGTGGTAACAGATATTCAGATATCACGGTCCGACCGTGGTATCTGAAAAGTCATCGCACTTTCATCAATCTTTGTCAAATTGGTGGGAAAAAAGTTTGGCACTTAGTGATGTGACCTGGATGTGACTGGATATAATTTTTTCTTTTGGAATGACTTCGAAAAGTGCAATTTCGGCAATAGTCGTTTTTGCAGTGGACCGTATATCAGATACCACGGTAACTGCAAAAACGACTAATTGGAGATCCAGTTACCGTGATAACAGATACCATGGTATCCGCAAAAACGCAGCTATGGATTTTACTTGTAATGTAACCTTACTACTTATTCGGCAAGAAGGAAGGCTCGATCACCTGTGACCAATCACTGGGAAGAGATAGAAAATAAACGAAAAGCAAATGAAAATACCTTTCCACTGAGCATCTTATTTTCTCCTTGCAGCTTCGCAATGATCTCATTTGCCTTCACCAAGTCTTCTGTTATCATTTTCACGGCCTCCTCTCTCCGGATCACTACCGTCTCGAGACGTTCCATTTCTTCGGATATTCTCCTCTAGAAAAACAAATATTATAATAAATAAATAGATAACAAATAAATAAACGTCTTCGGATATCCTCCTCTAGAAAAGCGAATATCGAGTTCATTAAAATGCATAGTAAGAGGCATCTATTCAACACCATGCGATTGTAAACGAAGTGCGAAAGCGCTCAAATGTGGGTGTTAAAGTAAGAACAAGTCAGAGGGTGGGGGGACGGGATGCGACCCCAAAAACATTTCCAGATCCTAGGATCTGCAAGTACACGAGGTATCATCATCCTACTTATAAACTTTGTTAAGTCACGGATTTAAACAACTGGGCAATATTGGCCCAGTTGCCCCAGAACCGGGAAGGTGTGGGGATGAGACCCTCAAAAGGAACATCTAGACTTCAATGCCAAGAAGTACACCAGATTTGTACTCAATACCGTTGTCAGGTTAGTTGTTAGGCAAAGTTGCGGTTGTGGGTGGGTGGGTGGGGGGGGGGGCGAAATACGCAACAATCTGGGAAAAAACGCAATACTCACCACACCCTCTCAAAACAAGACGGGATCCCAAAAATCTAATATTTGATCCAGACAACTGGGTCTTGTCTTCGCCAGGCTAATCATCTGAGACAAGTTCAGATATACCTCTATAAGCCATATCTATTTTGACGATACTGATCGAAACTTCCTGCTTTACTTCCGTCAAATTTCCGGTTTCGGACGAATTCCGAGCGAACTACTTGTCCAGCAAAAAAAAAGAAAATTCAGAAACGAATTCAGCGTATCTCCTTATCTCTATAAAGAACATCTAATCAACTTCAAATAAAACTTTAACTTAAAAAAAAAAAATCCAGTTTAAACCGGATTCCGGACGAACTATAAGTCCGGGTAAAAAATGATTGTCATATAAAGATTCAGCGTCTCTTCTTACCCCTAAATCTGTCATCTAATCAATTTCAAATAAAACATTTTGCTTTTAACAAATTTTCCGGTTTTGGCCGGATTCCGGGCGAACAAGTTGTCCGGGTACAAAATGCTTTTCACATTAGTGTTCAGCATGTCTTCTTACCCCTGAATCGAACATCTAATCAACTACAAATAAAACTGTTGCTTTTAAGAAACTTTCCGGATTTGGCCGGATTCCGGGCGAAACTTGTCCGGCGAGAAATTGTTTTCACCATCGTGTTCAGCATGTCTTCTTACCCCATAATCGACTATCACATTAGCTGTTTAAGAATATTTTGTTTGCCCCTTAATTTAAACGCCCTCCCCCACCTCTGCATGTAGGGCTAGAGAGCCCATCTACGAACTCGACCTTACTCTTGACCCAAAAAATCCTCACACCATGTTTCATCAAAATATCTCAATCCCTTCGAGAGTTATCGTGCTTACAGACGGACAGACAGACAGACGGACAACTTTTGCGATGTCATAGGTATCCCTCTCCTTATGTTTTGGGATCCCAAAAACACAATACAAACTTCACATTCATGTCCCCACTAACAGAACATCTCTTTGAAAACCCTTCCTTCTCTGTCAATTTTCTAAATACCAAATTCTTGCAACTTATGTACTTCATCCAGTCATAACTATACGAGAAGCAAGTCAAGCCAACCAACTGTCTCAATATCAGGTATATGTTTTCTCACTGTATTTGCAGTCTGTCATCGAGACTGCCCCAAGACGTTTCGTAGACTAGCTGTCAGTCGACAGCCTACCACTTGAAGATGCCTTAGGCTGAATCCGATGAGAGCTAGTGGAGAATATTCACTAAGACAGCTGTGTGGGCTTCGTGCGGGAGCCCTCCAGAGGCACTGACCCGTCCAAAGTTTGGACCCGAGGTCTCCAGCGACTTACGATTGCTCAAGCACAAGGGCCCGGTCGTCAGTGAAAACGCGGGATTGTGGTTACGCAAGGCTGCTGGGCTTACAGGGCTCGATGAGTGCGTACTCACAGGTAGCCTTCCGGCCCCAAACTTCCTTGGCGTATCCCTTGGTCTTGGTGAGGGCGGAGTAGGGCAACAGCAATCGCATTCGGGGGGGAGGGGGTTCTTGCTGGTAAGGAGAACAAAAGGAAGTGACATACCTTCGAATCTTGGTTAGCCGTTAGATGATCCTGTAGCTTCATCACAAGGACGTCTTTTTCGCGAACCTCCTGAAACAGCAGAATGTCAATGAATGCCATCTCTGCTACTGTTGCTTCTTGTACGTGTAACCAAATCAAACATTAAATAGTTTAAGCAAGGTCGTCATTTGGGTACGCGGGAAGGAAGGCTGTCTAGACGCCACGACGACGCCATGCTGACAAAATGATAGCAATGACATGAATGTTTGGTGTAAGTGAGCTTAGGATAAGGCCCGGGGACTAGTGAGTTAAAGGTTTACAGAGGTTCTCCCGAGTCGCATCACTCCAAAGAGAGGCATTCCCAATTTAAAATGGTTTTATTGCTTTTCTATGGACTTCTTGTTATGTATGCAATGATGTATTTTGATGTATGCAAGAAATACATGCATAAATCTTGATTTCTTCGTGGGATATAAGGTAGGCTGCTCAGTTTCACATTTTCTCGGTTTGCCGGCCTCGATGTGCCAGCGGAACGATGCAAACTTTTGAGTAGAAGAAGATCCTAGGGAAATCACTGCAGAGTACCCTTTAAATACCACGACCGCGCAATAGAAAAATTGTGGCCTTTGCTTCAACCGGGGAAGTGATAAGCGGTCGACTTGGCGTAATCCCGGACTCGCGGAGCAAATTTGTCGCGACTCGCCAGCGTAAGATTCCAAACTTTACGGGCTTCGCTCCAGCCTCTGTAAAAAAAAAATCGGGCGAAGAAAGCCTTTACAAATCCCAAACAGAAAAAAAAAACAAGAGCTACGAGCTCATATGGCACTTGTTACGAGTAAGCGGTACAAGAAAGTAAATGAGAACGTCACGCAAAACCGGGACCGACGGAAGGACAGAAATTGAGATCGCTATAAAAAATGCCGGTGACTAGAAATGGATATGGCACTGTAATCAGAGAGTGTATGTAGAAGCCATGGAAGGATGCCGTTGCAGAGGATGGGGTTCACCTTGGCTCCAGCTCTCGATGCCCAACAAACATCACCAAGAATAGTGGCAAAAAGTTGCTAACTAGCGACCGACTGAACAGGGTGTGTCCTGAGCCAAATTACAAGTGAGTAAGAACAGTTCGCCTACTACACCTACACACCAGTTTCAGGAGTTGACGGCCCCTCGGAAATAGACGATAAGAAGAGTTTCCTACCTTTTCTAATATGCCGAGCTTCTGATTTGCTTGAGCTGATGATCGTTCCAGGACTTGAAGGTCGGAATCTAGCTTTGAAGCTCTCTGCCTTGTCATCATGAGCTCGTAGTTCAGACTTTTGCATTCCTCGTTCGATGCTTTCAGCTGCGCCTAGATGAGAACAACTTCGGGATAAGTTACTACTTATATTTATCGAAATTGGTGGTGGTTCCTCGCAGCAGATACTGTTTCTAATACGCATTGACGGCAAAATAGTTTTCCGTCCCAGAAGTGCCATACCGCTCTGACAATCCCTTAAAATGAACACACTTACGAACCCCCCCTTCAGACTTGCTACATTTTTATACTTCGTTTATGCGTCCAATTCTCGAATATGCTTGTCCAGTATTGCACTTTGGCCTTACGAAAGATCTTTCCGACCGGATAGAATGTATCCAAAAAGAGCTTTGCGTATTATTGGGCGGGAGGAAAGCTCCTCTATTTGTATCTCCTAAAAAAGTTCGAGCTCACAACGCTTGAGGAAAGGAGACAAACACTGTGCTATAATTACGGAATGCAAGCTTTCTCTGACCCCAGGTTCCGTGATCTTTTCCACTTGTTCAAAACCCTCCCTGAAGTAGACTCCCTCGGGAAAAATCCCAGAAAATTCCTAAATTAACACCGATAAATTGCACACACGAAAGGTACAGGAAAAGCTTCGTTCCATCTTTCGTGACACTTTTTAATTCTCAAGACTAAAAGTGAATTTTTGTTTTTTCATTGGAAATCAGATAACCTTGGCTGTGGTTTAAATTGTATACATATTTTGTATCTGTATATCTGTTGAAAATGTTGAAGTGACGACGCTTTTGTTAATGACTATGTTGACACGAAATGCAAATTCGGCATTATTGCTGTGAAAGCCATTTTTAAATTAAATTCTACTCTACTCTACTATCGTGGCTAACGAGTCAAATTTTAGACGTTGTGTCAGACGATATCCGACGTTGCAACTTGCAAACAAATGACTGACAATATTTTATGTGAATCGTTTGCCGTTTTAGTTGCTAAATATGGATAGAGGTGTAACCAAATAGAGGTACCCCAACCTATCGACAATTTTCGAACAATGGAACAACAAAATATCAAATTCTATTGCGTCTTCAAGTCTGTTGAAGTGGATGTTACGGGTAACTTGATTGTCGTGTTTCAGACCATTTTGGTTAAAATTTAACACGTTGACAATGCTACCAACAGACAAAGACTGGGACGGATAAACTTGATAACCAATAACTTATGTGCTGAAAACTATGTGCCAGAATTACCTGTAAGTCTCGAACGGTAGTTTCAAAGCGCTGTGCTTGATCCTTCAGCGCTCTGTTTTCACCCTCCTCGGTTAGCAGCCTTGATTCCAACTGATCAAGATTCCGTTCATACTGGTTCCGCAGCTCATCAAATGCTCGACCATGATTCTCTTTTAGGCTTTCTTCAATCTAGAAATTTTGATAACCAGATAAGACTTTGGTTTCATCCCGAATAAATAACAGGTAAATATCTGTTGCCAAAAGAACTTCCACTGCCACTGCAGCATCCAAAAACTATGAGCGTGTTCCGCCCCTCTACAAATAGTAGGGGTAAGTGGTCCATACTGGGCATAGGTACATAGTGGGCCATTGAACTTAACTGCCATCTATTCAGGTGGAAACAGGTTGCCTGAGCCATGTGATATAGTTTACAACATGGCCGACTTCCCTATCCACTTTTGAAGGAAGTTACAATCTTAGTTCGTTTGCTAGGTCTCTTGAAAGTTTTTGCTACACCCTAGAAAAATATTTTGTGCCCATACTTTTTCATGTATCTCTGTGTTGATTAATCCTAGAAAAGTGCTTATTGGCTTGTTTGAATCCTTGATGATCAGACATTGTAACTAGCGCCATCACTTATTTTTTCAATGCACCAGTTTCATCAGATTTGGTTTTGGTGACTTGAGGGCGGGTGGTGCTTACTGAGCCAGTATAGACTGGTACATAGTGAGCCTATACTAAGAGCCATGACCAAAATAAGCGTATTAAGCATGGCAGGAATAAACAAGTGGAAGTGGCCTGAAAAGGAAGATTCCATAATCTATCCCTACGAGGATATTTTGAAGAAGATTTCAAACCCAGTCCCAGCAAAAGGGACAGCATCGAGAGCATCCTCTTTCTTCACTTTCGAAGATTGCTAGCGGCTCTCAGTTTTTATATTTAGTTTTGTACTTTCATTTTTGCAGCCTTATAACCGATTAAACAAATTATACTTGTGTTTGTCTTTCAGTGGCCAAGTATGGACCATAGGCTGGCTCAATATGGACCACCCGTGGTCTATACTGGGCCAGTTGGTACATAGTGGTCCATTAGAAGTTTTCAGCAGTTAGGGCAACGGTTAAAATCCCTAAATATTCTCATAAAAACTATTCATTATATGCTACAGTTTCGTATAAACAAAGCTACAAAATACGTAACGGGTTGCAAGTAAGGTCAATTTTCTAAAAAGCTGCTCAGTATGGACCACTCTCCCCTAACTATTAGTTACTATTTCTGTTCCAGCCTCACGAAAAGTTACTACGCTGACCGTTCCAACCTTCTCAAAATAGTAACTAATAGTAACTATTTGCTTACCACGCTCGGGAGCGTAGTTAGCGTAGTAACTACGCATCTCTGTAACGTGATTGGTCGGATCACCCCGCGGCCTGATATGTGACCGAAAAAACTTAAAAAAGCGTTCCAGCCTAGCGTAGTAACTACGGTAACTAGCGTAGTAACTACGGTAAGTAGGGTGGAACACGCTCTATGTTCTTATACAGTCATGGATTACAACCCGCAGAGCGCAGCACACTGTCAGAAGTTTCATAACAGATAACACAAGGATGCGCAGCTTCAACAGACAACACTTGGGATGTAATCTGTGATTTTGAAAACGTTATGCATTAAATGTTATGTATAACAAGCATTGTCAGGAAGAGTCGAAAAACTGCCGAAAAAGAATCTGCTGACTTTTTTGTTTGGCATCATGATATCGGACAAATACTTTTTCGGCTCTTACTGGCAATGCTTGTTATGCATAACTTTTAATGCATAACGTTTAACAGATTAAATCCCAAGTGTTGTCTGTCGAAACTGCGCATCCATGTGTTATCTGTTATGAAACTTCTGACAGTGCAGGATTACAGACGAGGTATCTTACTTGCCATGGTTATTTACCTTAAACGGTACAGTTTTTGGGCTAATCGGTACAAAACATGCACTCATGAATGTCTCATACATCATGAACTCTAAATATCTCCCTCTCTCTTTGCTCCCGACTGCCGGACGAGAAATGCGATGTTCAAAACTTAAGACCGCGCTAGGATTCACTATCTGTTTATGCGGGTTTTCATAAGGATACATTTTTTACATCGTCAAATGCTGTTTCCTCCTTTAAAGTTGAACTGAAAAGCCAACTTATTTGTGTGTCATTTAATTGGATACACTGAATTATTTGGATTCTGCAAAGGGAGTTTTTGATTTTCCACTATCTGCTCTAGTTATGAGGCTCAGAATATCTCCGGCCGTCCCCACAGCGTAAATTCTACTATGACGCGGGAAATTTTAATCTCAACACAAATGCGGCTTTTCAGTGGGCAGTGGTGAGATTGTGACGATTGCTTAGTGCCTGAACAAAAAAAAATGATAAATCTTTATCGTAAGGCATACAACAAAAATACAAGCGCATAGAGGCACCACAAATCACACGGAAATTCCACTATTTGAAAACCGATTATTCGTGAATAGCGGAACAACGAAGTAACTCATTTTTAGCGGGTCTTCAAGCCAATTTAAGGGAATAAGTGATGGGTAACTAGATTGTCCTATCCTAGCCCTTTTCGGTTAAACTTTAAGGTTCGCTGTTACAACTCATCTCCCAATCTAAGACATTTCTCACCTCATTAGCTCTTCTTCTTTCCCGTTCAATTTCGTCCTGTGTCCGTTCGGACATAGAGGAAATTTTCTCGTCTCGCTCAATTCTCAGTCTTTCATTTTCTAGATTCTTCTCAGACAGACGTTGTTCCAGATCTTGAACTAGCCTTTGGAGCGAACTGCTCGTCTCCTCCAGACGGTTGGCCAGCCGGCACTTTTCTTCCTATAAGAGAGGGATGGGTGTAGGAGCCCGCGGGCCAAGGCACCATAAAAAATATAAAACATTAAATAAAAACGAAAGACTAAATTACCAGATTAAATTATTGAGAATATTAAACTCACTACTGGCCGGTCAAACACAAAAATTTCTTTTAGATAGACTTTTAACCAATTTCTTAAATTTTACAATAAAATTACTGACTCGCAACTGCGGTGAGTTAATAACTTGAGAAGCAGTGTGCAATGAGTGTAATCACGGTGTGCATAGCATCAACAGGGTACAAGGGTGACTTACAGCTCCTAGAAGGAGTTAAAAGGAGAGCCACTAAGATAATAAAAAAAAACATGAAAGATAAACCTGTAGGAGCGAAACTGTCAACACTTGTTTTCAACGACGGAGAGCCAATATTCAAATAAAATTCAAATTAAAATATTTTATTGTCCTCCAAGATAGGAGAGTATAAAATGAAATAAATACAAACTAACTGGCCCAACATGTAATACTACAAAAAAACAATCTGGCCAAAAAATATACTAAATACACAAGAAATTAAAATTATAGGCTACACACAATAAAATTATACACGCATCTCAATGTCATGCTTATGACATTGACATATAAGCTAATTTCACTAGAAAACCGCCCATTTGTACGCAAAGCATTGGCGCTGATTATAGAGCCAGCATTCCTAGAATCTGTTCAAGCCATCAGTCGGAACGCATTAAAATGAACAGTTCTTGTTCTGTCGTGTTTTCAACTCGTGGAATATTCTTACCCCAACTAAACAACATCAGCAACAAACGAGGATATTTTCCAGACGCCGTTAGACACCGAGTGGGATGATGTGCTCTTGAAGTACCACTGCACTGTCAGAGGTTTCATAAAAGATAACACAAGGATGCGCAGTTTCGGCAGATAACACTTGGGATGTTATCTATTATGATTTTAAAAACGTTAGGCATATAATGTTATGCATAACAAGCATTGCCAGGAAAGCCGAAAAACCTCCGAAAAGGCATCTGCTGACTTTTCCGATATCATGGTGACGAACAAAAAAGTCAGCAGATGTTTTTTCGGCGCTGTTTCGGCTCTTCTTGCATGCATACCGTTTTAACGCGTAACGTTTAAAAAATAACAACTAACATCCTAAGTGTTATCTGCGCATCCTTGTGTTATCTGTTATGAAACTTCTGATACTGTGGAACGAATCTTATGTCTAACAACACAGACCATATCGTCCCTGGACAACCAAAAGGTCGTGTTTGACATATTTTCCGAAATACTTTTTATTGGATTTCTTTATATCCGAAGGAAAGAGGCGTATTTTGGTCTAATTGTCGTATCTGTACGACACATAGAAGCTGAGATATTAGTATGGCTAAGTCTGCCATTTTAATGGTCTTAAAACCGCGTTTTTTTTTTTTTTTTTTTATCAATTCTCAAAAGTGCAGATACGACCTTTTGGCCGTCAAGGGACGATTTCATCAACTACGGAGTGATTCAGTCAATACACCAATCAATCAATCACATTTATTTCCAAATAACTTTTCTCGAACAGATATGTAATGTATATCTTCCTATGTCCCACAGGTCGTTATATTATGACAATACATTTTTGGGAGGTTGATACGATATCGTATCAGCCTCCACAGAGGATGATACGAAGCCGTATCAGCCTCCGTAGAAGTTCATCGAGCACTTTTCCTCAAATAATGAATTTATCGAGCACTTTTCCTCAAATATTGAAAGTAGAAGCTGACCTCCAAAAAATTAATTAAAAACAATAGGGTACTTTCAGTAAAAAAAACATAAAAAATAATAAGAAATTGTCTAAAAAATAAAATATAAAATAAAATAAAAAGTTTAAAAAATGATAGAACATCTTACTCTCTTAGACAACCAGCCTATGCCCTAGGTCATACCTTGTCAAAATCAGATTTCCACTGAAAATACAGCTTGTCAACTAAAACAACATCCTACTATCCCTTGCTTTCCAAAAGCTAGTTATTCAGCATTGAAAAAAACAGAACATCTTACTCTCTTAGACAATCAACCTATGCCCTAGGTCATACCTTGTCACAATCAGATTTCCACTGAAAATACAGCTTGTCAACTGAAACAACAAACTACTATCCCTTGCTTTCCAAAAGCTAGTTATTCAGCACTGAACACTTTCTTTGTCTGTAATTTTCTTGTCAACACGTGGTTATGTTTGTTTACATTTACTTGCACGAACCCTAGCGGGGTCGTTTTAGAAGATCTGTAGTAGGTTTCACGGCCGCTAGATGGCATCTGAATCGCGAAAAAAGTGAAAGACCATTGGTAGAAACTGAAGTGCTTGGGTCCCAACAATAGCCATTTTAGTAGGTCTACAGTAGGCTTGGGTTGCTACTTCACTAAAATAAAATTCCCTACCCCGTTAGCGAAAGAGTACAACAAAAGAAGAATAAGTCCTACCTATGAAAAATATTCTGTTCGAAAAAGTTATAACAGTTAACATACCTCCATCTCGGTTCATATCAGAATAACAACCTCGACGGCCATTTAAAAATATCAACCTCGCCTTCGGCTCGGTAGATATTTTTCATAACCTACCTCGCCTTCGGCTCGGATAGGTTACTTTCAATGGCCATCTCGGTGTTATTTTCCGATATCAACCTCGATGTCTGAAGTTAACCTTTAATAGCTCAAAAATAAAGCTAGAATAGGAAAAAAAACAATATTTACAAAATACACAAAAGCAGAACAATTTACTAATAGACTTAAAAAAATTTACCAGAAATAAATGACGGAACGAAACTATGTAAAAACTGGGAAGAGGAATAAGCCGGATATGGAGAAAATTTATTGCCAGTGTTCCTTTTCAACAGATCTAGAAGGATCTTAATCCACTCCGAAGTGTGAATTAAGGTGATAATGTGTTGTTAATATCGTGGTAAGGTACTTTAGGTACTTCATTATCGAACGTCTAAGGCCTGGTGTTTACACGTTGGCAATGGTTCTTTTCTACATTTTGAAGATCTTCAAAAAGTCTGACTCACCTTGAGATTTTTTAAAGCTGAGGCAAGATGAGCTTTAAGAGACTGGTCCGTCGGAGCACAAAATTTCAGGCTTAAATGCACCAGGCGGCGAAAACCATTTGATTCAACTATGTCCAATTGCGCCGAATGAACATCTCTCTTCAACAGAAGACCAAATCTGGAGTTGAAGAGACATTAGTTGCGTTTTTTGCCTTCATCCAGTTAACCGACCTACAAGATTTCCCACTATAAGTCGTTTTCTTCCTTCGGTTAACCGACCTAAGTTTTTATAAGCCGTTTTTTGGCTCCATTCGCCGGTCGGTTAACCGACCTGTGGACTGAGGCGGGAGCTCCATCCAACCGACCTACGCTCTTGGCACGGCGCAACTATTGATTGGAAGGCGATAGTAAAATTACTGTGTCAACCTCCGGGTCACAAAAACCATGTTAGTCGTTTATTTTTTCGTACGGCGAGGATGGCCGAGATGAAACTTTGTTGAATTTTTCATCAGTACCTCCAGGCAGGTCCGTATCCAGGAATTTATTTCGGGGGGGGGGGGGGGGGGGGGGGGGTTGCCCGCGGCGCGGAACAAAAAGTACAAAAAAAATACTTAGAGGTTAAAGCCTATGAAACCAATTATTTCTGCATATCTCGGGGGGGGGGGGTTCAAACCCCCTACCCCCCCCCCCCCCCCCCCGGATACGGCCCTGCCTCTAGCGATACATCGTCGGAAATGCAAGGTTTCGGAAAAGATACACACACACAAAATTACGGAATTAATACCGGTAGGCTGAATGCAATAAAGTTCATGAAGACTTTTCGAATAGCCTACGTCAAAATTTTTCAAATAAGTCAAAACTGAAGGGTTCGCTCCAAGACCATGTGGCTACAAAAAGAAAAATCAATAGTAGCTTATGCTTCTTTTTACCGTTGCTACTTACTACTTCTGCTGTCTTCTGAGTGAGTAGCCTAAGTTTATTGCTCATCTTTGCATAAGCGTCAATGACGGCGTAGAAAAAGAAAAGAAAAATTCGGATCTTTAACCCCATGTTTTCCTGCGACTCGATGATTTCGAGACCACAGTGGCGGCCCAAGGATGAATTTGGCATATTTAAAAGTTCTTCTGATAGTTTTTGGGATCCCAAAAAGTTAGTGACGGATACCTATGACATCGTAAAAGTTGTCCGTCTGTCCGTGCGCACTATAACTCTCGAAGGGAATAAGATATTTTGATGAAACTTGGTGTGAGGATTGTTTGGGTCAAGAGTAAGGTCGAGTTCGTAGATGGGCTTTGTAGCCCTACATTTAGGGGTGTAGGAGGCGGTTTAAATTAAGGGGCAAACAAAATATTTTTAAACAGCTAATATGACAGTGGATTATGGGGTAAGAAGATATGCTGAGCACGATGGTGAAAACCATTTTCTCGCCGGACAAGTAGTTCGCCCGGAATCTGGCAAAACCGGAAAGTTTGTTAAATGTAAAAGTTTAGTTTTAAGTTGATTAGATGTTCGATTTAGGGGTAAGAAGACATGCTGAACACGATGGTGAAAAGCATTTTTTTCACCGGACAAGTAGTTAGCCCGGAATCCGGCCAAAACCGGAAAATTTGTTAAAAGCAGAAGTTTTATTTGAAGTTGATTAGATGTTCGATTTAGGGGCAAGAAGACATGCTGAACCCGATGGTGAAAACCATTTTCTCGCCAGACAAGTAGTTCGCCCGGAATCCGGCCGAAGCCGGAAAATTTGTTAAAACTAAAACTTGTATTTTAAGTTGATTAGAAGAGATGCTGAATCTGTATATGACAATAATTTTTTACCCGGACATATAGTTCGTCCAGAATCCGGTTGAAACCGGATTTTTTTTTATAACTTAAAGTTTTATTTGAAGTTGATTAGATGTTCTTTATAAGGATAAGGAGATGCGCTGAATTCGTTTCTGAACTATCTGGCTGGACAAGTAGTTCGCTCGGAATTCGGCCGAAACCGGAAATTCGGCAGAAGTAAAGCAGGAAGTTTCGATCAGTATCGTCAAAATAGATATGGCAAAATAGATATGGTATATCTGAACTTGATTTTCTCAGATGATTAGCCTGGCGAAGACTGGGTCTGGCGTAGACAAGACCTAGTTGTCGGGGTCAAATATTACATTTTTGGGATCCCATCGAAACCTTTGGTCTTGTTATATCAGATATGTGGAAAAGTTTCCACAATGGGGCTAGCGCAAGTGCATGCGGTAATGAACAGCATTTCACAGCTGAGAGAGCACCAGTCTGTTGTAGCGAGCTTTGGACGAAGCAAGCGTGTCATACGCTTTTCAATGATGATTAAATCTACCAGGAGTTAAAGTTGGATCAGCTTAAACCATATCGACGAGTTGGAGGTTTGGCGTGTACGGTTTTCCAAACAGGGCCTAGAAACTGTGGAATGTCATAGCCGAAGAGATTGTATTGTCAGAAAGCACAGTGACATCTGAAGAGTCTCTACTGCATTCTTTTCTGGCATTGATGTAGACTCACTCTGGCGAGAATGGGTCCAAGTTAATTGAAGTTTCAAAAGTTCATCACTGCATTGTTAGAAGCTTCATAACAGACAACACAAGGATGTGCGGTTTCAACAGACAACGCTCACCAGACAACACTTGGGATGTGATCCGTCGTCGCGACAAACAATATGCTTAAAACGTTATGCATAACAAGCACTGCCAGGAAGACCCGAAAAAATGCCAAAAAAGCATCTGCTGACTTTTTTGTCTGTCGTCATGATAATGGAAAATTCAGTGTTGTCTGCTGAGGCCTGAGTGTTGACTGTTGAAATCACGTATCATTGTGTTATCTGATATGAAACTTCTGGCAGTGTGGAAGCCATTCGTACTTGTCATATTTCTACTGAACGGACCAATAGACTTACCACATTTGGGGATGATAAATATAATGTAAATATAAAATACCAAGCACCTTGGATTTGTCTGCTTCTCTTCTGATTTGCATCTCTCTAGAAGCTGAACGATTTGCTTCGGGAATGATGAGAAGTCAACCAGAAGTCCTTGACTGACTTTCAAGGCAGCAAAATCATCTTCTGTTAGCTTCAGTGAGTAATAGAAGAACGGGTCAGAATCATCCAACAATTCAAGCACAATCGCCTAAAAAACATTTAAATCCTTAGTTTTGCTTGCAGCGGGCTGTACCCTAACCAGAGTGAGTACTAGCGTAACTTGGGCATCTCTTTGTGCTCCATTCCACAAAAAATATGACAAATTCTATGGAGCAATGACATCAATGCTTCCTAGCGCAAATTCGCAGCACTAATAGTACTGGTACCGTATCTCAAAAGATACAGGCTGGCACCAAGACCACATTGTTTTTGGGATCCCAAAACGTAAGTGGAGGGATACCTATGACATCGCAAAAGTTGTCCGTCCGTCCGTCTGTACGCACGATAACTCTCGAAGGGATTGAGATATTTTGATGAAACTTGGTGTGAGTATCCTTTGGGTCAAAGTACAAGTCAAGTTCGAAGATGGGCTATGTAGCCTTATATTTGAGGGTGGGGGAGGGGTTTCAAATTAAAGGGCAAAAAAAAATATTTTTGAAATCTATTGAGATAGTCAATTTAGGGGTAAGGAGACATGCTGAATCCGAATATGAAAGTTATTCTCTCATCGGACAAGTAGTTCACCCGGAATCCGGCGAAAACCGGATACAAAATTTGTCGACCCCCGCTACCCCTTGTCTCAAATTGGTATAGCTCTGCGCGGGATCAGTATAGCTCTGCGCAGAGCTGACGTAAGAGAGAGAGAGCTAGAGCGGTCGAAGGGGTTGGTATAATGGAAAAGAGTAGATGGTTGCGGACTGTGCGGGCTATATAACAGTTGGAAAGTTTGTAGGGGTTGACAACTTCAGTAGTAGAGTACACACTGAAACCAAAAATAGGCCGATCTAAATTGTGAGACAAGTAGGGGACTTCTAATGGTCTCATGGTCTGATAATAGGCTGTTAGACCATAATCATCTTCGGTAATGAGGGATTAGCAGTTTTGTCTACTTGGTGTACCTACAGTTTGTTTTCTGTGCTTTATGTGGTACGAAGAATTTGGTACCACGCCTATCACGAGGACATGGAGTAGTAAGTAAGTGCTGCCAGAATTTTTGGTGGTGAGGGGTTGCCAACTTTTGTTAGTTGATATATCTTTTATTTTTTGCCAGTGTTTGCTCATGATAAGAACGATACGGTACCATGTCTATCACGGGGAGATGGACTTGTAAGTAAGAATCGGTTGCTAGAAGGGCTTCGCGAGGGGCTTGAAACTTTAAACTTTGATCTGTTTATAAATATTACAAGTAAAGAGTATTGATCTATCAACATCATATAGTAGATTTTTGGGATCCCATCGACACCTTTGGTCTTGTTTACAAAGTTATAACCCATGAACAAAACAAACAAGGTACAGAAATAGTTATAATCAGCAAAATAAACATGTTTCTTGCTTGATTAGTCGATTTTTTTTTCAATATCTATGCATCTGTTTTAGTTTTTTAACAACGTTCAGCTTTATTTCTGAACAGTCTTCTTTTTGGGATCCCAAAACGTAAGTGGAGGGATACCTATGACATCGCAAAAGTTGTCCGTCCGTCTGTCCGTCCGTCTGTAAGCACGATAACTCTCGAAGGGAATGAGATATTTTGATGAAACTTGGTGTGAGGATTCTTTGGGTCAAGAGTAAGGTCGAGTTCGTAGATAGGCTTTGTAGCCCTACATTTAGGGGTGGGGGAGGGGGTTCAAATTAAGGGGCAAGCAAAATATTTTTAAACATCTAATATGATAGTCGATTATGGGGTAAGAAGACATGCTGATCAATAATATGAAAACCATTTTCTCGCCGGACAAGTAGTTCGCCCGGAATCCGGCCAAAACCGGAAAGTTTGTTAAAAGTAAAAGTTTTATTTGAAGTTGATAAGATGTCCGATTTAGGGGTAAGAAGAGATGCTGAATCCGTATATGACAATCATTTTTTAGCCGGACATATAGTTCGTCCGTAATCCGGCTGAAACCGGAAAATTTGTTGTAAGCTAAATTTTTAATGGAAGTTGATTAGATGTTGGGTATAGGGATAAGGAGATAGGCTACGCTGGATTCGTTTTTTAGCTTTATTTTTTCGCCGGACAAGTAGTTCTGGAATTTCGCCGAAACCGGAAAAGTCGCAGAAGTAAGGCACACACATGCTGAATCCATATCTGAACTTGGTTTTCTTAATGATTAGCTGTTTGGCCTTAATCTGTTTCTAAATTTTAGAGTAAAAATGTTCAAGGAGTCGGGCGAAGACTGGATCTGGCGAAGACAAAACCTGTTTGTCTGGATCAAATACTGAATTTTTGGGATCCCATCGGAACCTTTGGTCTTGTTTTAATATGTTGTCAATATGGGTATCAGCAAGGAGACCATTAGCATTAATATCTTCAACACCTGGCATGAAGTGGACAGGTCCTTCAGAAAACCGACAAACTGGGATTTTTTGCAGTGGTCCTTTCCAGATTTGAGAAAAACAGAATTTACTCCTAGGCTAACGGAATTTGGTTAAAGTTTAACCGGAAAGGGCTAGGATAGGACAATCTAAGTACTCATCACTTATTCACTTTCACTAGGCAATCTTCACCAATCTCACCACTGCCCACTGAAAAGGCGCATTTGTTTTGAGATTAAAATTTCCCGCGTAATAGTAGAATTTACGCTGTGAGGACAGCCGGAGATACTCTGAGCCTCATGACTAGTCATAACAGTGGACAATAAAAAAAATCCCTTTGCAGAATCCAAATAATTCAGTGTATCCAATTAAATGACACACAAATAAGTTGGCTTTTCAGTTAAACTTTAAACAACTTCAGAATTATTATTACTATTTTTCAATCTGCTTCAGCTTCTACAGCTCATCACTGCGAAGCTTCCATCTTAAAACAAATTTCTAAGGACTCCTGACCAACAAACATGCAACCAATCTTGTTGAAAACACATGTGACATGTCTGAATATAGGAAAGGAAGTGAATCAACCCAATCTACCATAAACTCCTTATTCTGGGTCCAAAATACAAGTAACATGTCTGGATGGGGGAAAGGAAGTATATCAACCCAATCTACCAAACTCCTTATTCTGGGATACCCTAGCCCAATAAAATACTGATGTTTTGACAGAAGTTTCAAATATTCTAAGCAAAGGTTGGCCAAATTATAAGTTTTAATTGTTTTGAAATAGTTCTTGAAAAAGACTGCTGTAGAAAGGCCAATGTATCTGTTGAACATATCTAAGTTGCTAAATGTCCCACTGTACTGATTCTGAAATAGGCTATTGGGCTATTACTTTTGTTTTAATCCTTATGCAAAAAATATTTCCTGGAACATTGCATTTCTCAGTGCTTGATGACATCCTAAGCCTATTTGGACAACTGGATTGCATCTCTTCAAGACTAAAAACATAACAGGCACATATTTGCCAGTAGTCTTTGACTGTTGGTGAATGTCCAATAGCTGTGCAAGATGGTTTTTCTGTGACTGAATACAAACATAATCACGAATCCTTCATTCATTCATTCAAAAGTGGAGGGCGTGCCCCTCCAGGGTTAGGGCACACAGAGGCAGCGCATAGGTACAAAGTGTTTGCAGAGTTTGATGGAGCAAAATGGATATGTTAGCTGCATTCTATTAGAACTATGTTTCACGATGCAAAATGGATAAATCAGCTACATTTTATTAGAGCTATATTTCAGCCCATCTTGGCAAGGGTCCTCTTCATGCTCAAGCTAGAAAATGAACTTGAACACAAAACACTTGAACACGAAAAAGTTCATTTTCCAGCTTGAGCCTGAAAAGGACCCTTGCCAAGAAGGGCCAAAATATAGCTCTAATAAAATATAGCTGACATAACCGGTTTGAATTGTCAAATATGATTCACAGTCAGCTTTGGCTGAAGGAATATCTAGAACTATGTTTTGGCCCTTCTTGGCAAGGGTCCTCTTCAGGCTCAGGCTGGAAAATGAATTTGTGGGTTAGGCAAAGGGCATCACAAAATCTGGGATTTGAGGTAGACAGGAGATAGACAGTACCAACTAGCAGACTGCCAGCTGGCTGTGCTGCTGTGGTGATTAATGGTAAATGGAATCCAGAAACATACAGAAGAATTATTCCTAGATACTGTCACATCTGCCTCACATTCAAAGCTCTTCTAAAAGTGTCTACAAGTAGGCTCTAGTTCTTTTTAAATTCTTGTTATGCAGTTGTATAACACTGAGTCACTGACTATTCAATACTGAGTCGGTGATTCTACACAACTTTAGACAGTCTTGTCAATAAGTCCCAGAGAGTTTTTCATTTCTAATCTAGCCAAACCCCTGCCAAGCGCAGAACAACACAATGAGAAGAGCTAGTCTAGTACAGTAGCGAAAAATCTCAAAAGTCAAACGGATATCAACTATTCAGCTACTGTAAAATTTAGTCGTTTATAATTAAAAGAAATGTATGTAGCTGATCACAATATACTACCAAAAGTTCGTAGCCAGTTAGTTGGCTACTGAGGGTGTTCCCTATACAGACAATCTTTGTAGCCAGTTAGTTGGCTACACCTCTTCCCCCAGAAACACTCTCAGTAGCCAACTA
This sequence comes from Branchinecta lindahli, assembly GCA_023053555.1. Taxonomy (NCBI): domain Eukaryota; kingdom Metazoa; phylum Arthropoda; class Branchiopoda; order Anostraca; family Branchinectidae; genus Branchinecta; species Branchinecta lindahli. The sequence continues at coordinate 19,390,293 of JAKZAO010000006.1, read as the reverse complement.
ACTGGCTACACTTGTTTCCCTAGAAAAACTCAGTAGCCAACTAGTTGGCTACACTTGTTCCCCCAGAAACACTCTTAGAAGCCAGTTAGTTGGCTACACTTGTTCCCCCAGAAACACTCTCAGTAGCCAACTAACTGGCTACACTTGTTCCCCCAGAAACACTCTTAGAAGCCAGTTAATTGGCTACACTTGTTCCCCCAGAAACACTCTCAGTAGCCAACTAACTGGCTACACTTGTTCCCCCAGAAACACTCATAGAAGCCAGTTAGTTGGCTACACTTGTTCACCCAGAAATACTCTCAGTAGCCAACTAACTGGCTACACTTGTTCCCCCAGAAACACTCATAGAAGCCAGTTAGTTGGCTGCAGACATTCCCATACAAACCTTTTTGGAGCGAGTTAATTCACTACGACGCTGTTTCTGGGAAACTTCTCCTTCTTCAGCAAGCATTCTTGTTGAATATAGCCTACCCTAGATGTCTCTGGAAAGCATTTAAATATCCTGAAACTCTGTGCGTTCTGGATTTCTCTGCGCAAATCCTAAATTTATTGTTGATTGTTAAATTATCTTGATTATTTATTTTTATTTATGAGCTATCGTTTTAGCTTTTAAAACAAGAGCTGTAAGCTCATATGGCACTTGCAAGGGTTGAGATGTATTGTTTGATCAAAAGTAATTTTCGACTGTGCGGTTCAGATGCGCACTTTAAGGGAGCTAGAGAAAAAGTATATTATCGTTGAACTTGGCTGTAATGACGCGCACTTTAAAGGCACTAGAAATTCATCTGTAAGGAAGACCCTTAAGGCAAAAACGATAGCAGGCTCTTAGGATCATTGATATATACGTATGATCAGAAGTATTTTTTTTTTCCAATAATTTGCGCACTTTAAGGGTGCAAGAAATATTTTTTTTGCAAAACCCTTGTGGGACAACTGACATTGGGTTCAGATGTATCGTTTGATAAAAAGTACTTTTCGACCTTGCGGTTAAGATGCACACTTTAAGGGAGCTAGAACTTCATTTGTAAGCAAAACCCTTGAGGCAAAAATGATCATGAGCTCATGGGGATCATGGAAATGCATATTTTGCTTAAAAGTATTTTTCTTAATTTGCGGTCATGATTGGTACTTTAGGGAATGGTCGGATTTGAAAAGTGGCGATTTCTAAGCCAATCTTGTCGAATTTCTAATATTCCAGCCAAATTTCATCGTCCTAGCACATCTGGAAGTACCTTAATTCGCGATCACCGGAATTCCGGACCCGCCCCTCAAACTCCCCCCACAGTCGCCGGAGCCAATCCGGTTCAGTTTGGACTTGTTTGTTATTCCCACAAAGTTCCATCCCGATCTCTCCAGTCCAATCCGGTCACGTATTCCCCCCCCCCCCCCCAATTGTTGTCGGATCCGGTCCGGACATGAAAAAGATCACCACAGGCTCTGTTCAGTTATTAAATTTCACTCGAACGCGATCACCCGTTCCAAAGTTACGCATGGCTAAATATTCCGGATTCCTCCTCCCTCCGATCCCCCCACGACTATCGGATCGAGTGAATTTTTATTGACAAGTCAGTTTGACCGGGTCCCTGATACACCTCCCAAGTTTCGTCGTGAAAATCCCAAAAACTGCCATCACCAGAATTCCGTGAAACTCCCCTCCACCTCCCCCCCCCCAAGTGTCCGGTTCCAGTCCAAACGTGTAAAAAAATTATCTGGAGCAGATTCTTGTTCTACCCAGCAAGTTTTACTCCGATCCCTCCATTATAACCGTTTCAAAGATAATTTCGTAAACCACATTGGCCTGACATATCACAAGAAAACAACCAAAAAACCAACGAAAATGGGGTTTATAAAATGGGGTTTATTTTATCCACGTGGTTGCACGGCTCCTCGCTTTTATGGTCTTCCGAAAATTCATAAAACCGGGACTCCTCTTCGACCGATTGTTTCCTCGGTGAATTCTCCTACATCGAAGATTGGAAAGTTCCTGTCAGTTGTTTTTCGCCCCCTAGTCCAGGCTCAAAATTCATATTTGAAAAATTCTGCAGATTTTGTTGCAAAAGCAAAAGAAGCTCAAGTTACACCCAACACGAGAATCGGCAGTTTTGACGCGGAATCTATGTACACGAATTGTGATCCTCAAAAGGCCGAACTCATTTTGGAGCAGAAACTTGCTGCTAGCCCTTCTGTTTCTGAAAAATCTACTTTTTCAAATCAGGCGCTACTTTCTCTGACTGTCCTTTGTAACAGAACTTCATGTTACTTCCGTTTCAGAGGATCGTTTTACAAACAAAAGTTTGGGCTTCCTATGGGTGCTCCTCTCTCACCCACGGAAGCTGATCTTGTTATGGAAGATTTGGAAGAAAAGGCCATATCGCTAGCTCTTGATAAACCTGGATTTTGGGGTCGGTTCAAAGATGACATTTTCTATTTATGGGATCACGGTGAAGAATCTCTTGAAACATTCTTTTGCTTGCTCAACTCGATCGATCTAAAACTTAAATTTAGTAAGGAATCGGAGGTAGAGAGGCGTCTTCCCTTTTTAGATGTCTTGGTTCATCGTAATGACGCATCATTTGAATTTGGTATTTACAGAAAACCCACACACAGTGACCGATACTTGAATTTTTCATCAAATCACTCTCCTGCTGTTAAAAGAGGGGTTGTCATTTCTCTAGTTGACAGAGCTTTACATGTGTGTTCACCACGTTTCCTTGATTCAGAGCTTGACCACCTCAGGGACGTTTTGTTCGGGAATGGCTATCCGATCACTTTGATTAATTCTGTCATCGAAAAGCGTATCCAAAAACTGTCAAAAACTAACACACAAAATGCAGAGGAAGATAAGAAATCAGCATATTTAAGTCTGCCTTACATAAAAGGAATCTCAGACAATATTGCGAAAAATCTGAAGAAAAACAATATTTGCACGTACTACAAACCGGGAAAAACCATCAAGTCAAAGCTGTATCATGGGAAAGACCCTGTTCCTAAAACTCAAGCATCTGGTGTGTACAGGATTCCTTGTTCTTGTGGTTTATGGTACATCGGTAGAACAGAACAAAGGTTAAAAGACAGAATAGCTCAGCACCGCACATCAATAGACCATTCCCTTAAAAAGAGAACAAGACCAGAGGTCTTTGACTCGGCCCTCGCTAAACACATTTATGACCACCCACATCACATTATTTTATTTGACCAGGCTGATTTTATTTCTCATGACAAAGGTGTTGTTCAGCATTACAGAGAGGCTCTTGAGATATACAAATACCAAAATAAAGGTTTAGCTCTGAACAGAGACACAGGTGATATACGAGTTAGTGATTCATATTTTGGTTTTCTCAAACGAGAAGCTGAAGGCTTAATCGTCCCTGAGATTAACCTTGAATCATCTACGCAATCTCAAAATATGCATTCAAGTCCTTACCCCCTTAGATCAAAAAGAGCGTGCGCACGAGAAGCAGTCATTAAAATTAGACGGAATATGACGTAGCGCCCCGAGGTGTTCAACAAGGTCGGTTGCTTGTGATATGAAATTTCTTTCAGCAGTCACTCGCTAGTACCGAGCGAGAACAGTCTTGATTGTTATTCGCAGGTATTGGTGAGTGGCTCGCTGCTTTTGTATTTGGTTTTGAACTCTTCCAATTTTGGTTTTAACTTTTGGTTTTTATTGGTTTTCTGCGTCGTTTTGGTTTCATTGGTTTTTTGATCGACGTCCTCGTTTTGGCATTTTTCTTCAAAATTTTCTGTCTGCGCTGAAGAAGGGAGGCGGTTGTCCTCCCGAAATATTCGCTGGTTATTGCAGTACATTCGTTGGCCTTTATAAACCCCATTTTCGTTGGTTTTTTGGTTGTTTTCTTATAACCGTTTCTCAAGGTTTCCGGTCTTCCCCCACCCCAATTCCCCCATAGATGTCGAATCCGGTTCGGACTTCAAATGGAACATCAGAGATATGTCATTCATTCAGATATTAAGTTTCGTCCCAATCCGATCACCCGTTCGAAAGTTACACAACACTCAATTTTCCATATTTCCCCGCACTGCACCACAGATACAAACCCCTTTGACCCTCGAATGCACTAGCTCTTTCCAATGTTAACAGAGTGTAGCGATGCAAAGAGTGACGTCACGCCGCGCGCAGACCTACTAGTGTAAAGAAAGGGGTAGGGGTTTTACAAAAACTACTAAATTTTCCGGATTCCCCCGCCCTTTACTCCCTCCACGGAGGTCGGATCGGGGAAGTGATTATTTGCAAGTTAGTTTGGTCGGGTCCCCGATATGCCTGCCAAGTTTCATCGTCCTAGCACATCTGCAAGTACCCTAACTCGCGATCACCGGACCGACCGACCGACCGACCGACAGACAGACCGACCGACGGAAAAGTGATCGGTATATGGCACTTGAGCGAAGCTACAAGTGCCATAAAAACTGTTTTCGCTTAACAATTATATTTGTCTGTTTTGGCACGCAAAATAACGTCAGATCCGGTCTCTTTGGACAGAATCCGCAGCGCCATTTTCTGTCAATTTCGAAAGTGCAGCCATCGAGATAAAGAGGTCAAAAAAGGTCCCTTGGAAAGCCAGGGTGCAGACCCCCCCCTACCAAATGATGCCCCTGGAGATCGTACGCAAATGCTTTAGGCGTTTTTTTTTTAACAACCTCAACAGAGATCGAGTTTGAAACTCCTTGAAAAACAAGACCAAAGGTTTTGACGGGATCCGAACATTTAATATTTGATCCAGACAATTAAATTTTTAATGATTAAAATTTAGAAAAAGTTCAAGGCTTATTGTTGTGGTTGAAACCACCTTCGAAACTTATAAAAATATAAAAATTAAATATAATAAACTTATAAAAATTGATTTTAACTTGTTATCTGCATCTTTTTAGTAGAGTTTGGTATTAGGACAGATCCGCATGAAAGACCACCTCCGAATTTAATTCCTCGATACGGACCTGGCCTATAGTCTGTGTCACAAGAGGACCCTTGCGTAAAATTAAATTGACTTATCCCTCGACTTATCCGCTTTTTATTTTCTGTTACTAGCAATATTCCCAGAAACATCTTTGTAGCGAAATAACTGGCTCCAAAAAGGTTTGTATTGGAATGACTGCAGCCACCTAACTGGTTTCTATGAGTGTTTCTGGGGGAACTGATGTAGCCAATTAACTGGCTTCTATGAGTGTTTCTGGGGGAACAAGTGTAGCCAGTTAGTTGGCTACTGAGAGTGTTTCTGGGGGAACAAGTGTAGCCAACTAGTTGGCTACTGAGAGTGTTTCTGGGGGAACAAGTGTAGCCAACTAGTTGGCTACTGAGAGTGTTTCTGGGGGAACAAGTGTAGCCGACTAGTTGGCTACTGAGAATGTTTCTTGGGGAACATGTGTAGCCAACTAGTTGGCTACTGAGAGTGTTTCTAGGGGAACAAGTGTAGCCGACTAGTTGGCTACTGAGAGTGTTTCTGGGGGAACAAGTGTAGCCGACTAGTTGGCTATTGAGAGTGTTTCTGGGGGAACAAGTGTAGCCGACTAGTTGGCTACTGAGAATGTTTCTGGGGGAACATGTGTAGCCAACTAGTTGGCTACTGAGAGTGTTTCTGAGGGAACCAGTGTAGCCAGCTAGTTGGCTACTGAGAATGTTTCTGGGGGAACATGTGTAGCCAACTAGTTGGCTACTGACAATGTTTCTGGGGGAACAAGTGTAGCCAACTAGTTGGCTACTGAGAGTGTTTGTATAGGGCACACCCTGACTGAGTAGCCAACTAATTGGCTACAAACTTTTGGTAGTATAATGTGATCAGCTACATACATTTCATTTATATATAAACTGATCAAACTTAAAATAGCTGAATGGTGGTGTCCCAAGTCAAACAGTGGATTCTTACTTTGAAAACTGCACCTGGAAGCTGCTCTTGAGATACTATTGTTACAAGTAGATCACTGCATTTTTCATTAACACCATCAGTAGTTCTGAATGTCAAAAGGCTTTCGTATAAGTTTGGCATGGTTAATTTTTTAATTAGACACCTTTGTATGCCGCGTGAGAAGATGAATTTGAATTTGGCGCTAGTTCAACTCAACGCTCTCTGTCCGAACGAAGCTTTACCTCTAGGACTAAAAATATTTAGAAAGTTTTTGAACGCCAAAAATGCTGGTTTGAAAATGTCACTTGCTTCAAAGATGACGCTTGGATTTTCCGTATCCGCGACGCTGGGAATAATAGGTTATGTCCACATAAAGCAGATTATCGACCGGTAAGATAGTTAGTGTTTTCAGATGCCCTAAATTACCTATTTTGGGTAACTGGTAGTTAGCTTTAAACACAGCAAGTGCATAGAAATGGCAAAGTCCACTGTCACTGGTCCACTGTATGAACAAACGTTCATATAAGCATACCTCTACTGTAGTAGGCTAGAGGCTAGGCTTCTTTAGTTAGAATTTGTATGGAAGTTACAGAGTAAGAAGATTTCAGATTTATGCGGTGCCATTTTCATCTACTAATGATGTAATAATGCTTTAAACTGTTAAAACCTCATAAAATATCTGAGTTGGGAATATTAGTTTTTAACTTGTCTGTTTTGTTTAGTCCAAAACTGCACCATTGGAAATTAAATTACCATATTATACTATCAGAGCCGTCACTACTGGGGGGGGGAGGGGGGGATGCCCCCCCCCCAATGTTGTCGGCCAGTCGGTAAAAAATAACCGAGTCGGCGCGAAGCACCGAGATATTGTAAAAACAGTGGATTTTGTTCTTGGAAATAGTCGTTTTTTTTTTTTAAAGAATAAAAAAAAGTCGGTTTTTCGTAAAAAATAGTCGATTTTTTCTTAAAAATAGTCATTTTTCGTCGTTTTGTCCGCCAAAATAGTCGGTAAAAATGACCAGCCAGTCGGTAAATACCTTGTCCCCCCCCCAAACATTTTGGCTAGTAACGCCTCTGTATACTATAGGAGGGGTATCCAACCTCAGACAAGATTTCAAATTTCCAGTGAAGTCTTTTCTTCAGAATAATCCATCTGGCTTAAAAAGGAACCAACAAATATGACAAACATACCAGACTGAAGCTAACTGAATGGCTTACATATTGGATAAATAAATATTGCTTCAATTTTTCTAGTTAAACATATTTTTCTTTTCAAACAAGATCACTTCACTCTGATCTCACTTTGATCCATTCAAAAATGACGAAAAAGGAAGAGACTTGACTGTCAGGACAGCTTGTACATTTCATTTAAACATTTTCGTGGCAAAAATCGAGGTAGTGTAAAAACGAGGTTGGATACCCCTGCTGTATACCAAGAACAAGTAATCCAACAGAACCTCCATCTTTGATCTCATATAGCAACTATGGATACCTAGACAAAACTTTTAGCAGAGCTTTAAGTACTTTCTGAGCTTTGAGTTGATACCCCTCTCTACTTCCCTCTTTACTGCTGCTCTTGCCAGAGGGAAAACTGGACCTGCTCTGAAGTGAATCGCATGTGATGTCATAATCAGAGGCGTCACTACTTGGGGGGGGGGTAGAGAGGGAGATGCCCTCCCCCAATGTTGTTGAAGTAAAAAATAGCCGAGTTGGTGGGAAGCGCCGCTATTTTTAGTAAAAAGGTCAATTTTTTTCTTAGAAATAGTTGTTTTTTCTTAAAAACAATCATAAACAGTTGGTTTTTCGTAAAAATAGTTAATTTTTTCTTAAAAATAGTAGTTTTTCTTAAAATCAGCTGATTTTTCGTCAACACAGTCGTTTTTTTCTCAATAATAGTCGTTTTTATCTGCAAAAACAGTTGGCAAAAATGACCAGCCAGTCGGTAAATACCTTGTCCCCCCCCCAATATTTTGGCTAGTAACGCCTCTGGTCGTAATGATAGACAGCTAATCGGCTGGTAAGGACAACAAATACAGCATTTGCAAGGAAAATTCTTCTCTGGGGCTCTATTACAATAAAGCTGTTTGTATAGGTATCAAATTATGAAGTTCCGCCTAGCTCTTACCCTCTGCTTGTTTGCATCAGTCACGGTATTGGAGAATATATTAGAATCTGCATGATCGTGTGACAGAGATAGAGAGATGGAGGTTCTTGTATTTACTTGTACCAAGGTAGACATGCAAATTAAATTCTTCTACCGTACTTCTTATGTGCAGAATTGTGAAAATGTTAAAGTACGGCTTCCATAACAGACTTTACAGAGTACAGTGTTAGGTACTGGATAATTAAAGTTTTATTAATAGAATTCCTGGGATAGATAGGTGCATTGCATAGAAAATTTTAGTGGACACCTTGTGCCAAACCCTGGATAAACTCTGACCTATTCCCCTATATAGGCTATAAATTAAGTCTGATTGGTTGATTTCCGAATTGCACTCAGGTCATTAATATTTTTTAAGTTTAGTACTCCAAGCATTTGGGATAGGCCTACTTGTATTAAGGGCTAGGCCTACCAATTGCTGGAGCATACCAAATTTGGCATAAGGTATCGGGAAATCAGGGGTTTGTGGTAGACTGTCTGATTCAGTCTACCACAAAGTCAGTTTTGCATAGGCCATGCTAACCATTTGGTAAATCCCCAGCGTAGGGTAGCCCATGAGAAATGCTGATTGCCTGTGCCAAATGCTAGGCATCCCAACTCAATAACAAGAAATTTGAATGGTTATTTACTTTATTTCACTCAGCTGGTCAGTATTTTAATGGAATAGGATGTGCACCAAAAAATCAAGGGTCTATAGCAGATTGCTCTGATCCCGTTGGTTAACCTTGACCTCTGTCAGATCATTCATCATTATTGGGGTCATTCTCTGACTGACATTCAGGTTAGTGCCTGATGCACGGATCAGCAAGTGCTGGATAGGCTATAGTTAGCATTTGGCACTGCATGCCAGAATTGCGCATTTGTTTAGATTAGGTAGGCTACTATCCCTGTATGGATTCAGTGCTATTTCGATTAGACTATCAAGATGTTGCAACATTGTTAGACTGTTAGAAGTACCCCAAAAGAAGAAGGTTCGAAATAAAAAAAAAAAGTCAGCTGAAGGGCTGTAATTAATTGTCTAGCTCTTGTCAAGTTTTTACTTCTTTCCTTTTGACTCGTTCAGGAGCAAGAAACAAAATCAAAGTGAGGAAAACTTTATTGATGTGTCCTGTGGAGCATAGGCTACTTCTATTCTGGCCTTCAATCAAAACAACATTATTTCTCTCTAGTTAGGCTATTTAAGTTTTGACTAAGAAATATACAGTTTCGTTTTTTATTGCATTCTTGCCTTCCGGCCAATCTTTTCCATCAGTTGATCAGTCCAATGTACTTCCAGATGTGGTAGGATGATGAAACTTGGCAGGCGTATTAGGGACCTGACTAAACTAACTTGGAAATAGTCACTTCCCCAATATGACCATCGTGGAGGAGGGGGAATCCGAAATCTTGGGATATATATAAATTTCGAAGGGGGGATCAGATCTTAGTGAAACTTGATATTTGGGAAGAACTTGTTTCTCAAATGTCACACTTCAAGTCTGGACCGAATCTGGTGACTTCTTGGGGAAATGGGAGGAGAAAACCGGAAATTGTGTAATGCGCTCAGAGCGGAGGGATCGGGATGAAACTTGGTGAGAAAAACAAGTGCAATTACTGCAAATTGCAAAAAACTTTTGACGAACGATATATTTTTATTATCCCCAAGGGCCTATGAACATTCGTGCCTCAAGGGTTTCGCTTACAAAGGTTACATAAATCCACAATTTGACGAATTCCCACAGTATTCCTCTGACCCAACTTTGCAACTACCATATGAGCTTCTAGCTCTTGTTTCTCTCACTGTTTCGAGACTATTCAGAACAGTATGAGTAGTTTGACTTAGCTTTGATGCACTGCAACATTAGTCTTGGTTTCACATGCAGATTTCCTTTCTGCAGATTCGGAACTCGCATGGCTTTTGCAAGAGCAAGGCGATTGCAGGCACTCAGGGTTTGCAGTAACACTATTAAAATAATAGGAGAGCAGAAAGACAAACTGAATGGTGCTGTGGAATGTTGTAACAGCACAGCAATGAGCTGGCTCTTCAGTTGGAGAAGCTTGCAATAGCTTTTACCTTATCCCTGGCTTGTTAGCTATTGCTGCACAGTCGAAGTCAGCTTATAAATGAAGTAGAGTATTTCTGCCATCATTAGCGTTGTTGCAGTTAGGATGTTTCAGCTGAGGTTTCTCTGATCCAATCATATCTCGTCCAGTCCGCTATATCATTCTGTTCTTTCAGGTCAAGTTTGCACGAAGGTGTTATCAGGGACGTCGAACGCCAGCAAATGCGGAAAATAGAGAACCAGTACATGTTGCAAAAGCAAATAGAGGTCACGAGACATCTAAAGCAAGAGCTTGCATCCCAAACAGCAGAATGAAGATAGGAGTAGAGGGAAAATGGCGTTTCATGTCAGAAGTTGTGGCACTGTGATGAACATGAAGAAACGAAGAACTAGTGTCCCAGTTAACAGAAAGCATTTTATTTCAATGGATACACAACAAAACAAAAAGGAATTAGTTTCTTAATGATCTTGATTTTATTTTCCAAGCAACAACTACCACGGAACAGGCTGCTTTTAGTTCTGACCAGTCATCCTACGATACTAAGCACCGAGTTTTAAGGGGTATTTTAACACTCTTCCAACGTCCGTATTTACATAGTACAAAATGTGACAATGTCCTTGCATTCTTCTGCTAAAGTAAGTGGAAAGATTTGTGCGTAAAGCCTTCAAGCAAACATGATAAAGCAAATATTGGATATGAAAAAAATAAACATCTTGAAATAAACGTATGGCAAAATATGAACAACTTTCGACTTTGGAGCAATCAACCACTTCTGCACTAATAGCCTGCCAACTCAGCAAATGTAGTATCCATCTCATCGGCAATGTTCTTATACTTTTCCTTCTCGTTGACAAGCTCATCTGTAGGAACAAATAATAAACAAATTAGTACAGTTCTGGGCTCAAAACCTGGCAAACAGAAGAATCTCTTCATAACCCAACCTACCCAAAACCAAACGTAGTGGTGTGTAAACTATGACTTAGAATCTAATGCAAATTAATGCAGTCGGCACTGCCGGGAAATAAACATAAGCTTACTTAAAGAATAGGCAAGAGACACCAAAGCTAGTTACAACAAAGGCCAAACAATAGAATAAACACTTACAGAAATGAGTGAAAGTGCACCGAACACAGACAGAGGGTGTGGGCACTTGAAGCCATCAGCCACCGCGTTAGTCCAACTGTACTGAAGGACAAGCTGTGCGTTTTAAGAAATGAAGACGTACACAGAGACAGAAAGAGGCTATTGACACGGAGAGCGTTTTCCTTGATGTCATTTTCGGCGGTTTACCCGCATATGCTGTCTAATGTAGCTGTAGATGTTGCAGGAAGAGAAAGAGCTAAAATAGCTGACGCCTAAAGGAGTTGATTCAGAAACGTTTCTTTTATTGCGAAGTCCAGCAGTCTTTACACCCGTCTCCACCTTCTGGTTCAAGCTTGAACGTCTTACAATACGCAGCCATCGAAAGGTGCGATCTCGAAGAAAATGAAAAATAGGCAAATTGCAAGGCTCTCTTTCCGAACTTTACCGACAAGTCGTCTAAATGACAAAAATACTACTGACTAAACCATTTCTTTGCCTTGCTGTCTCGCTCCCAAGAAAAAGAAACCTTATTGCATCAAATTTGTTTAAACATTCTTGCACCTTTTCCTTAAAATCAAAGGTGTGACTCGATTTGTTTCTGCCGAGTTTGGTTGTAGAATCTGCCTGCACTGTTTGATTCAACTCTTTTAAGATAGCCATACTGATTTTCAAATACACCAACACCAGTAATTTAGAAATGATTTTTATTTTGACTCGGACAAACTGAACAATCGGAAAATGTACAATCTTACACCATCGCCCGACCATGCTATACACAAGCTCTGCTGAAACCACCACCAAGCTTTAGCACAGCGAGGTCACCAAGGAGCTAACAGCTCCCCGGACCGGAGACCAGAATTAGTACTACAGGAACTGTTAGATCCTTGTTACTTTCGCCACAGACACACAAAGAAAATATTTACATTCGAACTTTGTAAGACATAACAAAACATTTTCCATAAATAAAAGGTGTCAATTTTACAAGCAAGAAGAAGAATCTGACTAATAGCCGGACAACTCGGAGAAAGTGGTGTCCAATTCGTCTGAGATTGATTTGAATTTTTCCTTCTCTTGGACAAGCTCGTCTAGAGTAAAGAAAGCGACAGATAAGCATAAGGGACACATGAGAAAGCGAAAGCACATAAAATATACACCCACGGGACAAACAGTCCTATCTATACCGTATTCCCAAGTCTGCGACCCACGGGACTAGAGCTTAGACCGCCGTTCACAGCCTGTCCCCATATGTAAAGAAAATATCAGTCGCAAGACCATCGGGTTGAACAGCGAAGATTCTTGCCTCTTCAGTAGGCAAGTTGCCCCCCCCCCACCCCACCCCTAAATAGTAAACCGGTTTCCTAGTGGGCTAGGGCATCATTATAAGCGGAAGACGTTCTCCCTCAGCTATTGAAACATAAGTATTTCTAGGCTAGCTAAAAAATCAAAATGGTTTATTCTCTAGAAGAAAAGGCTTTCGAAACCCGATTTACACAAATAAAGCGTCGCTCCTCTCACCGATAAGGTTAGCTGTTATAGGAGACTTGGCCGTCTCGTGTCAATCCCGTGGAACTGGAAATGTGTTCCGAAAGGAAATCTTTGACAAACAATTCTTTGGGAGTTGAATTCTGTCCCATCTTTGCTACAAGCTAGTCATGGCACTTACTCCGAAGTTTAGCCGAATAGCAATGTTCAGTGCCCGGACATCGAAAACATATTATGCTTTTACAAAGCAGTCCATCGCTATTCTTGCCTTCTAGATCTTACAAAATCGGTGAACCAAGCGAGAATTCCGAGTACAGGCGATGAAGATAGCCACTCCTCTTGTAGACGAAGTCCACGATCTCCTCACCAGGGCAACAGAGACCACGCAATAGAAACTTAACTAATCCACATATTAGGCCTGAATCCTAAGCAAGTTGCCCCTTAATTTAAAAAAAAAAAAATTAAAAGCGGTGCAACCACAATGCGTTTCGCGATGCATTTCTAAAGCAAGCATGCAGAAAAATAACCAGTTTGCCGCACGTTTAGTAAGCAGACATCTCGCAAAACGTTGCGTCCAACTCGCCACAGATACTTTTGTATTTCTCCTTTTCCGACAAAAGTTCGTCTGAAGGAGGCAGCAAGGGAAAGAAGTCAAAAGGTTAGTACTCGAACTCGAAAGCAGTTTAGAACCCAAGACTGAACTGCTGGTTCGATCGGTTTCTATGACCCGTTTACTCGTTAGTGGTTCAAGGTTTATGTGGTGACACAAAGGGTATCGGCAAAACATTTGCATCGATGTTAGAAACAGAAGGACAGACAATGACACACAGAAGAGGCGGTTTGCTCGTCTTCGACTTCCGGTCAAAATTAGTCGTTTCTAAACGCATGGACTTTAAATTTAGAGTTTTCTAGGGTGTTTTCGTGCTGACAGCCACTGGCGAAACTGCCATATTCAGCCAGTCTAGGCGGACGGCGCAAATATACAGGTATGGAATGAGCATGGACTTCAGACGGCCAAAGCCGCGAGTTCGTTACGAAGTGCTTTTGCGACTTTATAAGTACAGAACAGGTACCGCGCATAGTTGAATCTCTGAAGTCGGAAGGCGAGTAAAAAACGCCACTGCAGCCACACGTGATGGATGACAAAGTTCACTCGTGCTCCAGTGCATGCACAACGGACAAAATACACTTTTTTGCAGCAACGCATCAACCGTCGCTGCTAAAAATGTTAACACGTAGGGACATTAAACAATATCACAGAAGTCGAAGAACAAGAGCAAGGCCTGAGTTTCGCCACCTTTCGCGTATGTTTTAGGGACACCAGATGACACAGGACCAAAACGAGTAAGCAGGACAGACTATCGCAGCATGAATTCGTCACACGACCAACATCGGAACGTACTACGTATGGGGTCAGGGTGATCGCTCGACACAAGGAAATGAATCTCATTCCTGGTCATGTGATCTACTTTCCGTTCCTATAAAGCTAGATTCCCACGGGAAGGCTGTTCCCGTTCCATAGTTCTGCCCAAGATACCCTAGAGAAGGCCGGCGGACAGCAAAAGAGCCGCAGGGCGTAGAGGTTTCGGAATAAATTTGAAAAAGGCCAGCGGCTCTATTCAATTTTAACGGATAGAGGACTAGAGCACCCTGAAGCTGAATGAAGCTTTTTTATTCGTCATTAACTCCGTTTCATAAGTTTTTCTAGTTTTTGGTAAATTTGTACTCTATTTCGATTGTACTGTAAATATTGACAATTCCTATATTGGTCACTATTTGACAATCGTACGCTATCTTTACATACTTGAACTATATTTCAATTGTATTGTAAATTATTGAAAGTGCAAAAGTTATTCTTCTCAAGGAAGAGTTTTTGGGAAATAAAAGTGAATCTGAAGCTGCAAACCAAAAGTAATCACCATCATTCTACGACCTCTATACTTCGCAAGTGAAATTTAAAGTAAGTCTTTTTAAACTTACTTGTCTGTTTATTATTTTTTTTTTAACGTTGTCCAAGCATCATTGAGAACAATGCACGACCTTAATAGTAATGCTCGAGTCGACGAAAGCGCAGCGGTTTCTCCCTCTTCATGTAGGAATCTAGCTCAAGTTGAAAATATTTCCAGTTCTCGGTGTGACGAATTCTACGCTTTGGTTAACCACTAAATGCTACACGCGACAAAGTCAACGTTTTCACAGGACTTGTCACAAGCATTCAGAAGAAAAGAAGAAGAGACCATAAAGTAGTTTAGTAAGCAGCCATCTCTGTGAATGTGTTGTCCACCTCTCCGCAAATAGCCTTGTATCTCTCCTTTTCCAAAACAAGCTCGTCTGAAGGGAACAAAAAAAGATAGTGAGGTTACGCAAAAATAAGGAACGAAAGGAAGCAAAACAGAAAAAACGCAAGTAAAAAGTGAGAAAAGACTACGCCAATTTGAAAAAAGCGTAGTAGTGACTGTAGGGCGTTTTTAAGCTCAAAAAACAAATTTTCGGTTATCTGCTCAAATTTCACATACTCCATCTCTTTTCCCACTGAAATCGAATTTCACTTCGCCCACCGGATTTAAAATACCTCTGCCAATTAATTGCAAGGTTTACATATCCTCTCAGATTTTCAATTTCTTTTCCCCAATTTCTCCGGGAAAGTGAAGCTCGAAGGGCGAAGCGAATTCCCGGTCAGTGGGAAGTAGACTTAAAATTGGTTGTCTTGAGCTTAAGAGGCGGTCTGAAGTGAGTCGCTCTAAACCGAGTGATCCTCCTTTCAGTGTAACGTTTTGAAAGAAAACATGCCGGCTTCCTGAAGGGCTGTCATCATTATCCATGATATGATGCTGCTTCGCTGTTGAGACGAGCCGGCATGCTTCCTTTATACAGAGACGAAGTCCAACATTATACCCAAAGCCACCATGTAAGCGCCCACCAACAATACAAAGTGTGTTTGATACAGCAGACGCAACGTAATCGGGTCTTACTAATTGGCCATACAAACTGCGCTGCGTTTTTTCACAGACGCAGGACCGTAAAGGCATGACCTGACATCTCTCAACGCAACATAACAGCGTGGAGAAGAAAACAAGAGCCGCAAGAAGCATCCGTTTCGATGCACAAGCACATTGTTCTTAAAGCGCGTATTGGCACCTGAAAAGTTAAATATGTAATCACTTGAATCTATAAATTAAAATAACGTAAGAAACAGAAATTTTTGCTTCGGTATAGTAGTTGCCACTTACGCTGCGTAGAATCAAGCGCGACTGGAGATTTTTTTTTAATATCTCTCTGTTACGTTATTTTTATTTCCAGATTCAGGTGATGACATATACAATCTTTCAGGTGTCAATACGTACTTTAAGACCACTATTAAGCAGTCTGCATTAGCCAAGGAGTCAAATCCGTTAAAAGCGCGATGACTCTGACCCGAAATCTGAAGCTTCTGCTGCAAACACTTATACTCTGCCACCACCACCGGCAAGCTTAAATTCCGATATGAAGGTGGGGGGTACCTTTAAAGGTTTCTCTAAGAAAGTTCGCTAAGGGCTTTACATATTCTGAATATCCTGAAGGGTGGACTCCATCTCTTCCTGAAGGCGCCTATTTTTCTCCCTCTCACCCAGAAGGTCATCTAAGAGGAAAGGTAAAACTGAAGGTTAGGAACACATGCAGGTTAAAGTGGTACAGGGGTGCTAAGGCATGCTAACGGTAAGGTGGAGAGGAAACTAAATCTGAGACAAGCTGCAAAGAAAGTCGCTCAGATGCTAGTTCTAAATATGGAGACGACAGGTTCGTCAGTGAACAGATTAGAAGTGAAGAGTGATCGTCTCGGCGTTATCGTGACGCCAACAGCACTGAGCCACCTAGCATCCACCAGGGACGAAGTGACATCTTTATCGTCTGTGACTGTCTGTTTGCTACCGAATTACTGGCGTAGATCTGATCTAGTATCTAGTTTTTTTTTCTTCTTTTTTCTTTTGTGTGTTATATGAAAAAAAAAGTTTTTTTTTATTAATTAGTGTTGAAATGAAATTAACTTATTGTTTAAGTTAAGTTGAAGTAGTTTGTGGTAACCGCCCAGTGCCAGTGCATTTATGGCTTCTCATGGGCGGTTACCTATCATGATGGGTTATTATGTAATTTAGCAATAAAATAATCTACTTCTAAAAATAATTTAAACTAATTGATCTATGGGCTGTCTAAAGACTATTTATGGAACTAGGTTCAGGCAATTTTTTTTCAGGGTTCAAGAACGGGGTCGCTGACAGCTGAACGTTTCACTTTTCACTATACGACCGGACAACTAGGGACATCTCGACAGGTTTCTGGGGGCAGAGAAAACTAAGGGAACTAATAGGAAACGTGCTGAAGAATACAAACAAAATACGCGCATGCGTGCTTCCTCTCTAGGAAAAATCTATCAACTCTTCGGCTACTCACTAAACCTAGTCTATCTTCTATGTTACTACCTGGGACTGCTTTGATAGGAGAAAAATAGTATCATTTTCAACTTAAATCCTGTCGAAAAATAACCGAAAACGCGACACGTAAATGTAATGCAGAATGAGATATTTCATGCGTACGTGAATCAATACATGTTCGCTGTTTCACCATCACGGTGCTTCTGAATAAGCAAATCTTTCACAAGAATATCTGACTTGCTTCGTTTTTGACGGTTAATATTAACGTCCATATTAAACGTTTGCTTCAATATTGACTTTGCTTAACATTCACTTACTATTTATATTTCAGAACGAATTGATGAAATAATAAGCGAAATTTAAGTTACATCTTTTACAAGCAAGTAGTAGAAGTCTGCTTAACTAATGGTATTTTCCTTTGCTTAACAACTGCTTGAGCTTTATTCTTCACTTCCAAGAACTGATTAGACGTAAAACAAACAGAAGCGGATTTGCGTCTTTTTTTTACCTTCAAACCTTTACTTAACTATTTGTTTTACTTAAGGTTTTCGATCACCAGCCGCAACTGCGATGATATGTCACTTCGTAATTCCTACGCTCAAGTTTTCCGGTTTCACTTTTATATCACTCCAGGTTTGCGGCGCATCACTAAAGGATACTGTCATCGGCTCTAATCGGCAAAGGATCCGACCTTTCCGAAGACCAACCCCACGCACTTGATTGGTCATAAGGACAAGGACCGACCGAGCGAGAAAAGGCGTAGTGGACCGAGTCCTAGGTACTCTCTCCCGATCAGAAGAAGTGACATGCCTTCGAAGTCTCAAGCAACGATCAGTGACTATTTGCCCTTGCCAGTGTTTCCGTTTCGAATACTCTTGATGACTAGCTCTTCCTACCTATGAAGAACCGCCGCATGCCTAGCGAAGAGCAGGAAACGTCACCACAGCTTTGCCGGACAAACAATGTTGATTGGTTGACATAAGATTCGAATCATCGTTTGGATTTCTCGTTCTTCCCGAAGTTCACTGGCATGTTATGGGCTTAGTCATAGAGTATTATCAAGAACAAATAATCTGATAGAACCTCCGTCTCCGTATCTCTGTAACGACTATGCGGAGTCGAATATTTCCCCATACCCCGTCCGCAACGAACGAGCGGAGGTTACTAGCTTCGCGCCACACCATGTTTAACAACTAAATCGATGTTAAGTCGCTGGTGAGGAAAAGTAGGGAGTCAAAGCTGATTGGTTCTATGGATGCGCTCCAGAGCGGGTCAGCGCGCGGAGTACGCCTCCTGCCAGCCTCCTTCACTATTTCATGTTCGATAAGAAAAGGCGAAGACGGAAGAGGATAAACGAGTATCAACATGAGCTCAAAGCTAGAGTAAATACCTCTAGGTCCGCTCAGTTTTGTTGGGGTTATTCTATCTGATTATTTGTTCTTGGTATTATGGATTCCCGCACGCATGTACCGAGTTCTGCCCGAACTGGAAGAAGATGGCGCGAGTGCATAACCTACGAGTTCTGCAGGAACAAGGGACGGGAGGAAAAGAAGTAAAGAGTGGTAAAAGGATGTACCTTCGAGTCTGTCGACTTCCTTCTGGAGTTTCTGGACGGAACGCTCTGAGAATTCAGCGCGAGCTTCAGCCTAAACACAGAAAAAGGATTAACAAACAAAAACAACGCACAGTATCTGAAGATTCCTATTAGTTGCGTTTTTGATCAAGTTTTGTTCGCCGTTGGCTTGGCCGGTTGCTTATTTTCCGTTTTCAAACAGCGTTGAAGTTCACCGGTCGCTTAATTAGCGTTCCGGCGATACACTTGATGACTATCTCTCCTTGCCGATGCAAAATCTCCGGCCTCTCCGGGTACCTAGCGGAAGAAAGGCAGAAATGCTATCACAGCTGCTCCCAAAGAGCGCCGTGATTGTTCCGACACTGGATTTGAGTCGTTGAGTTGAGTCGTCACGGAGACGTTTACTCCTTCTTCCTGAGGATCACTGGCGTGTTTTGGAAATAGAGTATCCTTGCCCGGTCGACGTTTCTTCGACGATTCAAGCAAACTTCGAACTTGCTAGCTCACGAAGTTCGACGGTCGCAGTTTGAAGGACAAAGGAACTGTGACCGGCGACCAAAACGGTATTTAAATAGAGACCTTTAAGTTTCAAGGTAACTCCAAACTTAGATCAAAAACGCAACTATTTACGTCCAACCCGGCTAAAGTAGCTCAGCAGCATCCTTTATCACATTTTTAACTTCCATCTTCTACGGAATTTACGGAATTAAATGACGTAGTTCGCTGGACACGCTTAATTGTGTGACTATCCGATTGGGATAGGCTTAATAGCGCGACTTATCGTTTGATCGTGGATAGGATAATAATTCGACATTGCGAGTGCGAGAAATCAACACCTTGAGAAAGGACGGTACACAAGTCTAAGGGATGATGCGGTCCCGAAGGTTGATGTGAGACAACAGACTATACAAACGGAACGTATAAATCAGCAAACGTCCCTCCATTAATTCTGAACGTGATGTAGCGGAAAAATCCGAGATTTCCAGGTCAATCTCAGGTTATTTCCACAATACGCCGTACGACAGACATGCCAGAACGCGTAAATACAGGACAGAAGGCCAGTCACACCCTCCCCCATCTCGATTCTCTTAATCTCAAACGTCACAAGAACCCTTTATTCCCGATTTAATGTATGTCCAATAAAGTCACTTGTAACGTACCAAGTCAGCTAGCAGGGTGTAATGACTGTTTATCCGACCCAGATATTTTTATCATGGCGTCCCATGAAATAACCCAAAACAATATAACCCATAAATCATAGAGCAATAGTAATAGCACGCATAGCGAAGGTTAATAATCATAATAATCAGATTTTACAGCTAGATAAGTTCCATAGTTCCGAAAATGTCTACCCAGTGGCGCCTCATGTGTGAGTCGTGGTAGATAAAGGTGGTAGATCAAGCTTGGGGCGCTACGTATACGCTATTCATCCAAGATGACTCACTTTTTGGCTCCAACTTATGGCTATGAGATCAACTGATTGTTTGGATACAATAGAGACCAAAGATTTCTACTCAACGCGCGGTGCCAAGAACTGCTAAGATAAAATCATCAAGCCGGGTTGCAGCTGAGACACGAAAAGCAACTGTGCTTACCCTTACCCCAAACAAACACGGATCAAACGGGGGCCGAGTTTTCAAACAAATTATCAGAAAGTTCGAAAAAATGATTTTTTGCTGCAACTGTAGTCAAAAAGACCAAAAGAAAAATTAATTCTTCTTGTTGTCCGGTGACAATCCGGGCGAAAACATATTAGAACCGTAAGACGTCGAGAAATTCAGCAGATAAGTCGTCTTCTGTCAAAGTACTGTTTATTTCGCATTCTACTATTCTATAATTTTTACTGTATTCTGTTTTAATACTATTTTGTTTAAACCAGCGTAACATTTTGTCTTATTTTTCTCCTATTTCTTACTTTTTGGGATACCGGGTCTTACAAGGTAATAATTATTACCTTCATATGGCATTAAGACTAATCTGAATCATGGCGTCCCATGAAAGAACTCAAAACAACCCATAAATCACAGAACAATAGCAATATGACGCATAGCGAAAGTTAATAATCATAGTGATCAGATTTTACGTCTAGATAAGTTCCAGAATTATTAATAGCATTAAGGCTTTTACTAACTTTGTACTGTTACTAATTAAACCAACTTGGAGTCTATTATATATTTATTTTCTAATTAGTTTTTTAGTACTGTACTGTAAAGATTTACAAATTTTAGTTTAGTGTTAGTACCCTACTTAGAAAAGAAACCCAGTATTTTAAATTATTGGACGCTAGTTTGTACACTAAGAGTGTTACGACCCACATAATTTGCAAATGTACATCTGTTGCAATTGCAATTGTATATTTGTTTTCTTTTCATGTTTATTCCTAGAAGAACGAGCAACCAACTATCGGCTATGTTCGGCTGCGGTTTTTATAGTAAACTAATGACTGAATGAAATAAACTATTAATAAATTATTGACTTCACAAGCAGCGCATACAACAGAGCACCATACCAGCCATGGACCTACTATAAATTTCAAAGACAGGCCTAGGAGTACCCTCAGCCATATTAGAAACAACTTCACGCCATATAAAAATCTTCCCATTAGATACGACATTGAACTATTTCCCTTGACCGTGGGGCGGGCGAGGAAATTTCAGCCCATAGATCGGTTTCCTTTTTTGTCACTAAGTTCCGGTTGACTCGCATATAATCAAAACCCAAACGGATGTGGAAAAAAGATAGAAGTAAACATTTTCGGAATTTCCGCTCGAGATTCACTGACGCGTCAAGTTTTAATTACCTTGTTGAAGCAAGCCCTACGGACGCCAAATTTGGAAGAAACTTCATTACCAGAATCCAGCCAAAAACGGCTTGATGCATTTGAACTCGACGGCATTTAAAGGCAGTACTGCTTGCTGACTTGGCTACGATTAAATGGCGAGATTCGGTTGATGTAAAAACTTACCGTGTCTCATCCACACTTAGTCGACACAAATGGAACCAAGAGGGGAAAGGGTTGTTAGGCATCGAAATTCTTCAAAATCCAAGAGTAACCACACCAATATTTCCGTCATAGGTAGAAGGTAGATTGATAGTTTATATTATGAATCTACTTTCGTGGTTACACAACTAAATTTGCGATTATTGTCAATAAAGTATTTGCAAGTTTTAAGAAGTTTTAAGACTTCTGATCAAGTCGAATCAGAGGCATTTGCATTTTAAAGAAGCTTAACTAGAGCTGATTTTTGTACTGTATGGCTTCTGTTTTAATCTTGCTCGCGATTTCTCAAGGACATTAGTTGTGGTTGCACAACTAAATTTTCGATTATTGTCAATAAAAGAATTTGCAATATCTGTGTCAATACACTTACAATAATGTGTCCTTAAGAAGTTTTAAGAATTCTGATCAAGTCGAATCAGAGGCATTTGCAGTTTGAAGAAGCTTAACTAGAGCTGATTTTTATATTATATGGCTTCTATTTTAATCTTACTCGTGATTTCTCAAGGACCGCCTTGAGATACAATTCTAGGTTAACGTCCTTTGCTAGCTATCTTCTCTATTTTGGTTATATTAATAAAAGTTAAAGATATATGTATTATAGACACAACAAATATTTATTTTTGACAATCATAAGGAAGCAGAACAATTCCCGACAATTTCCACTAGTTCTCATTTTTCCATACTTCTAACCGTTAATCTCAAGGTTGACCTCTAATAGAGAAAAACATTAATTGCCTAATTATGTGCCTTATTCTCGTCTTTAAACCATATATACTGTGGTAATGATAACCGTGGGAAATATAAAATTCAGAGGCGGTGGTTGCTCAGCTAGGCTACTAGATTCGGAACAAGTTCCACGCCTGGCAATTAGTTTGGGACTGCACAAAGGGCAACTCACATCTTTCAGTCGAGCTGTAACATTCTTGATCTGGGTTTCGTAGCTCTCCTCCCGTGCAGTAGCCTATACAGCGTGCAGAAAACAAAACGAAAACGAAACAAAAGATTAGTTCAAACTGCACAACAAGTTCATTCAGGGCTAAGTGTACGGGAACAAACATCCGTTTGTTGTGCAGACCAGACACGAGTTTGGTGTACAAAAAGGGCTAAAAGTTTGAAGTACATCATTGCTGGTGCACAGAACAAACTGAAAGCATTTTACAGAAAAACTCAGGTCTGGTGTACATGAACAAACTGAGGTTGGTTTACACTAGATCTAGTCTACGTGTCGGGGTCATGCAGTTCGGGAGTTCCACTCAAGTTACCTGCTTCATACGCTGAGCCAAGGTCTTAATCTGTTCTTTGTAAGCCTCCTCTCTTTGGTTGGCCTAAAGCAGACAGCGAAGTGAATGTAAAATCCGTAGGATGATATACTACAGACCTACTTTAAATGGAACGAGTAAGGCATGCCTCCTATGAAGTCCCTACTTCGCAACCGGGTCCGGAAATTCGCGGTCATACTCGGAAGATTTCGGTGCTTTAGCAGCGGGATCATGTGAACATTAGCGTGCGAATCTCGCATCCAACTCTGTGAGAGCCCAGCTTAAGCCTTGGTTCCAACAACTTCCCAATACTACAACCGAGTCGACAATAGAAAACCGCTTGCCCGAGCTTTGAGATATTCCGAATAGTCGCATTCCAATTCTACACAGGACTATCTGGGACCCCAGCTTAATACACGTTTTTTTTCGGGGGGAAGGGGGGCCCCTTCCCCCCGTCCCAATACTAAACCATCCGGCTAATTTAGTAACTCCTGGGGTGTTTGACAGTACAAAACGGATACGTCAACTGAATTTTATTAGAGCTATATTTCACCTCTTCTTGGCAAGGATCCTCTTCAGGCTCAAGCCGCACAGCCAGTTCTAAAAAAAACTTGGCTGACGTTTCCATTTTGCACTGTCAAATAGGCCTACGAATCGCGATCAGCTTGGGCTGAAGAAGTATTTATAACTCTTGGGGTTTTGCGAAGCAAATATAGGGTTGGTAAAAGTAAGATTTTTTTTAAAACGAGCATCTAAGTGATTCCTCCTAGATCAAGTTGCGAAATCGAAATTCCAATTTTTGTTCTTTCACGTTCTCATGAAACCGACAACAACTGACCCAACCGGCAATTATTAATTATTCACGCTCCGATATTTGTCCACGCTCGGCCAATCACGAAGTCAATTACCATGACATACGAAACCGGGAATTTTCCCCGCAAACGAACGCGGAACCATCCGGAAACATTTGGCTCATTCACGCGGAATATTTGAAACGTCTCCAACGTGGAAAGAGCATATTTTTAGAGATCAGTCAGTGGTCGCGCATGGCTCATACGTAGGAAACCGGATAGTATGTCCTTATTTAGAGTTGCCTGAAAAGGGCGAGGCAACGAGCGAAGAACGCGTTGGTCGTTGATCATAGTCACAGCAGCGGTGCGCAAGGATGCCAAGGGAGGAGGGCAGGGTCTTTCGCTAGTAATCAGGTATTCCAACACCATCAGATAGAACAAGAGTTAGCGCGATACTTAAAAGGCAAAAAGGCCCACCCTCTGTTGGCTTTCTATTTGCTTATTTTTTCTCGGAGGGTAACAATCCCTAGGCAAAAACCTAAGATGCTCGTTATATCGTTATGAATATAGCCTATTTAGCTTATATAAACCTTCGTACACTCCAAGAGGTTCAGGACCCTGAACCCCACCCAGCAATCTCACTCATGCCACCTTTACCAGATAGAACAAGATTTAGCGCGATACTTCAAAGGCAAAAAGGTCCACCCTCTGTTGGCTATCTTTTTGTTTAGCTTATTTGTCCTCGGAAGGTCACAATCCAGAGGCAAAAACCTAAGATGCTCGTTATATCCCTACGAGTATAGCCTATTTAACTTATATAAACCAATATCCACCCATATTCAAACACCCTCTGCTCAGAAGGAGCTTGGCGCTCACTTTGGCCGCATTCAGTTTTAAAGCGCATTTCTTAACCCCTCCAGATAACGTAGGATCTTTCTTGTGACCGGTACGATGACAATTACCTTTTCTTCTGAGACTTCGAGGGACTTCAAGTTGTTACCAACAACACGGAGCTCCTCCTCAAGCTCGACGATCTTTCTGCAAGGGTAGAGTAACGTCAGAACAAGTAAACACTGGAACACCTACGACTGTCCTATGTCCTTTCTCCCAAAAAATTCTTCCAGCAGATTTTTGTTCGAACCCCGCTCTCCCCCATTTAAGGCACTGGCACTCTTTTACCGGTGTTCAGGAAGGGCCATCCTGCGTCCTTGTAGAGGCATGAGAAACGTGTTAACATCCCACTTTACACTTAAGTCTCTTTCAACCGTCAGGAGACTCTGGAAGCCCGCACCCTAGCCCGCTTGTACAGAACAGCATACTGTAAAAAGTTTCTCCGAATAAGGATTAAAGTTAACTGCAGTATTTGCTACTGGGATTCAGCTTATCTCTACTGGGCAAATGCTGCAAGATTTTTTTTTTTTTTTACAGTTTTTTTTCCGAATTAGAGATAATCTTATCTACAAGATTAATCCCACGACAAGATTAATCCCAGTAGCAAAAACTGCAAGATCTTATTTTTACATTTTTTTTTCCGAATTAGAGATAATCTTATCTACAAGATTATTCCCACGACAAGATTAATCCCAGTAGCAAAAACTGCAAGATTTTATTTTTAGTTTTTTTTTTACATTTGCCAACACGGCACTAGAACCTGCCGCTCGTTCTTCATCGTCACCTAGTACGCGAGCACCATAACAGTACGTTAAGCTGTGAGTGCCGGTGTTAGTACACTTGCAAGTTTGCCAGGGAACTGCCTGTTATGAAGCCTCGGCCCTTCCTGTGTTGCTCGAAACAGTAGTTCTGCACAGTAGAGGTGTTCTTCTTTGTTCGCTTCTCCAAAATATTCCAGCAATTTCTATTTTTTGCTCACAAAATGTTAAAACGGAAATAACAGATTAGGAAGTTAATATCAGCGTATTTACCGAGTGATGTGCCTTAGCATAAATAATGAAACTGAATACTGCTATTTTTAATTTGTTTTGTTATATTCTTGTTCTTCTGTTAGGACACTTTGCACGCTAATGAAATTAATGAAAACTTGCAATTCGGGATGCCACAGCCTAGCCGCAACAGGATTCAGTAGAAACAAAGCAACAAAGAGCAAAAGATACAAAAGAATTACCATTTATGACTTTGATTTGCTGATTTTAATTGCAATTCCGCTCAGTGCTCTGTACAAACTATCAAAATCGTCAGTTCAAGGATCCGACAGCACTTACCATCCAGGGAGATACCCCTTGTTCGCTTCAAAGCGGCCTGTCACACCATTGATTGTCCCTAAAACGGTTTATGAGTGTAAACGCGTCCGGCGCCTCGCTTGCCGCTCGGCTCTATATATATAGCAGCCAATAAAAACAAGAGCTGTAAGCTCATATGGCACTTGCATGGGTTGAGATGTAGGCTATTATTTGATTAAAAGTAACTTTCGACTGCGCGGTTCAGATGCGCACTTTAAGGAAGCTAGAGAAAAAGTATTTTGTCGTAGAACTTGGCTGTAATGATGCGCACTTTAAAGGCACTAGAAATTCATCTGTAAGGAAGACCCTTGAGGCAAAAACGATATCAGGCTCTTAGGGATCATTGATATATACGTATGATCAAAAGTATTTTTTTTCCGCTAATGCGGGTAAAATGCGCACTTTAAGGGTGCTAGAAATTTTTTTTTTTTTGCAAAACCCTTGTGGCACAAATGATCATAGGTTGAGATGTATCGTTTGATAAAAAGTACTTTTCGACCTTGCGGTTAAGATGCACACTTTAAGGGAGCTAGAACTTCATTTGTAAACAAAACCCTTGAGGCAAAAATGATCGTGGACTCATGCGGATCATGGAAATGCATATTTTGCTTAAAAGCATTTTTCTTAATTTGCGGTCATGATTGGTACTTTAGGGAATGGTCGGATTTGAAAAGTGGCGATTTCTAAGCCAATCTTGTCGAATTTCTAATATTCCAGCCAAATTTCATCGTCCTAGCAAATCTGGAAGTACCTTAACTCGCGATCACCGGAATTCCGGTGATCGCGAGTTAAGACCCGCCCCTCAAACTCCCCCCACAGTCGCCGGAGCCAATCCGGTTCGGTTTTGGACTTGTTTGTTTTTCCCAGAAAGTTCCATCCCGATCTCTCCAGTCCAATCCGGTTACGTATTCCCCACCCCCCCAATTGTTGTCGGATCCGGTCCGGACATGAAAAAGATCACCACAGGCCCTCTGTTCATTTATTAAATTTCACTCGAATCCGATCACCCGTTCCAAAGTTACGCATGGCTAAATATTCCGGATTCCCCCTCCCTCCGATCCCCCCCACGACTATCGGATCGAGTGAATTTTTATTTACAAGTTAGTTTGATCGGGTCCCTGATACCTGATACGCCTTCCAAATTTCGTCGTGAAAATCCCAAAAACTGTCATCACCAGAATTCCGGGAAACTCCCCTCCACCTCCCCCCCCCAAGTGTCCGGGTCCAGTCCAAACGTGTAAACGATTTATATGGAGCAGATTCTTGTTCTTCCCAGCAAGTTTTACTCCAATCCCTCCACTATAACCGTCTCTCAAGATTTCCGGTCTTCCCCCCCCCCAACTCCCCATAGCCGTCGAATCCGGTTCGGACTTCAAATGGAAGATAAGAGATATGTCATTCATTCAGGTATTAAGTTTCGTCCCAATCCGATCACCCGTTCGAAAGTTACACAACACTCAATTTTCCATATTCCCCCGCACTGAATCACATATACAAACCCCTTTGACCCTCGAATGCACTAGCTCTTTCCGATGTTAACAGAGTGATCCGATGCAAAGAGTGACGTCACGCCGTGCGCAGACCTACTAGTGAGAAGAAAGGGGTAGGGGTTTTACAAAAACTACTAAATTCTCAGGATTCCGAGGCCCACCACTCCCCCCCAGATGGTCGGATCGTGAAACTGATTATTTCCAGGTTAGTTATATCGGGTCCCTGATATGCCTGCCAAGTTTCATCGTCCTAGGACATCTGGAAGTACCCTAACTCGAAAACAGTGGACCGCCCGACCGACCGACCGACCGACCGACCGACAGACCGACCGACCGACCGACCGAAAAGCGATCGGTATATGGCACTTGAGCGGAGCTGCAAGTGCCATAAAAAGTGTAACAGGCCGCTTTGACGGGAACAAAGGGTATCTCCCTGGATGGTAAGAATAAGGTGGATCCGGCCAGGGAGGGGGAAACTGGGATCTTGAGGCATTGCTACATTTGATTATAGTCATATTTTTTGTCGCCGTCAGCAGTTAGGCTGACTGATATCCTCCCCCCTGATTTTGTCCCCTCCCGAATTCGTCTTCCTCGTCAAGCTGCCGAGCCTGTGCCTCGTTTAGAGCCGGTGGTAGCTTTGTGAGCAAGGTATGCTCAGAGTTTCGTCCCCTCTTTTGTTCGTTTATTTAACTCGGAGCACATTTGAATGTTAATTTTTATATTATTTATATTTTGTTAATGGTATTTTATTATATTATTGACCATATTTATGATAAGACGTTGGTAAAAATGTTGAAAATTGTATATACGTATAGACTGTATTGCTGTGACGTTATGTTGACGTAAAAACAACCCATCGGCTCGTCCGTTATATGTGTTTAGATTATATTGAATTGAATTGAATCCTGTTGCTAACACCTCTACTGTACATCACTCCGTTAATATGTAATTATTCATACAAAAGTGAAATAAGACTCACGCTTCTCCCTGTTCGGCTCTCTCCTCAGCACGTTCCAGGTCTGCCTCAAGCATAACCATTTTTCGGGCAACCTGGCACACAAAACAAAGGTCAGACAAACGTGCACATGCTAAGTGAGGAAGGGTACAAGGACTACTGTAAAAGGTCATGGCGAAGAGACAGAAGTAAAGCGGGTGGTGGCCGCAAAAGGGACAGCCGACGTTCATTCCTACTTACAACGGAGCCTTGCGAGACTGGACCAAAGAAGTTGCTTTAACGACGGCAGTCAACGATGGTCATCATATCGCCTGTGTTTTTCCAAAAGGTTACATGCGACATTGTTCTCGAAGTAACCCTGCCCTCTTTTCCACATCTTTTTTCCATATCCGTTTGGGTTTTGATTATACGCGAGTCAACCGTTACTGATTGACGAAAAAGGAAACCGATCTATGGGTTGAAAATTGTAGGGTTTTTCTTAGAACTTTGGTCCTTGCCCGGTGGCCGTTTCGTCCACCTAGCAGGCAAACATCAAACTTGCTAGCTCACAAAGTTAGAAGTTTAAAAAAAAATCAACAATGATGTAGACACAGGTTTTGAAACTGACCCATCAGACAAAATACACCATTACCCTATCAGCAGTTTGTGCCAAATCGGACCAACGGCTACGGAGATACAGAGTTTTCTTTCTCGGACTTATAGACCCTTCCTGGCTTAAAGGTGAACGGTTTCTCGCTGTTCCTATACAATCTGAAAAGTGTCGCTTGTAACCTTTTGGAAAAACACCGTCGATATTATTCTTGTCACCATTACCCCCCCCCCCCCCCCCCCCGGAGACACACCTTTGGATGGTTCAGTCTAGTGGCGGCAACGACTGGGATACAATTACTCCACTCCGAACCGAAAGTTAGGAAGGGAAACGACTTTTGCGGTGGAGAGGAAGTCCTTGGATGGACAGAACCCAATTTCTGTCACAATTTATCTGTGAGTAAATTATAAATGCAGACAACCGTTTAGATGAAGATTCTTGGAACTTTCCCAGAAATTAGAGGTGCCCACGCGCCAGATATTCTTGTCACGAAATGGCTGAAAGAGATTCTACTTTTTTACGTTAAAAGATATATATTTATCTTAAACAAACGTAGATAAGCTCAAGAGTTTGTCATTTCAATACGAAGTCGCTCCAAAATTTGGCAGGCGGCATCTGGAGATCCATAAGATTCAGGATCTTAGTAATCCAAACATTTTTGCCTTGTCGTCACAGATCGCAGGCTTGTCCAGCAATATTTTAATTTCCTTAGTTTTACAACACAAGGTTTTTAAGCATATCCAAAGAAAAAAATGGCCCATAAATTGTTTTTGTATCAAATTTAAAGTTATGTTAACAAAACTAAGTCAATCAAATCCAAACAGGCTGAATTCCCTGACTCGGATTTACTGACTTTTAAATAATTCACAAGATTGCCTGACTTTCCGGATGGATTCAAAACTACCGATTTGTCGAAACCCTGAAATGATGTCCCTGTCTTATACTGAAGTTATAAGGTCTTGAGGATAATGTCCGTCAAAAACGCAACCTACATCAATCAAACCGTCTGTCGCGCAACAAGTCACACACCAAGAAGCGCAGATGAAGAGATTCCCGACTTTCACTCGAAGTTCGGCGAGGGGATGGTAACATGAGAGAAGCATCCAGAGTCCCGTTTTTCCTACAACCGCAAACCCTCTCGCTCAACTCACGTTCCGCAGTGCTGACGGCTTACACAGCACACTATGCAAATCTTAGCCCCTGACTTGTACTTCTGGCTCTCGCTGGGACATATTAAGGGACACGAACACATGCGCTGACGACACGATCTTCTCGAATCCTCATTTATGATAGCACTTTCGACTTGGTCCCTATACGTTTCTCCCGAATAGCCATCCTGGCTAGGGCATCCGCGGCCAGTTGGCCTTCGCACCAATGGCGCTCGGCCAACTAACATATATTCAGGGTTTCAACATTAGTACCCCACGCCGATATGAGGGCTACTCAACTCCACCAAGCGAAAACTCAGATTCGATTCAGATCGTCCATCAGAACATGTCATAACAAATGCAATCTTCACAACATCAGGAAATTGTGGTTGCAACTACTTAACGTGCTAGGAGACTATGTCTCCCTTGCACAGGACATAACATGAGTTCAACACACTAAACGACAACTAAAGTTAAAATAATCAAGAAAAAACATGCTGGATTTCAGGGTTACAGAGGAACAGGCTTGCATTCCAAGTCTCGCACCACGGTTACTGTCCAAAATGCTGGATCGAAGAACTACGAAGCTCTTGTGGCCAGGTCATACAGTAATCATGGTTTGCAGACTGGAGCGCACCCCACCGAAGAACTCGGTCCCAGTTTCTAGGAAATTCAGAAACCGTTCCTCACAGACCACTGATTGGTCGCTCCTGCTTCTGGGCTGGTCATTCACAATCGTTTTTTGCTTCGAAAAGATCTGGCAGCGCCATCCAGAAAGAAGGAGAACTACCATTTCACTGACGACAGTACCACGATATTAAGTGAGCGACCAGCACGAAGCAGGAGAAGCCTGTAAACACAGTTCAGCGAACATCCTGACTGGACAGAGCCAGGGGGGATTTGGAATACTGGAATAAATTATTAGAAAACATTCACGGATAACGTTCATGCCTCGAGACGCGTGCAAGAGATGCAAACGCGTTCGACACTTACGATTCACCGGTTTCGGCGCGCTCTTCGGCACGTTCAAGATCGGCTTCAACCATGGCCAACTTACGTGCAACCTAGTATGCAAGATACGATAAGTATACGCTGGAAATAAAGATCTATCCCGCAAGAGTTTTACGAAGCAAAAAGACCGGACGTAAAGGTGATGCCGTCCGTGGGAGTGGCTCCAGGACATGCGCGTTTTGGAACTTATGATGGTGTATGATCGGTGAAAACCAGACGTAGTGAAGATCCTGATCCTAAAGTCGATCATGACCTAGTACTTGCATTTTACAGCAATGGCAGACTGATCGCCTGCACATCTGGCCACACAGTTCTTGGGGGAGTCTTCGAAGATTACTACACTGTCAGTAGTTTGATAACAGATAAAGCTTGTCTGAGCATCCTTTTGTTAAATGTTATGACAATATATCTGTTATGACCCTTTCAAATGTTAACTTTTCGCGAAACATAACACTTAAAAGGATCATAACAGAAAATTGTGTCTCGAACATAACGTTTACAAGGATCGCAACAGATGTATTCTCATACCCCTCAACACAAGGATGCGCAAACATGTGCTATCTGTTACCAAGCTTCTGACAGTGTCATACTGGAACATAGCGAATAGCATATCCTTGACAACCGCGAGCGACAAGACGAAGATCATGGCGAATGAGGAAAATGACGTCTGAAGACAGACCATTTTAAGCTGATTACACAGTTGAAACCCCTCAAATTCTGTAGTAGCCCAGCCCAACCAGCATAGGTGACATTTAAACGTTACAAATCCTACAAATCTTACAGTAGTCAAAATCACCGCTCAAGCTGGTATTTAAACGTTACGAAACTTCATATCAAAACGTTATCACAAATGCAATTGCATGCACAAACTAATAAGACCTTATCAGCATCTCTAAATGAGATCATCTGAATGTCAAGTAACATAAAGATCCGTCGGCTTTCACTGTTTGATGCACGCCTGATACAAGACAGAGGTTAATACATGAATGCAGATTATAATTTATGGGCATTTGGTCAAGACAAGGTCCATATGAGGTCTTGTTGTAATAACGGTGCTAAAGCGAAAAGAGCCCGGCACTTGGCAACTGTGTATGGTTGAAATTATCGGCAGAACACTATCCGCTGAGGCGACCCCTCCAGTCAATAAAAAGAAGTGGAAGGTTACAGAATATAAAATATTAAAAAAAACTAAAATTATTTTAAAATAATAAAATTACAGAACGATAATGGGAAGTATAATTTTAAATCGAGATAAAAAAAACTATCGAGGACATAGGATTACCGAGATAAATTTTATTGTTTACTATTAGGCTACACCCAATTACACAGAACTTGCTTGAACGGGCGCGTACTTTCCCGTTTATTTTCATCAATACTCGTAGAATGAATTTACAAAAATCAAACTACTATACAGTACTTCGATCATAATAAACCTCATCCTCAAGGAAAAGTGACTAGTCAGAGATACAATATTGTAGAAAAGCATAAAGACTGTAAATGTATAAAATAACTGGACCATTAATTCAATTCAAAAAAAAAAAATATTAAGTCAAAATAAGGCACTGCAGGAGTTTCGAATTATTGTGCAACATTTTACTGTTTACTCTTGAAATTTGATCTCACAGAGTTTGCTTAGAACGGGTCTCGAACCTTTCTCTGCATTTTCATGAATATTTACGAAACGGTTTTAACGCAGGGTGGTCCCGCGCTTTAAACTTCGTCTAATCATCTTCCAGAACTTTCCAACGAAAAAATTTGTATGAAAGACTAACCTTCAGCGTTCATATTGAGCATCCTACCGACGCGGCGTAAGCGAAACTACAGCTGCCATGCTCTTGGCGCAATAAAAATATAAATAAATAAATAACCAGAGACTAGCCGAGGAAGGATATGGTATGTGGAGGTTCAGATGGACCCTGCAAGTGAACACCAACATGAAGATTTTAGAATTAAAAGAACTATTAACTTCTAACGAAAAACGAAATAAATGGTCCATCACACTTTTTTCGGCAGCATATTTTTTCACTGAAGAACTATCTTTCCTTATTCATTAGCTTTGGTTGAGAGGAATGAACTGAAATAACCGAAATCATAATGTACACTACTAAAAGACAAACAACATTTCTGTTTCCAAAATATGAATAGTATTATCGGAGTCAACGCCCTATAGAATATATGACTATTAAAGAGGATCACTTATGGAGATGATGTCATAACGTCCAAACCGAAAAGAAAAAATCAGCAAAACCCAAAAAAGGACCACAAACTCGATCAAATTTGGTATGACGATGAGCAGCGGCCTACAGCTTTCCTCAGACATTAGTTGAATCATCGCTCCAAAGCCATATAAGGACCGCCTGCATTCCATAAGGGCCTGTCTCTTAACCTCTAGACACATCCACTTCACAGCTCTGGGAAATCATGTATGAGAATGAATCACTTTCCATGTGCTTGACAATCTTCTATTTTAATATTTACATTTATCATATATTATAGTATCTTACGGTTGTAACCGCTATTTTTTTGAAGAATGAGTCATTTTAATCATTTCCCATGCAGTTCCAAGTTTTCGAAAATACAACACAATCGTAAGGCGAAACGACGTGATGATCATCTTCTGTTTTTATATATGTAAATTCAACATCTTTTTTACTCTTTTTCCTGTCTTTTTCTATATTATGATTCACCGAATAAGGAGAATGAAGTATAAATGATTTTCAATGTAGTTAATTACAAGTTTATCTCGAAAATACAAAACAAATCGTGGGTTGAGGTAAAATGGTGTGTTGACAATCTTTTGCTTATATGTATATTATGATCTAGTACTGTATCTTATAGTTGTGGTACATTTATTTCTTTACTTTATGACTCTTCTTAGCCGAGACAGGGTTCTACGATCTGAAACTTGGTCTCTGAAGGAAAGCGTTTAAAAATTACCAACGGGAATCCAAGCAATATTTCATATATATACTAACAAAAAATTGAATATCCCTCCCACGGCATCGCCTAAATTACGTTTCAATCTACCTAAAAAAAAAAATCCTATATCCCCAGAATTTGTTTTAATACTGCTCCGAAATGGGGATTAATAACTATATGTTTGTCACTGAGTATTTTTGTCTTTTCGAAAAGCTAATCTGAGCGGTAACCTGTTACCAAGGCTCCAAACGGACGAATAAACAGTCCAACAAAACTTCCAGAAACATTAATTCATTATTCAATCCAAGAGCCAGCTTCGAAAAAGGGCCAAGTCAGGGCCAAGTGTTAGTAGCTATAACTATCAGTCATATTAGTAGGCCATTCTGGCCAGACCATGCTTGGGGGGCCAAACACTCGCCTCATCGTATTTCCTGTCGGCCTCCTCAGCGAGGAACCTGGCCTCTTTCAACTGGTTCTCAAGGGCGTCCATACGCTCTTCATCGGATAAGCTGCGGTTCTCCAGCACCTTGCGCATACTGTAAGTAGGCTATGGTCAGGTCTTGCATACTAGGTTGCCCTGGGTTAACACTTAACGTTGCCCTGGGACGAGGGATAGGAAAGGGGCATTAAGTCGATTTGGCTGAGCTTTCGGAATACATGTCTCTGATATCTGGGACCGGATATTCTACGACGGCGTCCGCTTCTGGGAGATTACTTGCACAGTTAAAGCACCAATGACACAAGAAACGGTATTGTTTTTTCACTATACCAAGGTTTCACAGCTCTAAAAACTAAGACAAAAATTTTTTTTCTGAACTTCGTATTTTATTAAAAGTTCAATTTATTTACTTTTTTAATTATTTTTTTTTCAACTAGCGATATTATTTTATTCTTATTTGGACAAATTACGGCGCATGACCGAGTATCCACAGGCTGCCTAAGCAGCCAACTACAGAGCAGCAGCAGTGACGTGTGGATCAGGAGACCGGGTTTTCTTCATCATAGGAAAAGCTTAAGCACACAGAGAACCGTTTGTGCATAGGCAAAATTCCAGCGGAAAGTCGATTTGAGATGCAGAGGCCGAGGGCGTAGAAAAATATCATTTTACGATCGTGAATCTTTTAAATCAAACGATCCGCAGTCAGCTTGAGCAGAAGACTTGGCACACGGAACTAATCGGCAATAACCCTCCTCAAAACAAGCAGCGTTGACACGCCAATAAACTCAAAATTCAGTAAAATATCCAAGATATCAGAGCACGATTCTTAAAGCTCTAAACCAAGTACTAGCCAGATTGCATTATACATGACGAAGTAAACCTAGCCCTGGAGCTAGGAAGCGATGACGACAAAATTGCAAAGCATCTTGCGGTAATTGTAACCTCCCATAGATTAAGGCAGTAATTACCCGTAAATGACTCAAATTTCGGCGAAACCATATTGCGCGGGTACGTGGGTTCCATTTTGTATTCAGGTCAGGAATAGCAAAAGATCACGAAGCAGGACTTTGTAGCACCACAAACTCGCACCAACATACATAAAACGGTTTGCTTTTATTACAAGCGTATTGATTCTTTTTCTTTCCTTTATTGTTTTTCATATACTCCGCATGGGCACGTTTTGTGCCATTTTTATATGGGTTAATAAAATTATCGATTGATTGACTGATGAGGGCAAACACTGTAGGGATTATAGGCCACACTGTCGCGAGGTCAGTGCCCTATATAGGGTCGGCCTTCTACCAGTAGCAACCACGGGGTTGATCACGAAAACCAGACACGGTTGGAAAGATGGACATCGTTTATGCGTGAAAAGGGAAACTGATCTGAGAATTATTTCGAATATTCTTTTTCTGTGTTCAAAGTGGACTTCAAATTTTTAATCTACCAATCCTGTAAAAAGCACGTAGCGTGCCCAGCACTAACCGTAGCGTGCTGCACTAATAGGTCAAGTCTTGGAGAACTTTAATTGTTCTTTTCTAATTTGCAAAACAGGTGGCGAAGTTCAACAAACTCTGGTTCAACATCCGGAATTTTTTAATTTTAGGACGCAGAAGACTTGCTCAGTAACAGTATAAAATGCCGAAAATTAATACGAAGAGGAAGTTCTATATGATTACAGGTGAAACCGCAAAGAGCAGCACCCCTCATTTGCACCCCGACGGAATTGAAACTATCTAGTATCATCACATACAACAATTTAACTGTGCTTTTAAATTAAGCTTATTTGGGGAATATTTTTTTTTCTTTTTAAATACTCCTCGGGCCCAAGCTGACTGGGAATCATATTTCAAACAACGGCTAAAAACGGATACGTCAGCTATGATGCTTTGGAGCAATATTTCGGCCCTTCTTGGCGGGGGTCCTCTTGAGGCTGTTGAACGTCAGGGACAATGTCGAAGCTGGAAGATTGCAGGTTCGGTTCTTCCAGCTTCGACGCTGTCCCTGACGTTCAACAGCCTCAATAGGACCCTTGCCAAGAAGGGCCGAAATATTAATGCCAAAGCATCGTAGCAGACGTATCCGTTTTTAGCCACTATCTGAATTTTTTTACTTCCTGTAAATTATGCGTTTTATATTTTTACTCTTTTTACTGCATTTACGTCCTCGGTCAGTGCGTAACGAATTGTTCATTAATTAAATTAATGGCTATTCATTCTTAACATATTATGGGGGGTTTGTGCTCTAGTTATACTTTCTTTTAGTACGGCTATGGTGAGAGAAGGGGAAAAAGTAGGTGGTTGCGGGCTCTACCCTCCGATACTTAACAACCAAGGACGGGTTCATGCGGTTTGGGTTCGGAATAGTATATATTCCGAACCCAAACCGCATGAACCCGTCCTTGGTTGTTAAGTATCGGAGGGTAGAGCCCGCAACCACCTACTCTTTCCCCTTCTCTCACCATTCCTCCAAACCCAAATTCAATCCCAAGTTCCCGATCATTGATTTCCCTAGCTCACACATTGGGTCGGTTTTCGAATCGATCTTTCACAGCTGCCAGTGGATTCGTGGGATCATAAGATTATTCTTTTTATTCATCTATCAAACTATAGTTGTTTTTTTATTAGTATTATTGTATCGGGCTTGTGTCAACAGACCTTGTGACGCGACCTGGAGACTGACAGTATTAAACCTTGAGTCTTAGACCTTGTAAGTTTTAGAATATTTATTATGTTGTTTATACTTCCGTCAATACACGAAATAAACTGAACAAATGAATACCACGTACGCGCTACACGGTTTGGCCCACGCTTGATTGGCTAGTACTACAGGCCGACTGGCATTTCAGGATCGATTTTGACCAATCGTGACCGAGCGGTTTTTAGGTTTTTGATCAAAAATTCTTGCCATCAATCTTTCCCGATCTTACCATCCCATCGTTAGCTTCAGCAGGGGCAAAGGTGTCATCCGTCTTGTATAAAATAGTACCTATATGATTGGCAAATTTTCGAAGAAAACCGTAAAATTCGGCGCGCCACTAATCAGAAGCCTATCTGAGAGCAAACATCGAAACTACGGGTTTACGAGTGGTTGCGAACTACTGATAAGCCAAAAAGTAAAACCTCAAAATAGAGATTAGTCCCTACGTTTTTCTCGGATAATTTGCCAAAGATAAAAAAAAATCAAGAACTTTTTGACATTATGTGCACACACTATCAATGTATCCAAATAACATTTTAAGCCAACGATTCTTGATTCGTGAACCAAAATTCGTAGTCTTACACCATGAAGAAAGAGAAATGCTATCGCCCAACACGATAGGCTACACCTAGGCTACCCTAGACGATTTTGGTACAGAAACAGTTGAGCCGCTCGGCAGGAGGCGATAGCAGATCCATTTCTATAACCCAGTCCTACGACTACAGTATACTTGGTTCGGACCGATTAGCCTCACTAGCTTCCGTTTTTCGCGTGATTTCATTTTTCATCTTTATAGTTGAACTGAAGGTCTAAAGTTTTTTTCAGAAGTTGTTTGTCCTCACAGAAGGCTTTAAATAATACTTACTATTTCCTAACACGTGCTTGGTCCCGAGACAGTGCTTCCTATTCTGGCCCTCTTGTGGCGAAATTTGATGGGAAAAATTTTAATTTATTCATTCGTGTTATCTCCACAAGAGCTAGTATCACGAATAGAATTACGGACCAGTACAGAACTTTAGAAAGACAAGTAATTTGTCTGGACTGTTTGAGGTGAAATAAGAAATCAGTTCCCGGGACTTGGATAATGTCGCGATAAGCCAGCCCTTCAGTTAAACTTTAACGCAGTTTTACAGGCTATAAAACTGAAAAAATGTCGGAAACAGTTGAGTCTACTGCCTCTTACAGCAAGTATACTGTGTATCGGCCTAACCTCCACCTGAATTTACCTCCTCGTATTTCTTATCCGCCTCCTCTGCGATGAGTTTGGCCTGAGCTAGCTGAGCCTCTAGTATGGCTATCCTATCATCTTCCATATTCGTTCTATTCTCCAAAGTCTTTCGTATCCTGTAGTGGGGCAGGCATGCAAATGAAAGGGGCATTCAGTTAGTATAAAACGTCTACTGCCAAGAACCGATAAACCTGTAGGAGAACTGGCGACTTCAGCCGCATTGTAGATCATGAGTCATCTAATTGCTTCCTCGCCCTGATAAATTCCCACAAACTAACATTTAGACCAAGTCGTGGATTCCTTGGCTGAACAAGGCAAAAGAATCTTTAGTTGGATGGTCGGGAACTGACCGCTACGAACAAGCAACTTTACGACTCAACGTTTGCAGTGAGGCGTCAAGAAAACCCCGATCATTTTCGCGCGATTGTGAGGTAGGCTACTGACTCAGGCCAGTTCCAACACTTTATACGCGACAACGTATAGACGTTCCAGACTCTCGGCCGAGTTAGAACTGCATAGCCGCACGGTTTCCCTGAGGGAGGGAAGACGGCAGTTCTTTTACAAAATTATCGGTTCTTGCTCGAAGTAAGGAGAAACAAACACAAAGCATGGGAACATATGGATCTAATAAACTCAAATACGAAGGAGAGCTCAGGACAAGTTAGTGCAAACTTCTCGTAAACACGGAATAGCGATACAGGTTTATTGACTGGTTAGACGTAACATTCAAGTTTCTCTTTGCAGTTTTGTCCCATAAGTAGAGGCAATCACTCAATAATTTTCATATTTTTATACAATCATTCGAGCTTCACGTAGTTACTGATGTGTGCAGGGTTTTTATATCTTCGAAGACGAAATTCGCTGACTTTTCCTTTAACTAACTGACGTTCTTTAAGTTACTTCCCAGACAAAATCTGGACAAAACAAATTGAGTAACTCCCAATTTATTTCACTTCAGTAATTTCAGAAATCACATAACAAGTTCAAAATAAAATAAAGTGTGATCATTCTGGAAATCCCTCAGAAATTACACACAATTTCATAAGAGTGCAGAATTTATAATAGATTTCCCAGACTTTCTAATAATTTTCTGAATTCACGGACTTTTCTAGCAGCATTTCACAATTACGTGAATCTCCCGGAATACCACGAACCATGGAAACCCTATAGTAAATGCTCGATTCCGCACGGGTATTGATAAGGAGTACGTGCAATATTAGTAGTACAGAAAACATGTTCGTTAAGGTTTCACACAAGACAAGAAATGGGCCTCTGAAGATACGAAAGACAACACCTACATTAGCTTAATTAAAGCGATGACCTACGTTTTCTCGCAAACGTCTTGGGGAGGGATCTGTTTCTCCTATGTAAGCTAAACATTGAATAAAACTAGGTAGGGAATTCTAGCACTCTATCAACAGTAAGGTCATAGAGCTTCTTCTCTCCGGATCTTCCAATTGCTATCTTTAAACTGGAACCGCACAGTACGTAGTGAACACGGATGGTATAAGACTCGCATCCTTCGCCATGTGCCTAGCGAAGAGCCAGAAACGTCACCACAACTGTCCCGAACAGACGCTGTTGATTGGCTTACATGGGATTTGAATATATTTTAAGGATTTAGGTTGACGTTTCTCCTTCTTCCGACGTTCACTGGCGTATTCCGGACTTTCCTTATATAGAATGTTGATTAAACTTCGTTAATTTTGTCTCAAATCGGTTTTCGTCGGGCAGAGCGCAAACCATCTTATTTTTAACTATTTATACTCTTATAATACATAGATGGCACTTTACACAAGGGACTTGTACCGTGACCAATAAACCAGAAACAATTTGAAATTAATTCAGAAGTCTAGGACTCCACTGTCGGAGCCACGTAGACATACCAGGACCCACAAGGCGGGGTCTCATGGTGAAAACCAAACATATATATAAAAATATTTATAATCTTCTTTTTCCCTTCTCTCTTCTTCTTTTCTTTGCCCCTCGTATAGAAATTCTAAATATAATACCCCAAACTTATCTCACGTACAGTAGCACTGAAGCATGCTGAATACAAAAAAGGCAAATTTGCGATTTGAGCTACCGGAGTTCAAACCTGGAGAACATTTACTCTGCAACTGACAGGCATCCAAAGTCAAGTCGCGCACGACTAGAACTCGCCTCAGCCCCACCCCACTAGAAAGATTAAGAAAATTAACTGAAGTAGGTAGCAAAACTGAATAGTTCTAGCGAAGAAGTTCCGACCTACACGACAGGTTATTCAAAGTGGGAAAGAACCTCAGCTTACCGTTCTGATTCATCAGCGGCGTGTGAGGCTTCAGCGAGTTTCGTTGTGGCAGTAAGGAGTCGCTCTTCTGAACGTTCCAAGTCTTCTTCAATAAGCTGGACGCGACGGTTGAGGGCAGCAACTTCGGCTTCAGCCTGGCAAGAAAAGAACAATTTTAAGATACTCGGGAGATTATGAGCGTGTTCCACCCTACTTACCGTAGTTACTACGCTAGTCGCCGTGGTTACTACGCTAGGCTGGAACGCTCTTTGAATTTTTTCGGTCAATATCAGGCCGCTGGGTGATCCGACCAATCACGTTACAGAGATGCGTAGTTACTACACTAACTACGCTCCCGAGCGTGGTAAGCAAATAGTTACTATTAGTTACTATTTTGAGAAGGTTGGAACGGTCAGCGTAGTAACTTTTCGTGAGGCTGGAACGGAAATAGTAACTAATAGTTACTATTGGTAGAGGGGTGGAACACGCTCTATATCCGCCAAGACGCGGTTTGTAGAGACGACACAGATAACGATGTATTCGAAAAGTCAACGCCTTGCGGGGGGGGGGTAAAGAAGGGACTCAACTACAGCAGCTGTTAGCGCAAGATGTACGTGGGGTTCGCTGGGAGAGAACCCTCCATTTGACAAACGTTAGGTTTAAGTTATTATTAGGCCTTAAGTTATTAAATTATTATTTTTTTGTTACCCAACGATGAGGTAGGCTGCCGAAGGGGCTACTTATATCGACCGAACACCAGACACAAAGCAGCAACTTTAAATTGTCCGAAACTTGTTCGCCCAAATGCAAATTCTACGGACAGGTACCTCAAGTCCTTTGTACCCTATTTCGTACACCACTGCAATTCTGTGTCGTAATTAATGAGGTAAACTGTACATATTAAGTGCCCCCTGTGAATTTTTAACTTATTATCAAAATGTCTTATATAGTGTTATAATATGTATCGGTGGTAAACTGTATGACAATCCAATGCTAGCGAGTGAATTGTATTAAGGAAATTAAAGATTAATTAATTAAATGTCAAAATCAAGCAACCTGTTGCACAACATAGCTTGGTCGCGTGGCCGGAGCCTGGAAGCTACAGTAGCGCTGGTCATGGAAAACAAAGCGCTCCAGGTCGATACTATTCGTCCACCATCTTGAAACACCACATATGGACAACAATAGAATGAAATTGCAGGAGAGGAAATGTTGGCAGCCATCCAAGAACCACGAAGTCGAAAAAGGCAAGGCCGAATCGTTAACTCTTCCGCAAGAGACGGCTGCGTCGAGGTCTCACACCACTGTAACAAGAGCTTTATTACAGAGCAATTACGATAGCTCGCAATTAACCACGCAAAAACATCACGTTACGACTGTCATGAGGTGATGTCTATGATAGTCAAAACGCTAATTGCAGTCAGTGACCCAAAGAAAGAGAATCCGATGGATGATTCTGAAGCCCACTCCCCCTTCTTGTTCCGACGACAAGGAAAGACACCTCTCTTCCAGGTTATTACTATAACATATACAGTATTTAACGCATTGCCGTAGACTTATACCGATTCGCAGGCAGTATGACATCTGTATACCCTCCCGCCGACGATTAGCTCAACCTGAAGCGGAAACAGGAACAACACACTGAGTGGGCTAAAGGGCTCAAACGCGTGTTATGGATAAGCAGAGGCATTTCTTTACAAGTGATTACTCGCGTAGTTTCTTTCCACTATACCAGCGAATCAAACGTAAGCACTACTTCGCTTAGGATCGACTTGGTAGAAGCTGTTTCCAAGGGTCTCTAACCTTGACCCAGTCATTAAGAATCTGCTTAGATTGTTCATCCGAACACGAGCAGGAGCACAGAGTAATGCCAAGAATCTCAAAGCTTGCAGTTTCTGTCACGAAGCTATACAGGAAAACGTCTACAAATCTGGTAGGAGAACGCCTAGTGTACACCGTCTTTTAAATCAATGACCTACAGTTTCCCAAGTTCAACCTAACGAGAAATGATGCAGAAAAGCGGAACAACAGGTCATATTTAGCTGTTGGACTGGATGCAACGTATTAAACGTATATGACAATCTTACTGCGCCAAGATAAACATCTACAAATCGCCAACATTACTTCTGTCGTAGCAGCGTGGAAGTTAGCTGATTATCTTTCAACATATGACACAATCGCTAAATCAAATCAGCCTGTCCGGCGAATGCTCAGCCTACCGTTCAGTAATGTCATGTCACAGCGAACCACTTGGTTTAGAGTAAGCAGGAACTCTCAGGGATTCGGACTCGTATTTTTTTTTCAAACATGTCGCGACATACGAATTGTTGGCATCAAATTCTGGTTCAAATGTTCTATACCAGACAATGTTCTAAGAAGGGGATTTTCAAAATAACTAGAACATGACTAGAAACAGGACCAAATAAAACGCAGCCAAATGCAACAGAACCTATCATATCCTTCACACGTGTCGGGACAGGAGATGTTTGACCCACGTAGTCCTCATTCGAAGGAAATACAATACTACTATAAGAACTGATAAGAAGAGAAAACAAAAAAGTATGTAGAGTAGGAGCATTCTTGGAAAATACTAATACAATTAATGGGAAGTGGACGTGAAGTCGGATAGATTAAAAGTTTTTACCGTCTGCGTTTTGCAGATACCATGGTATCTCATACCACGGTAACTTGCTCTGTATTTTGTCGTTTCTGCAGTTACCATGGTATCTGAGACTACCGTTGCTTTGCAAAAACTATAATCACCGAACTCGCACTTTTAGAAGCCCCCCCCCCACAAAAAAAAAAAAATCCGTAAATCCACTCACAACAACATGGTTCCCTACCAATTTGACAAAATCCTAGGCTTTTGAGTCGGCAATGATGAAAGTAAAATGATTTTTTGTAAAAACCACGGTCAGTTACTACGGTCGGGACGGGGTCTTATATTCAGATACCACGGTAACTGGCCAGATACCATGGTACCTGCAAAAAAGAAACTACTGTAATGTTTTGTCCATGGCCGGATTGGCCCTAATACACATCGCTCTGTCTACCTATAGCTACAGAATGCCGGGGTAATGCTTGAAATCAGCACTTCTGCACCTTCAAACGCCGTCTTTTATCCAGAAATAAAGCCAGCGTGCATACGAATGAGGGCTTTCATTCATTGCCAAATCGGGCTTTGGCCGTCTACGGTAGGTCACTATTTCAACCGAGCCTTATTCGGTAATGCTACCAGAGACGAATCAGCAAGAGTCAAACCGGTATGAGCGAAACAAAAGTATTTATGGCCTTCGGGATATTAGTCTGACTAAGTGACGGCTAAGAGATTTTGCTTCTACTTGTTGGTCTTCTCTGAGAGACATGCCTAAACGTAGTCAGGAAGAAGGAAGTTATTTTTGTTTATACTGTCTGTGGCACCTGGATTCCGGTGCCGTTTTCTGATCTGGACTAAGCACCAGCTCCAGAAATCCATAAAATAAAGTTCAAAATACAAAATTTCCGACAGAAGATTCGGGTGTGGAACGCCAGCGACGGAGTGTGTGTAAAAATAATAAAGGTGTTGCCCACTCTCGATTTTGGTGTACAGCAAGTGCCCGGTGCCGGCACCGACTGCCACGTACTAGAATATTAAGATCTTCA
Organism: Branchinecta lindahli; assembly: GCA_023053555.1. NCBI lineage: Eukaryota > Metazoa > Arthropoda > Branchiopoda > Anostraca > Branchinectidae > Branchinecta > Branchinecta lindahli. The sequence continues at coordinate 19,346,006 of JAKZAO010000006.1, read as the reverse complement.
TGTTTAGAGACGAATCGCCTAGTTTATGGCCGGCACCCCTGGTTTCGGCCGGTAGGCTACTAGGTCGGTACAGGGAAAGGGTGTAGACTACGGAAGTGCCGGGGAGTGGCTAACCCCTCGGTTCGGAAGGACTAAGCCTAAAGCTGAAGCAGGATAGCAATAATGCTGTGGCAACTTATGCCCTCAGAAAGAAACTCGAACAAACAGAGAAATCAGATTTTTCCATGACAGGACATGATTAGAAGCCCCAGTATTTGAACTAACCAGCTCCAAGTATAGCCCATCCTAACCATGCCATATACCCTAGATTTCTGCACAACCAACCACGAAATAGGGATATATGATAAACTTCATAAATCAGGGTAGTCACATTAATTTTTGCTAGTTAAAAATAATGTTCTGATCTAAAGTACTTCCAACTTCACACCTCAGTTATTTTTTACAATTAAGATCCCTACTAATGAGTCGATACAGTTCCTGAAACAGTGAATGGTGCCCAATTGCTGATATCATCATTTCCCCACCCATCCTGTCTGTACCCAAACACAATAGAGGGATGTGCCAATATAGAGGTAACTCTAGTACATCAAGCATGGTATGGGCAGGAACAGATAATGCAAGGTATGGTGACAAAAAAAAATTGGATCTTCCTGTAGTTATTCCTTTAAAAAAAAGAGAAAGAAGGAGCAAGTTGAAACCCTATGAAAAAAAAGTGAACATCATCCATGGCAAACATTAAGTAACCAGCCTTTTGGTAACTAGAATTCTAAACAAAACAGTACTATGTTAAGTATTAATTTTACAACATTACAATAATGGTTTTCCTGTAACACAGTTCTAAACAACTTTCTCAACATATTCAGCAGGACTATTTGTTGGGTATTTTCTGTTACAAAAAATACATCGTAGGGCAAGCATTATCTGAAACAGTGAAAATAGAGATGCACTATCAAAGTTTTCACTACGATATAGGCTATGCAACAAATAAACTCAGCTTATGATATTTCTTCAAACAGAAGCCTGTTAGATTTTACTCTATGGGCTCCTAGCTACAAAATTTTGCAAAATGATGGTGTTGATCATTTTTAACAGTACCATAGTTCAGCAACCAGCAGAATATGTTTCTTTTCTGGACTCGCAACGCATATTTTAGCACAGCAAAGAGAAAATGTGAGAATGAAAGACTGAAGCTGGATGAAGGATACACCTAGACTGGCTAGAACGATAAATATACTTGTTTGACTTTTACAATAAATATTTACATAACCTCAAAATTGGTGGTCATTCATGAAGTCGAAACTGTCAAGAAGCGAATTCTATCAATCAGGTTGGCGACCTCCCATGTAAGTTAGTCTACCACTAACCCCTGCTTTTTGGATACCCTATGCCAAAAGCTGGGTTCATCTAGCATTTAACGCTGGATACACTATGCCAAATGCTGCTGCTGTAGGTATATCAAGACATTCAAATTCAGAAAGACCGGCTTTTCTTCCTCATTTATTACCAACATACCCCGATACCCTGGTGTTAGAATTTTGGAATTTCTGCACTTTTGAAAACAAAAGTTCCATTTTTTATGTAGTTTTGGTGTAGTAGTTTGACATACTTTTGAGTCTTTTGACTTAATAATGAAAGTATACTATATGTACTGTGTTATTTGTCCATTCCACGTACTGTAATTTCATAACTAAAACAAAAGTACCACAATCTACACTGAAACCATACCAAAACTACACCCGAAAAAATGCAACTAAAGTCATTACTTGGGTACTGACAAATCTCATAAATTGGAGCTTGCATAAATAACAAATCTTGCAAATCTGGTATCAAGACTGTAAACAAAACCTAGACTGCCACTGGGCCTAAGTTTTGGGATTGCAGGAAAATCCAGCCTGTGTTTTTTTGACAACCAATCAAATGACGTTCAATATTGCTGCAACACAAGTTCATTCAGTCTAGTACACTAGCCCCTTTTCAGGCACGGTGCTCAAACGTCTAGCACCATGCCTGGGTGCTGGACGTTCAAGCACTGTATCTTGGACTTCATGTATGGTGCATGGATTCCAGTATACAGTGCATGCATGAAAAACACAGTTTCTGTCACCACAACTTATCAACGGCTCGGACAGGGCTGAATTACTACCAAGAATTAGAGAAATCAAAGACAATCCTTATCATATTTTTCCTAACAAAAACAAAAGGACGCAACTGATGATGGAGATGAAAAATCTGACAGCAGCATATCTATTTTCCATGTAGAGTGCCCTAGGAGCCAATATTCTGGTTGACTGTTAGGTAGAAAAAGCTGAGGCACAGGACACTTTGCATGCAAAACCCTTGACTATGTAGAAAAATAAATGAGGTTTTTCATCTCCCTGATCAGTCGCGCCCTTTTGTTTTTGTTATGAAAAATATGATAAGGATTGTCTTTGATTTCTCTAATTCATGGTAGTAATTTCAGCCCTCTCCGAGCCGGTGCTCAGTTGTGATGACAGAAACTGTGTTTTTCATGCATGCACTGTATACTGAAATCCATGCACTATACATGAAATCCAAGGTACAGTGCTTGAACGTCTAGCACCCAGGCATAGTCTAGACGTTTGAGCACCATGCCTGAAAAGGGGCTAGTGTACTAGACTGGGCAGGCCCCAGGAGCCAATATTCTGGTTGGCTGCTAGGTAGAAAAAGCTGAGGCACAGGACACTCTACATGAAAAACCCTTGACTATGTAGAAAAGGAAATGAGGTTTTTCATCTCCATCATCAGTCGCGTCCTTTTGTTTTTGTTATGAAAAAAATGATAGGATTGTCTTTGATTTCTCTAATTCATGGTAGTAATTTCAGCCCTGTCCGAGCCGGTTCTCAGTTGTGATGACAGAAACTGTGTTTTACATGCATGCACTGTATACTGAAATCCATGCACCCTACATGAAATCCAAGCAAAGGTACAGACAGTGCTTGAAATACTTGAAAGTTGAATGTCTAGCACCCAGGCATGGTGCTAGACGTTTGAGCACCATGCCTGAAAAGGGGCTAGTGTACTAGACTGAGTTCATTGTAGAAGGCATTGGACAAACACTCACTTCTTCTCTTCTCACAACTTCAGTTTGAAGTTTCTTTCTAGCCTCTTCACTTTCCTCCTTGTATTTTTCTGCCTCTTCTTTAACCTGTCGCATTTTCTTTTTTAAGACATCCAAAAGGCTGTTCTGCTGTTGTGCCATGCTTGCCATCTCAATTAAAGATCTATGCAAAACTGACCCAGACGGGCTTGATTGATCACAGAGACTTTGCCTGATTCACAGTTGAAAGAAACACCACTTCGTTGCCTAGGCTGGGGCAATCCAATTGCACAATAATGAAGCCGTAAAGATTCAAGCTTGCAATCACTCTTCAGTCACACACACCCAATCTGTACGAACTTCAGTTCAGTATCCAAGAGAAATAGTCTAACTTCTGAAGAGAAATAAAATATAGAATTTGGTTTGGGTGTGAGCAGGACGCAGCGTTGCCGATGCAAAGCCGGCGCCGTCGGATGCAGCGAAGGCGGGATCAGTATGCATCAGCTTTGTCTGTTGATGGATAGATGTCTCTTGTGCTATTATTTTAAGTTTGGAAAGAGCTCTTTCAGAGTATAAAGCTCCTTCGGAAGTCAATAGGACGAAAAAGAATCTCGTCGACATCTTCAGTAAGTAATTCAAGCTTTGGTCCTCAGAAACCGCTTTAAATATCTCCAAAGCCTAGCCCAGTAAAAAGTAGACTATGAGGATTTGAGGCTTGACTCCGCTTGAGCTTCTTTGAGTAGAGACTAGAAATGAAAAAGATGGCGCAGCAATCGTAGCGAACTTTCTCAAATGAATGTCCGTGCTCATTTCTGGTTTTCAAAAATATGAAAAAAAAACAGACATTTAGAAGAATCAAGTGTGGTAAGGTAAGTGGTGCAGTATGTCGTTTACTTTTAAGTTCAAGCTTGCCTGGGTTACTAGGGCATTGCCTATAGCGGAAGGTATGCTTCTTTGGACGTCATTGACCTTGAGGCTTTTGCTCTGGTGCTAGTTCCATCCATGTAATTTGATAAATGCTTGTGATTCAAAGGAGTTAAAGCAGACCTCGCTCTATTTACTGTTCATGTTCCAATATTGAAAAGTATTTAAATACTGTATAACTAGGCTCTGCTTTTAACAAATTATACACGGCTTTGGCGGTTTCAAGCTTTTTCCCAGGCCCATTGACTTCTAGCAAAAACTCCGCAAAATTCAGATAACCGGTTTTTAAGCATCGATAGCATGATAAGCTTAAACGAACACTCGTCGGGATCATAGTGCGCATGGAAAATAGTGGATCGTGGCAAGTGCAAAGATTAGAGAGGTGTCGTTAGCGGATTTATAATGTAACATATATAAATTTGAGTCTCCGGGCTTAAGAATTAATGAATGGAACTACGCAAGTAGGTTGCGCTGGCACCATAGGTACGACCAAGGTACGACGGGTCCTTTAAAGTACGTATTGGCAGTTGACAGGATTCATATGTAATCCCTTGAATTTTGAGAAAAAAAGGAGTGTGCCAAGTTTTGTGAGAGGTGCTCGAGGTTCTTTCCACTAATTGGGCTGAGAAAGTTTGTGAGGAATTTCAGAAAAGAAAGAAAACGAGTGTGTAGTTGCTTTCCTTCTTACCTTGCAGAGTTGCTTCTTAATACCGTTGTTCAACTCGTTCTTGATCAAGCTGAATTTCATCATCGTATCAGAAGAAAACATGGAAATCCCAAAGGCGAAACCGGGGTAGTCTGAGCATCGATTCTTTCTCTTAGCCTTCTCTGCCACAACCTCGGTCGATGCGCTCGAACATCGAAGTTTTGATAATTCCTCGTCTATCTCTTCCGTCGTTTCATCATCCTCGAAGTCTTCGAACTTCCGGAAGGGCTTAGTTTCGAAAAATCTTATGGGGGATTCACATCTGGGAGTAAAATCACTCCCGAGAGGGAGGGGTCGAACATCTTCGGAGGATTGGCCGATAGGGTCTGGTCGAACTAGTTCTTGGATGAGTTTCTCCCCGTCTGGTAGGTGGCTCAGGGCGTCCTCCAGAAGCGTAAGTGGCTGTGGTACTGTCTGCTTATAAGCGGAAGAGGATGGTTCGACACGGTGGCACTGAATGGGGTGGGCAGTTTCCTCAGTCGAAACGCAGGTCGAAGCGGTCGAAACGCAACCGTACACTTCTCTCACAAGTTCTTCGATGAGCCTCTCCCCGTCCGATAGGTGGCTCAGGGCGTCTTCTAAAAGTGTCGGTGGTGCTGGTACTGTTGGATTGCAAGCTGAAGGCACTGTTATTGGTTCGTTCTGATGGCACGTTGTCGGTCGGGTGGCGTACTCATCCGCCGAAGCGCAACCGTACACTTCTCTCACTAGTTCTTGGGTGAGTTTCCCCGCGTCTGGTAGTTGGCTCAAGGCGTCTTCCAAAAGTGTCGTTGGTGCCACTTTCGAAGGCTTGACAACTGAAGGCACTGCCAGTGGTTGAGTACGGTGGCACGTGGAGAGATGGGTAGCATCCTCAGTCACGTTCTCGTTCGAGACGCAGCCATACACTTCTCTAGTAAGCTCCTCTTCTATTTTTGTTTCTCTTTCTCCTCCTTTCTCTTTCCTTTTCGGCTTGCAGCTTGTAGGATATTCCTTCGCTCTAGACGCTTCTCCTGACTTAGAAACCGTGGTATTTTTAGTTTCTTTTCCATCAGCCGTTTTCAAGGCTCTTGGAGACGGAGTGACGTCACGAGGCGTGACTAAAGGAGGCGGAGCGTGTCTCTTATGACGAATTAGTATTTTCCGCACTGCTATGGACAAATTTTCTGAAGACGGCGTCGAGCGGCCCACTGACTTAAGTTTCTCTGAATCCATATTATCTCACTAGTCACTAAGCGCACTTGATTCTTTGCCAGCTAGCGACAAATGCCGAGCAGTACTCTTTCGACTTGAAATCAAACACTGAGAACATATTTTGAGTCGGTGGATGCCGGCCAGGAAGAATTTCCAGTCTTGGCTCGGAAACGACTAATCTGTGTAAACGCTAGGAAAGTTGGGAGACGTTGCACGCGTACTGGGGCTATGCTCCGGTGGGGACATGAACAATTAGCGCACCTTCGCATGTGTTACGTGTTTGGTTTCGTCTCCTCAGATGAACCGCAACGTATCTGTCAGAGATTTCCGGGAGCTAAATCATACAAGCCTAACTTTCGGGAGCTGAGTCGCAGTATCTGGGTCAGTCTTTTTATCTCTTCGTTTCGGTGTTGCAAAGGAGGTAGAGAGCAACCCTGTCCCGAATTTACTAAGAATTATTTGCCCAATTTTCGAGTTCAGACTATATCAAGACCACAGGGGATAGAAGCTAAGGCAGAGGTTGGACGGTGCAAAAAACTTGATTGATGTTGCCCCGCATTTTCTGGTCTTTCTGTACAGACTGTTCTGATGATGAACCACTTAATCACTATAAGCCGTACCTTCTCACAACAACAGAAAACACAAAAGAAATAATAATCAACCTCCCAGATATTGCTTTCTGTTTGTTCTGTTTCAAGGTCCATGGGTTTTCTTCGGCTTGCTTAAACCTTGAACCGAAATCCTAGTCGGATGTCGCAGACAATCAAAGTGTTAATATTTTGATTGGGTTTTGCATGTCTCAGTTGTTGGCATGACGTTTTTGTTTTATTTCTTCTGAGATTTAGTGGTGGTGGACATCCCATTTCGAACGAACGTTACGTTGATTATTTCCGTAGAGTGCGACACGGTTTCGACCGCAGCAATTTCACCGAACCTGCATAGATGCCATCTAGCAAATTGTGTCATTTCTGATCGGTTTTTAAAGCAGATGCTATTACAATCGTTTAAACGAAAAGAAAGCTGTGTTGAAAAGATGGAAGGAAAAACCCCGCAGCTTCATGTACTTGGATCCGACCCGTCGCTTTTCTTGCTGTTCCAACAGCCTCTGGTCTCAGCTTTTCGGTCGAGAAAAAGAAGGCGTTACATAATGTTGCCCGAAAATGAAGGAAAACTCAGATCGACCTGGTGTTAATTCTTTCCCTGCCTCTCCTCCCTCACTCGATTTGCCAAGTTCATCAAGAAACTGACAAGACGCCTATTAGGTTGTTCTGTTTGTCTTCGCCTTTGGGAATTCGGTGTGGCTGCTAGTTTGACACGTCTGGGGCGATGAGGTTGTAGATATACATAGGCTACTGACGTCTGGAGCTTCATTTCCCTGTCCATTCCGGTCCAGTTCTAGTCGTCGGAGACCATGGATAAATTTAGACCGACTCGTGGTTCGAATTTCAACGTTGGCACGATGGTCGGAAGAATGCGCTAATGCTCCAGTCCATGATGTTGTTTAAGGTAAACATAAACAATAGAAGAAGCACGGAACCGTTCAAGAGTTTATTATTTGATCGACATCAACTGTACTGAGGAGTTTTCGAGCCGAGACGTTTCGTTTAATCGACCCAGGAGCAAGGCTAAAAATCAAAGTTCGTCGCCTCGTAAAAAAAAATCTGCATTGCAAACCATCATTTATCAAATTGCTTCCTCGGCATGATCATTTGCCGGCCTTTTTAATAGAGCTTCAAGTTGTTTTTCTTTGTTCGTCAACTTGACGAGTTAAGAAGCTCGGGGCGTCAGAAGGCAGTTTAGCCAACTGCTAGTTTTTGTTATGTTGTTGTTTTTTGCATTTGCAAAAAAAAGATGAGGGGCGATTATTTTAGGATTTTATAATAAGCAGCAAGCGTGAAATGCCAAGAACTGCGAAACGTCAACATTCCTACTCAGGGGCTCCTACGTCTTCAGCAGACGACAAACTGGCACCACCCAACATGTACCTCAATGTTACTGAAGAAACAGCTACCATATGTTATTCCCTGTCATTCCAAGAAAATAAGACATGAACACCGTGTTGATCAAAGCAGTCCATTGAGCGATATTCTGTAGCTCAAAACGACAGAACATCCTAGTTTTGGCCAAGGCATGTACGATGTGTGATTCGTGCGACGATTTGGGCCCTAAGATTTTCAGTTGATCTAAGCTTTTCAGTTGATCTAAGCTCCACGCAAGGAAAGAAAGCAAATCGAGAGGACCAAAGCGACTTCTGAGAGCAACTCCACCTGTAGTGCTTGGAGACTCTAGAGCAGAGCCATCTTGTATAGCTGTTCAACTAGAACCTCCTACATGACCCAGAAGATGGCGTACAAAGAAAAGCGTCGCAGATTTCTTGTCAAAGTCCAAATTATACTCCGCAGTGGTTCGATTCGGCAAAGTCTGTAGGGATAAAATCCGAAATAGGCCGTTGAGCGACACGTCTACAATGAAATTGACAATATAAGCCCGCCCCGTATCCCTACGAAGCCATCGTCACGTTCTTTGGTTCATAAAGAGTTACTACTCACGTTCTGGAAGGCCTTCTCTTTCTCTTCAAGCTTGGCGTTGGCAGCCAGAAGCTGTTCTGTGCTCAGGTCGAGATCGTTCTCAAGCTGCTGCATCTTCTTCTGAAGGGCGCGAACTTCTTCTTCAGCCTGTAAGAAAAGTATGCTTAGTTTGGTTCTTTACAGCCATTGCTATCTCATCGCCGTTTTCACTGTTACTCGAGCTTCTGTAGAGGAGGCAAGTGGACTGAAAAAAGGGTCTGCTTCTTAGCAGATATCCATTATGGGCAACAAAAATTACCCTTTTTTGCTCGCCTTCACGTATGTGCTAGCTTTTGATTATCATCTTTTTATGCGTTAAACTTCGTCTACAATCGAATCGTGTCTTCCTGTTGGCGATAACCCGTCATCTCTGCCATTTTCACTGATCGCCATCAGGCGATCAGTTCGTGGGGGATGAAGTTAGCTTAGCGCTTTCAGCTCTAGCCGAATTTACCGGCGAAAGGGCTGGGTTACCTTATAGAATGTTTTTGAGAAGTAAAAGCAAAGGTCAGCATTAAAAGGTCAGCTCTTGTAAGTGGAAAGTTAGAACTTGCATAACGTCGGAAGTCGAGAAAAAACGACAGTATTCTCTGGCCGCGCCCTATGCTGTTGCAAGAATTCCGCTAGATCTTTGATTCGCTACAGACATAGTTGCTCATAGTATAGGAAATGTGGGCTAACCTTTTCGGCGCGAAGGTTGGCGTCGCGAGCCTGCTGTTCGCAGGTGTCGGCGCGGTCCATCGCGTTATCCTTTTCGAGCTTCATCGCCTGCATCTTCTTCTTGATCGCGTCCATTGCGGCGGCTGTGTGGGTCTCTTAGACGAAAAAAGAGGAAAAGGCTGAAAAAGAAGTAAGGGTTAAGTTCTTATTCATCTAGTCTGGACGCCTGTAGTAGAGAGCGGGGAGAGCAAATTAAATATTAAATTGTTCCTAGAGAAAACCGATTTGTTTTTTGTTTTTTTCGAGGGTAAATACAGGGTAAATATGTTAAACACTCTAAAAAAGTATCACTTCGAATATTGGGATGTGTCTTAATATTCAGTGTCCATTCGTCAGATTGACTTGCGAAATGGTTCTTAACTTAATCCGTTTTCGCATATTGTTCGTCTTTTTCTTTTGCAGTTTGTGTTTCTTTCTGTGTCACTATTCAGCCGTTGTGCAAGGTTCGCCCCCCCCCCACGCTAACCTCAGCTCATAAATCTCAGACTTGGCATCCATAGACTTCGTCAATAACAGGTCTTTTCTTAGCAGAAATGCACCAAATCACGAAAATTGCCTGAAAAGCCCCAAATAGGTTCAGCGATGAGACCTTTCTCCGCCCCAGCCAAAAAAGCCCTGTAGACCCGCCAGTGACCCGGTTTGGGATTGGTCCACTTGTTACGGTAATACAGTAGAGTAGGGTCAGTCTTTATTGGTTTGGATTTAATTTACTGTATTACTGTAAAAAGGTCTTTGCCGGTCCGTCGTTTGAACAAGTACTTCGAAAACTTGAGTTCCAGTTGTATTATGGAGTCGAGCAAGATTACAGCCGTCATTCCATGTTGGCGTTGGATTTACCTATCAACAGACGAGCTGCTAGTAGTAAAGTAGCATATTTAGCTGTGAAAATAATCTAGGATTGCTCCCTGATTCCCCCTAAATTGTCAAAAGTGGTCGTACTTGCTATTAATCCTCTTGTGATGTGGATACCAAATAAGATGCATCAGCTATTAGTTCCTTGTCGGAAAAAGGCTCATGGAAAAGTACTGTTGAACAGCCGATATTACACTCGCATCACTTTAAAAGCTACCATACGTTCTGCCACATCTGACTTCGCAAACCACAAGAACTGATACTGATGATACTCACAGTGAGAAACCTGATTTAGGAAATAATTACACTACTACGTCCCTCTCTACGCTTCAGTTCCTCTGCCCTAATACGTTTGGCACATTACACATTTTCAAATTACAGCCGTAGTTTAATCAATTTGACAGCCGTCTAAACGCCGAAGCGGAAGCGGCGTTTTGGGTGAAAAGTTGGTTGTTTAACAGGAATATTCTTGATGAATAACTCTTCGTGCCGACGTAAGAGCCAGAAACGTCGCCACAACCTGACCATAACACAACCTGACAATACAGACGTTGTTGATTGGTTTACACAGGATTTTAATCAGTTGAGGATTTGTTTGGGTGACGTTTCTCGATCTTCCCGAGGTTCACTACTGGCGTTTTTCGTACTTAGTAATATCAGGGACCCATACATTTCCTGTAATGCCTCGCCATTCAGGGGGCTTGTCAATAAGAGATTTCTGATGCGATCTTGACCGACCAACCGGTAGTTCGAGAAATACCCACGGGGATAGAATACGCGACTATCCAACTAGACAACATTTGGGATTGGCTGATGGCGCCTTGAGGGAGGAGTCTCTTTGGCGCTCACGTCCAATGAGGCAAACAAGAACGCCGATTCGACCCAAGCGGAATTTTTGGAAAGTAGGAGTAGGTCGGGCAACATAGCAACATAGAAGCTTAGGGAATGACAAGCCCCCTGAATGGCGAGGCATTACAGGAAATGTATGGTTCCCTGGTCATATAGAGTATTCCTGAGTGGAAAAGTGTAGACTTAAAAAAGAAATAATGCAGCTACCAAGAACCTATTAAAATACCATCTTTGGTTTATATCAGCAAGACCTTTCAGCCATTCCTATGTTATGTTATCGTCAAAATTGTCACTCTTTCGTCCCTGCATCGTCCATATGTTTTCATATGCTAAAATGCATGCGTATATTGTAGGGTTCAGCACCTGCTCAAGATCATCCGATAATCTTGATGACCGGGAATTTTTGCGCGACACTTAGGAAAATTACAGTTCTGTTCAAAGTGATGTGAGTAAATCCCCTCCTTTTTCTCTCCTCCTTGGTTGTTTTTCGTGGGAAATGTCAGATGGGCGGCTTAACACGTCTTTGATTGTTGACACAGCGGGAGTTCTGCGTTGTCACTCCGTAGAAGCAAGGGAACATAATAAGTTGTTCATGATTTTGTTATCCCGGGCCTTCCACTATCTACCCTTTGACAGAGCGATCTTCCTACCCATTCATTTAGAGTCACTTGTATCCTCTGGCGGTAAAGGGGATATTTTTGGGGTCGAAATACTTTGTTATGTTTCCTGTTAGACCAAATCAGTTTCCACGACATGGGGCTCGCATAAAAACAGCGCGAATTTTAGTAAAAATCGAGAAGGGGTCAAGAAGACCATCGAGATAACACCAATGGAAGTTCTTTGCAAATAACTAGGAATAACAAATCATGGGCCCTTAGTAAAGTCTGTTATCTCTTGAGCTCCTGTGATGCCTTCGCAGGAGCACATTCGAGCGATACCTACACTTCAAGGTGGTTTTCGAAGAGAGTTCTAATATTTCTCGCCTTTGTCTTATTGTGGTGTTTGCAATACTCTTGATGACTAACTCTTCGTGCTGATGATGAATCGTCGTGTGCCTAGCGAAGAGCCAGAAACGTCACCACAACAAACGCTGTTGACTGGTTTACATAGGGTTTTAGTCGATTTTAAAGTTTAACTGAAAAGCCAACTTATTTTTGTGTCATTTAGTTTGAATACACTGAATTATTTGGATTCTGCAAAGGAATTTTTTTGTTTTCCACTATCTGCTCTAGTTATGACGTTCAGAATATCTGCGGCTGTCCCCACAGCGAAAATTCTACTATGACGCGGAAATTTTTTATCTAAACACAAACAAGGCTTTTCAGTTGGCAGTGGCGATACTGGTGAAGATTGCTTAGTGCCTGAACAAAAAAAAAGTCATAAATCTTTCTTGTAGGGCATACAACAAATTAGAGGTACTGCAAATGACACGGAAATTCCACTATTTGAAAATCGATTATTCCTCAATAGCGGAACAACCAAGTAACGCAATTTCAGCGGGTCTTCAAGCCAATTTAAGTGAATAAGTGATGGGTAACTAGATTGTCCTATCCCAGTCCTTTTCGGTTAAACTTTAAGGATTCGTTGGGCGACGTTTCTTGTTCTTCGCTAACATTACTGGCGTGTTTTGGACTTAGTCATATTGGGTACTGAAGTGCCATTTACAGGCCCGGACAGATCCAGGGCCTGAAAGCCGTTAACAGAGCCGGGGCAAACTTTTTGGTAATTTAGCAAGAAACTAACTTTTTTTTAAACATTGTATTTCTTTTTATGTTTACCACTACGGCCCTTCCGAGGTTGGAGCCCTAGACAGCTGTTTGGTTTGCCTAGGCAGTCGCCACCTGACATATATTCAATAATGTCGCATTGTTTGTCGTTCAGTCGATCTGTCGCAAGTTTGGGTTATTTAGGAATTTGAGGTGAATTACAAGTTAATTGTTGACACGTTAAAAAAAAACGAGGCCGCCTTAGTCATTCGCTATCTCCTTGTTTTGGCCTCCGTTTGTAACAATCTGGCATACCCTAGAGCTTTGATGTTTGTATTTCCTTCACTACTCTTGGCTCTTTGTCAGGGTACTTAAACCATGATGCTTTGGTGTAACATCGAAATATTTCAGAAATTTCCGGCATGAATTGGAACGGGCGGTTCTAGAGGCGGCAACAGGTAGCTCCAGGTCCAAGCTGGGCGAGAGAGAGAGAGGGATCTATTTATACTCAATGTTTCCCTGGGCGTCGCGCCCGAGACTGGATTTAAATGGACATCAGAAACGAAATACTTCGTAGAATCGTTTTTAGGATAAACAATTTCAGAATGCTGCAATAAAGCTGGATGTAGATGGATTCGAGGATGGATTTCGGTGAATGAATGGAAATTTAATAGGATGGAGGAACGAATTTATCACGCTATGCTGAGGGTATTAGAATGATTATTATACCCCCAGTATTAGGTATTGGCACAGTACATTAAGGAAAGAGAAAGGAGATTAAGTTTTTCAAATCAAATGTTTGTTTAATTTTTTTGCTTTGGAAAGAATATGTGACGTTAAAAAGTTTAAGGAAATAATAATGTCACCGAGTTGAGAAGTCGTAGCCAAAAAGAAAAAAAAATTTTTTTTTAGAAAAGATAGCCTACTATAGTAGGCGTGGGTTTAAAAAAGAAAAAACGTGGGTTTAAAAAAGAAAAAAATGCAACAAAAACACTAAATCTACTGAACGATCTGGCGCGTTGAATATAGTGGGCAGGGAGGCAGCTGAGTTTGTGCACTCATTTCTTGCAATTTTGGGGTCAACTACGGGTGCCGAAAGGAAGGTGAAGTAGAAAACAGCAGTGTTTGAGAAACAACTTCGTATGCACCCAATATATTTGTTTCTCAAAATGAGGTAGACACCAACAAGGAAGAGCAGAGAGAAGGAGCAAAAAGCTTATTTAGCCAGTCCTGGGCGATTTTTTTTTTTTTATCAGTTCAGTTCAGTTTTATTCTTAAAAATAATAAGCACCACTAACTCTTTATGGCCCTACCATAAGGCCTAACATAAGGCCTGGTTAAATTATATTTAACTCGAAAATATTTTGTTGTCTTTGTTCAGTCTTGCAACAGTCCCAAGGTGTGACGAGTGAGATGCTACCGTTTTAGTCACCCATTCATGCCGGATTCAACCGAAAAATATCCTGTCCACATCGAAGCATGCATAATCTAGTCCATAGCTTCGTACTAGCCAGGGGAATATGCGGCGAAGGGCTCGGGTCAGAGTCAGTAAGAATGTAGAATGCTACGGTTGCCTGCAGGCCCGTATCCAGGAATTTATTTCGGGGGAGGGGTTGCCCAAGAGTCGGGCCAAAAAGTACAAAAAAGACATAGATCAGAGGTTAAAGCCTACACAAAACTATTACCTTTGGGGGTTTCGGGGGGTTCGAACCCCCTACCCCCCCCTGGATACGGCCCTGGTTGCCTGTCTATCAGGTATCTAAATGCCTCTCCACCGCACCAACGCTTCAGACGGCTCTTATGGGGGCCAGTTCGCGGCATTTTAAAATTTAGCTGACGTATCCGTTTTGCACTGTCAAAATTTTAAAATCTACGCTGGATACCGGCTTTGGCCCCAGAAACTGACATTATAGGGCAGCAGGTCAGGAGCTGTGTCGTCAGGGAGTTTCGGCACCCCTAGCTTCAAGTCTTTAGGCCTAACTTAACCTTGAAAAGCCGAACGGGAGTTACCATAGATCACTCTCTCAAGAGCGGATAATATTTTCTAAAATAGCATAAATGATACAGAAAATCACAAGACCGCCTCTTCAGACCTATATATGTGAGGTATGTAACTACAAAGACTAAGTTTAGCCGCATCTTCATATAACTACACTAAGTTGAACTGTACACGGTGATGTCCGATCAAGGTTTCTTAGAAAAAGCCATAGGAGAAACTGGAACCTTTCACAACCAATTTTTCTGATTAGTTTTCTGGCTGGTTTTGCTATCTGATCTTTCGATCATAAGTGTTCTTCAGTGGTTAGGCACACAAATTCGTGAAAGAAAAAAGTAAATGTGCGTTATAACTCGCATCAAAAATATTCCAAATTTGTGTAATAGTCTGAAGAAGCTTGCTGACACTGTCCGGAGTTACATACCTTTCTAATCGTTTTCTGCTATAGGCTATGTGATGCCCCTATCCCTTTAAACGTCAGCAAAATATTCAAGAATTACCTGAAGGACGGGAGGCGACTACACCAGAAAATACACGGGAGCCGACTGACTAGTTGCAGATCACCGGAGGCAAGTTGCCTGGATTTCCAGGAGCATTTTTGGCACCGTCCAGGATAGGAAAGAAGACCTCCGTTTAGTGTTACGGGAATGTAGGGCTTGGAACTCTAGGTCACGATATCCCTGAACCTGGTTGCTTTCGAAAGCGTATGCGGGGGAGGGGGTGTGATGCACCTACGTATATTGTCCCCAGAATAGTCCCATCTCGTTGTCCATGAGAGACTCGCCTGTTTATGGTTCTTCTCAGTATTATTCTACTGAAACATCTTCTGGTAGCCTGGTTCTCCATTATGTTATGAGTCAGAAACTTTGCCGGGGGGGGGGGCTAAGCAAAATTTTTGCTCATACATGGTCGGATCAGACTTTCGGGTGGGAATCGAGTGTAGCCTTATAAGTTGCAGTGGATTTTCGTGTTCCGCAACCGAGTTTCGGACTAGGCCAGTGGTTCCCAACCTTTTCCATTCCGCGCACACCTACTCAAGGTTCAAAAAGGTTGCGTACCCCTTCTTGACGAATCGTTGTCTTAAATATTTTACCTCGGTCAGAAGTCCAAAAGACGATATTTGTTGTCATCAAAGATAAGGCATAAATGTGTGTGTGAATTTGCGTACGATAGGGTATCTGATCTTCAGGACATCATTGAAACGAAGTCCGAGGACTCAAAAACGATTGAGGCGAGATATTGAAGCTACAGACTAATCTGATTTTGAGACCTTCGCGTACCCCTTTCGAGGTCTCTCGTACCCCTTTGAAAACGAGTACCACCGGTTGGGAACCATCGGACTAGGCAACCGAGTCTCCATTTCGGCAACATGAGTTGGCAGCACAGTTCTCGGGTTCGGCAATCAAATTTCGGATTCGGCAATCAACCGAACTGGGCGACCGAATTTCGGGTTGCAACTGAATATGACTCGGCAGACAGTTTTTGGGATCCCAAAACGTAAGTGGAGGGATACCTATGACATCGCAAAAATGGTTTGTCTGTCGTCCGTCCGTCTGTAAGCACGATGACTCTCGAAAGGAATGAGATATTTTGATGAAACTTGGTGGAAGGATCCTTTGCGTCAAGGGAAAGGTCGAGTTCGTAGATGGGCTGTAACCCTACATGTAGGGGTGGGGTTCAAATTAAGGGACAGACAAAAAAAAATGTAAACAGCTAATGAGATAGTCGATTAAGGAGTAAGAAAACATGCTGAACACGGATATGAAAACTATTTTCTCGCCGGACAAATAGTTCGTCCGGAATCTTGACAAAACCGGAAAGTTTGTTAAAACTAAAAGTTTCATTTGAAGTTGATTAGATGTTCGATTTAGGGGTAAGGAAACATGCTGGACACTTATGTGAAAATCATTTTTTAGCCGGACAAGTACTTCGCCCGGAATCCGGCCCAGATCGGAAAATCTGTTAAAAGCAAAAATTGTATTTGTAGTTGATTAGATGTTCGAGAAGAGATGCTGAATCCGTATATGACAATCATTTCTTAGCCGGACATGTAGGTCGTCCAGAATCCGGTTGAAACCGGAAAATTTGTTATAAGTTAAAGTTGTTGATTTGGTGTTGGATATAGGGGTAAGGAGATACGTTGAATTCGTTTTTGAGCTGTTCGCCGGAGACAGTAGTTCCGGAATTTCGCCGAAACCGGAAAATTGGCAGAGGTAAGGCAGGATCGTTTCGATCGGCTTATAGGGGTAGACACACATGCTGAATCCGTGTCTGAACTTGGTTTTCTCAGATGATTATCTATTCGGCCTTAATTTCTAAATTTTAAGAGTAAAAATGATCAAGGAGTCTGGCGAAGACTGGATCTGGCCAAGACAAAACCTAATTGTCTGGATCATATATTGAATTTTTGGGATCCCATCGAAACCTTTGGTCGTGTTTGTTTCCGGCAGCAATTTTGAATTTGAATGTGAAAATCGGACTTGAACTTCTTTCTTCTTCTTTCTTCGTCGGTTTACTCAGATGGGGTCACCGAGGCACTTAAAATGCTAAATGCAGTTCTGAAAATGCTGACTGGATTTAGCTTGTTATTATTATTATTATTAACCTTAATTTTGGTATACGTGCCGTAGTAACCTGTCTCCGACAAGCCAGTGACAACTGGATCTCAGAGATTGTTATGTTTACACTGAAATACCTCGCAGTCTTCCGCAGCTTGTTCGCTTGAACCACTGATACGCAGCCAAGGTTGCCACATCAAAAATATTTTGAGAGTGACTTTTGGCCCTAACAGAGGGTGAATTGGGTGGGAAGTAAATTTTCATGAAATGTTCACTTTTGGTCGGAATCGCCTCTGCAAAAATAATATGTCCTAATTTTAGTTCATGAAAAATAAACTTGAAATAGTCACTTTTGGCTGGAATCCCCGCTGCAAAAATGACACATTTGGTCATTTTCTGAAATAGAGTGATTTGTATGTCCTAGTCCTGACATGAGTGACAATAACAAAATAGAGTGACAATTCACACTATCGTGCGACATGTGGCAACCCTGTACGCAGCTTGTCCGCTTGACCCATCGATAGGCGAAAAATGAAAAATCTTTGGTGGTCTATTCGTAATTAATGTTTTGTCATTCGTTAATGCCGCAAATAGTGTCCAAATAAATGAGCGCAACCTTCAAGATTTTTTGGCACCTTCCAGGATTCCTCGGAAAATTGGACCAGGGAATTTGATCGGTAGGAAAGGGATAAGATGACACTGACCCAATAATGAGAGGCTGCTAACCTCGAATTACATTTACATAGCTTCCAAATTGGCCTCAGAAAGATTGAAAAGAGATTTCCGTGCAGTTCTAAGTTCGAACTGTCAGGAAGCAAAATCTGAATGACCTAGGACCTAGTTAGGACTGTGCAGAAATTTTCTTTTTACATTTTTGAGGCCAATTTAGAGGTTATTTAATTCGAGGCTCTAGTTCAGATCCAGTTCAGATTTTCGTTTTGGACCTGTTAGGGAAAACGCCCTACCAATTTATTGAATTCGGAATGCCTGAGGGAATAAAGAGTTAAGAATTTTAGAATGAAGAGCTAATGGTGTTCACTATTTTTATGAGTAAAACTGAACTGAACTAAGATGAGAAGCTTTATTTCACAAACGATATTTGTAGAGTTGTCTGTCTTCAGGATAGAAAAATGATGGGGATGGTAAGTAAGAGGGTGGTATGGCTCACGTCCCATCTATGCAGTTGCTTATTTCGGTAGTTCCAGTTGTTTTCGAGGGGTATCCACTTTCGATTTTAATGGACAGCAAGTGCGTGGCACCGCTGGTTTCGGCCGGTGCCGAGAAAAGGCGTGCAGTGGGTACCGGGGATGTAACCCCTCTGTTGTTTTCCGTCCGATTTGAAGAGAAGAAAAGACATTCGTGCACTCGGTCATATCTCTAGGAGTGGGCAACCCGAAATCTCTTGAGATGGAATTTGTAGTTATAGTCGATATGAACAAACAAGACATGATTTTTCTACCGCCGCAGCGACTTCAGTCCGAACTCATTCTGTGAACTTTCCGGTCGGATTTCCTGCACTTAGCCATAAAGTCGAAAAATCGCAATTTTCCGTATGGAATTGAAAAGGGACATGCATTTTGCCGCTACCTGCAGGTGGCTATTTTTGCAGTTCCATGCGACTTAATCCGAACTCATGCTGCGAATACGCGATCAGGATTTTCTGGCCGGATTTCCTGCAGTTCGTCATAAAGTCGAAAAATCGCAACTTTATGAAATTGAAACGAGACATGCATTTTGCCGCCACATGCAGATGGCTATTTGGGCAGTTCCAGTCGACTTCAGTCCGAAGTGCTGCGGCCGGATTTTCCGACCGGATTTCCTGCGCTTCATCATAAGTGGAAAAAATCTCAACTTCTCCGCTTGGAATTGATGATTGTGCCGAAAATCCTTGCAGGATTTCCAGTCAACGAATGCCCGACCCTGGTCGTCTGTCCGCATCATCAGGAGAAGAAACGACATTCCTGCAGTTTAGAAGTCAACCAGCTGTCTTAGGAGTGGGCGGCCCCAAATCTCTTGAACTATTTTAAGAAACTGAAAAAAACTGCCTTTTGTCAGGTTAATGAAGAAGATAAAGCCGGAAATGCAAGACACTCGGATGCCACCTTTGAAATAGTCTGCGAGTAAAGAACTCTGGGGGTGGTCCATCTGTAGTATGTATTATTATCCGTTCAGTAAACTCTCTCTCTCTCTCTCTCTCCTCCTTCCAAAGTGGAGCTGACTACATAATTCTAGTAGGTTAAATACCTGGTCTAGTGTTGTCCTGTCGGCATGCAGACCTTCTTGTCCAGTTCCTTTTTTTATTATTATTAGTGCTTCCAACACAATGATTTCTCTGCAGTTCTACTTTTCTTTTATACGGTAGATGACGGGAGGATTAAGAGTGGATGAGCGGAGGATTAGGAGTGGCATGCACTCAGAATCGGGAACAGAGGTAAAAAAAAAAATACATTGGCCATTGGTCGAACGGGCTTACTCACTGTTTGACTTTCTTCTCAGTCAAGATATTTTGTAAGTGAATGCACGGGATTTAACGAGCCTGCAGAACCCTTCCTTTACTTTCCACTTTCTACATTCACAGCAGTTCCCTCTTCCATCTGTATGTCGTAGTCCATCTTCTACTTATTTTCTTGGTGTATTTATCTGGGAGTTAGATTTAGAATTTTGTGCTTCCTCTTGGCTGCGTCATCGCATTCTAATTTTACGCAAAAATCTGGAGAGACTCGCCTGTTGGCTCCAGGAGTGACTGATGTTTGAGTATAACAATACGTGAGATTATACATTCACAGTAAACTGGAGAATTCACTAATGGAGGTCGACAGTGCCTTTGGCCTGAGCCATGGCCTCGAGTACGATGTGAACGTTCTAGGGTGCGAGGTCGTGTCGCTTAGCAACGATCTAGAGCTCTTCACCGAATTAGGACAATATTTTAGGAATTAAGAACACATACTTAATTCCATAATCGTCGTTTGGACATTATCTGATGTTTGTCTGATGACAAACCTCTGTTTGTCTGGTGAGTGTGACTATCTAGTCTATGTGAGAGGGTTGTTATTCGACTGCTGTCCCAGATAACATGTCTAAATCATTTCCCACCTCAGGTTCTTTGCTTGACAATATCAAGAAGAAATAAGCAACAGAACTTTCGTCTCCCTATCTCTGTAATACGACCATGCGGAGTCGATTCCTATACCCTGCCCCATGCAAACGAGCGGAGGGTAGCTTTACCTCTACAAACAGCTGTACAGAATTAAGAGAGCTGAGAAATGAAGTGTTTGGAGAATGCGTGAGGGTGTTTGATGAGAAATGGATGTGTAGTATGATGCGCAACGGCGAAGAGGGAAGTAGACGGGCAGCAACCCAAAGCTCAGCAAATACGTCGAGCTCGCGTACGTTGAGATAGCAAATACGTCTCAGTTTTGTCGGGATGAATTTTATAGAGCTGTATTTCGGCTCTTCTTGGAAAGGGTCCTCTTCAGGCTCAAGCCGCTCAATCTGGAAAATGAACTTGTGCAAAAACAAAAGCTCTCCTCTAGAACAAAACCAAAGTCAACCCAATTACGGAAAAATACCCCATCAACGACCCAATTGAGCAGCAAAAACAGCAGCCGTGTCCAAAATGAAATCCCAGCATCAACTTTAACTCCAAGCAAGTCTCAGAAAGGAATTCACCAAATCAGATACTTAAGGCTAACCTAGAATCTTTAGATTTGTTTTTCCACAAGTTCATTTTCCAGCTTGAGTGGCTTGAGCCTGAAGAGGACCCTTGCCAAGAAGGGCCGAAATGTAGCTCTAATAAAATTCAGCTGACGTATTCGTTTTGCACTGTCAAATATAAACGTTCACTGTTACTAATTTTCCGGTTTCGGCCGGGTTCCTGGTGAACAACTTGTCCGTCAAGAAAAGAAAGTTCAAAAACAGGCTCAGCATGTCTCCTTAAAACAAGAGCTGTAAGCTCATATGGCACTTGCATGGGTTGAGATGTAGTGTTTGATCAAAAGTACTTTTAAGGCCCCCAGTCTGAGCCGGTCACGTATTTTCTGCCCCCCCCCCCATTGTTGTCGAATCCGGTTTGGACATGACAAAGGTCACCAGAGAAATGTCCTCTGATCAATTACCAAATTTCACTCAAATCCGATCAACCGTTCCAAAGTTACGCATGACTCAGTATTCCGGATTCCCCCTCTCGCTACTCCCCCCACGACTATCGGATCATGTAAATTTTTATTTATAAATCAGTTTGATCGGGTCCCTGATTCGCCTCCCAAGTTTCATCGTGAAAATCCCCAAAGCCGCCATTACCGGAATTCCGGGAAACTCCCCTCCACCCCCCCCCTAATGTCCGGATCCAGTCCAAATGTATAAAGGATTTATCTGGAGCAGATGCTTGTTCTTCCCAGCAAGTTTCACTCCGATCCCTCCATTCTAACCGTTTCTCGAGATTTCCAGTCCCCCCCCCAACTCTCCCATAGCTGTCGAATCCGGTCCGGACTTGAAATGGGACATCAGAGGTATGCCATTTATTCAGTTATTAAGTTTCATTCCAATCCGATCATCCGTTCGAAAGTTACACACTACTCCAGTTTTCCGGATTCCCCAGCCCTCCACTCCCCCCCAGGTGGTCGGATTGGGAAACTGATTATTTCCAGGCTAGTCCTGTCGGGTCCCTGATGCTCCTGCCAAGTTTCATCATCCTAGCACATCTGGAAGTACCCCAACTCGAAAAAGTGTGACAAAAACTACTTAATTCTCAGAATTCCCCGGCCCACCACTCCCCCCCAGATGGTCGGATCGGGAAACTGATTATTTCCAGGTTAGTTTGGTCGGGTCCCTGATTTTCCTGCCAAGTTTCATCGTCCTAACACATCTGGAAGTACCCTAACTCGAACATGTGGGACAAAAAAAATCGGACAGACAGACCGACCGACAGACGGAATTGCGATCGGTATATGGCACTTGAGCCAGAGGCTGCAAGTGCCATATCAAGCCAAAGTTCACCCAGCTCCAAATGGGTACCTCATCCTGTGCTCGAAAGCACAGGATGGCTGGCCCCAACCCCCCATTGCACTTCCTGGCTGAGGGCCGAGAATCGGAGATCAGCACCGCCGGCTTGGCCTGTCAAGGTTGATAGCTGACACCTTTACCTTTTTTATGGCACTTGCAGCCTCTGGCTCAAGTGCCATATACCGATCGCAATTCCGTCCGTCGGTCTGTCTGTCGGTCGGTCGGTCGGTCGGTCTGTCCGAATTTTTTTGTCCCACATGTTCGAGTTAGGGTACTTCCAGACGCGTTAGGACGATGAAACTTGGCAGGAAAATCAGGGACCCGACCAAACTAACCTG
Organism: Branchinecta lindahli; assembly: GCA_023053555.1. Classification (NCBI taxonomy): domain Eukaryota; kingdom Metazoa; phylum Arthropoda; class Branchiopoda; order Anostraca; family Branchinectidae; genus Branchinecta; species Branchinecta lindahli. The sequence continues at coordinate 19,323,558 of JAKZAO010000006.1, read as the reverse complement.
GAAATAATCAGTTTCCCGATCCGACCATCTGGGGGGGGAGTGGTGAGCCGGGGAATTCTGAAAATTAAGTAGTTTTTGTCACACTTTTTCGAGTTGGGGTACTTCCAGATGTGCTAGGACGATGAAACTTGGCAGGAGCATCAGGGACCCGACCGGACTAACCTAGAAATAATCAGTTTCCCAATCAGACCACCTGGGGGGGGGGAGTGGAGGGCTGGGGAATCCGGAAAACTGGAGTAATGTGTAACTTTCGAACGGGTGATCGGATTGGAATGAAACTTAATAACTGAATAAATGGCATACTTCTGATGTCCCATTTGAAGTCCGGACCGGATTCGACGGCTATGGGGGAGTTGGGGGGGGAGACCGGAAATCTCAAGAAACGGTTAGAATGGAAGGATCCGAGTGAAACTTGCTGGGAAGAACAAGCATCTGCTCCAGATAAATCGTTTATACATTTGGACTGGATCCGGACACTAGGGGGGGGGAGGGGATTTTCCCGGAATTCCGAAATTAAGTAGTTTTTCTCACACTTTTTCGAGTTGGGGTACTTCCAGATGTGCTAGGACGATGAAACTTGGCAGGAGCATCAGGGACCCGACCGGACTAACCTAGAAATAATCAGTTTCCCAATCCGACCACCTGGGGGGGAGTGGAGGGCTGGGGAATCCGGAAAATTTAGTCGTGTGTAACTTTCGAACGGGTAATCGGATTGGAATGAAACTTAATAACTGAATAAGTGGCATACCTCTGATGTCCCATTTGAAGTCCGGACCGGATTCGACAGCTATGGGGGAGTTGGGGGGGGGGGGAAGACCGGAAATCTCGAGAAACGGTTAGAATGGAGGGATCGGAGTGAAACTTGCTGGGAAGAACAAGCGTCTGCTCCAGATAAATCGTTTATACATTTGGACTGGATCCGGACACTAGGGGGGGGGGGGGGTGGAGGGGAGTTTCCCGGAATTCCGGTAATGGCGGTTATCGGGATTTTCACGACGAAACTTGGGAGGCGAATCAGGGACCCTATCAAAATGATTTATAAATAAAAATTTACATGATCCGATAGTCGTGGGGGGAGTAGTGGGATGGGGAATCAATATTGAGTCATGCGTAACTTTGGAACGGTTGATCGGATTTGAGTGAAATTTGATAATTGATCAGAGGACATGTCTCTGGTGATCTTTGTCATGTCCGACCGGATTCGACAACAAATGGGGGGGAGGGGATTACGTGACCGGCTCGGACTGGGGAGATCGGGATGGAACTTTGTGGGAATAATTAAGAGATGCTCTGGATAAATCACTTACAGAACCGGATTGGCTCCGGCGACTGTGGGGGAGTTTTAGGGGGGGGGGGTCAGGAATTCCGGTGATCGCGATTTAAGGTACTTCCAGATGTGCTAGGACGATGGAACTGGGCTGGAATATTAGAGATTCGACAAGATTGGCTCAGAAATCGCCACTTTCCAAATCCGACATTCAGTACCAATCTTGACCATAAATTTAGAAAAATACTTTTAAGCAAATTATACATTTTCATGACCCCCATGAGCCCATTATCATTTCTGCCTCAAGGGTTTTGCTTACAAATGAAGTTCTAGCTCCCTTAAAGTGCGAATCTGAACCGCAAGGTCGAAAACTACTTTTTTTATCAAACGATACATCTCAACCCATGAACATTAGTGCCTCAAGGGTTTTGCTTGAAAATTTATTTTATCACCCTTAAAGTGCACATTTTAACCGAAAAGTGAAAAAAAAACTTTTTACCTAACGGTATATATCAATGATCCCTAAGGGCCTGCGATCGTTTTGTCTCAATAGTTTTTCTTACAGATGAATTTCTAGTGCCTATAAAGTGCGTATCATTACAGCCAAGTTCTAAAACAAAATACGTTTTCTCTAGCTCCCTTAAAGTGCACATCTGAACCGCAAAGGTAACCTTAAAAGTACGTTTGATCAAACACTACACCTCAACCCATGCAAGTGCCATATGAGCTTACAGCTCTTGTCTTACAGAGTTACGCCACTAAGCCCCGCTCGAAACCAAACAGTAGGCACAACCGAGACTCAAACAAGGGACCCTTCCCTTGTGAGTTCGACGCGCTAACCATTCGGCCACGGACATGTCTCCTTAGAACCTCAAATCAACTTCAGATGAAACTTTGACTTTTAAAGTTTAACTGAAAAGCCAATTTATTTTTGTGTCATTTAGTTGAATACACTGAATTATTTGGATTCTGCAAAGGGATTTTTTTTCCTCTATCTGCTCTAGTTATGACGTTCAGAATATCTGCGGCCGTCCCCACAGCGAAAATTCTACTATGACGTGGGAAATTTTTATCTAAACACAAAAAAGGCTTTTCAGTGGGCAGTGGCGATATTGGTGAAGATTGCTTAGTGCCTGAACAAAAAAAAAATCATAAATCTTTCTTGTAAGGCTTACAACAAATTAGAGGTACCATAAATCACACAGAAATTCCACTATTTGAAAATCGATTATTCCTGAATAGCGGAACAACCAAGTAACGCATTTTCAGCGGGTCTTCAAGCCAATTTAAGTGAATAAGTGATGGGTAACTAGATTGTCCTATCACAGTCCTTTTCGGTTAAACTTTAAAAATTTTCCGGTTTCGACCAGATTCCGGACGAACTATTTGTCGGGCGAGAAAATGAGTTTTAGATATGGATTCAGCGCATGTCTCCTTACCCCTAAATCGACCATTTCATTTGCTTTTAAAATATGCTTTTTTCGCCCTTTCATTTGAACCACCTCCCCCACCCCTAAATATAGGGCTACGAAGACCATCTACGAACTTGGCTTGTACTTTAATCCGAAGAATCCCTATACCAATCTTGAACACAATATCTCAACCCCTTGAGATATTGTGTCTCAAGGGGTTGACTCGAAAACTCACGATTCGAGAGTTATCGTGCTAACAGACGGACGGGCGGACAGATAGACAAACTTTACGAAGTGATAGGTATACCGTCACTAACGTTTTGAGATCCCAAAAAGCAGCTATGTGCTGCGGCCAGTGGGCAGGCAGTAGACTTCACTTTCAGAAGTCCTGTTCTGGGGATATGCGTAAAAAAGCATATCGGAATTCACGTTGAACTCAGTAGCTTAGAACGGACGCTGCACAAAACTACTTCGTGGTGACCGGTCCTCTCTTACCATTTGTAAGCGTATGCAGGTAACCTAGAGCCTGTAGTTGATGATTGATATTCAACACCATGGGACACAAACCTAAATGAGTCTTCAACCAGTTTTTACTGAAAACGCGACTAGAAAGTATATTATCAAAACGTTCCGAACGTACTTAAAAAAATCCGTCACCTCCCGGGGACTCTGTACAAAAAATATCTGGCACATTTCGATCCTACTTTCCACATGAGCTGATTTATCCATTTAATCTCCTAACACTACTGTAGGACGACGATCGCTTGAAGTCCATGTGCTGCACGGCTTCAAATAGGTCGACAACTGCAACGAGAATCTTAATGTTAGCAAAACAGAAAAGATGCCTTAAAAAATTCATGAGCTGTTAAACTACCGTTCCCCATAGAACAGTGCGAACAAATTTCACGTTCCAGTAAACGCCCGCAAAACGTGACAGTTACTCGCTAGGCAGCGCGGAAACTGTTCCCAATAGGTGATTCCGAAAAGCTCACAAAACGTGACTGCGCATTTGTGTGGACGCTTTAAGCTAGGTGCCCACAGAACGCGAATCTTTTTCGCCACGCGGCGCGAAACTAATTCGACTTGGAGTTGAAACGGCGGGGCGCGAATTTTTTCCGCTCGCGACGTCAAATTCGCCCGGGCGAACGTGAATTCGCGTTCTGTGGGCACCTAGCTTTACGTACTTTTCGCTATCCGACGCGGAAAACGACCAGGAACGGAAACGGTGCGTAGCCAATTTTTGTCGTTAGGGGGTACCGGATTTACACTGGCGAACACTAGCCCTTAGGACTTGGAAATTAGGTTAGGCGAACGCGGAAGGAAATCGACATATGACTTGAAAGCGATCGGCTATCCGAAGTGATCAGGTTTATTTTGTTACTAAGATTAAGGGACCATAGTAAGTTGTTCATTAACTAGTTGCCTACAAATTTCTTCCGCCATCGATCCTTTAATAAAACGAGATTCTTCCCCTTTAGTTTTCTGTCATTTTTTCCCAATGCAAACGAGGGCACTGATGTGCACTTTTTTTTTATCAGATAGGATTAAGGATGCAAGTCCATTTTCTTTTGTTTTCGGCAAGACCGAATCAGTTTTCCATCTGTCAAAAAATGCAGCTCGCAGAGCACCACCTTTTCTTGCTATAGTTGCCGCCGCCTAGAGGAAACCGAGAAGACCTATAAGGGGAAGAAGATCGTCGAGGAATCACGCTACTGGAAGACCCTAGTGAATAACTATGAAGGCCACATCATGCGAAAATTAAACAAGTGAAGCACTGAGCGCACAACGGTGATAACGCCTTTTCTGACAAATTGAGTGAAGAGGACAAATCTAGGACACATTTTTGCGTTCTTTCTCCCTTTGCTGTCAAAGTTTTCGCCAGATACTCAGTCAACAGATATGAAACTAGCTTTTGATAGACTATCTTCCCAAACTTTAAATGCGATTGTCTCGAAACTAGCAGAAACTGACGTATTGTGTGACTACCTGCGCTCCGCTCTTCAACTATTAAAACAACCGGCGCCCTGGGCAGGTACCCTTGAATGGGCCGCAGGTTATTTCAGTATAAGTCGTGTCTTCTGACGCCCCACTAAATGTGCCCCACTTCCATGTTCGAGTTGACTCTAACTGTTTTGATACTGTAGCCCTGGGTAGCTACCGGCCTTTGGTAGGTACAGCGCAGCAGTTATTTCTCTGAAATGGGAATATTACCTTCTACTTCTGCTGAGAACCCCGTGGGGAGCTTAGCCCTCTTTCCGTCAGTCCCACTCTGGAAGACGGTGATCCTTAGTTCTCGCCTCGCAAATATCACATGAGGCCGACCTCCTCCCTACAAAACAAAGTCAGCATCACATCTCTGAAATCGACAGTACAGTAGGCCTAGAGATCTTTGATCGTTAGTTAGGCTGTGGTTCATTTAATGATAAAACTACTTCTACAATATACAAAATTACACAAATCCGGCAGAGCGAACAGCACGAGAAGGCCGGACCTTAGAAGTAAAACTAACTACTTTGACCATTGTATGTATTTTTAAATGTATATGTTATGTTGACGAATTTGTGCATGACAGTACTCACCAATTTTGGTTTTGTTACCGTGAAAGTCTGAGCGAATAAATCACTATTCTATTCTATTCTATTCTATAACTATAAAATACAAATAATTACGTATGCACGCCGCCACGCCCACCAAGCATAAAAAACTCAGTCTAAAAATTAACAATAAAAAGAAGACCGGAATGCAGGGGGACAAGCCAATCAACTAATTATAAATACAAATTTTCAATAATATGTTCCAGGAGATAAAATAAGTGAAGGTGAGACTGTAGTAACTTTGCAGAATGAAGACCCAAAATACCCGTTCAGCTCTTCTTTGGAGCCCTCAATTACCTACTTTAACTGACGGGTAGTTGATCTTGCCACAGCAAGTGGGTGGAAATGGCACTGTTCAACGTTAACTAACATTCAAAGAATATACACCTACTGACAGTAGGCTACTGTACAGACTGTACTATAAATTGATAAACTTTAAGTTGTTGTGTGTTTTAAGCTGCTCAGTTCCTGCAGACCTCAACGCTATCTGGTGAACTTTAAAAGCTGATACTCATATTGGCCATTTCGTATGGTTTCTCTCTGGATTGTCGGTCTCTTTTAGAAGTTGATCTGAAGAAGGAGTGAATTGAATTTTTTGTCTTGATTCATCAAGGGCGCGTGTGTCAGGTCTTTGAGCCAGGAAATCGACCCACTCCCGATACTCGATAAATGTGACCTTCAGAAGTACACGGATCCGGACGTGGGTCCACTTCACACTCTTGACAGTCGGTAGCGACGCCAGAAGATTCTGGGTTGGTTTACTGTTCGAGAATCAGTCACATTGGATTCCTTCTGTAGATGAGTAGGCTCAGAATTTGCTTTTTCGACGGAAGTCTTCTATTATCGGCACTGTTTCCGACATTGTGGTTCATTCTTTCCGATGTAAAATCGGTGTAACAACACGAACATTAGCTGACTTGCCGTAAGAGCTTTCAGTTGTCTCGCCTGATTTTAAATAGGGCCAGTGTCTTTATCCAAACTACTGAAAAGCAGCTAATCAAATCAGTTCGAATAAAAATCTAGTACCTACTCCAAAATAAAGTGCATGCAACGTCGATGTGAATATTTTTAAACCGGGAAGAATCTCGGCTGCAAATTTCGGATCCGAATGCAGAAGTTGACCTCAGTGTGGACGTTACTTTCGTCTGTTTTGGTAGTTATAGCCTTCACCGTGTGGAGCATATGCATTTTGCGCTAGAAAGAATTTCAGCAACAAAAACGGACGTAAAATTTAATCGGATTTTAATGTACGGTCTGATTTCCCGCTGAGTGTAAATACACCATTATAGACCAACTGAATTGTACCGCATTGTCAGAGTGGAACGAGGAAGGAAATGAATGTGACTAGATAGATAGATGTCTCTTACCGTCGATACTCGCTCGCCGCACCATCTGGCTTCGTATCCGTTACTTTCTCTCTCTACTTCTATATAAGCTCCATGACAGTCTACTGAGTAGGGGGCACTGATGTTGTGAAAGGTAACAAGTATATACAGACCGGGGTCAGTCTGAAAGGAAAATATTGTGTGGTTGAAAGGCGCTTCAAAAATGCAAGATTTACCATCAGATACTTCTATTGACCTCCTAAATAGCGATATCACAAGGATTCTCATACAGACTAGTGAGGAAGTGTTTGGTTATTTCAGACCAATAAAGAAGAAGTTGAATTCAATCCCTGGATGGAATGCCAAGTGTGAAAAAGCGTGGCTGGAAAAAAAGAAAGCAAGAAATAAATTCTCAAGAAACCCTAGCATTGAAAACAAAATTGACATGAACCGGACCACAGGGATTCTGAGAAGAACTATCCTTCAGGAAACAAGAGAAGGCTGGACCAAACTTATTGAGGAGAAATTTACCCAGAAAACCTCTGTAAAAGACTTGTGGCGAAACTTCAAAGTTTATACAGGACAAAAGAAAGCTCCAAAAATCCCAGTAGTGCTTAAACAAAATGGCGCTGAATATACATCCACTGAGGACAAAATGAAAATTTTCCTGGACACCCTTTCAAAACCGGCAGATGGCTCTCCTAACCCTAATACTAATAATGAAAGCAATGATCCAGGACGAGACAAACACCCACCCATGAAACCTTTCACAATAGAGGAGCTGGAGCATTGCCTCAAAAAGGCAAAACCGGGAGCAACAGGGCCTGACCAAATCCACAACCTAATGCTAAAAAATTTACCAGTAGAGGGTAAGGTTGCTGTATTACATCTTTTTAACCGTTCAATGACAGAGAGTTTTGTCCCTAAAGAGTGGAAACGGACTTCAATCATTCCCATCCTTAAACCAGGTAAGGATGAGGCAAACCCAGAATCATACAGACCAATATCTCTAACATCGTGCCTATGCAAATTGTTCGAACATTTGATTAAACTAAGAATTATCCCTCTAGTCACGAAAATTGCACAAAGAGAACAGTTTGGTTTCCTACCCAATCGGAGTACAACAGATTGCTTGGTTAGAATAGAAAACCAGATAAAGCAAGGCTTTAGGAATGGGAAAGATACCTTTGCAGTTTTTCTTGACATGAAATCTGCATTTGATCGAGTGGACGTGAATATTCTGATGAAAAAAGTGGAAAAAAGTGGAATACAGATGGAAGTTGTGAATTGGATATCTAGTTTTTTGAAAAGTCGCGAAGTTAATGTGTGTATTGGTGGATGTAGTACAAGTTTCAAAAGAAAGGAAGATGTGGGCCTTCCTCAGGGTGGAGTGTTAAGCCCTCTCCTGTTTGTGATATATTGCAGTGATCTTGACCTTTCAACTGTTCTTGGGTGTAAGTTGTATATTTATGCAGATGACATTGCCCTCGCCGCATCAGGACGAGATCCCCACCTTTTGAAATCAGTTATGCAAAAAGCACTAAATTGTGTACAACAGTGGTGCCTTGAAAATAACATGTTGCTTACCTTAGACCTTAGTTCCTCCTGTGCCGCCAGAGGCACCCAGGGCATCCAGAAAGAGCCGCCAGTCATCCCTCATATGTGCTGCTGCCCAGACGTCTTCCCATTGGGGTTGGACTGTCGAATTGATAGACTTCAGGTCCCGCTGGTATGTGCGACGAAGTGTATTTTTTGGCCTTCCTCTTCTTCGGGTTCCCTCTGGTTGCCACTCGAGTACCGTTCTGGGGAGTCTATCTTCCGCCATGCGGATAACGTGTCCCAAGTAGCGCCATCTTCGTTGGCGTATGACATCTGTTACCATGGGCTGATGCGTGATAGAGCGAACTGTCTGGTTGGTTACGTGGTCCCTCCAGTTAATGTTCAGTATCCTGCGAAGACAGTTGTTCTCGAAAGCGAGGATCCTCTTTTCTTGCTGTTGGTTCAGTTTCCAGCATTCACAGCTATAAAGGAGGGCGGAGAGGACGTTACTGTTGAACAGCCTCAATTTCAGTTTCAGGGAATACTTTTTCGATCGCCAAACTGGCTTTAGTCGATTAAAAGCTCCACTGGCTTGTCCAATCCTAGACTGCACCTCCTTTTCGCTTGATCCAGTTCGTTCGACTGTACTTCCAAGGTATCTAAATTCCACTACCTGCTCTACTGCGTTGTCCCCGCACTTTATGCCCAGTGGTGAGTCGCTCGTTGCCATGCTTTTTGTTTTGTTCGAACTGATCTTCAGCCCCAAAAGACTTGCTTTCTCTCGGATTACATCGAGAAGTTCCTGGAGCCTTTCCTTGTTTGCCTCAATCAGGGTGATGTCGTCGGCAAAATCAAGATCTGCTAGTCTCTTATTATCGCAGATTTGGATACCAAACCCTGTGCATTCTCGGAGCGCATAATCAATTACAAGGACAAAAAGCAAGGGGGAGAGGACACATCCCTGTTTGACACCGGACATGATACTGAAATACCTTGTATTTCCTTCGTGGGTCCGAACGCAGCACTCCGTGTTTTCGTACAGCGCAATGATCAGGGATACGAGTTTATCTGGAATGCCGTAGTATCGGAGGATTTTCCACAGCGACTCTCGGTGTATTGAGTCGAAGGCTTTTTCGAAATCCACAAAGACAAGGTACATCTTTTGCCTCCATTCGTTGCATTCCTCGATCAACATGCGCAGGACATAAATAAGGTCTGAGCAGGAGCGAGATGGGCGGAAGCCATGTTGTTCGTCTCTTAAGTGCTTATCTAAGGCTGTCTGGATGCGGCGGAGGATTATCTGTGAGAATAGTTTCCCTGGGATAGAAAGGAGGCTGATGCCCCTCCAGTTATCGCACTTCGATGCATCTCCTTTCTTGAAAAGCTTGATGAGTGTGCTTTTTCTCCATTCTTCAGGGACTTTCTCTGATTTCCAGATGCATGCAAAGAATGCGATCCACACCGTTATGCAAGCACCTAAAGAGGTTTTGATCATTTCTGCTGATATCCTGTCGCTTCCTGGTGCTCTGCCGTTCTTCAACTTGCGAGCGGCTTGGACTATTTCTTCGGTCGATGGCTCTTCCGTATTGATTTGAAGGTCCAGGAAAGGGGTTGTGGGGATATCTGCTGTGTTCGGAGGACTAGGTCTGTTGAGGACTTTCTCAAAATGTACGGCCCAAACTTCAGAGATTTCATCGGGGGCTGTGACCATCTTGCCGTTTTCGTCTTTGACTGGCCCGTTTAGGTTACGTCGTTTCCCGATGATTTCATTGGTGATTTTGTAAACGGCTCTGGAATCACCGCGTTTGGCTGCTTCTTCCGCCATAGCTGCCTTCTTTTCTAGAAAGTCCCGTTTATCTCCCCTTGCGCTCTTCTTCACTAGCTTGTCTTGATGTCGGTATAGATGGTTACTCAAGACTGTGTCGCTGTTATCTCCACCGTGTGACAACATGTTGCTGTCTCCAAATAAATCAGTAGGTATGGTGTTTTCTAAGAAGAAGTCCCCTCCTCCGCTGTGCGTAAAGGTTTGGGATAAAGTAATCCAAATTGAGGAATCATTTTGTTACCTAGGCCTAATTTTAGATAGTAAGATGACATGGTCTAAGCACATAGATTATCTAGTAGGGAGCATTAAAAGTAGACTTAATTTAGTAAGTGCGATGTGTTTTGGGAAAAGAGGTGCACCTTTTAAATGCATAAGTCAGTTGATAAAAGCTGTGATAGTAGGTAAGTTGGATTATGGATGTCTTTTATATAGTGATGCTAGTCAAAAGTGTTTAAGTAAGTTAGATATAGCATTCCATACAGTTTTACGAAGAGCGATTGGGTGCCTGCGCTCTACCCCTATCCCAGCAATGCTGTTAGAACTAGGTTTAAGTACACTTAGACTTAGACGTGAGAGTCTTTTAGTTAAATATTTTGTTAGGAAAGCAAGTATAGAAGGGGATATTATAAAAGAAGAAATATTAGAAGGATATAATAAAGATATTAGGTTTAAGGATAGATCTACTCCAGGATTATATAGATGTATTAAGTTGATAGATAGTCTTAGCACAGAAATAACCCCTCTCCAGGAAGCTGTTTTTGATGATGGAACAGAGGTAAGGACAGCTGGAATAAGGGATAATGTTCTTTTCCCTATCCCAGATCGCGGAGGTGACAACGGGCTGACGCCACTGACTCTTAAACTTGAATGGACCAGACAGACTAATCATTTGCAGGAGTTCGTACGAATTTACACTGACGGTGCTAAGTCTGAGAAAGGTGCTGGTTGTTCTGTGGTGATCCCTAGTATGACAGTTTCTCGTAGTTTTAAGTTACCAAAGAACCTATCTATTTTTTCAATTGAGATGCTAGCGATATTTAAAGCGTTGGATTTTATAAAGTCAGATGGAAATGTGCGAAAGTGGATGATTTGTTCAGATTCGTCGTCGGCGTTACAATATCTTAAGAAAGAACATGATTCTTGCCGTATGTTGGTTGATAGTGTAGTTAAGTTGATTAGAAATCTTGAAAGTGTTGGTAATAATATCCTTTTGGTATGGGTCCCAGCACATGTTGGAATTGTTGGAAATGAATTAGCAGACAGTATGGCAAAAAAGGGAATTATGTCTGGGGAGGCAGTAAATGTTAAGCCGACGCAACAAGAATATATGCAGTATGTATGTAATGTGTTGATTGAAAAGGAAAGAGAAGAAATTTTTAGAAATTGTTTAAATCCGTTAATGGAGTTGTATGATTATAAAGCCCCACCTGAAGATTTGACCCATGACCAAAGATCTGTTGCGGTAACCATTTTTAGACTACGAACCGGCCATGCGAGAACAAGATCTGTGATGTATAGATGGAGGAGAGTAGATTCTCCGCTGTGTGATGTATGTAATGAGTATGAAGATGTAAGACATATTCTGATGAGTTGTAAAAAATATGAAGTACAAAGAGTGGATTTTAAGAATCTAGTGATTAAGTATTTCAGGGCATTTACAATGAGATCGATATTAGGTCACGCGAATTCCCCGAAATGGGCCCGGAGAAAGGCAGTGTGTTTACTGACGAAGTATATCAAGAGTACAAACCTGCAACATGTGTTGTGAATTGTATAAATAGGATAAGTGTTAAATAATTTATTTTGATAGATACATCGAAAAGTGAGCATCATCCAGGAAGGAATAAAGAAAGGAAAGGAAAGTGGAAATTGATTTGAGACACTATACTCCGTACGACGTCTTTGTCCAACCCCCAAAAATTTTAGAAAGTTTGACAAGGCCAGACGGCCGCAGTTCAAGATTATATATGTGACGAGGCGAGAAAGCCGCACTTTGACAAAAGAAGTGAACAAAGTTTAGAGGATACGCACGTATACGGGCGATTGATTCGCCCAAACGTCAACCTTCAAACAACAACAACAAACAAGGCGGTGTGGCAGAGAAGCAAGATCTGCCGAATCGACCGAGTCTCAGAGGGCAGGTTCTTCAAAGTGAAAAGGAGTGTAAGGGACTCCTGAGTACGGACCACGGAGGAGTGCAGTGTCCGCTGATGCTGCTGTCAACTTGCTGACCAAAGGATAAGGCCGAACGATTATTTGTTTCTACTTTTTCCAAGATCTTAAAAATTAACCTTATTCTTACCATCCAGGGAGATACCCCTTGTTCGCTTTAAGTGGCCTGTTAAACTATTTTTGATTGTCTGCTATATATATATATAGAGCCGAGCGGCCAGCGAGGCGCCGGACGCGTTTACACTTCTTACCGTTCTAGGGACAATCAAGTGTGACAGGCCGCTTTGAAGCGAACAAGGGATATCTCCCTGGATGGTAAGTATAAGCTGAAAAATTATGCCCTGGCGCTAGAAATCAATAAGCCGCGTATCCCGTTTTCTAGAGCGTTGCCTCTTGTTGGCTTGTCAGAGAAGACTTTGTTGAGAATTACGCAAATTTGGGTTATCGAACTGGGAAAGGGTCGATTTAGACTGGCTATAACTGGCCAGATTTCTGAAAAAAAATCTTTGTTTTCAGTTGCCTTGACTGTCGTTTACCTAGACTTACTCGAAGGCAGCTAATGAAATGGGTACGAAGGAAATGCAAACCAGGAGACCGGGCTTCGTGGTAACTGCAGTGCGATGCATGACGGAAAACTCGAATTAAAGGCTGTTTCAGGCAATATCTCGGATATTGTGAGCAAAGAAAACGAGAAAGAAAATTATATTAGGGTCTCTGATGTTTGATGTACCCAACAGTTATGAAGGCTCTAAACGGCTCAGAAACACCAGAAGGTATACAATGATAAAAAGTAAAATTTTCAAGAAAAATCAGACCGAAAAACTAGGTTATTAAAAATAAGGAAAGCCGATTGAAGTCAAGGTTTTTAAGAAAATGGAAAGAGTAGTCTTCGAGATGGAATAGACGGGTTTAAAATAAAAGCAGCACAAATATTCAGTACTGATCGTTCACTACTGAATGAGCTAGTTACCTTGATTTTCCAGTCACAATCTACTGTTTCTTCTGCAAATGTTCGCATTTTTCTCATAGCCTTCGTTGCGTTGATTTGCGAAGCCTCTGGTAGTCCTCTCAGAATGGCATTTTGCACCGGTAGTGGCTGAGACTTCAAAAACCTGGCAATACAGTTCATGTTATGCTAACTGAAATGTTTGGATTCTGAGTAGCACCCCCCTGCTTTATAGTATCGATCTTGTTAATACAGGTGTTCCAGCGCCATGCCATTTTATATCTGCTCAATAGTTTATTGGATATTGTGAGCCAGTCAGACGGGGCCGTCGTCGTGTTGTCCGGATAAATCGCTGTCTGGATTGGAAAAAGCTCGAAAACAAAAGGCTCAACCTCATATGGCACTTGTTACGTAGTGGTACAATAAAGTACCACTACGGAGGCCCCCTATCCCAAAACCCCGCCGTCGCCGGATATGGTTCGGACCTAGATATGGGATCCCAATCGCTAGACTCGTTGTCACTCGAATCTGAGCATTTTGGGAAATGCCCCGACGACCTCTACGGACGTCGGATCCGGTCGGGAATCTTTCTTGGGACCAATTTCCAAGTTCCATTCCAATTGCTCCACTCGTTTGATCCCTAGGCATGCCACGAAACTTCCAAATCCCCCTCTTCCAACTCCCCCCAAAATCCTAGCTTATTTGGAAGTGCCCGAACTAGCAAGAGTGTGACCGACGCACTGACGAAAGAATGATAGATTCTTCCTTGCATTTATAGAGCCGCCGTCAGACCGTTCATAAATGTTGCTGAAAAAAGAAGTACTTACTGATATAACTTCATTGATCCATCTTTATTCTTATGTTCCTCCTCAGTCGTATCTTTGTTGAATCGCGCCTGGCTTTTGCTGCCGTCGTCCAAGGTACCCCAGCTTCTTGAAGCATGACCTGGTGACCCAAGTTTGAGTCTTCGTAGCTCCTCCGAGTTCAGACCCAAATTACTATGCGGCCTAATGATCGCGGACGGTCCCTTCATGTTTAATACCCTTGACTGAGTAGTCGGGGGTTCTGTCATGCTGACGTCTTCTTTGGGAGAAGCGGTAACTTCTGGAGTCATTCTCTCGGATTCGATGCGTTTGGAAAAATTAATCTGCACGTCTTCTTTTCTTTCCGCCTTTTGAGGCGTCCGAATTGGTCCGTTATTTGTAACGGCGTCTCGTCTTGCGCCTCCCAAGAAGTTAAAAAGAGACTGAAGAACAGATGGTAGAGGTGAGTCGTTAGGTCGACGCTCCCATGGAGCTTCTGATACAACGAGAGGCGCAGATGCTTCAGGCGCTGTTGTTGTAGTTGGTCGAGTAGTTTCCGCGGATTCCTCAGCTTTCTCGGTAGAACGTACAGTCATCGCTGGTGCGGACGACGTCTCCGGGATTAAATCGGCTGGTCTTTCGTTCAACTCTGGACTTCTGGCTTCCGGAGTCCTAACAAAAGGTGTAGATTGCTGATCACTCTTTGCTTCTTGCTTGAGCAGTTCCTTTTCTCGTAACATGTCATCAAAGCTCACGACCGCTGGGTGACTATGGACTCTTCTGTCGACGTTACCACGGTGGATTTCAGGAGCTATCAACTCCGAATCCTTCGCGCCAACTGTTCCTTCCAGAACTGACTGAGAATCGTCACTTGAGCTAAAAACATCTTCAATTGCTTCATTTAGGAAGAAAACTGGCTCCGAAACTCCTAATCTTTCAAGAGCTACTAGATCTGTTTCGTCGTAGCCTGATCCCTCATTCCCCTGAATCGCAGTGATAGTAGGCGGCGTAGTATCTATATAATCGAATTCGGTTGTTCCAATGTTCTCGTCAAACCGAGACGGCTTTAGCAGAGCAATAGGATTAACAAAGTCAGAAGGTAGTGTTTCGTCTTCGGAAGAAATGTCAGTTGCGATAACTTTTTCCGTCTGGACATCGACTGCCTGGAATGGCTCCATTTCTTCTAGCTCGACCATGTGTTCGTCGGCGGATTCAGTTACCATTTCAGGAATTACTTCGTAGTCATTCTGAAAAATGTCAGTTCCGTTGTCCCCTACAATTTCACTTAGTTCTTCGTCAACAACTAGCATGGTGTCGCTAGCTGGAATACCGATAATAGGGGTGTCTGTGCTATCGTCAATATTTGCGCTCCCTTGTTGGTCGGAATTTCCGAGTTCCGCGCCAGCGGTTCCTAAATGCTGATGCATCACAAATGGAAAATCAAAGAGTTGCTCTGTAGCTTCCGAGCCTTCAGTTTTGCCACCCGTCTTGCCGGGGAAGCTGCTAACTGCGGGGAGATCTCCTGCTTGGGATATCTCGTCTTCGGAAGCTTTGTCTGTCGTTGCCTCAACATCAAATGTCTGAGGGACTACATCGAAAAGCGCAGTATCATCTGTAGATGTTGGGAGATCCGTTGTGTCCTGGACGCTAGGAGATCCAGTAACGAGATCATCCTGTCCTGCGAAGTCTCCAGCTGCCAGTGTATTAGCTTCTAGTTCCTGAGTGTCTGGAGCTTCGTGTTCATAATGACTGCCAGCTCCGTTCACAAAGACAATGGGAACCTCAGACGTCTCCGTGTGGACTCTTATATCCTCAGGAGTAGTACTTGATAGTGGATGCCTATCTTGGGGAATAATCGCCATGATCATGTCCTGCCCAGTCAAATCTGTTTTTATGTGAATATCTCCAGAAACCTGATGGGGTTTTGCCTGATTGACCTCAAACAGCATATCTTCTGATAGTTGCTGATTCACAGGAGCTTCCTTGTCGTCGTGGTGTATTACCATCGGATTGTTCGTGACAACGACTGCTCCCAGATTCTCCAGTTCTGACACGAGAAAGGGTAAATCCATGTGCTTATGCGGGACAGGCTTGGATTGGTCATGTGAAACTAAGGGGTGGCTGTGACTATGGCTATCAGCTGGTACAGTCTCCGCAACGGTAGTAGCGTCTTCGAAGGGGGTTACTTCGTCTAATATCTCTTTCGGAGGTACCGTAGTCGTAGTCTCCAGACTCTCGTCATTCCCCGGCACGATTCCCTTAACCGGTATTACCGCTTCGGCCATAACCGCCAACCCGTCTGAAGACTCATGAATGCCCAAAACCAGTTCGGCCATGTCCGGGCTTTGACTGGCAATAGTTTCCTGCTCCGCTGGAGAGTTTTTGCTTCCTGTGATTTTCATTTTTTCACCATCAAGTGTAATTACGGTATTAATACTATCTTTCTCGGCATGCACACTCTCAGCCAGATCAGCACCGCTGGAAACCACATGCTTTATGTTTGCGGTAGCTGGCGTGTCAACGACCCTTTCGGGTTCCGCTGCAATCAGATTATTACCATTAGCATCAGAACTGATGGAATGAAGACCCTCATTAGCGAAACCTGAATCAGCACTTTCGCCCGGTACTTTGTCTGGGTTTTGATTTTCATCTGATTGCGCGGGTGCCTTCTTTACTTGCAGGGAGTGTTCCCCGGTATGAGAGTCTTCTAGCGTTTCGGGGTTAACTGTTGCCTCATCTTCAACGACAGCCGCAAATATCACACTGGAGGCTTCTATTTTTTTCACCGGTTTAGGTTCGACTGGGTTCAATTGTTCGGAAGTGGCTTCGACTGCGTGGATATGGACAGGACCACTGGGTAGCTTGGGCTCGTTAATCGTGACTGGAGCTGGAATGGGTTCATCTTGCTTGACGGGAGGGACCACCTCCACTACAGCCAGACCTACAAAAGGAAAGGTTGGAGACTGCTTCGACTCAGGCGATACATTTGATCAAGAATCAAGTAGGAAGTCTCTGTATCCTATGCAATGCGTGTGTCACGGTGTCAGGCTATTATGTTTAAATAGATTTTCATCCGGGCTAACCCCCTGCTGTCTGCAGTTAGTTCAGCCTATGCTGACTGCAACCAAGAACCTATCAATATGGGAACTTGTCTGATAGCCGATGAGCCGAGCGAAAATACCCGATCTTTTTCAAGCGGGTGCTTCCCCGATAGCTTGTATAGTAAATACTATGGCATCCTACAGCTAGATTATCGGAAGTTGCAGAGACGATAGAATGCGGAAGTATTGGGAACAAGTGCTAGTGCTCATCGTGGTCGGGAGTTACATACTCGGAGTCGGGCAAGGCCGTATCCAGGGGGGGGGGGGTTAGGGGGTTCGAACCACCACCACCCCCGAAACCCACAAAAGTAATAGTTTTTTGTAGGCTTTAACCTCTGATTTATTTCTTTTTTGTACTTTTTGGTCCGACCCGTGGGCACCCCCCCCCCCCCCCGAAATAAATTCGACGGGCAACCTCCCCCCCCCCCCAAATAAATTCCTGGATACGGGCCTGGAGTCGGGGCAGGGTTGTGCTGCGAGAATGGGGAGATGGATCTTGTACTACATAAGTAGTAGTATTAATTTTGATACACTTCGAAATAAAAGAGGGGTTGCATTGGCATCGCGTGGCTGGCCATATTTTTGACTTAATGCTAAGGAGGCCCCCGAAGCTAGTTCTTTCGATTCGAGGAGTAGAAGTGGTAAGCAGGTAGACTAGAGCAATCCCAGTAATCTTCTACAAGATAACGTCAAAGTCTTGACTCTTTTCGTCAAATGGTTCAGTCGGTTTTGGCACGTCCAACCCAGTGATTTACGGAAAATAATCGAAGGTGTGACATCGATCTTCCACTGAGACAGATTTTTTCATTGTTTTCCGCCCGAAAGTCATTCAGTCAAAAAGAGTATAGACCGTTGACCAACCTTGATCTTCAGTTCCGTCAGATTTGCTTGCATCCGTGAGCTGAGACTGAACGTCATGGTTTGTTTCTGTATCGATGAGTCCAGATGTGATCGTCACGGGATGATCACCCATTGCTTCATTTAAAGGCGCTGTACCTGCCTCATTTTCCACTGGAAACGTTGGCACCTAAAATAGTTTTTTCGTTCAAACACTGTCATGCTTTCAATAATTGCAATACTTGCTCTTCAGTTGTTCAAGGCGCATGCAAAAATCTATCCGTACTGGGCGCATCGTAAGCTACAATCGAAAAGCTTTAGGGAAATCATACAGCGCTTTCTGTGCTCCTTCTCTTTTGTTCTGTTCTGGCGTAACGAATGTTCTGGAAAAGGAGGAACTAAAAAAGATAAGATCGTGCTACTTTAAATATGCAAAGCACCTGCTGCATCTCCCAAAATTATGCCACAACCAAACGCTAACGGATAAGTTCCAAGTTCAGAATGCAAGTTTTCCCCTTTCCAAAGTATCCTCGTCTCTACCGAAAATCAGCGACAACTGGGCCCAACCAGCGCATGACTTTCTACCCTGCCTCCTTGCCGAAGATTAAAAGATTATATTTTCTTATGTGTTTTGTCTTTGTTTTTATTTGTTTATTTATTTCTTGTACTCCGCGCCATAGAAAGGTGAATAATAGAGATGGAACGAAACCAAAAAACAATCAAACTAGGTGCACTGGAAAGCTCAAGCTCGGCTGAATATCATGAGGTGACCATGATTTTTTTTATTATCACATCAGTAGTCGTCTAAATGGTCCCTTGCAAATACGGAGCTAGGGAATCGCGCCGAGTCTTGGCAGATTATGAAGGATAAACATTCACGGAATAGCATGTAGTCATGACCGAGAACTGGTGTTTACTTTAGCGCCTTGTCGCTGAAGTTGGCAAAAACGTATTTTGGTGCTTACAAGTTTACGATAAGGAGCTCACCTTTTCTCAAATCTTACCCTTTCCCTAGCAGTGTTGCCACTTTTCTCCGACAAAATCTGTGATATTTGGCCGCAGAAACCTGCGACATTCTGGCGCCTATGAAACTTCGTCCTTTTTGGGATCCCAAAACGCAAGTGGAGGGATACCTATGACACCGCAAAAGATGTCCGTCTGTGCGTCTATCCGTCTGTTAGCAAGATAACTCTCGAAGGGATTGAGACATTTTGATGAAACTTGGTGGGAGGATCCTTCGGGTCAAAGTACAAGTCAAGTTCGAAGATGAGCATGTAGCCCTATATTTGAGGGTGGGGAGGGGTTTCAAATTAAGGGGCACAAAAAAAAATATTTTTTGAAATCCATGGAGATAGTTGATTTAGGGGAAAGGAGACATGGCGAATCCGAATATGGAATTTATTTTCTCACGGGACTTGTAGTTCACCTGGAATCCGGCAAAGACCGGACACAAAATTTGTCGACCAATTTTCGGCTACCCCTTTTCTTCATATAGTATTGCTCTGCGCGCAGAGCGCCTAATCAATGAGCGTAAGAGAGAGAGCTAGTGTAATCGAAGGTCGAAGGGGGTGGTATATGGGAAAAGTAGGTGGTTGCGGGCTATATAACAGTTGGAAAGTTTAGAGGGGTTGACAACTTCAGTAGTAGGGTACACACTGAAACCAAAAATAGGCCGATCGTCTATCACGAGGACATGGACTGGTAAGTAAGAATCGGTTGCTAAAATCTTTGGTGATGAGGGGTTGCCAACTTGTGCTAGTTGGTATACATTTTATTTTTTGCCAGTGTATTTCATGGTAACAAGGATACGGTACCATGTCTATCACGGGGAGATGGACTTGTAAGTAAGAATCGGTTGTTCGCGAGGGGCTTGAAACTTTAAACTTTGATCTGTTTCTAAATATTACAAGTAAAGAGTATTGATCTATCAGCATCATATATTAGATTTTTGGGATCCCATCGACACCTTCGATCTTGTTACTAATTAAAACGAGAAATCTCGCTTTTTCAGCTTCACTAGCATACTCTTGCTTTTAATACGGTCTTGCCGGTAGAAGAATTCTGGCTCGCGTTGTCGAAGAAGTCGAAAACATGTGACAAATCGCAAAATTCTGCTGCAAGTGGCAATAATGTTCCCTAGCGACAGACAGACTAGGAGCAAAACCAAGGCCGTATCCAGGGGGGGGGGGTTAGGGGGTTCAAAACTCCCCGCGAAACCTACAAAAGTAATTGTTTTATGTAGGCTTTAAAATCTGATTTATATCTTTTTTGTACTTTTTGGTCCGACCCGCGGGCACCCCCCCCCCCGAAATAAATTCCTGGATACGGGCCTGAGCAAAACACTCAGCTTTAGAATTAGAATTGTATAACTGGGTGTACTTTGGACTCAATTTTGTTTATCAGCCGTTATATATATTGTGATGGCGAAAGGTGTTAAGTGATAAGTCGGCTGATGGCGAGTCAACTGATCGCGAGTGTCTAAATAGGATCTTAAAAAGCAAATGTTATCTAACAATTATATTTCCTCTCTCTAATTTTTATCTTATTTGTTTTTTGTTTATGATTGGTAGAAAGATTATACTATTTAGCTATTGCTGTTTTGGCCTTCGGGGGGGGGGGGGTTAGAGGGGATACCGGACATTTTCTGGAAATGCTCAGATTTGGATGAAACTTAATGGGTGATGGTAAGAGAAGATGCACTAGGATTTATTCATGCGTCCGAACCGGATTCGGGCCACTGAGGGGGAGTTGGAGGGGGTCGAAATATTTTGGCTCGCCTAGAGGTCAAACGAGTGGAGAGATTGGAATGTAACTTATAGAGCGTGTTCCACCCCTCTACCAATGGTAACTATTAGTTACTATTTCCGTTCCAGCGAAAAGTTACTACGCTGACCGTTCCAACCTTCTCAAAATAGTAACTAATAGTAACTATTTGCTTACCACGCTCGGGAGCGTAGTAAGCGTAGTAACTACGCATCTCTGCAACGTGATTGGTCGATCAGCCCGCGGCCTGATATTTGACCGAAAAAATTCAAAAAGCGTTCCAGCCTGGTTCCAGCCTAGCGTAGTAACTACGGTAACTAGCGTAGTAACTACGGTAAGTAGGGTGGAACACGCTCATAATGTATAAACGTCATATGCACTAGCTTACTGGCTTCTCGCTGCACCTTTAAAGTTTAACTGAAAAGCCAACTTATTTTTGTATCATTTAATTGAATACACTGCATTATTTGGATTGCGTAAAGAGATTTTCTTTATTTTTCACTATTTGCTTCAGTATGACGTTCAGAATATCTACAGCCGTCCTCACAACGCAAAATTCTATTATGACACGTAAAATTTCAATCTCAACACAAACGCGGGTTTTCAGTGGCCAGCGGTGAGATAGGTGATCACTGCTCACTGCACAAACTGCTTATTTCTCGTAAATCTTTTGCGTCAGTCATACAACACAGGAACAAGCGAATAGAGGTACCACAGATCCGAAAGGAAATTCCACGATTTGAAAATCGATTGTTCGTGAATAGCGGAGCAACGGAGTAACGAATTTTCATCGGGTTTTCATGCCTCTTTAAGTGAACGAGTGATGAGTAACTAGATTGTCCTTTCTCAGCCCTTTTCAGTTAAACTTTAAATGACGGTAACGATTTCATTTTCTGCTCAGAAATTAGGTATATTATAGCCTGAAAGTTTAGGATCTGCGAAGCATGCAAAAAATTGTCGTGCGCACCTTGACCGCAACAAGGCGGTTTAAAATAGAACTAACCGCAGAGCGATACATAATTTGAGGATTACCTCCGTTGCTTCTTCTTCGTTCACACTCTGTTGACTGATGTGCAATATTTCTTCTGATTCTTTGAAATCTTCACCGTTGGTCCAAAAGTGCAGTTGTCGTTTCTCTCCCTTTGGGACGTATATATCGTTTGGTAAGGGGCCACATTGTCTGGCATGAGCTGAAAAACAAAATTGGTTCAGCGGGAGACTTCCATAACTTATCTGAATATCCCTTAAAGTTTAACTGAAAAGCCAACTCATTTGTGTGTCATTTAATTGGATACACTGAATTATTTGGATTCTGCAAAGGGATTTTTTGATTTTCCACCATCTGCTCTAGTTACGAGGCTCAGAACATCTCCAGCCGTCCCCACAGCGTAAATTCTACTATGACGCGGGAAATTTTAATCTCAACACAAATGCGGCTTTCCAGTGGGCAGTGGTGAGATTAGTGACGATTGCTTAGTGCCTGAACAAAAAAAATATGATAAATCTTTCTCGTAAAGCATACAACAA
The DNA here is from genome assembly GCA_023053555.1 of Branchinecta lindahli. Taxonomy (NCBI): domain Eukaryota; kingdom Metazoa; phylum Arthropoda; class Branchiopoda; order Anostraca; family Branchinectidae; genus Branchinecta; species Branchinecta lindahli. The sequence goes on along the minus strand of JAKZAO010000006.1, from coordinate 19,301,447 downwards.
AAATACAAGCGCATAGAGGCACCACAAATCACACGGAAATTCCACTATTTGAAAATCGATTATTCGTGAATAGCGGAACAACGAAGTAACTCATTTTCAGCGGGTCTTCAAGCCAATTTAAGTGAATAAGTGATGGGTAACTAGATTGTCCTATCATAGCCTTTTTCGGTTAAACTTTAAAGGTTGTCTGAAGGGTTAAGTAGTTCTATTCATTCTTTGTCTCCACTCCGGCTGTGTGTTTCCACTCACTAAACTCTCACATAAAATAAATAATTTGTTTCCTACCCAGGATCGCATTAGTCTTTCTTATTACCGTGAACATTTTCGAGTAAAGTGTTCTGTCCTGATCAGGATCCAAAAGTGACGTCAAAATTATGAGAATTTGTTGTAAGCCATACGCGTAAATTGTTAATTTAACTGAGAAACGAAGAGGGAAGAAGTGCAAAATGATTCCGACAGTTCCAGTCGCCAGTTTTAGTAGACACGCCATCACAAACTTGACCGACAGAATTTTTAGCCAGGTAAATAGGATTTGGTTAGTTGTAGGACAGACAGTCTGCCTCTGGGGGAGAGAAGGTGGAATATTGGCAGGGCAAAGGGTCCGGTCCTTACACATGTCCGATTGGTAGGATGGATGAGAACTTGAAACATCTGTTGTAGGAATGCAGAAAGAGGTGTTATTTTTGTTTGATTGTTTTTATTTTCATGTATTTGCCGTAGCCTTTGGTTCTTAGCGTCAATACATCTTATTTTATCTTATCTTATCACTGAGCTAGTAGGCCTACATGAACAAAAGTAAAAAAAAATATAATTAAATATTCGGTATTATTTCTTTCTTTCAAGAATAATTTTTTGAGAGTTTATGTAATTTCTGCTTAAAATCAACATATTTTCAAAAAGGAAAGGTGTGTCCCCTGAGCAAGTCAATGCAATATGACCTATGGATAATTAATGAACGCAAGAGGTTGAGGAGGCTCATTTCTGTACAGGGCGAATTTGATTTTCTGCTTTTGTCAAGAAACGTTTGCTGGTGCTAGGATTATTCAGAAAGAAGAGGTACAGTTGTGTTCATAATAACCAATTCTACTGATTGGTTATGCTTTCCCCCTTTTTCCACCAAATCGGTCAACTTCTTTGACCTGTCTTTAAAGTTTAACTGAAAAGCCGATTTAATTTTGTGTCATCTAATTGAATACACTGAACCATTTGGATTCTGTAAAGGGATGACATTCAGAATATCTGATTAGTTATGACGTTCAGAATATCTGCGGCCGTCCCCACAACGTAAATTCTACTATGACGCGGTAAATTTTAATCTCAACACAAACGCAGCTTTTTAGTGGGCAGTGGTGATACTGGTGAAGATTGCTTAGTGCCTGAAGAAAGAAAAATCATAAATCTTTCTCGTAAAGGATACTACAAAAGTTCAGCGCCATAAATCACAAGGAAATTCCACTATTTGAAAATCGATTATTCGTGAACAGCGGAACAACGAAGTAACGCATTTTCAACGGATCTTCAAGCCAATTTCAGTGAATAAGTGATGGATAACTAGATTGTCCTATCCCAGCCCTTTTCGGTTAAACTTTAACCCCCATCCTACAGACTTTGACCTGTCGGTGGTTCTATAGCGGCGAGTTTGTTGTTTCCTACCGTTAACAGACCTACGTGGCTTGTTCTTGCCCAGATTTGGGCCAACGTGTCACGAACGGTCACTTGCACGATAACTTGATACGTATCTTGTTTCAGCATGGCGTAAACTGAGATTTATATCTTAATTAAGCTGTTTGGAGTAACCAGGACTGAGTACCATCAGCTTTAGACTCCGTCAGTCTCAGCTATAACGGTACGCATATTTCGATATGTCAGTCTCATATGTGACGCAGGATATCAACTACTTTCAATGCTAGTCATGAGTCACGCAACATAATTGTGAGGATGTATTTTTGGAGCAGAACACTTCACCGGAGCAGCGCGTTTGCCGCTATACGTTTTATGAATGTAGGCTCTACGATTGACATGAAGGGATCCACAAATTCCAGGAAGAGGCTCCAGAGGCCAACATACTAGGACCCAACATAAACACCCACTAAAGTCACCAGTAACTGAAGTTAGAAAAATTAAAGGTTCAATTCCTTCATGGTTCTTTCCATAATTTGAATTTCGTTACTTGACATAATAAGAGCACGTAAAGTTAAAGCGCACAGGACATCAGTTTGTTCCTTTCAGCTGATATTTATATTTGACCTTTAACGGCTTTAATCATATGTACATAAACGCCGCTGATTGATAAATAAAAAATAAAAAAAAATTTCTCGTACACCACGTAGATTGCTTACGGTCGGTCAGATCATTTCAATGTCTTTGGGGGAGATTTTCAAAAATGTATGAGCCGTACATCGATTTTAGGCACTTCTTATCTTGTGGATAAAAGCAGCTGACCGCAACATGACATGTGCCTTATTTTTGTATTATATTATTATATTATTATTATTATTATGTCCGTTCCTGTCCTGTCTAAAAGCTTTGTTGGGGATGTTGGCGTGTGTTCTGGAATTGACGACAGGAATGGTCTCTATTATTTGCACTTCTTTACCTTTCGATCTTAATGTCCGAAAGTCCATAAAATAAAACTGTCAAGCTAATTTTAAAAGGCTTACAGAAGAAAGCTTGAACTTTCGATTGGCTTTCAAATTCCGAGCGTTCGAGTTCGATTTCTGATCTGGATAAAAAAAAAATCGCGCAAATATGAGAATGATAATAGGAAAGACTGATTCGCGGTTCCGGGTTGGAAACGAATTATGTGATATGGGATTTTAGCGACTGAAAATGCACAACAGGAGCGGAGACAATGAATGAATGGACATAGTCACTGGCGCGGCTGCTTTTTAGTGGAGTGTTCCTTGGAACAATCCACTATTGCGAGCGCTCTAGCAGCTTTCGGCTTTCGGTTTCCGGTTTTCACCGTATTTTGTGGAGCTCATAACTCGTGAACCAGTGCAAGTATCAAGTTCAAACTTGGTACGCTGGTGGGGACTGGGGTCTAGTTGTGCCTTTTGGGGGTCCGACCCCCCACACCCACCCGGTTCAGGGGCAAATGGGCCCAGATTGCCCAGTGAATAATGTTCATAACTTGACCAGAGTTGGACATAAGACAATGAAATTCCTTGTACATGTAGACCCTAGGGCTGGGACATTACTTTTAAAGTTGCACCTCCCCCACCCATCACGTTCATGGGCAAATGGGCCCAGATTGCTCAGGAGTAAAGTTCGTTACCCATGACAGGAATCAACAGGTATCAAGTTGAAACTTGGTAGGTGTGTGAGTATTGGGGTCTCTTTTTCACTTTTGCGGGTCCCAAACCCCACCCCCACTTGTTTCAGGGGCAATTGGGCCCAGATTGCCCATTTTTAATGATTTCAACTTGACAATAACTGGAGATAGGGCGATGAAATTCCTTTGTGCTTTTGGATCATAGGGTTGGGGATCTATATGTGGAGTTGAACCACCCCCTGGCCCCTACCCTCCCCCTTCATGGTTAAGTGGGCCCAATTTGCCCATGAGTCAAGTTTTTGGCCCGTGACTGGAATGAAACTCTAAGCTGGTATAGTCGAGGATATTTAGGTCTAGATATGCAACTGATGCCCCCCCCCCCACCCTCCCGTTCATGGGTAAGTGGGCCCAGGTTTTTTATGAGCTACGTTCGTCTATGACAGGTCTCAAGTTCAACTCTTGTATATTTGGGGAGATATATCTATGAATGAGGATTTTGGTGTAGCAGCAACAAGACGACGCGACGTATCTTTAATGAACAGCTGGAAACTTTACGGTGTTGTCATAATAATATTGTCGATGACATGCCGTTCTTAATGAATTGTGACACCGGGGGTATTAGGCTGCTACGATTTCGTTATTGTACTCGTTTTATTACCTTGCTAATGGAAAAGAGGTTTAAAGGGTCGGACTGGCTGGCAGACCATTCAGATTCTGTGTTCTGATTCTCTGATCCAGTGTTAGAACTCACGCTGTTCTTGCAAGATCTCTTTGGATTTATACTTGCGGTTTGTTTACATTTAATTTGATTTGATTTTATTTGATTTTATTTTATTTATTGCTAAATTACATAATAATCCATCATGATAGGTAACCGCCCATGAGAAGACATAAATGCACTGGCACTGGGCGGCTACCACAAAATACTTCAACTTAACTACTTCAACTTAATTTTATTTCATTCAACACTAATTAATTCAAAATAATTTTTTTTAATAAGAAAAAAAAATTTTTAATTTTTTTTTAAAGCTTTTAAAGTGGGATGATTACAAATTAGGTTATTTCAATACTTGATGGTTATTGGGGATGTGAAATGTCTTGGTTTTAACGCTGTTTGTATATAAAATATGATAAACATTTTACTTTCACACTCCACGTCTGAGCGCTTGCGCACTTGTTAAGTCCGTATCCAAACCTGGACATCTTAATCCGACTTTTGCTTCATCCAAACCCAACCTCAGTTGTAGTTTCTAGCCAAGAAGAGTCAAGACTTAAGGCATAAAACACTCCCACCCTAAACGGCCAATGCTATCGAGTAAGAAAGATATTAAAAATTAAAGAACACATTCCAAATATTCGAAAGGTGGGATTCCCATCCTAAATAGCAACTACTTTCAAGCAAGAAAGATAATAGTTGCGTTCGTTGCACTCCGGTCTGGTTCTGGTGTTTAGTCACCAGTGTCCGGTTCTTTGCTTATAACGCGTTTTTTCGTTCACCAGTGAGTTGATGAAACCTTGCTAACTCCTCGCTACAGCGGGGCTCACGAGCAGGTTCTGGTTAGTCCGCACCGGTGGGCACTAACCAGACACTGGTTAGTCCGAAAACGGGTTTTAAGATCGGGGAGTAGTCACCGGTGAGTGCAAAAACGCGTTATAGGAAGCACCGGTGAGTAGTCACCGGGCAACGAACGCAGCTAATACAATGAAAGAACTACTGAAATATTCCCATCCAAAATAACAACTGCTTTTGAGCAAGAAAGGTAATTAAAAAAGTGAAAGAACACATCCATAATATCCGCAGAGATGTAGTTCTTACAAGTTGGGATCTAAAACTTACGAAAAATACATTGTCAGAAGTTTCATAGCAGAAAACACAAGGATGCGCAGTTTGAACAGACAACACTTGGGATGTAATCTGTTGTGATTGTGAAAACGATATGCATTAAATGCTATGCATAACAAGCAATGCCAGAAGGTCCGAAAAACCGCCGAAAAAGTATCTGCTCTTCATCTGCTTCTTCCTGGCAAAGCTTGTTTTGCTTAACATTTAACACAAAACGTTTTCGAATTCACAACAGATTACATCCCAATTGTTGTCTCTTGAAACTCCGCACCCTTATGTTATCTGTTATGGAACTTCTGACAGTGTAATGATTCATCACACTTGTACAAGAACTTTGAGAATCCCGGCGTCGCGGAACTGCAGAATAGAGAAGCAGGCAAAGGGGTTAGAGATGAGGATGGAGTGTGTTTTTGTGCAGTGTGCAGTTTTGTCATTGTCTATGATACATTATTTGAAGAAAGGGTTTGCAGATATCACGAAACAGCACATTTCGTTAGCAGAAACAGCGAATTCTTAGGACCATTTTCAACTAATAATTGCTCAATTCATTATTTCACTGAAGCTTACGATTGCGATTTTCTGAGAGGTTGCAATTCCGAACTCGCTCATTCAGAGGAATGATTCGACGATAGCTCTCGATGGGATTGAGATATTGTGTTCTAAGCTGATGTGCGGATGTTTTGGATCAAAGCAAAGGTCATGTTCTTGGATGGGCTCCGTAAGTTAATGAAATAGTCGACTTCGAGGTAAAGAAACATGTTGAATGATCCACGTATGAACTTTCTTTTCTTGCCGGACAACTATTATTTCCACTTTTTATATAAAATTGGTAAAAGTTTTGTCTGAAGTTGATTGGAAGTTTTATATAGGGATGAAAGAACGTGCCGAATCCGTGTTTGTACTTTGTTTTCTTACTGGACAAGTAGTTCGCCCAGAATCCGGTCAACACCGGATTTGACAGTACAAAACGGATGTGTCAGCTGAATTTTATTAGAGCTATATTTTGGCCCTTCTTGGCAAGGGTCCTCTTTAGGCTCAAGCTGGAAAATTAACTTGTGGAATAACTTGTGTTTTGTGCTGTCAAATATGATTCGCAGCCGGCTTGGGCTAAAGGAATACAAAACCGTATATTTGACAGAAGGAAAAGTTTTATTCTGAAGTCGATTAGAGATTCGATACAAGTACATGCTGATCTAAACTTCATTTTCTTGCCGGGCAAGTAGTTCACTCGGAACCTGCCAAACCGAAAATTTGGTAATTAAGGTTTTTTTTTCTGAAGTTGATTGGAGGTTGGAAACAGATAAGAGCGCATGTCAAAGCCGTCTGTGTACTTTATTTTCTTACTAGTCAAGTAGTTCGCCCGAATCCGGCCAGAACCGGATATTAGTCGATTAGAGATTCGATGTAGGGGTACAAGTTCGTGCTGATTCTATGTCTGAACTTCCTTTTTGTATCGGACAAGTAGTTCTCCCGAAATTCGGCTGAAACAGAAGTTATTTAGAAGTGAAGTTTTTTTTCTGAAGTCGGTTAGACTTCGAAATGGGGACATTCGTTCTGAACATAACATACATGTTGAATCCATATCTGTTCTTGGTTTTCTCAACGGATTAATCTTTTGACAGTTATCTGCCAAAATATATCACTATCAGTTTTTGCACATTTTCAAGCGGTTGATTAGGGATCAATACCCTGGCATGCATTACCGGAAGTCATATGCTTTGCAATTTGCCTTTCTGAAATATGACCAAGGAGGTTACTCTTTTGTTGGGCACAGGTTGGGCACCACTGTACAAGCCTCCATGGGCACCGGCTGGGCATTGGGCACTTATTGTAAAGCCATTTTGGCAGTGATGAACCCTTCGGAAGGAAGATACTCCCCCTCAAATGGGGCGCCACTGCGCTCCACCCTATCCCCGACCGTGTGCACCGCCCCCTTATAAAATACCACCTTGAACAATGCGTCCACTTACCTTCAAATATAAGAAAACTCAGAAAAAGCAGCCAACTCATTATTACTGTCCCGGCTCTAAATATTAACGCACAGTCAATAACCTCACAGTTGCATTTTCACAAAACCAGTCTCTGCTTTCACGGTCAGTGCCAAACGTAATGTTAGCAGATCAGCCCAAAAATTCAAATGGTTAGGAAGAAGCACCGTCGAAACACCTGAAGGAACAGCAGCTACCTGAGGGACAGGTAGCATCTTCCGTCATGGCGGGTTGCCATATAGCTTCATTAATCAGGCGGTAACAGAGGAAGCTACCGTATATGTACGTCACTACTGACTTTCAATGGAGATGACCCTTTCATGAAGAAGTAGGTTTGCCAATGGTTCGATCAGGGCAGGCGGTCGCTGGATGGGAATTTCCCTCACCGTCACCAGTTCCATACGGAACAGTTGGGATTCCCGAACTCATAATAAAAGTGCAGAAATTCCGGCCGAAAAAACTTTTCGTCTGCATTACACAGGATCAAGATGACCTTCTTTCGATGACCTTCTTTCGTAGAGAATAGAGTTGCGAAGGGTTTTGACAGATGATCAGGTTCATGTGGTCGCTCTCTCGAATTCCTGCCAGGATTTTCAGCACCATCGTCATTTCCATACGGAAAAGTTGAGATTTCTCCAAATTTATTATAAACCGCATAAAATCCGGCCGGGAAAACCTGATCGCCTGTGCACGGTATTACCTTGATTCGCACTTCGGAGCGAATAGGTTCCATGACGGATCTGTTATGCTCCGGTTGTTGTTGGATTTGTTGGTTGCCTGGTTGGATGGTCTTCTGTTGTCGTCATCACTAAGGAATCGGACAGATGATTAGCCATCTCACGTACTTTCACTTCAGCTTTTAACCTATCGCTGCCATAATTTCTTCTGAAAGTCGGGGCACGACTTTCTCCAAGCCAAAGCCACTTGCTCTGTCTGCGCAGAGATATTAGTAGCTCTTGGGTATCGGAGCAGTAAAATTGGTAAACGACCGATAATTCTGATTAAAAATATTTTTAGAGCGCTTTAAACCATTTAGCATGTGGGGATTTCCAATAGCGGGCGTTGAAATGAAAACACTTGATGTGTATGCATCAAAGAATCAGTAAATAGGTTATGTTGTCACCCTGCTACCCAGTTCCGGACCAGAGCCAATGGAAGCACCTAGAAAGTCAGAATGTCGGGGTCCCCTACACATTATGTCCAAGTAGTGTTTCATGTCGACCGCTAGATGCGGATGACTATCACTACTGTACACGACCAGGGACCCATAAATTTCCTTTACAGGGGGCCTGTCAATAAGAGATTTCTGATTCGCTCTTGACCGACCGTCCGATAGTTCGAGAAATACCCACGGTGGCAGAATACGCGACCATCCAGATAGACAAAATTTGGGATTGGCTGCTGGCGCCTTGAGGGAGGAGTCTCTTTGGCGCGCACGTCCAATGAGGCAAACAAGAATGCGGATCGACTCAAGCGGGGATTTTTGGAAACTGGATTTGGTTCGGTCGTCATATCAATATAGAAGCATAGGAAATGACAGGTCCCCTGTAAAATAAATTTATGGGTCCCTGACACTACTCAGATGTGGTTTGCACCAGAACAATTTAAGAAAGCTCCATCGTAATTCAGTATTACTTTGACGATCGGGCATCGGGCTAAGAGGAGCAGGGCCCATAGGCAGATGTCTTCTTTTCCTATTTGGTCACCCGGCACTGCTGCTACTGGACGTCATAGGATCCTTTGACTTCGACAGTTTCTTAAATCCCTCGAATCCGTCTTCCAGTTCTTCTGGATCTGGAATTCCCTCCTTGCTCTTTCGCCAAATTTCTCGCAAATTTTTGGCGCGAAGTTGGCCGTGGAGAGTTTATTGGAGAGAAACCGTGAATTACCCTTCATATAAAACTGTTGGGAACTACCCGGTGCTGCTCCTAATAAATTATTCCGATGTCAACTGTGATGGAGGTAAGTTAACTTATAACATTTTCGAACATAATTTTTGCTTTGCTACTTAGGACTTATTGTTTTTGGTATAGTAGCCTACTTTGCTACTTTGGCAGGGAATTTTATTTAAAGTGGAAACAAACGATCAGGATTTCCCGGCGGGATTTCCTGCACTTTCATCATCAAATTGAAAAATTTTCAACTTTTCCGTATGGAAGTGATGATGGTGCTGGAAATCCGGGCAGGAATTCCAGTCGGGAGGTCCCGATCCTGACCGTGTGTTCGCACTATTTATTAGTGAAGTTGCAACTCAAGCATACTGTAAACCCGTGAAAATGACTGCTGTTGTTACCCGGGCACTTCTGTTTCTACGATTTTTGTCCAAAGAGCCATCTTTGAAATTTGTGGCGAAGCACATGCCATCTAGCGGTGGCTTTAGAATTAAAATCAGCGGAAATTAAGTCGGGTCTTCACCTTCCGGAATCTGGTTTCCCAGATTTTCTGAGATTTTTTTTTAATTTCTTCTGCGATACTTAAAAATTCCGGAAATCTGGAAGTTCAAAAGCCCCTTTTGATGTTACGTTCGGACCGTTGATGTACGTTCGGACCGGTTCATATTCCAGATACAATTTACAGAAGAAGTCAAAGAATAATCTGGAAGCCCAGATTCCGGAAGTTCCGGGAGGTGAAGACCGGACTTTAGTGTTGCCAATGGGTCGCTGAGTTCTGAGATTTGCACACATTTTCGCGTCTTCGACAAAGCGAGCCAGAATTCTGCGACTGGTTCCTTACCATTAAATAAAAAAATTAAGCAAAAAAGTTGAGGCATAGGCTATAATTATGAAGATGATAAAGCGAGATTTCCCGTTAGTAGTATCAACCTTTGTTGGTACGAAACTGCGATATCGTATCAACCTGTCTGGAAGTTGATACGATATTGTATTAACATCGACAGAAGTCATTGTCAACTACCTGTGGGACATGGGAAGATATGCATTACATACCTGTTCGAGAAAAGTTACAGTAGTTTATTCCTTCAGCACAAGCTGACTGCGAATGATATCTAAGAAAATATTCTAAACGGTTAAACCAGCTAAGGTTTGATCCAGTGATATTTCGGACCTCCTTGGCAAAGGTCCTCGTCAGGTTTTGTGTACAAGTAACGAATTGCGCAGTTCGTTTCTAGAGAATCAGCTTGACGAGGACTCTTGTCAATAAGGGTCGAAATAACGGTAGAAAAAATCCAAGCTGACTTATTCGTTATTTTTGAATTCCTAAGAGGGGAAAAGACTGAATAATGTAGTGTAATATATGAACAACAATAAAGTAAACGCAAACAACAAGACAAATAATCAATAAGAAGTAAAGCAAATTTTATTAGAAGAGTGTAAGTGACGTTAAATAGTAATTATAACATGAAATATTAAGTATTAACCTCAAAAGGTATAGCAGCGATAAGGGGAGATAAAAATTCAACAATTTATCGGAAAAACGTGTTACTTATTCGTTAATAAAACACGTGTAATAATAAAAATGAAGAATATATACACATGTATGTTATAGCTCGATGAAATAGCACCTGGCTAGAATAGCGTTTTGACATCTCAGCTCATTTGCGGTGAGCCTGCAGTAGAGATACTGGTAAGGCTATATAAGTTTAGACGCTGCAGATTTGGCTATACGTGGTAAAAAGGCAGCCTAGGATACCATTAAAATACTCGTAGGTCTTCGACTCAAAATAGCTAGCCTTTATCACAGGAATACGTGTCACCTTTCGAAGTTATGTAGTTTCCAAAGAAGCATACCTCCACTGTTACTCTACTTTAGGAAGTTAAACACCAAGAACTTGCAAAAAGAGTAGTTAACCTGTAGGATAACGGGCGTATTTCAACTCGTGCTCCTTGCAGAAATTCCCGATATTTGTGCAAAATCATGAGCAAAGATGTTGACCCAAACCAGCTCAATTATACTATGCTTATGCGTAGAAGCATTATTGTTTTTCGGTAGATCTGTCGCATATGTCGAAACGTTTCTGCCTCGTTGTCTGACACATTGACAACCAATCACAGACAGTCTTTTGGGATTATAAAAGAATATGCTCTTCACTGTTGCCTCCAGTTTCAACCAAGCACTCCCCCTCCAACATTTTGGTAAATCGTCGGGAAATATTTCCACAGCAAAAATAATCCACTTATTCGGATAGTATTGAAGATGACATCGAAAATTGCGTATCGGCGCCACGTTCTGAGGTAGTCCCAGAATGATGTGAAACCGAAGAAACGCTTCACAAAGACGGTGTCCTGTCGCTTTAGCGCGGTGGTTTGGAAGGTGTTGAAGTCCTCCTGAAGAACGTGGATGGTACTGTTGATGGCTTCGAGTAGCAGGTCGCGTGGCGCCGAAAGACCTTGCTTTGGATCATGGGCTAGGAAACACAAGAAATAAACCGTATAGAACAATCAAACCGTATGTCGCTCCTCAATCCCATGACGTCATATTTGTATGGAATTTCGACGAGAGATAGACCAAACCCGCGTTTTTGTTACTTGTAAGCGAGCAACCGAGTAGACTGGTCAGCTGATCATTTGTCGACGAGTTTTGGCGAATTTTGTCATTGCATCGGGATACAACCCACGAAATCGCAGACCTTGATGGTCTGCAACGACGCGACTTAGTGAAAATTGAAGCATAGCTAGATTCGGTTCAGCTCAGTTTTCAACCCGTTTGCTAGAAAAGGAGGCCGAGACTCCCCAGAGATCGATTATATTCTCGATTATATTTTTTGTTCGTTTTTTAACAATAAGTGAGCATACTTCAGCACGCAAACATTAAAGAAACAACGCTGACTAGTGGTAAGGTAAAGTTCATGAAGAAGAACGTAAATCTTGTAGCCGTTTCAACACAGATCTTAAGATCTTAATTTGCTCCGAAGGGCAAATTAAGGTAATTAATTAATTAAGGGAATTACAGAGCTAGGAGATTGTAAACGGAATCTCATAATCAGATAAACGAGGGGTATGAAGAAGAAATTTGCAAAACGGAAATATGCTCTACGCACAAATCACTCGTGAGATTCAGTCAAAGAAGCTGCCAAACAGGACACAGATAAATGAGGTTGGGGACGGCCAGGCTGTTATAAATATTTTCAAGATTTAAACGATCCAGATATTGCATGTCCTGTACAAATGAAACAATGAAATTCTCACCTTCTTGTTTAGCAGCTTTCGCAAATGCTACTGTCAATCCGATCATCACCAGAAACAGTCTCGACTTCATGACAAGACTACAGCAAGAGACGGCGACATTCTGCCATAGTGAATGGGGTTAAAATGTTTCCGCATACTTACGAACTACCGATGATAATTTATTCATCTGAACAGATCTCAGGATTTTGTCATTATAACGGTACCAACAAGGAACAAAAGAGTTACCTGAGCAAATCTTTAACACTTCCTTGATTTTTTCATCTCCCTTTGTTCAGCGAAACGTTTAGTTCCTCTCGATCTGCTAAAGCGGTTGCTTCTTCAACTTAACTGCATGTTTTTCGATCGGCCGGTCGGTCCACTCTTGTCCACGATGAAACTTGGCAGGCGTATTAGGGACCCGACCAAACTAACTGGGAAATAGTCACTTCCCCGGTATGACCACCGTGGAGGAAGGCGGAATCCGGAATATTGAAGTATGTATAACTTTTACACGGGGAACCGGATTTTATTGAAACTTGATATTTGGAAAGACACGCTTCAAGTCCGGAACGGATCTGGTGACTTTGGGGGGAGTTGGAGGGGAGGAACCGGAAATCGTGTGACATGTTCAGAGTGGACGGATCGGGATGAAACTTGGTGGCAAGAACAAGCAACCAGCTCTAGATACATAGTTGACAAGACCGGACCGGATCCGGGCACTGTGGGGGAGTTGGAGAGAGGGTTCCGAAATTCCGGTGATTTCGAGTTAAGCAGCTTCCAGTTGTGCTAGGACGATGAAACTTCGCAGGCATATCAGGGAGGTTTCTCCGATTTGACCATCGTAGGGGGGAGTGCAGGGAGGAGGAATCTGGAATCTTGAGGTATGTTCAACTTTTAAACGGGTGATCGGATCTTAATGAAACTTGATATTTGGAAAGAACTCATGTCTCGATGTGGGGGGAGTCGAGGGGGGGGGGGATTTTGTGACACAGAGTGTAACGATTGGGAAAATTGGGCATAAGCCCTAGATGTACCAGTGACAAAACCGGACCGGGTTCGGGCACTTTGGGGGAGCTGGAGGGGGGCGGGTCGGTCCATGATCAATATGATCATTTTTATCTCAAAGGTTTTAATTACAAATGATCACAACAAACCCACGAATTTGAAGATTTCTACTTTCGTCCTCTTACCCAGCCTTGTAAGTGCCATATGAGCTTCTATCTCTTGTTGCATCTTACATTGGAATCCATTGAATTATTGTAACTCATCGAGATATTTATATGAAACTTTTTTACACGGAATTGATGATGGTCCGTACGCTGAGGTTGTATATTTATCGTCGTCTCTTGCGACAGCCAAGACCATCTGTCGACAGAAATTGTAACCATTGTGCTTGGATGTTTGACGCTAGATCGGGTTGTTCGGATTCTCAGAAAATGTGAAACTAGAACAACATCATCATCAGCAGCAAATCCAAAATAATTTGAACGCCAACATTCAACAACAACAACAAGGCAGATCTTATTTAATTCATGGCAGTGTCTATCGTTCCCGGACCTGGAACGGATACCTCAAGAGCTAAAAGTACTCGACTGGTCGAGTATGCTGTCACACAGGAGCTAATAGTACTCGACCAGTCGAGTAACAAGGGTCATGGGAGCTATTAATACTCGACCAGTGGAGGAATCGAGCCTCCAGTTGCTATCAGTACTAGACTGGTCGAGTACTCGTGTCTTGGGAAGCTAAGAGTACTTGACCATATGGAACTTGCAGTCAGAAAGGAACAGGTCGAGTAATTATTACAATAGGAGCTATCTTTCCTCGACCATACAAATGAAATCCGTGAAGTTGTAAGGTCAAGTAACCAGCCCCCCAGGGGCTAATCATACTCGACCTAATATTACGAATAGGAGGTCGAGTATTCAGGGTGGTAATGGCTAAAAATACTCGAACTATTGAAGGAGAATTGGTAGGTCGAGTATTTGCCGTCCCAGGAGCTAATCGTACTCGACCTAATATTACGAATAGGAGGTCGAGTATTCAGGGTGGTAACGGTTAAAAATACTCGACCTATTGAAGAAGGATTGATAGGTCGAGTATTTGACGTCCCAGGAGCTAATCATACTCGACCTAATATTACGAATAGGAGGTTGAGTATTCAGGGTGGTAATGGCTAAAAATACTCGACCTATTGAAGGAGAATTGGTAGGTCGAGTATTTGACGTCTCAGGAGCTAATCATACTCGACTTAATATTACGAATAGGAGGTCGAGTATTCAGAGTGGTAGCGGTTAAAAATACTCGACCTATTGAAGGAGGTTTGGTAGGTCGAGTATTTGACGCCCTAGCAGCTGTTCGTACTCTACCTAATAATGAATAGGAGGTCGAGTATTCAGGGTGATAACGGCTAAAAATACTCGATCTATTGAAGAAAAATTCGTAGGTCGAGTACTTGACACCCTAGCAGCCGTTCGTACTCGACCTAATATTACTAATAAGAGGTCGAGTATTCAGGATTCTAACGGCTGAAAATACTCGAACTATTGAAGGAGGGTTGGTAGGTCGAGTACTTGACGCACTAAAAGCTGTTCTTACTCGACCTAATATTACGAATAAGAGGTTAAGTATTCAGGGTGGCGACGGCTAAAAATACTCGACCTGTTGAAGAAGGATTGGTAAAGAAGGATAGGTTGAGGAATTGACTCCCTAGCCGCTATTCATACTCAACCTGACTGAGTATTTAAGGTGGGGATAGCTATTAGTACTCAACCTTATTAATTATCACAAGTTTCGTTTTTTCCACCTTGAGCGGCTTTGAGCCTGAAGAGGACCCTTGCCAAGAAGGGCCGAAATATAGCTCCAATAAATTTCAGCTGACTTATCCGTTTTCGCACTGTCAAATACATATTAATGGGACATTGATATGTCGAGTATTTGACTTCCCACCAGCTATAATTACTCGAACTAATTGACTCGAGCAAAACGAGAATCCACCGAGCACAAAAACATCCCAACTTCTCGCAGACTCGCCGAGGTCACTTTCCACTCGTAGGGTGAATGCACTTTACACGCCATGACTTATTAGGTCGATTATCAACAGGTAGCCCATCCATCAATACTCTACCCTAATTACTATACTAGGTCAAGTACGAATGTTGGTTGAGGTTGAGCACGAATAGCTGCTAGATCAATTTGATGACCAACTCTTCTTCCAATGAAAAATCGCCTTGTGCCTAGCGAAGAGTCGGAAGCCTCACCACAGCTGTCCCCAAGAAACGCCGTTGATTGGTTGACATAGGATTTGAATCATTGTTCAGAAGAGTCGGAAGCCTCACCACAGCTGTCCCCAAGAAACGCCATTGATTGGTTGACATAGGATTTGAATCATCGTTCAGGCGACGTTTATTATTCTTACCGATGTTCAACGGCGTGTTTTGGACTTAGTCATATAGAGTGTGACTCGACCTACCAATCCTCCTTCAATAGGTCGAATATTTTTAGCCATTACCACCCTAAATACTCGACCTCCTATTCGTAATATTAGGTCGAGTACGATTAGCTCCTGGGACGGCAAATACTCGACCTACCAATCCTCCTTCAATAGGTCGAGTATTTTTAGCCATTACCACCCTGAATACTCGATCTCCTATTCTTAATATTAGGTCGAGTACGATTAGCTCCTGGGACGAGAAATACTCGACCTATCAATCCTCCTTCAATAGGTCGAGTATTTTTAGCCATTACCACCCTGAATACTCGTAATATTAGGTCGAGTACGATTAGCTCCTGGGACGGCAAATACTCGACCTACCAATCCTCCTTCAATAGGTCGAGTATTTTTAGCCATTACCACCCTGAATACTCGACGTCCTATTCGTAATATTAGGTCGAGTACGATTAGCTCCTGGGACGGCAAATACTCGACCTACCAATCCTTCTTCAATAATTCGAGTATTTTTAGCCACTACCACCCTGAATACTCGACCTCCTATTCGTAATATTAGGTCGAGTACGACTAGCTCCTGGGACGGCAAATACTCGACCTACAAATCCTCCTTCAATGGGTCGAGTATTTTTTAGCCATTACCACCCTGAATACTCGACCTCTTATTCGTAATATTAAGTCGAGTATGATTAGTCCCTTGGGGGCTGGTTACTCGACCTTACAACTTCACGGATTTCATTTGTATGGTCGAGGAAAGATAGCTCCTAATGTAATGATTACTCGACCTGTTCCTGTCTGACTGCAAGTTCCATATGGTCAAGTACTTTTAGCTTCCCAAGACACGAGTACTCGACCAGTCTAGTACTGATAGCACAACATAATGTCTATATATTTTAGGAAAATAGCGTTCCTACTTACGTTAGGAAAATTGCGTTCCTAGTTTTGAGAACTGTAGGAAGAAAACGGTCGAATTTCGGCCACCATCTTGAACCCCGAAATTATTAGATTATTAGCAATTATCGCTCCTGATCGTCCGTCTGACTAATATGCTTGAGTATATACATATAGAGCCGAGCGGCCAGCGAGGCGCCGGTCGCGTTTACATTTATAAACCGTCCTAGGGACAATCAAGTCCTACGTTAGGTCCTCATCTCATGACGTTACCAATAATCCACGATCAAAAGCGATAATTGCTAATAATCTAATATTTTCGGGGTTCAAAATGGCGGCCGAAATTCGACCGTTTTCTTCCTACAGTTCTCACAACTAGGAACGCAATTTTCCTAACGTAAGTAGGAACGCTATTTTCCTAAAATATATAGACACTTTGCTGGATAGCAACGGGAGGCTCGATTCCTCGACTGGTCGAGTATTAATAGCTCCCATGACCCTTGTTACTCGACTGGTCGAGTACTATTAGCTCCTGTGTGATAGCATACTCGACCGGTCGAGTACTTTTAGCCAGTGTTTCCACTTCTACGGATTTTTCCGTAGATCTACGGAATTTGATGTCTGTCTACGGACAAAAGAACGCAGTCACGGAGTCTACGGAATACCTACGGAAAAGATTTCGAAATGAGATTATATGGTTTTTCAATCTGTTGTTTCCGACTTAAATAGGTTTGTTTGGACAATTACTGTTTTGCTTGCTTTTTAAGGCTCCGTTCATAAATCTTACATGTTTGGGTCTGCCCAGTCTGTAAGTCAAGGTTTTTTGAACTTGCAGATTCCCATGCGTGTAGAACTTCAAATTCTTCTGATACTTCAACTAGTATTTAATAATACGCTGCTCATAAAATCCAATACCGAATTATCACCAGATGTGCTAGAGGAATAATAACAATCACACGTGAGAAGGGGGGACAAGTTATCGGAATGGAGAATGAGTGATTAGGCTTTCGGCTCACACCGACCCGCTAATTAGCCCCGTCGGAAAGTGGTTCAGCAGTCAGCAATGATGTCGGAAGCCAAAATTGACAAACTTGATGTAGACTGATAAAACAGAGTTGGATTGAGAACAAACAGAGGTAGAGGCATTTTATGAAGTTTCAAGTATGGCTAGGCCTAAGACAATGTTGGAAATGGCCAAACAAATCCGGATAAACGTATACCACGAAGTAACATGTCATTGTTTACTTTATGCCAGCGCATCTAGCGGCAAAAAAAGAACTAATCTGGATGTAATTTTATGAAGAGCGTATTCAAACTAGTATTTAATGGCCATGTCGTATTTCGACGAAAATCGGCCCAGATTTGCATCATATCATCACTGAATCTGCTAGGTTCGTTCCTGAAGTATTTTGTAAAGATGAAAACCCTTACAGAAAAGGAAATTTTGGAGAGCCTACTGGCCAGCAAAAGAGAATAAAAGTTTCAAATCTGGGCGAAATTTCAATCTTGTACCTGTGAATGATTACGACAGAAAAAGCTGCCTGGTTTTTGCGGTCATGTACTTGGACCATGAGACTTTTGTGGCACCTAGTGGCTTACGGAAAATTCTACTGAATCTCAAACGCCATCTACGGATTTTCTACGGAAAACTTCCCACATTTAACGGATTATAAAAAGGAGCTAGTGGAAACACTGCTTTTAGCTTTTGAGGTGTATGTTCCAGGTCCGGGAACGATAGACACTGCCGACTTTGCCTTAATTCATTCAGCTCAAAAGACATCTGTAAAAATTGCGAAACTAGAGGTACAGAAAAAGCTTGTAGCTTTGATTTTGTTAGCATCTCCATGTCTTGGGGTGTAGTAGTGTTGGCTTATTACAGTAGAGGTATGGTTAGCCTGTTTGAACCAGGCCCAGGGCTGGCCCAGGGGCATCACTACTAGGGGGGACACCCCTCCAGAGCCGTCACTACTGGGGGGGGAGGAGGGGACGCCCCCCCCAATGTTGTCGGCCAGTCGGTAAAAAATAATCGAGTCTTTTAGATTTAGAGATTTTTAGTAAAAACAGTGGATTTTTTTCTTGGAAATAGTCTTTTTTCTTAAAAACAATAAAAAAGCAGTCGGTTTTTCGTAAAAATAGTCAATTTTTCTTAAAACTGGTCTTTTTTTCTAAAAATCAGCCGATTTTTCGTCTATACAGTCGTTTTTTGGGATCCCAAAACGTAAGTGGAGGGATACCTATGACATCGCAAAAGTTGTCCGTCTGTCCGTCTGTCCGTCCGTCCGTCCGTCCGTCCGTCTGTCCGTCCGTCTGTCCGTCCGTCTGTCTGTGAGCACGATAACTCTCGAAGGGAATGAGATATTTTGATGAAACTTGGTGTGAGCATTCTTTGGGTCAAGAGTAAGGTCGAGTTCGTAGATGGGCCCTGTAGCTTTACATTTAGGGGTGGGGGAGGGGGTTCAAATTAAGGGGCAAGTAAAATATTTTTAAACAGCTAATGTGATAGTCGATTATGGGGTAAGAAGACACGCTGAACACGAATATGAAAACTATTTTCTCGCCGGACAAGTAGTTCGTCCGGAATCCGGCCAAAACCGGAAAGTTTGTTAAAAGTAAAAGTTTTGTTTGAAGTTGATTAGATGTTTGATTTAGGGGTAAGAAGGCATGCTGAACACGAATATGAAAACCATTTTCTTGCCGGACAAGTAGTTCGCCCGGAATCCGGCCAAAACCGGAAAGTTTGTTAAAAGTGGAAGTCTTATTTGAAGTTGATTAGACGTTCGATATAGGGGTAAGAAGGCATGCTGAACACGAATATGAAAACCGTTTTTTCGCCAGACAAGTAGTTAGCCCGGAATCCGGCCAAAACCGGAAAGCTTGTTAAAAGTAAAAGTTTTATTTGAAGTTGATAAGATGTCCGATTTAGGGGTAAGACGAGATGCTGAATCCGTATATGACAATCATTTTTTTGCCTGACATATAGTTCGTCCGGAATCCGGTTGAAACCGGAAAATTTGTGATAAGTTAAATTTTTAATTGAAGCTGATTAGATGTTGGAAATAGGGGTAACTAGATACGCTGAATTCGTTTTTGAGCTTTAGTTTTTCGTCGGACAAGTAGTTCTGGAATTCCGCCAGAAACCGGAAAATTCGCAGAAGTAAGCCAGGATCGTTTCATTCGACTTATAGTGATAAACACTCAAGCTGAATCCATATCAGAACTTGGTTTCCTTAATGATTAGCTGTTTGGCCTTAATCTGTTTCTAAATTTCAAGAGTATAAATGTTCATGGAGCCTGGCGAAGACCGGATCTGACGAAGACGAAACCTAATTGTCTGGATCAAATATCGAAGTTTTGGGATCCCATCGGAACCTTTGGTCTTGTTTCTCAATAACAGTCATTTTTATCCGCAAAAATAGTCGGTAAAAATGACCAGCCAGTCGGTAAATACCTTGTCCCCCCCCAAACATTTTGGCTAGTAACGCCTCTGGCTCTGCACCCCTCCCGAATGTTGTCGGCCAGACAGAAAAAAATAGCCAAGTCTGCGTGAAGTGCTGCAGTTTTTTGTAAAAATAGTCGATCATTTACTTGGAAATAGTCGATTTTTCTCGTCTTTCTTACAATCAGCCGATTTTTCGGCGTCACAGTCGTTTTTTTCTCAGTAATAGTCATTTTTGTCTGCAAAAACAGTCAGTAAAAATGACCAGCCAGTCGGTAAATACCTTGCCTGTACCTTGCCCCCCCTCCAAACATTTTGGCTAGTAACGCCTCTGATTTGAACGTTTGTTGACTTTTAACTTTGGCTTTGCCATTTTCATGCATTTGCTGTGACCAAATACCAGTTAGCCAAAGTATCTACAGTAGAGGTATGTTTATTTGAACAGATACTTAAATATGAACAGTGTAGTTTTGGGCTAAATGGTAGAATGAAGATCCAAAATACCTAGCTATTCAGGTGTTTTCAGAGGCCCTTAATTGACTATTTTGGCTAACTCATAGTTGACTTTAGTCACAGAAAGTGCATGAAAATGGCATAGTCCCAAGTCAACAAACATTCAATTAAGCATACCTCAACTGCAATTAAGGGCCTCTGAAAACACCTGAATAGGTATTTTGTATCTGCATTCTACCTTTTCAGTCAATTAGTTGTTTTTGCTGTTATTGTGGTATCTGATATATGGTGCTCTGCAAAAACGACAGTTGCGGAAATTGCGCTTTTCGAAGCCATCTCAAAAGAAAAACTGATATCCAGTCACATCACTAAGTGCCAAACTTCTTTCCCACCAATTTGACAAAAATTGATGAAAATGAGACGACTTTTTCAGTTACCACGGTCGACCGTGGTAACTGAATATCAGATACCAAAATAACTGGCCAGATCCCACGGTAACTGCAAAAACGCCTTTTGACAGTGGTATCAGATACCGCTGTAACTCCAAAAACGACTTATAGACTGTGGTATCAGATACCATGGTATCTGCAAAATGCAACTATTAAGTAAATTTTCAAATAAACGTACCTCTACTGTTGCTACTTCGGCTAACTGGTAGTTAACTTTAGTCACAACAAGTGCATGAAAATGGCAAAGCCAAAGTTCAAAGTCAACAAACGTTTAAATAAGCATACCTCTACTGTAATAACACCCCACGTAACCAGGTCCTAACTGTCAAGAAACAAAATATAATGACATAGGACCTAGTTCAGTTAGGACTGTAGAGAAATTTGGTCATGTAATTCAAGGTTGGCAACCCCTCCTTTATGCTCCTGGGTCCGGGTTGAGGCATAATAAATGTGCTGTACCTGAGGCCCAGCTCTGGCCTGGCATTTGTAGGCTCAAGGTAAGCTAGTTCAGTCTTGAACAAATCCCTAATTCTGTGACAACCTCTATTTGTCTCAATGCCAAGCTGATACCCTGCCCAGCATTTGGCATAATATTTTGGTTAGGGTTATCTTTTGGTTACCAGTCGTAAACCAGTGCGGTCAGGCACAGGCTATGCCATATGTTGGATATACTGTATGAAATTTAAGGATTTGATATGGATTGAGCTAGTTGTGAGTCTTTGGCTTTGGTGTGGAGTGTCTGTAAATTGGTACTGTAGACGTATGTTAATTTGGACATCACCCAACTTTGAACAGTGCTAAAGCGTATGATAAAATTCAAACCTGGGCCAGCAAATATATATGTACAATATTGAGAGCAAACTATGATTGTAATTTAAAAAATCTTTTTTACTCTGTTTTGCTCAATTGCTTTTGCACAGGTTAATATCGAAGTTACAGCACCCAAAGTATTGCAGCTGTTTTGCATTACTTTCATGACCATCTAGAGTGTCCCAACCTCAACAGATGAAAAAGAAAACTAAAGAAGGAATAGCAGGTGAAATAAAAATAATTTGATTTTGTTCGTCTTGTCAAAAGAGAGCTCAAACACTTGGCTTATAGTAGAGTTCTTAATTTGTCTTTGCCATTTAACTACTTTAGAGGCAGAAAACAAAATCAAGACAGTTCCAGAATTTTCTGATGTGCTATCCATGCAAAGGTGCCCTTGTTTCAGTCTTTATCTGTGTCACAGACACTTTGATTCTGGGCCGGGTGGTAACATGGAGCACTCTGATATATAGTGTGCATGACTATTCAACAAAATTCAGTAGCATTCAGGATGGGTCAGTGAACTTCAAGGACAGTATGTTCTTCTAACTGCAAAAATGCAAAATGAATTCTTTAAGCAGTCGAATTTTCTAAGCAGTTCTAACAGTTAAGAAACAAAGTGTTTTCAAACATTTTCAGTATTTCTGAGTCCTTGTCTATTTAGATGTCTGCCTTTTCTTTTGTTTGAATCTGCTTTTTTCTACACAGATAATCAAAACCAAGGTTCAGGCGTGAGTGAGGAGATTTATGAGATATTTATTCTCCTTATCCAACATGTAGACCATTTTTGGG